>CM033641.1:295017921-295617921 GCA_019512145.1 Engystomops pustulosus | reverse complement strand
ACCTTCTAGGGGATAATCTGCATGTCACATGCCATGTCATCTCGCTCCTGACATCCTTTTGAGGAATTATTAAGTTGACAAAAAAAAAAAAACTATTGATTAAACAATGCTTAATTATTTTAATTAAATTCAATCCTCTCATGATAATGTGAGTGGAGTGTTTTATTCATTCCAATTACAGGGGCTTATAGATGGCTTTCGTTTTGTGAAGCAAGAGGAGAAAATGATCCATGTGAATTAGGATGTGAGAACTAGTTTATCATTTATTAATTTATTTTTTAGCACAGTCGCTATCTACAGGTTGTTAAGAATAATTTAGTAGGGTTACGATGGCAGGAGAGTGGCTTCTCTTTCTAATGACTATAAAGGAAAATTTTTTACCTTAATTGAGCCCCGATTCTGGATTTGTCTGGAGCCCCGAGTTGTGTACAAGATAGGTTCTGTAGGTTTCTACTTACTGTATATACTTGAGTATAAGCCGACCCAAGTATAAGCCGAGGCCCCTAATTTTACCACAAAAACCTGGTAAAACCTATATTTTTTTTTTACTCGAGTATAAGCACAGTTTGGGTTTTCAGCATATTTTTTGTGCTGATAAACTAGGCTTATACTTGAGTATATATGGTAAGTCTAATTTGTATGTAAGTCAGAACTGGTATATCTTGTAAATGTTACTCCAGACAAAGTTTTTTTTTTTTTCCGTCCATGTGATAATAGAATTAAAAATTTTGGTCTGGCACCAGATCATGGATTATCTATAAAGCTTAACTGCAAACACATATATCACATGTGAGTGCCGCCGTATATTATTTTTAAATATAGAAACCGGTCAATCAGTGGTATAAAAATAAATATATAAAGTAGAAATTTAATGAATTCAGAAACCTTTAAAAATGACTTGTAGTCTGTCAACCAGTTGCATAGTTTCTAAGACGCAGCTTTTGTGAAAAGCGCACAAATGTGTGTTTATTGTATTTCAATGATAAACCATTAATCATATGGATTTTTGAAGGTTGCACAGCAATTACTTCTACAAGCTGACCAAAAGATCTCATGACGAGCACAGGCAGATGTGAAGGGGGGGGGGGGGGGGTAGGGGGGGGGGGGAATTTAATAAGACAGATTTCCATAAATTTTAGATATTCCGCACATGTGATATGGAGATGCATACCTCCATGCAAGATTGGAAAATAAGCCTTCCCCCCCATGCCACATTCCAGAGATAATGGGAATTTTTTATATGCTTTAGGGATATTGAGGGCCAGGTGTAATTGCTACTTTTACATCTGTTATAGTTGTGGCCCTGCTTTCAGGGATTTCTTTGCTGTAGTTGAGTCTTCATTCCTTGTACCATGTAGTAGTCTGCAACATTTAGTCATAGAATATTGACTTATATTCTGTTTTAACACAAAAAACTGAGAAAACTTGTTGACTTGAGTATAAGCATAGGGTGAGCAAAGCCCCCCTCACTAATAAACCGTATAGAAGACTACCTTTACTAATAAACTGTGAAGTAGCCTCCCCTCACCAATAAAATATACACTAGCCTCCCCTCACTAATAAAATGTGTAGCAGCCTCCACTCACTAATAAAATGTGTAGTAACCTCCCCTCAACAATAAAATGTACAGTAGACTCTCCTCACCATTAGAATGTATAGCAGCCTCCCTTCACTAATGAAATGTCCTGCATCCTTCCCTCACTAATAAAATGTGTCACAGCCTCCCCTCACTAATAAAATGTTCAACAGCCTCCCCTTGCTAGTAAAATATGCAGTAGTCTCCCCTAACTAATACAATTAGCAGCAGCTTGCCCTCACTAATAAAATGTACAGCAGAATTCCCTCACTGATAAAATTTGCAGCAGCAGCCCCCTCTCACTAATAAAATGTACAGAAGCATTCCCTCACTAATAAAATGTGCAGCAGCCTCCTCTTACAAGTAAAATGTACCGCAGCCTCCCCTCACTAATAAAATGTTCAACAGCCAAAAATAAACTCAGTACACACCTCCGTTAACCCCCATTATTTCCACTTATGCCTTGGTTTCCGATACATGTCCATTCACTCTGCCTGTGCATGCTAGATTATGTGGCGGTGGCGCCACCTAATGACATTTTACAGTCCGCACCGATATGTCTTTGACTGCAACGCTGTGATAATCAATTGTATGCTTGTCGTACACACATACAATTGATTTCCTTCCCCTGTTGTGGACCCGCAATCTGCCGGCCGCTTCCATCTCCTGTTTACTTGTGTATAACCCGATACAATTTTTCAGCATGAATAAATGTGCTAAAAAAAAGTCACCTTACAGTATTCCATTTGTATATACCATAATTGTGAACTTTATAGAGGACAAAAGGTCAGCTGTTCCCTAACCTCATAATAATAGCTATAATTATATATATGTCCAGAGTATATATGCATTACTAATAGTCACATATATTGCCCCAGTCTTATTGACAGAGAGGTTTCCTTAATTGTATATTAAGTAGGGTATTAGTGACCTGTATTACCAAAGGGCATGTAGCCATATGCTCTGCCTAATACTAAAGATATTTGACGTGACCCTGCATTAACTAGTAAACGGAGGTGTCTCCCTGTCGTGGGGTAGATGGAGGCTCGGAGCCTCCGGTAGACCGCCAGTGATCAATAGCATTGATTTTACTAATTGTCATGAGACCATGACTTAAACTAATGAGGAAACTGAAGGGCTGCTACACAATTGTAAATCTGCTAACCTTAGCTGAGGTCAGGAATAAAACCTGCTCATGAGATGATTAAACACACACACGTTTTTATTAGCTTGTAAGTTTAATTCTGGACTAAGCTAATACACGGCTGTGAATCAATACAATCCATGTGCGGCACATTGCATGTCTTCAGGGGCAAATCTGCATCAGGGATGTACCAGGAGTGGTAACAACAGAGGTCAATTTGGTTTCTAGTGTTGGAGATGGGATTGTAAAAAAAAAAGGGGGTAGGGAGCAGAGCTGCCCCGGGCACCATCCAAGCCACGTGTACAGACCCTCACTCTACAATTGGTGGAAGAACTCTTAGGCAGTCCCCAGGCTAAGTACAAGACAGGTTATTTTGGTTTGTTCTTAAGTTGAATTTGTATGTAAGTCGGAACTGTATAGTTTATAATTGTAGCTCCAATTTTTTTTGTCCCAGTGACAATTGGATTTTCTAAATTTTTTGCTGTAATGGGAGCAAGGATTATCCATAAAGCGTCATTACAGACACTACTTCATTAAGTAGGGGACCACCTGTATATAGTAAGTTTAAAGAAAACAGAGGATAGTTTTAAAAAAAATAATGAAAAACAGATGCTTTGAATTAAAAGTGTTTTTTGCACCTTTTTAAAAATTTTTTTAGCCATGCTGTTTATCAAGACAGAAAACATTTCCCTTTGCTAGTTATTTAATGAACAGCATCTAATTATGAAGAGATCATGTGATCCATGGACTATTTTTGTGCTAGGACCCCCATCCCTGGACACCCTCAGCATGAGCCCTGCTTCCAGTCTGACTCTTATCTATAGTTGGTGAAATTCGGATAACATTATACTAACATTGGAGGAAAGTTCACATTAAGCAGCAGCTGCATGTGGTCAAGACCATACCAGGTTACATGCAGTTTATTGCTTTCTTCATTAATAAAGTCGGCTTTACAATATACCGCGGGGGGCGGCCATTAGGGCTCTGGATTCTGCATCTGCTATATGCACTTATATATGCACACATGAAATAATATAGGTCAAAATACACACTGTGATATACTGTGACCCATCTTGCTATCCCTAAAAGGGATCTTTCATCAGTTTTGACCTTGATAAACTACAAATAGTGCAAATTAATATGTGTGTTGTAAGTAGCAGCAGGACTGTGGAAATTGAAATTTGTAATAGAAGTTTTGCAGCTCCTTTACTGCTCCAGGCTGGTCTTTCAGCTTGAAGAGCTTTCTGCTCTTTGCAGTGAACTGTTCCACAGCCCCCTCCCTTCTGATCCAACTTCTGTAAGTATCCAATCAAAATCCTGATGCAGCTGCTACTCTTAGCAGAGAGGAGGGGCTGTAGAGCAGCAGAGTGCTGAGAGCAGAAAGCTCTTCCTTCTGCACAAGTAGATTATAATATAGGCTGTTTGGGTGATAGTCCGGGTCCAAGCCTTCTGAGGGCCCATGGCCACCCAAACCACCTACCAAATTCTATACTGAGAAAGAAACAATTTAAATCCTCATTCATCTGTATTTTCTCTCAATACACATGTACACTAGAGCCATTTCAGGACCTTTGAAGGTCCTGAAACCATTCCCCAAGGAGCTGATTCTAGCACCATATGTAGGAAGTGATTCCAGACTTGTAGGAGCTATAATATTCATACAGGGCCCATACCAGTCTTAATCCGCCCTACTCTTCAGGATAAAACACCCACCCAGAGCCCTTGCAGGCTGTAGAGCTGGATTATAACTTCACTTTTCACAGTCTTGTCACTGCTTACCACACACACACAGGAATGGTTACTTAGATCTCCAGCTACCTACCTAACTGTCTGCAGTTGTGTATACTCAAAGTTGCTGACAAATTCCCTTTAATACTGAGCCAGACATTTGGGGAGAGATTTATCAGTGCTTATAGGCCAGGTCTAGTGTACAAGCACTGAATAACTTGTAGGAAAGTTGATCTGTACAATTCTGGTGAAATTTTACGCACCTTTGGAGGATCCCTAAAGGGAATATCTTGATGCATAGTGTCTGCTCTGTAATATGACAGTATCATCTGAGCACTTTTAGGATTATCTTACGCATCTAACAGTAATGGTTAATTTTATCCTAGTTTTCTTCCCTCATTTTTTTCCCTTTACCTTAATTACTTTAGAAATATATGTAAAGAGAGTATAAATACAGGGTGTAAATTTTACACACTTATTTACCGTATATACTCAAGTATACGCCGACCCAAGTATAAGCCGAGGCCCCTGCCACAAAACATGGGAAAACCTATTGACTCGAGTATAAGCCTAGGGTGGGAAATGCATTGGTCACAGCCTCCCCAGTATATAGCCTGCCGGTCCCTGCCCCATAGTATATAGCCAGCACCTGCCCTCCAGTATATAGCCTGCCAGCCCATATCCCCCAGTATATAGCCGGCTCCCTACCCCAGTATATAGCCAGCAGCGGGGGAAGCCAGAAAGGTATTTTTGATATATTTAGAGAGTTTTGATATATATTTTTTTACTCAAGTATTTTTGGAGTTTCAGCACATTTTTCTGTGCTGAAAACCTAGGCTTATACTCGAGTATGTTTGGTATTTTATTTTTTTTGTATCTAATTGGAAATTATTCCGTCTCTCAATGACATTGTAAACACTTACCCCGTAGACTGGAGTCATTAAAATGCATTATTAATTAAAAAGTAAAATGTGGGTCAGAAAGAAAATTCTGACTCCAAAACAAATTCCATGATTATTATTCATGCTGATACCTGTTATTACTGCCACCTTCATGCAATTTTAACTTTTTTTTTTTTACCTTGACATTTACAAATATTTTAGTTTTTCCTTTGGGAATAAGTTTTGTAATTGTTAATTTTGGAAAGGAACCTTATTGGTTAAAGGAAACCTTTAGATGTGACATGAAGTCTGTGCTTCTTCATATTAGCGTTATATTCTATATTCATGTTATGTTTAAAATCAAGAGACGATCAAAAATACTTTTAGAAATTTTTCATATCCCAGTTTTTGTAGATGACGTGACCAAAAAACAGCAGGTCTCTTATTTCTTATGAATTTCCAGTGTATCTTTTTTTATTTTTGTGTTGGATAAATTACTTTTATAGTATGGACATGTCAAAACTAAATATGGAAAGTTTTTTCTTTATTTTTATTACTTCGGTGCCGATCGGCATCCAATGCTCTCACCTGTTGCTGCAGGGTATCGGTCATGGTGCGACCACATGTTCAGTTTTTCAGATGCAGTTTTTGATGTCCAAACCAGGAGTGGAATGAAAAAAGAAGAGGAGCAGGTCCCAATTTTAAGGTTCTCCCCATTATGATCCACACCTGCTTTTGGCTTCAAAAACCGCATGCGAAAAACTGTGGATCCACCCTCAGGCTATAATGTGATCAGAATGATGTAGTAAGTAATGTCCAGACATCTCTGAAGGTGACTTATTTACTTGTGTAGATAATTCAACATGTGTAATATTTCTCCCCAATGACGTATGAAGAGTCGTCCATACAAATCAGAGATTAGGGCTGTAACGTTCTTCAATATCTGTACGAATTTCCATAAAATTACATGCGCTGATATTATTGCATAACCAGACACAAGTAATAGAGTGTCTTTGTTATGCTACATATTTTGATATCTATAAGTGTTCTGGACATGAAAATGCCATATATGACGTTCTTTACCTGAGCTGCATCATACGACTTCAAAGCAATGAAGCATCATTGGCGCCTCCAAAGTGCTCCTCAAGGGCCGAGGGGACTCATTCATCTTTTTCTTTGCATGTTAGATAAAAGCAGAGCGTGGCGGAATCGGATTTTCACATAGAACAAATTATACTTGTCGGGATTAGACTGTGGAATAAAGGTCCTGCCTTAGTATCTTGTTTAAGGACCAGAATTCAGGATCTTCTACTTCTTACACTTATTGAAGATATAAAGAATATAATATATGGCACAGGTGCCCGAGGCGGCACTGTGGGCACTCAGGGCGTCACCTAAGAGTTTGTCCGGTTGAGTGTCTCTAGGCCTCCTCCTGCAGTCCTGGGTAGCCCCGGATGTGCTGTATTCAGCAGTAGTTTAAAGCAGCACTTCCTGGGACTGCTGGAGGAGCAGGGAGGTGTGGACAGGGCTGGAATATCATAGAAGCTCCTGCCCAACGATTCTTCCTGTTCAAAGGAACCCTGGAGGAAGGCTACAATGACAATCCGAATTTCCCCTCCTTCTTTCAAGATGCCAATACGCTTTAAAGTTGTGGCAGAGCAGGGAGCAATAAATTGGTGAATAAATTGCTGTTTCTGTGATAAATAAGTGAATTTTTATTTTGGGCATTCTGGGGGAGATTAATCAGCGCTTTTATGTCATTTTTATGTTGTAAAAGTGCTGAAATAATCACAATTTCATGGGCACTGCAAGAAATAGCGATTATATTTTTGACCACGCTGCTTTGCACCATGTGGGTGTGAAAGGGTGTAGAGGGACCGTAGAGCGGCGCCGGACACCGGTGGAGAGGGTGGGCCTACCCCGTTTGTAGGGCTTTTTTAACAAAATGTCCAAGCAGGTGTAGTCTTGCCAGTCGACAGATGCCTCAAAAAGCTCAAGGCTCTTGATGTATCTGGCAGGATGGGGGTGGGCGTGGCTTCTACCACTGACATCCCTCCTGTCCCCTCCCCATCACAGGTATATCATCATCTTTACCTTGGCACCATTGGAACCTTCTTATGAATATAGTTTACATTTATACCAGAAAGTACCAGTATTATAGAGGTATTTCGAGCAAAGCAAGTGATCCCCTAACACCCCCCCCCCTTATTCGGTTGGTGTATCCCAGTGAATGGAGCGTTCAGTTGAGCATGTATGCTATCCCACCTCCGGCACAGACAAACTTTACATATATAAGAGGAGCAACGTTGCAACCCTAGATTGGGCCTTTTCCCACTTAAAAAAGCTACTACACAAATTCCCAAACCTGAGGAGGAGACGACTATGTGTAAATGTTCTGTCCTCAATGTACAATAAAGCTGATCTCTCTGTCTTGCTTATTTCTAGATCGCTCTGAGAGACCCGGTTCATGCAGTATCGCTCCAGCAGTTTGTCTACGAGAAGCTGAAGGCACAGCAGGAACTACTGGGAGATGAAGGATTCCGGTCACTGATGGAGACTGTCGATACAGAAATAGTCAAGCAGCTGCAGGAGTTTTTACAAAAATTCTAAATAAAAAAAATATATATAAAAAAAGAATTTGTTACAGACTCATGTGACCGGCGGTACACCAATAAAGACCACATTTTGCAAAATTGGATTTCTTTTATTCATCTGAGGAAACAGCAATGAAATGGGAGGAGATAAGCTGTGACATCATCTATTGTCAGTAGTGATGTAATGATGGGTCAGTGTTATCTATATAGAATCACTACTGCAATAGATGAGGGTCACAGATAATCTCTCCCCCTCCCTGTACAATGACTCTATATAGATAAACACTTGACCCATACATTACATCACTACTGACACTAGATGATGGTCACAGGCTATATCCTCCCCCTCCCTGTACAATGACCTCTATATAGATAACCATGACCCATCATATACATTCACTACTGACAATAGATGATCGCACAGCTTATCTCCTCCCCCTCGCCTGTAACTGACCTCTAATAAGATAACACTGACCCATGTTCCTAGATCACTACTGAGATGATGTCACAGCTATCTCCCTCCCTCTCCCTGACAATGACCTCTTATAGATAACACTGACCCATCATTTACATCACTACTGACAATAGTGATGTCACAGCTAATCTCCTCCCTTCCCTGTACAATACCTCTATATAGATAACACTACCCATCATTACATCACTACTAACAATAGATGAGTCACAAGCTTATCTCCTCCCCCTCCCTGTACAATGACCTCATATAGATAACACTGACCAATCATTACATCACTACTGACAATAGATGTGTCACCCTTATCTCCTCCCTCTCCCTGTACATGACCTCTATATAGATAACCTGACCCATATTACATCACTACTACGACATAGATGATGTCACAGCTCATCTCCTCCCCCCTCCTGTACAATGACCTCTATATTATACACTGACCCATCACTTACCATCACTACTGACAATAGATGATGTCACAGCTTATCTCCTCCTCCTCCCTGTACAATGACCTCTATATAATAACACTGACCCCATCATTACATCACTACTGAACTAGATGATTGTCACATCTATATCCTCCCCCCCCTGTGCAATGACCTCTATATAGATTAACACTGACCACATCTACATCACTACTGACACATAGATGATGACACAGCTTTATCTCCCCTTCCGTGTACAATGACCTCTATATAGATAACACTGACCCATCGTTACATCACTACTGACAATAGATGATGTTCACAGCTTATCCCTCCCCTCCCTGTCAATGACCTCTATATAGATAACATGGACCCAATCATTACATCACTACTGACAATAGATGATGCTCCACAGCTTATCTCCTCCCTCCTCCCTGTACAATGACTCTATATAGATAACACTGACCCCTCATACATCACTACTGACAATGATGATGTCACAGCTTAACTCCTCCCCCTCCCTGTACAATGACCTCTATATAGATAGCACTGACCCATCATTACATCACTACTACAATAGATGATGCCACAGCTTATCTCCTCCCCCTCCCTGTACAATGACCTCTCTATTATACACTGAACATCATTATATCACTACTGACAATAGATTGTCACAGCTTTATCTCCTCCCCCTCCCTGTACAATGACCTCATATATAGATAACCCTGACCCCATCATTACATCACTACGGACAATAGATGATGCCACGCTTATCTCCTCCCCCCCTGTACATGTACCTCTATATAGATAACACTGACCCATCATTACTCACTACTGACATAGATGATGCCACAGCTTATCTCCTACTCCCTGTGCAATGGCCTCTAATAGATAACACTAGACCCACATTACATCACTAACACACTGACAATAGATGATGTCACAGCTTATCTCCTCCCCCCCTCCCTGTACAATTACCTCTATATAGATACACGACCCCATTACATCACTACTGACAATAGATGATGTCACAGCTTATCTCCTCCCCCTCCCTATACAATGACCTCTATACAGATACACTGACACATCATTACATCACTACTGACAATAGATGATGTCACAAGCTTATCTCCTCCCCCTCCCTATACAATGAACCTCTATATAGATAACACTAACCATCATTACAATCAATACTGACAATATATGATGTCACAGCTTATCTCCTCCCCTCCCTGTACAATTACCTCTATATAGATAAGCACTGACCCATCATTAATCACTACTGACAATAAATGATGTCACAGCTTATCTCCTCCCCCTCCCTATACAATGACCTCTATACAGATAACACTGGACACATCACATTACTCACTACTGACAATAGTGATGTCTCACAGCTTATCTTCTCCTCCTCCCTATACAATGACCTCTATATAGATAACACTGACCCATCATTACATCAATACTGAAAATAGATGATGTCACAGATATCTCCTCCCCCTCCCTAGACAATGACCTCTATATAGCTACGTGACACATCATTACATCACTACTGACAATAGATGTGTCCAGCTTATCTCCTCCCCCTCCCTGTACAATGACCCTATATAGATAACACTGACCCATCATTACATCACTACAGCACATATATATATCACAGCATCTACATCTCCTCCTCCCTGTCCATGACCTCATATAGATAACAATGACCCATCATTACATCACTTCTGACAATAGATGATGTCACAGCTTATCTCCTCCCCCTCCCTGTACAATGATCCTCTATTAGATAACAAGAATCTCATTACATCACTACTGACAATAGATGATGTCACAGCTTATATCCCCCTCCCTCTAACATGACCTCTATATAGATAACACTGACCCTCTTCATCACTACTGAACAATAGATGATGTCACAGATATTCTCCTCCTCCCTGTACAATGACCTCTATATAGATAACACTGACCAATCCATTACATCCTACACTGACAATAGATTGATGCACAAGCATATCTCCTCCTCCCTGTTACAATGACCTCTATATAGATAACAATGACCCATCATTACATCACTACTGACAATAGATGATGTCACAGCTTATCTCCCCATTTCATGTTGTTTCTCAGATGAATAAAAGAAATCCAATTTGCAAAATGTGGTCTTTATTGGTGTACCCCGCCGGTCACATGAGTCTGTAACAAATTCCTTTTTATATATTTTTTTTTATTTAGAATTTTTTGATAAAACTCCTGCAACTGTTTGACTATTTCTGTATCGACAGTCTCCATCAGTGACCGGATCCTCATCTCCCAGTAGTTCTGCTGTGCCTTCAGCTTCTCGTAGACAAACTGCTTTGGAAGGATTACTGCTAACGGTCTCTCCGGCGATTCTAAAATAAGCAAACGAGAGAGAGATAAGCTTTATTGTGTACCTCGAGGACAGAACATTTTAATACACTGAGTCGTTCCTCCCTCAGGTTTGGAAGTTGTGTGTAGTAGCTTTTTAAGTGCAGGAAAAGCGCACCAATCTAGGGTTGCAAACGTTGGCTGCTCTTTTATGTGAAGTTGTCTGTGTCGGAGGTAGGGAGAAGCCCTGCTCACACTGAACACGCTCGCCATTCACTGGGATACACCAACCGAAATAGGGAGGGGGGGCGGGGGGTGGTAGGGGATCATTTGCTGTGCTCGAAATACACTCATATAATACTGGTACGTTTCGGTTAAATGTAAAACTATATCATAAGAAGGTCCCACATTGGTGCCAAGGACAAGATGATGATATACCTATGATGGGGAGGGCCAGGAGGGATTTATTATTTCCCAATGATAGAAGCCAGGCCCAACCCCGTCTGCCGGATACATCAAGAGCCTGAGCTTGAGATAATCTGCGAGCGGCTGCGCCAACTGGCAAGACTTAACCTGTGGACATTTCGTTTAAAAAAACCACCTGCAAACGGGGAGGCCAACCCTCTACCACCGGAGGCCGGCGCCGCTCTGCGCTCCTCTACACTAACCCTTCACAACACCACATGGCAAGCAGAGCGTGTTCAAAAATATAATTGCTATTTCTTGCAGTGCCCAAAAATGTTGATATTTCAAGCACTTTTACACATTAACCCCCTTAAGGACGCACCATTTTGCAGGTAAGGCTCAGCGCCCGAGTTTTTTGGATTCTGACCTTGCGTCGTTTATATGTTATGAACTTTGAACACTGTTACTTATAAAGCGATTATGAGAATTGTTTTTTTCCCCACATGTTTGTTTCATTTTGTGGTAAATTTTGGCTATAAGTTTGCGTTTATTTAAAAAAAAAAGAAAATATGATAAATTTTTTGAAAATTTGCATTTCGAAATTAAAAATCATTGCGTTTCCAGGCAGATAGATTTTACCACCTAAATAAGTTTGCTGATATAACATTTCCCCATTTGTTCCTACTTTACATTTTTTTCATAATTTTTGATATGGATCTGGATGATTTATTTGATGATCCGCGTTAGCTTACAAAAAGAAATCGCTTTTCCGGATTTCAGAATCTGATTTTGGGCTATAAAAATACCAGTTTGGAATGAAATTTTACGATATTTAGCATCATCCAACCCCCTATTAAACCAACCCCTTTTCAAATCTGACCCCGCTATCAAAACCACGCTTTTAACGAAGATTGTTAACCCCTTGAGATCTACATAGTATTGAATCAAAATGGGGTGACATTAGAATGGTCCCAAATGTTCCCTTATACGTTTAATTTACACTAAAATTTACAAGTCCAAACATTTAACAAAATAAATAGCAGAGATAAAACCCACCATACAAGTTTGTTCTGCGCAATTTCTGCCTGAGTACAAAGAACCCCCCAACATGTGCCGTTACTTGTTTTATGGGCGCACAGCGAGACGGTCAGGAAGGGAAGGAGCGCACTGCAGCTGCCAGGATTTAGTTTCTCATTGGCCCTTTTGAAGGCTATAAATTTTCGCTTTTGCGTTTAGTTGGGGCCGTGATGCCATTTTTGTTGCGGCAGAGAATGCTTTTCCATTGGTTACCATTTTGGGTTTGGTATCACCTATTGTTGAAATTTAGGAACGTGTTTTTGAGTGCAGGAGTAGAAAAACATCAAGTATTGTACTGGAATTTTTACCTTTTTTTTTTTGGTGTTCACGTATAGACCTATATCATGTTACTTTTATCTATGGGTTTGATACGATTACGGGAGCACCCAGAATTGAATATATTTTCTTACGTTTACTAAATTTGTCAAAAAAACCCAATGTGGGGAAAAATCTCTCATTTATGTTTTTTGCCGTCTTCAAGGTGGATAAACATTGTTACTTTTTTGGCTACGGAGCGGGTGATGGCTTGTTTTTTGCGGGGACATTTGTACTTTGCACACAGTATCATGTCGGAGTACCACCCCCCATTGTTTTTTGATTCGCATTTTGTACTAGCTTTTTGTGGGATGAATAGACTAAAAATCATAATTTTTTGGAAGGTTTATAGCAGTATTTTTTTTACGGGCGTTATCGGTGGGGGTTCACATAATGATTGATACTTATATTCTACGGGTTGTTACGGCTGCGGTGATACTATAGCTAGTGGGGTTTGATGTTATGCATTTAGACTTTTTTTGAGTTTATATGTCTCTTATTATTGTTTTGGGGGTTTGGGCGTTTTACTGATTTATTAACTTTATTTTTTTATTGAAGAACTTTTTTTTTTACTTTTTCACTTTTATACCATGGGACGGAGAAGCAATCTTCTGATTTGCTTCTTCATGATAATATTCTGCAATACTCGTATTGCCAGAGTATTATCAGTTCGCCTACTACACTTGCATAGGCTGGCACTTTGCCAGTAGTATGACGTCACAGACGCCATCATTACTGGCAATTCTGCAGGTAACACTCGGGGTCCAGACTCGGACCCCAGAGTACTATAGACGATCGGCGCACCCCCGAAAACGTTCGGGGGGGGCCATCGTGGGGAAAGACCCCCAATTACATGTTAGATGCCGCCGGATCGCGACTGACCGCGCATTTACGGAGTAAGCACCCGCGATCGGAGTCAACTCCATCGCGGGTGTTATCACGGGGTGTCCGGCTATCATCACAGCGGGCACCGCGTGTTCTCCGATGCCGGTTCGGCGTCAATCTTGAGCCAAACCGGCATCACGCTTACAGTCCATATATGCGACGTCTGAGCAGCTAACTCACTGAGCTCAGCGTCCGATATATCGGCGCTGAGAGTTGTTAAGGAGGTTTTAAAGTGGACATAGAAGCGCTGATAATCTCCCACAGAATGCCCCAAATAGACAATCTCATTATTTACACAGAGACAGCAATTTATTACCAAATTATGTGCTCCCTGCTCTGCACAACTTTAAGGTTATTGGAATCTTGAAAGAAGGAGGGGGAAATTCGGATTGTCATTGTAGCCTTCCTCCAGGGTTTCCTTTGAACTGAAGAAATCGTGGGCAGGAGCTTTCCTACTGATATTCCCTCAGCCGTCCAAACCTTCCCTGCCCTCATCAGTCCCCAGGGAAGTGCTGCTGTTTAACAACTACTGCTGCATACAGCAATCCGGGGCAACCCAGGAGCAGGAGGGAGGACCCAGAGAGCCGCAACCGGCAACACTCTGTAGGTGACGCCCTGATGTGCCCACAGTGCGCCTCGGGCACTGTGCCAATATTTTATTCTTGTAAGAAAGTAGAAGACTCGATAATTGGTCCTTAAACAGATACTAAGGGTCAGGACGCTTTATTTCCACAGTCTAATCCCGACAAGTTATTGTCTGACTGAAACCGATTCAGCACGCTACTGCTTTCTATCTAACACCAAAGAAAAAGATGAATGAGTTCCCCCGGCCTTGAGAGGCACTCTTTGGAGTGCGCCAATATGATTCATTGCTTTGAGTAGTGTGTGGATGTCAGCGCAGGTAAAGAACGTCATAATTGGCATTTTTCATGTCCCAGAACACTTATAGAATAAAATATGTAAGCATAACAAAGACGCTCATTACTTGTTTCGGTTAGCATAATATCAGCGCGTGTAATTTTAGGAAATTCCGTACAGATTTGAATAAGCTACCAGCCCTAATCTTCGATGTGTACGGACGACTCTTCATCGTCATTGGGAGAAAGATTCACATGTTAGAATTACTCTAACACAAGTAAATACGTGACTTCAGAGATGTCTGCGACATTACTTACTAACTCATTCTGATCACATTTATAGATCGATGGTTGCAGCCCAGTTTTCGGATGCAGTTTTTTGACCAAAACCAGGTGTGGATCGATAATGGGGAGAACCTTAAAATTGGGTAGATGTCCACACGTGGTTTTGGACCCAAAAACTGCATCTGAAAAACTGAAATGTGGTGCACCATGACAGATACCTGCAGCACAGCCGCGTGAGAGCATTGGATGCCGATCGCACCGAAGTAATAAAAATACAAAAAAACTTTCCATATTTAGTTTTGACATGTTATATATTTTTGACATTATCCAACACAAAAATAAAAAAAGATACACTTAAAATCATAAGAAATAATAGACCTGCTGTTTGTTGCTTCACCGTCATCTTATATCTACAAAAACTGCAATCTGAAAATTTTCTAAAAGTATTTGGATCGTCTCTTGATTTTAAACATAACAGAATAAGAATAATAACGCTAATATGAGAAGCCAGACGTCATGTCACATCTAAAGGTTTCCTTTAACCACAAGGTTCCTTTCCAAAATTAACAATTACACAAAACTTATTCCCAAAGGAAAACACTAAAATATTTGTAAGGTCAAGGTAAAAAACACAAGTAAAAAGTGCAATCTGACGGTGGCAGTAATAACGGTATCAGCATGAATATAATCATGGAATTTGTTTTGGAGTCAGAATTTTCTTTCTGACCACATTTTACTTTTTATTCATAATGCTTTTAATGACTCAGTCTAACGGGGTAATGTTTTACATGTTTTTACAATGTCCTGAAGACCGATAAATTTCCATTAGATACAAAAAAAATAAAATCCCAAACATAGCACTCGAGTATAAGCTAGGTTTTCAAGTCACAGAAAAATGTGCTGAACCACTCCAAAATACTGAGTTAAAAAATATTATATCAAAACACTCTCTGTAATAATATATCAAAATCCCTTTCTGGGTTCCCCCGCTGCTGCCTATATACTGGGCCGGGGGCTGGCTATATACTGGGTAGGGGGCCGGCTATATACTGGGGGATTGGGCTGTTAGGGCTTATCTGGGGGTAGGCTGCCTTGCGCGAAATACTATGGGTCAGGGTCCGGCAGGCTATTACTGGGCGATGCTGTGACCAATGCATTTCCCACCCTAGGGCTTATACGTCAGTCCCATAGGTTTCCATGTTTTGTGGCAGGGGCCCTCGGCTTATACTTGGGATCGGCGTATACTTTGACATACTCTACGTAAATAAGTGTGTTAAATTTACACCCTGTATTTTATACTCTCTCTCTTTACATATATTTCCAAAGTATTAAGGTTAAGGGAAAAAAGAGGGATGAAAACTATGATAAAATTAAACCATTAACTGTTTAGATCGTAAGATAATCCTACAAGGTGCTCATGAGGACTACTGTCATATTACAGAGCAGACACTATGCATCAAGATATCCCTTTAGGGATCCTTCCAAAGGGTGCGTAAAATTTCACCCAGAAATTGTACAGGGAGGAGATAAGCTGTGACATCATCTATTGTCAGTAGTGATGTAATGATTGGTCAGTGTTATCTATATTGAGGTCATTGTACAGGGAGGGGGAGGACATACGTTGTGACATCTTCTATAGTTTGACATAATTAGGGTCACCACCCCCAATAGGTTGCATACATACCTCCAAGAGGAGCAGGGGCTGCGTGCCACTAGCTCTAGTTCCCCCTTCCTGCTGCAAAGAGAAGTACCTGGGTAGGTGGGTTACTGTTGTAATTAGTGTAGACAGATGTCTGGGTCATTTGCTCGTTCGCACAGAAAGGCTGTGTCCATTACCTAGGACACAGATGAGAAACTTTCAATAAAGATGTGTCCCTCCTCTCCCTTCTCACACTAAAACTACTACCATTGAAAAGGTACCATAACAGTGTTTACCCCTAGATCAAAACTACTTGTAACGATCAGGCCGGTTTCCTGTCACACAGTTACAAATAATGAGCTCATTGCTCAGCCTCCCTGACTGTATAGTTATTGTTGAAAACTATAGATGGAGAGGAGAATCATGATTCACTTGAAGCTAGAGAAGATAATTCGTCTCTAGCTGGTCATGTGATGTGGTGCTGAAGCATCATGGGATTTCAGTAACATGAGAAGAAAAAATGTAAAAATTTTTAATTTTTTTTTAAAGCCAGCTATAGACCGCCCTGCAATAAGTGAATATAAAAAGAAGTTCTGTGTGTTATATATAGTCATATATGTGTATGAGATATCAAGCCATGTAAGATGTGACCATTTAGAGGTTGACATGATACACAAGATTTTAATCAAAGCCGATGACTCCTACTTAATTCCGAATTCCGGCGCTTACAATGTAATTCTGTCCGCACCTTGGAGCACCACTTATTACATGTGTTTCCTGTCTTATTAATGAGAATTTTCCATAAGGATTTGTAACAGGCTCCAGTGACATGACTGACTATCACCCTACAAATAGTGCCACATACATCAACTTGCAAATCACACCGGGCCCTCCTACGATTTAGTACAATGAGGTTTCCGTCACCGCCATTGATTTGCCTCATGACACTCGGTAAATGTACAATTTCTGGGTGAAATTTTACGCACCCTTTGGAAGGATCCCTAAAGGGATATCTTGATGCATAGTGTCTGCTCTGTAATATGACAGTAGTCCTCATGAGCACCTTGTAGGATTATCTTACGATCTAAACAGTTAATGGTTTAATTTTATCATAGTTTTCATCCCTCTTTTTTCCCTTAACCTTAATACTTTGGAAATATATGTAAAGAGAGAGAGTATAAAATACAGGGTGTAAATTTAACACACTTATTTACGTAGAGTATGTCAAAGTATACGCCGATCCCAAGTATAAGCCGAGGGCCCCTGCCACAAAACATGGAAACCTATGGGACTGACGTATAAGCCCTAGGGTGGGAAATGCATTGGTCACAGCATCGCCCAGTAATAGCCTGCCGGACCCTGACCCATAGTATTTCGCGCAAGGCAGCCTACCCCCAGATAAGCCCTAACAGCCCAATCCCCCAGTATATAGCCGGCCCCCTACCCAGTATATAGCCAGCCCCCGGCCCAGTATATAGGCAGCAGCGGGGGAACCCAGAAAGGGATTTTGATATATTATTACAGAGAGTGTTTTGATATAATATTTTTTAACTCAGTATTTTGGAGTGGTTCAGCACATTTTTCTGTGACTTGAAAACCTAGCTTATACTCGAGTGCTATGTTTGGGATTTTATTTTTTTTGTATCTAATGGAAATTTATCGGTCTTCAGGACATTGTAAAAACATGTAAAACATTACCCCGTTAGACTGAGTCATTAAAAGCATTATGAATAAAAAGTAAAATGTGGTCAGAAAGAAAATTCTGACTCCAAAACAAATTCCATGATTATATTCATGCTGATACCGTTATTACTGCCACCGTCAGATTGCACTTTTTACTTGTGTTTTTTACCTTGACCTTACAAATATTTTAGTGTTTTCCTTTGGGAATAAGTTTTGTGTAATTGTTAATTTTGGAAAGGAACCTTGTGGTTAAAGGAAACCTTTAGATGTGACATGACGTCTGGCTTCTCATATTAGCGTTATTATTCTTATTCTGTTATGTTTAAAATCAAGAGACGATCCAAATACTTTTAGAAAATTTTCAGATTGCAGTTTTTGTAGATATAAGATGACGGTGAAGCAACAAACAGCAGGTCTATTATTTCTTATGATTTTAAGTGTATCTTTTTTTATTTTTGTGTTGGATAATGTCAAAAATATATAACATGTCAAAACTAAATATGGAAAGTTTTTTTGTATTTTTATTACTTCGGTGCGATCGGCATCCAATGCTCTCAGCGCTGTTGCTGCATGGTATCGGTCATGGTGCGACCACATTGTCAGTTTTTCAGGATGCAGTTTTTGAGTCCAACCATGTGGACATCTACCCAATTTTACGTTCATCCCCATTATCGATCCACACCTGGTTTGAGTCAAAAACTGCATCCGAAAACTGTGCATGCACCTCAGATCTATAATGTGATCGAATGATTAGTAAGTTAATGTCAGACATCTCTGGAAGGTCACTTTTTACTTGTTTAGAAGTAATTCTAACATGTGTAATCTTCTCCCCAATGACGTATGAAAGAGTCGTCCGTACACATCAAGATTAGGCTGGAGTTACTTCAAATATCTGTACGAATTTCCTAAAATTACCCACGCGCTGAATATATGGCCTATACCAACACAGTAATAGCGTCTTGTTATGCTTACATATTTTGATTCTATAAGTGTGCTGGACATGAAAATGCCATATGACGTCTTGTACCTGCGCTGCTCACACGACTCTCAAAGCATGAAATCATCATTGGACGCCTCCAAAGTGCTCTCAAGGCCGAGGGGATCATTCATCTTTTTTCTGGACTGTTAGATAAAAGCATAGCGATGGCGAATCGGCTTTCACGTCAGACAATATACTTGTCGGGATGAGACTGTGGAATAAGTCCTGCCCTTAGTATCTGTTGAAGGACCGATATCGGGATCTTCTACTTCTACAAGAATAAACATATTGGCACAGGTGCCCGAGGCGGCACTTGGGCACCATCAGGGCGTCACCTACAGAGTGTTGCCGGTTGGTCTCTGGGTCCCTCCTCCTGCAGCTCCTGGGGTTGCCCCGGATTGCTGTAGGCAGCAGTATAGTTTAAAAGTCAGCACTTCCCCTGGGACTGATGAGGGCAGGGAAGGTTTGGACAGGCTGGGGGAAGATCATTAGAAGCTCCTGCCCACGATTTCTTCAAGTCCAAAGGAAACCCTGGAGGAAGGCTACAATGACAATCCGAATTTCCCCCTCCTTCTTTCAAGATGCCAATACGAGTTTAAAAGTTGGCAGAGCAGGGAGCCATAATTGGTGAATAAATTGCTGTCTCTGTGTAAATAATGAGATTTCAATTTGGGGCATTCTGGGGGAGATTAATCAGCGCTTCTATGTCCACTTTAAAACCTCCTTAACAACCTCAGCGCCGATATATCGGACCTGAGCTCAGTGAGTTAGCGCTCACGTCATATATCGGACGTGAGCTGATGCCGGTTTGGCTCAGATATGAAGCCGAACCGCATCGGAAACACGGGTGCCGTCTGTTGACTGATAGCCGGCACCCCGTGTTAACACCCGCGATCGGAGTTGACTCCCGATCGCGGGTGCTTAACCCGTTAAATGCGCGGTCAGCGCGACCGCGGGCATCTAACATGTATCTGGGGGGTCTTTCCCCCACGATCGGCCCCCCCCGAACCGTTTTCGGGTGCGCCGATCGTTCTATAGTACTCTGGGGTCCGAGTTGGACCCCAGAGTTACCTGCAGAATTGCCAGTAGATGGCGTCTGTGACGTCATTTACTGGCAAAGTGCCAGCCTATGCAAGTGTATAGGCTGACACTGATAATACTCTGCAATACTGAGTATGCAGAATATTATCATGAAGAAGCAATCAGAAGATTGCTTCTCATGTCCCATGGTATAAAAGTGAAAAAGTAAAAAAAAAAGTTATTCAATAAAAAAAATAAAGTAATAAATCACTAAAAATGCCCAAAACCCCCAAAACATAATAAAGAGACATATAAACTCAAAAAAAGTCTAAATCATAACACAAACCCCACATCTATAGTATCACCGCAGTCCGTAACAACCCGTAGAATATAAGTAATCATTATTATGAACCCCCACGATAAACGCGTAAAAAAAAACTGCTATAAACCTTCCAAAATTATGATTTTTAGCTATTCAATCCCACAAAAAAGCTATAAAATCGATCAAAAAACATGTGTACTCCGACATGATACTGTGCAAGTACAACATGTCCCCGCAAAAAACAAGCCATCACCGCTCCGTAGCCAAAAAAGTAACAATGTTATGCCACTTGAAGACGGCAATAAACATAATGATAGATTTTTCCCCACATTAGGGTTTGTTTGACAAATTTAGTAAACGTAGAAAATATATTCAATTCTGGTCATCCCGTAATCGTATCAACCCATAGATAAAAGATAACATGACTATTAGGCTATACGTGAACACCAAAAAAAAAGAGTAAAAAATTCCAGTACAGAACTTGATGTTTTTCTACTCCTGCCCTCAAAAAAGTTCCTAAATTTTCAACAATAGGTGTGATACCAACCAAAATGGTACAATGGAAAAGCATTCAATTGCCGCAAAAAAAGGGCATCACATGGCCCCAATAACGCAAAAGCGAAAATTTATAGCCTTCAAAAGGGGCCAATGAGGAAACTAAAATCCTGGCAGCTGCAGGCGCTCCTTCCCTTTGCCGTCTCGCTGTGGCGCCCATAAAACAAGTAACGGCACATGTTGGGGGGTCTTTGTACTCAGGAGAAATTGCAGAACAAATTGTATGGTGGGTTTTTCTTGCTTATTTTTATAATGTTTGAACTTGTAAATTTTTAGTGCTAAATAAACGTATAAGGGAACAATTTGACCATTCTAATGTTTCACCTCCATTTTGATTCAATTACTATGGTAGATCTCAAGGGGTATAACAATTCGTAAAGCGTGTTTCTGATAGCTTGGGGTGCAGATTTGAAAAGGGGTTGGTTATATAGGGGGTTGTGATGCTAAATATGTAAAAGTTTCATTCCAAACTGTACTTTTTATCGCCCAAAATAGTCAATTCTGAAAATCCGGAAAAGCGATATTCTTTTTGTAAGCACGCGTGACATCAAATTAAATTATCCAGACCATATCAAAAATTATGAAAAATGTAAGTAGACTAAATGGGAAATGTTATATGCAGCAACATTTATTTAGGTGGTAAATCTATCTGCCTGGAAACGCATGATTTTTAAATTTCGAAAATGCAAATTTTTCAAAAATTTATCATATTTTCTTTTTTTTTGTAAATAAACGCAAAACTTATAGCCAAAATTTACCACTAAAATGAAGGTTACAAACATGTTGGGGAAAAAAACAATCTCAGAATCGCTTTGATAAGTAACAGTGTTCAAAGTTATAACATATAAACGTACGCAGAGGTCAGAATCCAAAAAATCGGGTCGCTGAGCCTAACCTGCAAAATGGCTGCGTCCTTAAGGGGGTTAAATGTGTAAAAGTGCTTGAAAAATCACAATTTCTTGGCACTGCAAGAAATGCATTATATTTTTGAACACTCTGCTTTGACATTGGGATGTGAAGGGTGTGGTGTAGAGGAGCGCAGAGCGGCGGCGGCCCCGGTCGAGAGGGTGGGCCTACCCCGTTTGCAGGGTTTTTTTAACGAAATGTCCAAGCAGGTGTAGTCTTGCCAGTTGGCGCAGCCGCTCGACAGATATCTCAAAAAGCTCAAGGCTCTTGATGTATCCGGCAGGACGGGGGTGGGCATGGCTTCTATCATTGGGACATAATAAATCCCTCCTGGCCCCTCCCCATCATAGGTATATCATCATCTTTACCTTGGCACCATGGGACCTTCTTATGATATAGTTTACATTTATACCAAAGTACCAGTATTATATAGAGGTATTTCGAGCACAGCAAATGATCCCCTACCACCCCCCGCCCCCCCTTATTTCGGTGGTGTATCCCAGTGAATGGAGCGTTCAGTGGTGAGCATGGATGCTTCCCACCTCCGACACAGACAAACTTCACTATAAAAGAGCAGCAACGTTGCAACCCTAGATTGGGCCTTTTCCCACTTAAAAAGCTACTACACCAATTCCAAACCTGAGGAGGAGACGACTATGTAATGTAAATGTTCTGTCCTCGATGTACAATAAAGCTGATCTCTCTCTCTGTCTTGCTTATTTTAGATCGCTCTGAGAGACCCGGTTCATGCAGTATCGCTTCCAGCAGTTTGTCTTACGAGAACTGAAGGCACAGCAGAACTACTGGGAGATGAGGATTCGGTCACTGATGGAGACTGTCGATACAGAAATAGTAAACCAGTGCAGGAGTTTTATACAAAAAATTCTAAATAAAAAAAAATATATAATAAAGGAATTTGTTACAGACTCATGTGACCGCGGTACACCAATAAGACCACATTTGCAAATTGGATTTCTTTTATTCATCTGAGGAACAACAATGAAATGGGGAGGATAAGCTGTGACATCATCTATTGTCAGTAGTGATGTAATGATGGTCGATTGTATCTATATAGAGGTCATTGTAAAGGGAGGAGGAGATATGCTGTGCATCAATCTATTGTCAGTGTGAGGTTAATGATTGGGTTCAGTGTTATCTATATAGAGGTCATTGTACAGGGAGGAGGAGAATATGCTGTGACATCATCTATTGATTCAGTAGTGATGAAGATGGGTCAGTGTTATCTATATAGAGGTCATTGAGGGAGGGGGGATAAGCTGTGACATCATCTATTGTCAGTAGTGATGTAATGAGATTTTGTTATCTAGATAGAGGATCATTGTACAGGGAGGGGAAGGAGATAAGCTGTGACATCATCTATTGTCAGAAGGGATTGTAATGATGGGTCATTGTTATCTATATGAGGTCAGTGGACAGGAGGAGGAGATAAGCTGTGATATCATATATGGCTGTAGTGATGTATTGGGTCGTGTTATCTATATAGGGTCATTGTACAGGGAGGGGGAGGAGATAAGCTGTGACATCATCTATGTCAGTAGTGAGTAATGATGTGTCACTGTAGCTATATAGGGTCATTGTCTAGGGAGGGGGAGGAGATATCTGTGACATCATCTATTTTCAGTATTGATGTAATGATGGGTCAGTGTTATCTATATAGAGGTCATTGTATAGGGAGGGGAGGGAAGATAAGCTGTGACATCATCTATTGTCAGTAGTGATGTATGTGATGTGTCCAGTGTTATCTGTATAGAGGTCATTGTATAGGGAGGGGGAGGAGATAAGCTGTGACATCATTTATTGTCATAGTGAGTTAATGATGGGTCAGTGCTTATCTATATAGAGGTAATTGTACAGGAGGGGAGGAGATAAGCTGTGACATCATCTATTTCGTATTGATTGTAATGATGGTCAGTGTTATCTATATAGAGGTTCATTGTATAGGAGGGGGAGGAGATAAGCTTGTGACATCATCTATTGTCAGTAGTGATGTAATGATGTGTCAGTGTATCTGTATAGAGGTCATTGTATAGGGAGGGGGAGAGATAAGCTGTGACATCATCTATTGTCAGTAGTGATGTAATGATGGGTCGTGCTATCTATATAGAGAGGTAATTGTACAGGAGGGGGAGGAGATAAGCTGTGACATCATCTATTGTCAGTGTGTAGTGATGTAATGTGGGTCTAGTGTTATCTATATAGAGGCCATTGCACAGGGAGTAGGAGATAAGCTGTGGCATCATCTATGTCAGTAGTGAGTAATGATGGGTCATGTTATCTATATAGAGGTCATTGTACAGGAGGGGGAGGAGTATAAGCTGTGGCATCATCTATTGTCCGTAGTGATGTAATATGGGGTCAGTGTTATCTATATATGAGGTCATTGTACACGGGGAGGGGGAGAGATAAGCTGTGACATCATCTATTGTCAGTAGTGATATAATGATGTGTCAGTGTATAATAAGAGGTCATTGTACAGGAGGGGGAGGAGATAAGCTGTGGCATCATCTATTGTCAGTAGTGATGTAATGATGGTCAGTGCTATCTATATAGAGGTCATTGTACAGGGAGGGGGAGGAGTTAAGCTTGTGACTCATCGATTGTCAGTAGTGATGTAATGAGGGGTCAGTGTTATCTATATAGAGGTCATTGTCAGGAGGGGGAGGAGATAAGCTGTGGCGAGCAGTCATCTATTGTCAGTAGTGATGTGAATGATGGGTCAGTGTTATCTATTAGAGGTCATTGACAGAGGGGAGGAGATAGCTGTGACATCATCTATTGTCGATAGTGATGTAACGATGGGTCAGTGTTATCTATATAGAGGTCATTGTACAGGAGGGGAGAGAAAGCTGTTACATCATCTATTTCAGAGTGATGTAGATGTGGTCAGTGTTATCTATATAGAGGTCATGTACAGGGGGGGGAGGAGATAAGCTGTGAATCATCTACTTGTCAGTAGTGAGGTAATGAGGGTCAGTGTTATTATATAGAGGTCATTGTACAGGGAGGAGGAGGAGATAAGCTGTGACATCATCTATTGTCAGTAGTGATGTAATGATGGGTCAGTGTTACATATAGAGGTCATTGTACAGGAGGGGGGAGGAGATGAGCTGTGACATCATCTATGTGTCAGTAGTGATGTATGATGGGTCAGGTTATCTATATGAGGTCATTGTACAGGGAGAGGGAGGAGATAGGGTGACATCATCTATTGTCAGTAGTGATGTAATGATTGGTCAGTGTTATCTATATGAGGTCATTGTACAGGAGGGGGAGGAGATAAGCTTGTGACATCATCTATTGTTGTAGTGATGTAATGATGGGTAGTGTTATCTATATAGAGGTCATTGTACAGGGAGAGGGAGGAGATTAGCTGTGACTCATCTATTGTCAGTAGTGATGTAATGATGGGTCAGTGTTATCTATAAGAGGTCATTGTCAGGGAGAGGGAGGGAGATAAGCTGTGAATCATCTCAGTAGTGATTGTAGAAAGGGTCATGTTATCTATTAGAGGTCATTACAGGGAGGGGAGGAGATAAGCTGTGACATCATCTATTGTCAGTAGTGATGTAATGATGGGTCATGGTTATCTATAAGAGGTCATTGTACAGGGAGGGGGAGGATATAGCTGTGAATCATCTAGTGTCGTAGTGATGTAATGATGGGTAGTGTTTATCTATATAGAGTCATGTTGTACAGGGAGGGGGAGAGATAAGCTGTGACATCATCTATTGTCAGTAGTGATGTAATGATGGGTCAGTGTTATCTATATGAGGTCATTGTACAGGGAGAGGGGAGGAGATAGCTGTGACATCAATCTATTGTCAGTATGTAGTGAATGATTGGTCAGTGTTATCTATATTGAGGTCATTGACAGGGGGAGGGAGGAGAGATCGTGGGGACATCATCTATTCGTAGTGTGTAATGATGGGTCAGTGTTATCTTATAGAGGTCATGTACAGGAGAGGGAGGAGATAGCTGTGACATCATCTATTGTCAAGTATGATGTATGATGGGTCAGTGTATTATATAGAGTATTGTCAGCGGGGAGGAGATAACGTGACATATCTATTATCAGTAGTGATGTAATGATTGGTCAGTGTTATCTATATTGAGGTCATTGTACAGGAGGGGGAGGAGATAGCTTGTGGCATATCTATTGTCAGTAGTGATGTAATGAGGGTCAGTGTTATCTATATAGAGGTATTGTACAGGGAGAGGGAGGAGATTAGCTTGTGACATCATCTATTTGTCGTAGTGATGTAATGATGGGTCAGTGTTATCTATATAGAGGTCATTGTACAGGGAGAGAGGAGATAAGCTGTGACATCATCTATTGTCAGTAGTGATGTAATGATTTGGTCAGTGTATCTTATTGAGGTCATTGTACAGGAGGGGGAGGACATACGTTGTTGGACATCTTCTATAGTTTGACATAATATTTAGGGTCACCACCCCCAATAGTTGCATACATACCTCCAAGAGGAGCAGGGGCTCGTGCCACTAGCCTACTAGTTCCCTTCCTGCTGCAAAGAAGTACCGGGATACGTGGGTTACTGTGTAATTAGTGTAGACAGATGTCTGGGTCATTTGCTCGTTCGCACAGAAAAGGCTGGTCCATTACTAGGAACAGATGAGAAACTTTCAATAAAGATGTGTCCACTCCTTCCCTTCTCACACTAAAACTACTACCATTGAAAGGTACCATAACAGTGTTTACCCCTAGATCAAACTACTTGTAACGCATCAGGCCGGTTTCCTGTCAACAGTTACAAATAATGAGCTCATTGCGCAGCCTCACTGACTTATATTATTGTTGGAAAACTATAGATGGAGCGGGGAATCATGATTCACTTCAAGCTAGAGAAGATAATTCGGTCTCTAGATGGTCATGTGATGTGTGCTGAAGCATCATTGGAGATCAGTAACATGAGAAGAAAAAATGTAAAAATTTTTAATTTTTTTAAGCCAGCTATAGACGCCCTGCAATAATGTGAATTAAAAAGAATTCTGTGTGTTATATATAGTCATATTGTGTATGAGATATCAAGCTATGTAAGATGTGACCATTTAGAGGTTGACAGATACACAAGATTTTAATCAAAGCCGATGACTCCTACTTAATTCCCAATTCCGGCGCTTACAATGTAATTCTGTCCGCACCTTGGAGCACCACTATTAATGTGTTTCTGTCTTATAATGAGAATTTTCATAAGGATTTGTTTAACAGGCTCCAGTGACATGACTGACTATCACCCTACAAATAGTGCCACATACATCAACTTGCAAATCACACCGGGCCCTCCTACAATTTAGTACATTGAGGTTTCCGTCACCGCCATTGATTTGCCTCATGACACTCGGTAAAAGCCCCTTAGTGGCGATTTCATTATTGATTGCCCATATTTCTTTAAATGACATTTACAGTCAGCAGAGACAAATGACTTAATTATGAGTGGAAATTACAGAACTGCCTTAGATAGTAGCTTTTGAGAGCCATATAAATGGGAACATGAGACATCATGCATGTCATAAGAGTCATGTCTATAGAGTCTTCAGAATAGTCAGCATAACTGTTCTTGAGCTCCCTCTAGTGGAGGCTGCAGGAAGCCAATATACTTTCTTTTACATACAGATATTTGTCTATGCCCCACAAATATGCATTAAAGGAAATCTACCATTTGCTTTTATGCATTGTGAACTAAACATACCTAATGCTGTAGCTACACTGATGCAGAAACATATCTTGTTTAATTCCTGAACCGAGTGGTTTTGCTCAAAAAACAATTATAAAATTCAAGACCCTGGAAAAGCTGAGTGCCTACATAAACACATTGCACTCTGAGCTTCCTGAATTGTCCAGACAGGACTAATCAACCTGAGCTGGATGACTCATACACAGCAGCCGGGGGATGGTGCAATTGATTACTTCTGCCTGCCAGAGCCTCATTATCATAATGTTATAATAGTTTTTTCAGCAAAATCACTCGGTTCAGGGATTAAACAAGATATGTTTCTGCAACAGTGTAGCTACAGAATTCTAAAGGTATGTTTGGTTCATAATGCATAAAAACAAATGGTAGATTGCCTTTAACCCCTTGGCGCTCTGCACCGTAGCTGTACAGCGCAGAGGTGCGGTGGTTGTATGAAGAGGGCTGACGGGCTGAGCCCTCTTCAAACACAGGTGGGGTTTGTTGCATATTGCAGCAAACCCCCACTGTGAATAACCGTATTTGGTTCTTGCACTGATCGCGGCTATTATGCTGCCGGCGGTATTTAAAAGAGGGCGGCTCGTGGACGTCGCCATCTTGGATCGGAGCGTCGCTCCTCTGAACGTCATCGGGAGCAGCGATCAGTTGCTATGGCAGCCTTGGGTCTTCGTTAGACCCGAGGCCTTCTTGGTTCTGCAGTTTTGTTACAATGAGCCAGTGGCTCATTGCAATGAATACTGTGCAGAAATGCCATATACTGCAATAGTAATATTGCAGTATATGGTAGGAACAATCAGACCATCTACGGTTAATGTACCCTAGAGGGTCTAAGAAATAGTAAAAAAAAAAAAAGTTTTAAAAATAGCGCCCAAATGTCTGAAAAGCGACTTTTACACCATTTTGCATCCCATAAAAAATGGAATAAAAAGTTATCAAAATGTCACACAGTCCTCAAAATGGTAGCAATGAAAACGTCAGCTCATTTTGCAAAAAAATGACACCTAAAATGGCTCTACACCAAAGTATGAAAAAGTTATTAGCGTCAGAAGATGGCAAATTTTTTTTTCTTTTTCGTACACAATCATTTAACTTTTGAAAATGTGTTGACACAGTAAAACCTATATAATTTTTGAATTTTTTTCCCAACTTCCCAGTACACGGCATGGAAAATTAAATTATGTGACTGAGAAATAAAATTTGTTACGCACAAAATAAACCCTAACATAGCTCTGTACACAGAAAAATGAAAAAGTTATGGATTTTTGAAGGTGGAGAGCAAGAAATGAGCGAAAAAACCCTGTGTCCTTAAGGGGTTAAGAAATCAAGCTTTTAAAGGCTATCCATAGTTAGCCTTATCTAAGCATATAGTAGGAGATCAATAGGGGTCTGACTCCCGATTGCTTCCACCTAGAAACATGTTGTGTGGCCCTGTGTGTACAGTCTGCTGGTTGGTACAGATGTGTCTACTCTGATTCCAGTTTTGTTAAAGGGGTTGTCCTAACTTTGGAAGTTATCCTCAATCCACAGGAGATAACTTCCTAATCAATGCTAGTCTGACATCTGGGCCCCCCATCCATCATTAGAATGGGACCTCCAGCAGTTCGTAGAATAGGTCATTCTCACTAATGGGTGGAGCGGCAGGACCAGCATGCGCCCTTCTGCTCCATTCAGCCAACACATAATTCTAGAATTCTAGAAGTACAGACAGTCCCCGGGTTACGTACAAGATAGGGTCCATAGGTTTGTTCTTAAGTTGAATTTGTATGTAAGTCAAAACTGTATATTTTATCATTGTAGATCCAGACAACATTTTTTTGCCCCAATGACAATTGGAGTTTAACATTTTTTTTCTGTAATGTGACCAAGGGTTATCAATAAAGCTTCATTACAGACACATCACAGCTGATCATTGCAGCCTGGGACTATAGTAAACCATCCTACAGATGTCACAGTGGGCAGAGGGGTCCGTCTGTAACTATGGGTCGTCTGTAAGTCGGGTGGCCTTAAGTAGGGGACCGCCTGTAATAATATTTATTACAGATGGAAACTTATTTTAATGCATTTGCAGACTAATTTCAAAAACATTCCGAAAACTTCCTGAACTATTTTTGTAATTTATTTATGTTATTGATCTCCACGTTCCATCGCAGTTTGGAGAAGAACATTAAGAGAACTTTCTAGACAACGTGTGCAGGAAGCTCCTGATATCCTCACATTCAGACCACAGCTCAATGTCGTGTCAAAGGTCCCCTCTATAAAGTAATAAGAATCGTTTGTTCTCCTTCACTTGAATCTCTTGGATATGGAAGATTTCGATGGTAAATCTGATTATGAAAGAGATTCTGACAGAGGCATAAAAGAAATGGAAATGAATTGTTTCCAGACGCCAGGCTTTCATCGCGGGGCGGGAGATGGCTTGAATTGTCTACGTTGGCTTAGAAGAAAGCCCTGGCGCGGCACTTCCTCCCTGTTCCCGCTGATTCTGCTCTGTTTTGATGCTGATCAAACCCTTTTATTCTTCTCTACAGAACTGGAGGTAGATTTCTTCTTCTTTTTAATTATCTCCTAACTAACCATTTGGTTAATGTGCTAATTATTTCCGGCTCTGTGTATCCTGATGACCTCTGGACACTCGGAGGTTTTTTTTTTAGCTGAAATCGCTTTAAAGGTGCACATATTAAATCAGAATACAAAAGAGGTCCGATCCCGCGTGTATTCCTGCATATAATCGCGTACCGTGCATTATAATGCTGACACCTTATGCCAATGCTGCTCTGGTTTATTAGAAGAGTTACATTATTGCAAGCAAAAAAATTTAGTTTAATTGACATCCATAAAAAATCCCCCAATTCATGTGTCAAAATGTTACAACCACAACCAAGGATAAAATCAGCCACAAAGTCCAACATTAGAATGTGGAATAATGTGAGGAAAATAAACTTACAAGTCTGTTGGATTATAACTGGACAAACGATGCTGGGAGATGGAGTATGGGGTATGGGGTATTGGTGGATGGTAAACTTAATTTTAGTGACCAGAGCCAGGCGGCTGCTGCTAAAGCAAATAAAATTATGGGATGTATCAAGATAGGAATAGATTCTCATGATAAAGATATAGTTGAAACAGCCGTGCCTGAACGTTGCTCTATCCGCAGTTGGCGGAATACATGGCGTATTTGTGTGTGAACTGTGGTTTAATTCTTCTGTTTGGATAAACTGAGCCACACCCTGCTCCTTGCATTTCTGTCCTGCCCAGCAAGGGTTACTAGCCTGATGCACAGTTCCTCCAGTGTGTTACTGGGGGCGTGTCCGGGATCGGCCTTATATACCTGCCCATTCCCATCTTATTTTGCTGGTTATTTTGAGTCTGACTGTGTGTATACTTGCTTGATCTTTACCTGACCTGTGTATATCCCGCCTGTACCTGTATCCATCAGGCTTGCTGGTTAATTTGATTCTTGTCTTCCCTGTGTTTTTAGTTCTGTTTTACCTGTCTCCGTTTGTCTGCCTGTATCTGTACCTGACCTGTATATAATCTGATTGATCTTGTCCTGACCTGTGATTAACCCGTTTGATCTAGACCTGACCTGTGTATATCCTGCCTTTACCTGTACCTATATCTGACCTGTGATTATCTTCCTGAAGATCTGTCTATATCTGTTGTTTTGTCCCTGTCTCAGTCCTGTGTTTGTATTCTGTGCACCAGTGTGAACACTGGTCTATTCCTGTATTCCGGTTTCCTGTTCAGTCCTGTGTTGGTTTCTGTTACCAGTGTGAACACTGGTCTATTCCTGTATTCCCGTTACCTGTCCGCTCCACCATCCAGCAGCTGCCAGACGAAGTAAGTGTCCCCTGTCATGTTGTAGGGTCGCTCAGGGACTGTCAGTTAGGTTCCTGATAGTGGGTTCGCCCTTATCAGGGCGGTTTATATGCTTTAGGCAGGGCCTTAGCCCGCAGGGACGTCGCAGGGTGAGTTCGCCACCACTTACCTAGTCTGACAGCTAGCGCCAAGCCTGGTTTTGGTTCCGCATTTTCTGTACGGGTGCTGACAATAGTTTTGCCCTTATACAAATCCCTGGTCAGACCACACATGGAATATTGTGTACAGTTTTGGGCACCAGTGTATAAAAAGGATATAGTAGAGCTGGAACGGGTGCAGAGGAGAGCAACCAGGATTATTAGGGGAATCGGGGGATTAGAATACACTGACAGATTAAAAAATTTGGGATTATTCAGTTTAGAAAAAAGACGCCTGAGGGGAGACCTCATTACAATGTACAAATACCTGAACGGACAGTACAAGGATCTCTCCAACGATCTTTTTATACCTAGGCCTGTGACCAGGACAAGGGGGCATCCTCTGCGCCTAGAGGAGAGGCGATTCTACCATCACCATAGACAAAGGTTCTTTACTGTAAGAGCAGTGAGACTCTGGAACTCTCTGCCGCAGGAGGTTGTTATATATATATATTAGAGCACAATTCCTGGAGCTGGGCCTAGGATCATACCTGTTGTTTTATATGTTTCATGAGGTAACTTGTTCTTGTGCCCAGGGTCGGACTGGCAATACAACTCGCCGAGAGATTTCCCAGTGACTGCCTCTGGGCCGGTTTCATTGAGTTTTTGCTGTGAGTCAAGGTAAAAATATGATGAAAAATGTGTGCAGGAGCACACAGCAATCTGCAACAGGAGCTTGGATGACATAGTTCAAGGTCCTGTTCAGTGGCAGATTAAGTGTCCCATGAATCCTGGACTGTTCACATGCCCAGGGCCCTCAGCATCCAAACCAACCTCGTGCCCGAGGCCTAATCTCCTCTACCCGACGACACTCCCGTAGCCCGTACTGGCTCCCTTTAATGAAATGTCCACAACAAAGATATGACCAAAGCACAGACCCCCTTTAATGAAAGTTAAGATTATAAATATGAGGTAGGGCAGAGCTTGGTGGCAAAATATGATGGGGGCAGAATATATGGGGGAACACACAAGAGGGGGCTGTATATAAGGGGGAACAGACATAGAGGATCCCTCGCGTCTATAAAGCAGTTCTGCGACTCTGGGCCTTGGCAGCTACTTTTGACTGGGGGTTAGGCCACAGACAGCGCTGGATCATGTTACTACCAGCGCCATCCTCTCCTCTCGCTATAACAGTTATCACAGTTGTCTGCTATCTAGCTTTATTGTTAATCCGCGATCTGATGACAATCCGGCATTTTTAAAATCCAGTTGTCACAGAGACCAAAAAAATTTGTCTGGCGCTACAATTATAAAATATGCAGTTCTAACTTACATACAAACTCAACTTACTGCCTGTATATATGTATATAATATTTTTGCTAGTCTCTTGCTGATGCAGTACAGTCATGGCCAATTTTTGCCTAGAAAATGAACTTTTTCCCCAAAAGCACATTTCAACTTCATTGCAGGCCTGCCTTAAAAGGAGCAGCTTACATCATTTCAGTGATTGCTCCAGTAACACAGGTGTGGGTGCTCATGAGGACAGGGCTGGAGATCAATCTGTCATGATTAAGTAAGAATCACACCACTGGACACTTTAAAAGGAGGCTGGTGCTTGGCATCATTGTTTCTCTTCTGTTAACCATAGTTATCTCTAAAGAAACATGTGCAGTCATCATTGCACTGCACAAAACTGGCCTAACAGGGAAGAGTATCGCAGCTAGAAAGATTGCACCTCAGTCAACAATCTATCGCATCATCAAGGAATTCAAGGAGAGAGGTTCCATTGTTGCCAAAAAGTCTCCATGGCGCCCAAGAAGGACCAGCAAGCGCCAGGACCGTCTCTTAAAAGTGTTTCAGCTTTGGGATGGGGCTACCAGCAGTGCAGAGCTTGCTCAGGAATGGCAGCAGGCAGGTGTGAGTGCATCTGCACGCACTGTGACACTGCGGAGACTGGTGACACTGCAAGACCTGGTGTCAAGGAGGGCAGCAAAGAAGCCACTTCTCTCCAGAAAAACATCAGGGACAGACTGATATTCTGCAAAAAGTACAGGGAGTGGCCTGCAGAGGACTGGGGGAAAGTCATTTTCTCTGATGATTCCCCTTTCCGATTGTTAGGAACATCTGGAAAACTGCTTGTTCGGAGAAGACAAGGTGAGCGATCCCACCAGTCTTGTCTCATGCCACCTGTAAAGCCTCCTGCAACCATTCATAGTAATTAAAGGGGTTTCACCGCGCTCCTAGGAAGAAGAGGGGAGTGTAAAAGATATTAGAGAGAGGTTCTATAGGAAGTATTGTATCTAGCTGCTGCGTCCTCTGGTTTACAGGAACAAGTCCTGATGTAGAAAGATTTAGGAAGTGAGTGGCCAGTGGTTGGTCGCGCTGCTCTTTTTTGTGTATCAATAGATCATTAGATCATTATATACGTAACAACAAATGTTCACTATTTTAGAGACATTTATTATACATAAAAACAGTAAAGTTTAAGAATTCATCGGTATAAAATTGGATGAATTGCAACCATTCATGTGTGGGGCGGCTTCTCAGCCAAGGGAATCGGCTCTCTCACAGTCTTGCCTAAAAATACATCCATGAATAAAGAATGGGACCAGTGGGGCAGATTTACTTACCCGGTCCGTTCGCGATCCAGCGCCGCGTTCTCTGCGGTGGATTCGGGTCCGGCCGGGATTCACAAAGGCAGTTCCTCCGCCGTCCACCAGGTGGCGCTGCTGCGCTGAAGTTCCCCGGAGGCGCGCTGGAATGCCCTGAAATTCACCGGCCTATACCTGGTGAAGGTAATTGTAATTTTCGCGACACATTTTTTGTCTTAAATGCGGCGGTTTTTCCGAATCCGTGGGGTTTTCGTTCGGCCACGTCCCCCGATTTCCATCTCGTGCATGCCAGCGCCGATGCGCCACAATCCGATCGCGAGCGCCAAAAAACCTGGGGCAATTCAGGGAAAAACGGCGCAAATCGGAAATATTCGGGTAACACGTCGGGAAACCGCGAATCGGGCCCTTAGTAAATGACCCCCAGAATGTCCTCCAAGAGCAGTTGGGTGATCAGCAATGCCTTTTCCAGCATGATGGAGCACCTTGCCATAATGCAAAGGGAACAAAACATAGAGATTTTGGGTCCATGGCCTGGAAATGCAAGCATTGATAGTGCAAGAATGGATTGGTATCAGTCAGGATCTGGTCCAGAAGGTGATTGAGAGCTGCCAGGGAGAATTGCAGAGGTCCTGAAGAAGAAGGGTCAAATACTGACTTGGTCAAACTCATTCTGTCAATAAAAGCTTTTGTTCCTCATAATATGATTGCACTTGTATTTGTGTCGTTCTCAAAACTTTTGGCCATGACTGTAATACCAGGTAATATTTATATTGCCAGAAAGTGGCATTATCAGACATTTTGTATCAGACATTTTTTCTTAGGCTTCACTAGTTGCTCATTTATACAAATATAATAAAACATGATTTTCCCTGCAGTCATTTATCTGTTGTATAATTTAATAGCTGTTATATTATATAGCAAATTCGTCAAGTTACGATTTTTAAGGGGTTAATTTGCAATGTCTCCATAAAACAGCATCTCTCTAGCACAATCCGGCCTTGCGATATTCGGATCAATATGGGTCAATGTGTCCAGCAGCTGTTATGGCCGGGAGCCGCCTCTGGCCTTGAGTTGCCAATCATGTCATGTAGTGCAGTGTATTAGCATCTTCCCTATGGCTACTAACGCGGATTACCCTAAAAGCTCCTATACCCTAAGAGGTGGGGAACTCCCCCCAAGACACAAGGACGTCATGGTGCAGCCAATATATGAGTGTGTATGGACACATTGGGATTTATGGAAGAATAAACCAGTAGAATCAATGCATCTTCCAATCATTTATACTTCATAAAAAGTTATTGCAGACAGTAAGCTGGTTACAGAGACCTCAAGTTTATAATATAATATTATATAATGTCAAATAATGAAATAAACCTACATACTGATCTCTGGGACTTTGAGTGGATTAGAGTTCATCGTGACATCACTGAGTGTATTATCCCTGTACTGTGACATCACTGTGTGTACTATCCCTGTTCTGTGACATCACTGTGTGTATTATCCCTGTACTGTGACATCACTGTGTGTATTATCCCTGTACTGTGACATAACTGTGTGTATTATCCCTGTACTGTGACATCACTGTGTGTATTATCTCTGTACTGTGACATCGCTGTGTGTATTATCCCTGTACTGTGACATCGCTGTGTGTATTATCCCTGTACTGTGACATCACTGTGTGCATTATCCCTGTACTGTGACATCACTGTGTGCATTATCCCTGTACTGTGACATCACTGTGTGCATTATCCCTGTACTGTGACATCACTGTGTGTATTATCCCTGTACTGTGACATCACTGTGTGTATTATCTCTGTACTGTGACATCACTGTGTATATTATCCCTGTACTGTGACATCACTGTGTGTATTATCCCTGTACTGTGACATCACTGTGTGCATTATCCATGTACTAAAACTAAGAAATTACCTTTCACATTTCCATTGTCTCTAGATGTTTGTGTCTTAAGCTCCATTACCTGTATATTCCTTCTGTCATTGTTCTGATCAATAAAGATTTATCATTCGTATCTTTTTGCCTCTGATAACACAAATCTACTTGTAAGGAGCAAAATCCACTGAAAAAATAATTGCAAAACTTGTAGGAATTAGCCACATCTCTAATGGCCATATAAAAAAAGGACTGAAAATAAGAATTTCCAACAAGTGGAAAAATCAATCACAGAGAAACAAGAAACAAAGGCCGAGAGGAAAGGAACATGACGAGCTCTGGTATGGTGAGTGACAGGAGGATGTGACATGACTGCTGCCATTACCCATCAAACTATTTGCAACTAACCTCCCATTGAAAATATTAATTTTCACTGCCCATGACAGATGGAGAATTTGATTTAATACTGAACATGGGAGCAGCCGCACGACCCAAGTGTTACAGGACCAGTCACAGTAATGAATTTCTGGTCAAATGTGAACCCGATCAATATTTCATATAATGTGGACATTTTAGCTCTGTAGTCAGCAATCTCAAGCCCTGATTCAAGAAACGTTGGCAGTGGGTGACGGGCAAAGGGTTTTGGTCAATCATTTTATTTGTAGGTTTCTCACCCGTTGAGCTTACTGGTGGTAGAGAGTCCTCATAAGACTGCTCGTACAGTCTAGGGCAGGGGTGCCGAACCTATGGCACCGGAGCTAGAGGTGGCACTCAGAGCCCTCTATACGGGCACCTTGCCATCACCCCTGGGCAGGGTTCACCAGTCAGGACGCAAGGCCTCTTGCAGTCCCAGGCAGCCCCGGACCCTAGAAGGAAGCTACAATGATAATCCAAACAACTTCTCCCTCTTTCTACTGTATTGGTGTCCTCAGGTGCCTATACAATTTAAACCCCTGAAAGAGCAGGGAGTAATGAGTCACTGCTTAAATTGTCGCATTGGCCCTTTGCGAAAAATACGTGGGTTTTGGTTGTAGTTTGGGCACTCGGTGTCTAAAAGGTTTGCCATCACTAGTCTAGGAGATGGGGAGACTTGCAGCAGGGGCGTGAATATATTAAAGCCGCGAGGAACTCGGGCACCGCCGGCTTGAGCTCCTCCGCCTGTTATTATTTCATAAATAAAGATGCCAGAAAACATGTTAAAAATGGTCCCTCCATCCCCTAGACTGAATGAGCAGCCTAATGAGGACACCGCCAGTAAACTGCTGGTAGATATCCTTTAAGGATGGATTGGAGGGGCGTTAGATGTTCAGCTAGGAGACAACAGAGAAGAAGGTTGCAGTAGTCCAAGCTGGAGATGATGAGGACATGGACTAGCAATTTTGTAGATACTGGGTTAAGGAAGGGTCGGCTGCAAGATAAGTTCTTCAGATGGAGGCACCAGGTTGATGTAAGGGCCGGTAGGTGAGGCTTAAAGGATAAGACAGGGTCAGTGTAAAATCCAAGGGTGTGGGCGGGGCCTCTCTAAGCAGACACATTATTATATATCTAGTTCTGTCGGTAGACAATGTGGTTACATTATCAGGGTACAGGTGTATACAGGCAGTCCCCGGGTTACATACAAGATAGGGTCTGGAGGTTTGTTCTTAAGTTGAATTTGTATGTAAGTCGAAACTGTATATTTTATAATTGTAGATCCAGACAAAAAAAAATTTGGCCCCAGTGACAATTGGAGTTTAAACATTTTTTGCTGTAACGGGACCAATAATTATCAATAAAGCTTCATAACAGACATATTACAGATGATTATTGCAGTCTGGGACTATAGTAAAGCATTCAGAAAGCTTCACCAGAGGTCAGAGGGGTCTGTCTGTAACTATGGGTTGTCTGTAAGTCGGGTGTCCTTAAGTAGGGGACCACCTGTATACACTTTCATCTGGCTATTGACATTGTACTGACACACTGACACGTAGGGGGAGATTTATCATTAGTTCTATGGAGCTTTTTGGCATATAATTGTCGCAGATTTAGCACAAACATCATTTTTGTGTGTTTTTCTAGCGAGAAAAATACGCAAGTCACGCAATGGCGGAAAAAATACACCCCAGAGTGTGCAACATTTATCAACTGAGAATTTTCAAAAGAACGCAAATTTAATCGCAAAACTATACCACATAGGAGGTGCTGTATGTGGGTCCTTATAGGGGATATTTATATGTATATTGATATTTATATGATATTTATATTTATAGAAGAAGTTTTTGCTCAATTTTATGTTTGTTTGAGGTATCTGAGAATTTCCTGTGCAAAAAACATTGCAAAAAGGCAGAAATTGAGCAGATGTTACACATACGTGCGACTGTTGCAGTCTATTCGCATAGAGCAGACACTGCTGATACTCACATCAGAAGGCATATAACACTGCACATACACCGGACTATAAATCCAACTGGTGGAAACCTGCCTAACACATAGACCACTTCTAAAAATCCTGCCTAATAATAAATCTCCCCCATAGAGAGAGAGCAATGAGACAGATCAGAGATGCATGAGATGATTACACAGAGGCTGATAAACCATTACACTGTTACACTGTGAGCTCTACTACATCTCATAGATATGTGCCTGCCTCCCCCTTCCCCCGGATCACTTATCTCCTTGTAGTATGTTACACTGTGAGCTCTGCTACATCTCACAGATATGTGCCTGCCTCCCCCTTCCCCCGGATCACTTATCTCCTTGTAGTTTGCAGCCTCTCTCTCTGCTCACGATGTGCTGACAGGAAGCGATCAGTCAATGTCTCTGAGCTCCATGCCGGGGGCGGGGCTACAGTACACACAGCAGAGAGAGAGACAGAAATCTCATTTGCATGATCACACACAGAAATCCAATATGGTGCCTGACCATAAGTCATAAGTTACAGGGTCGTGTCTAGGGGAAACTGAAATTGTGTACAGCAGGACTGATAGAGACAGGTTCGACTTATCTCTGTGAAATGCTGCATTTTTGTTAATAACAGTGAATTAGAGAATGTTATTTTGTTATCCTAAGTACAAATAAGAAACTTATTTTCGTGGAAATAGCCCTTTAAGCTTTGACACATTCCATTTAACTGTGTCAAAGCTTAATGGTGACAATTACTAAAACTTGTCTCTATTTGAGGTGCCTGTATCTTCCTCCATCCCACAAACAACGGCAGTATAACAAGGTATGTGACCTCAGCCTGCTTCTCATGTGCCGCCTTTCTAAAAAAAAAAGGCTAATTTTCTAAATTGTGTCATGGATAAAGTAAAGAACTGGGACAGATTTTCAGAGAAAAGCATTGAGTGATATCGATTAAGCAACATAGATGTCATCCTGCATTCGCGTTATAGAAGTAATTAGGGTTCGAGAAACAAAGCGGGCAGAAGCTCATGTCACAAGCTCTTACATGGAAGAGAAATCAGTCAGATACAGTACATTCATCTGTAACGTATCACTTGTGACTAGACTACAAATCGTATAGATGTATATACTATATGGGGGAGATTTATCATAAGTCACTTAGAGCAGAACTGTTCTAATTGACCATGGCAACCAATCAGAGCTCTGCTTTCATTTTCCCTGTGACACCCTCCTCCTGTCTCCATCGAGCTTCTATGTATACTGACTCCTCAGTGAACTTCTGTCCATCTTGCTAGAAAGCCTGAATTCAGCAGAGAATTTATCAGGAAGGGAATGAATAGAATAAAAGCTAAGACTGTGTTTCTCCTGTGATAACACTATATTTTCTTATTTTCTGTATCCTGCAAAGTTTGTAAAAGGGTGATCCACAATAATGTGTAATCTCTGATCTGTTATAAATATCCATGTTGGTTGTGAAATCTGTGCCAGCATTGTCCTTGTTCGACAGTGTGAACACCGGTCTATTACGCCCTAGCACCACACCCAGTAATCTCCTTTTTGGTTTACTAACAGTAAACCTGCAGAATCCTTGTCCTATCAGCGCTTGAACCCCGATTCTGACATCAAATAAAGGCTTTGGAAATCTATCCGATCAGTTTTTCTTATAGTTCACACTTGACGAGACTGTGTGTATTCTGTCTGCTTATATCTGGTTTCTTCTGTCACCTTGGTTTGTCTTCCTGATTATCCTTGGTCTATCAATTTGGTACTCTCCGTTGTCCTCCAGTTTTTTAGCTTGGCTCTGTCTACTCTTCTTACTCATTTGTTTGTCTTGTCCTCGTCTGTTGTTATCACTTAGCGTTCGACAGGAACTGCTAAGAGTGGCTTTGAGTAAGTAGGCGGAGTGGGTTGAGTTTTAAGGGCTCACAGCTTGTGTCTATGTTTCTGTTCCCAGTCTACCCCTTACACCAATCTTCTTACTGGCTGGTTTGTGAGTTACCGCCTCATTCTGGTCCTCAGCTGTGTCATGTGACTAGAAATCAGGCTCTCCGACTGACAAAGAATCTTACAAGGATCTTATTATCTAAAATAATCTCTCTATCATGTTGGCCACTGTTTAAATAGATAAAAGTCCTCAGTGGTTGATACTTTTTGTGTCTAACTAAATAGGTTGATGACAACTGCAAGCTACTAAGCTACTCTGGTCATTCATCAGGCAGTGGGTATAAGACAAGATAAAAAATAAGAAAGGAGAAGCGTCAACACAGTAAATATTGTAACATTTGAGGAGTGTAATGGTTTTATTGTCCCTTGATAGAGATCTGGCCCACGGCTGTGATGACCCCTCAAGGATCTCATAGGAATCAGTAGAGAAGCCGATTTCCTGTCCTGTCGGGACTCTATGTTGATTGGAGAGTTAGAGTGTTGATCACTAAAGCCGACAACTAGGAGGTAACGGATGCCTCACAAATATGGCCGCTTCTAAGAACATTACCTACCTGCTTTCTTCTCTGACTGTAGTTCAGGGGCATTGGATGCATTCAGCTGAGTGGTGGGGGTGCCACACATTAACTACTATTGACCTTTCCTATAAATAGGTCTTTAGAAGAACCTCCTCAGTCTATATCATCTATTATGGTAGACAGTATTTATTCTCCATGCTGTTATAGAGGTATTCCACTTATCCAATAGGATAGCTCCAAGACTTCCACAAAAATATTGTTTATTCCGATTTTTTTCATTTTACTTTTTCACTATCATAATGTTAATGTTCCTTCATCCCACTGAGGAGTTGGACGAGGCATCGGCTCTTGTTCTGTATTCCAGTCACTGGCGGTAACACTATTATTACTGAGACATTTTATACCTAATAGGAAATCAGTAACTCTGAGCCGTCTCCCACTCCTTCACCTATTCTCTGACAACCAGAATGTCAGCTGTCACTGGCAGGAGAACACAATACACTTTAATCATTGCCTGATGGAGTTGAGGAACTGCGGCTAAACTTTTATTATGTCATAATGAACGCAATTCCCTATCTGTTCTCTTTTCCTCAAACTCTAAAGCAGCAGAAGATGTAAATACTGAAACCCCAAATCCTCAAAACTAATTGTGGAATGATAAGTCATTCAAGGACCTTTATAACCAGGTATTTTATAGCCACAATCTTCCCTCTTCCCCAAACATTGATGTAAAAGAAACATCTCCCTCTATGTAAATGCCTGTACATAGATATGTGTCTTTTCAAGGTTGATCATCACACAAAACTGGACACCGAGTTACGGCCATTTTAAAAATTCAAGCAGCTACAGCACCTTGCGAAATTATACGGCCCTACTTTTCTAAGTACCTTCAGGCTTTAAACATAAAGACATAAAATTGTAATTTTTTGGTGAAGAATCAACCACAAGTGGGACACAATTGTGAAGTGGAATGAAATTTATTGAATATCTTAAACTTTTGTAAAAAATAATAAACTGAAAAGTGGGGCGTGCAATATTATTTGGCCCCTTTACTTTCAGTGCAGCAAACTCCCTCCAGAAGTTTAGTTAATATCTCTGAATGATCCAATGTCCTAAATGACTGATGATGACAGATATAATCCACCTTTGTGTAATCAGGTCTCTGTATAAATACACCTGCTCTGTGATAGTGTCAGGGTTCTGCATCATTAAGACCAAGGAACACACCAGGCAGGTCCGTGATGCTGTTGTGGAGAAGATTTGGATACAAAAAGATTTCACAAACTTTAAAAGTCCCAAGAAGCCTGTGCAAGTGATCATATTGTATTAGAAGGAGTATCAGATCACTGCAAATCTACCAAGACCTGGCCAACCCTTTAAACTTTCATCTCAAACAAGGAGAAGACTGATCGGAGATTCATCAAGAGGCCCATGATCCCTCTGGATGAACTGCAGAGATCTATAGCTGAGGTGGGAGAGTCTGTCCATAGGACGACAATCAGTTGTACACAGCATAAATCTGCACTTAATGGCAAGAAGAAGAGGCCATTTCTCAAAGATATCCATAAAAAATCTTGCTTAAAGTTTGCCACAAGCCACCGGGGAGCAACCAAACATGCGGAAGAAGGTGCTCTGGTCCGATGAAACCAAAATCCAACTTGGCCACACTTTTTGTCAATTTCTCGTATAAAAAAGGTTTCTTTTAGGGTGCGATTTTTGGCACGTCCCATTCTTCTGCAATCAGGGAGGAATTTTACATAAAATGGTAGGGGTGTGGTTAAAGAGAAGGGGGCGGGTCCTTCAGTAGCCAATGGATTTATTTAAATTTGCACAAATTTGACGTAAACTGTGTCTGTCTCTGCCAGCTCCTAGATGGTTTATAATTATGTTTCTGGTATGGCGAATGTTGCTCATCTCAATGGATTAGTCAGGATTCTCTCCTCCGTAGGGTAAATTGTCAAACTCGATAAATCTCAGCTGACTTCCATCTTACATCACATGTAAATCCATGAGATATTTATTAGGAATCTTCTGTCATCTATGGAGGCCGCCACACTGTCCATCCTTCTTTATAAGATGAGGATAATCCCTGGAGTTTTCGTGGCTGTGAGTCAATGTTAATTATTTAGGAAGAAACAAGTCCTCCAAGGCTCCGACAGCTTATGACAGATAATGATACAATAATGTGTAGCCCCCCTCCCCTATGGATTATGCTTCTGTGTACGGCCTAATATTTAAGACAATATTTAAGTATTGATATACATGTCACCAATTTAATCTTAGAGATGAGGGTGGAATCGATCCTTTACACCTCTCGTCTCATTTCTTAAATATTCGAGCCTTGCTACAATTGATTTTGTACTAGATTTATGTTCTCTTGTCAGCTTAAATATTTAAAAAGAGTCCTATTAATGATTTTCACATCCTGTAATTTTTTTTTCCCTAGATGATTATTACTTGTCTTGTCTATGTAATGGAGACAGAAATTTTTTTTAATTTTTTTTTAAAGGAAAGAAGAGAAGAAAATCTTACTAACCTTTAGACACTTTTACATAAATCAATAGTATAGTGTGAATACATAAGGAATAACACTATTTCTGGCCTTATTTTTTCCTTGGTTTCTGTATTTTTTAGCAGTTTTCTCCTCGGCAGGCTTTATCTCCTGGTCTCAGTTGGTGGGTGGAGACCCGCTGCTGTGATGTCTCCCATATACTTCATGCACCACGTAGAGGAGAATCTGTTACATTAAAGGGGTCGTCCACTTTCAGCAAATATTTGGTTTCTGTAAGGAAAAGTTATACGATTTTCCAATTCAGGCGGTCCCCTACTTAAGAACACCCGACTTACAGTCATCTTACAACCATCTTATACTAATGTGAATGAAGCACCTGGGGTTAGATACAAATGTCGTATTATTTTATGTCTGTGCTTGTCTCTCCTTTAACCCTATTGCTTCTTTATCACACCACTAACATCTATAGACTTTAGTTGTGAGATGTAATCTGACGCTTCTGTAAACTACAATCTGTATTCGGAGAGAACAATAGCATAAGAGGAAGTGCGGAAAGGAATCGGAATAATGAAAAAAGAGACACTATCTTAAAGTTTCTTTAAAGTTTTTGACCATTTAAGTTCCTCACATACTTGTTTGTTAAATCAGTTTTAAAGGGGGTGGTCATTTGGCCACTTCCAGTAAACTTTAACAGAGTAAGTATATGACATAAATAGGGTCACCACCATTAGGCTTATGTTGCTATGCACACACCCCTCCAACCACTGATATGGGAGTTGTTATGGCAGAGGTGGGGCAGCCACTAATGACTACATGGCCACCTGCATCCCGAGTGGCAGCAGGACATGGGACATCATATGAATTACTGAGTCCTGCATGGGGACCAGGTGACCTGTGGCCCCAGGCAAACTTGAAATGTGGTACTTCAAAATTTCATCGTCATCGTGCTCTTATGTATTGGGCAAGTCAACTGGATTTTTTTTTTCATTCATCTTTTGTTTTTATAGGTTGTCATGGAAGAAAAGTTTTTGGTAAAAAGTGATAACAGGAAGTGAACTGGTGGTCAACTAAAAGAACGTTGAAAACAGTACAATATAGGTGGTTTGGGTGGTAGCCCAAGGCCCAATCCTTCTAGGGGGCCCATGGCCACCCAATCCATCCACCAAATGTCATGAGCTTCACCCATTAAAAACATGAAATACTTGTACATCTGTTCCTGGTCTCAATATACATGTACACACAAGCCATTGCAGGACATTTGGAAGCCCTCCAAAGGTCCTGAAACCACAGATTCAAAGCAGTCAGAAGGGACTCATCCTACATTCTACAAGAAGCTGATCCTAGTACCATATGTAGGAAGTGATCCCAGACTTGTCGGGGCTATAATATTCATACAGCCCAGGGTCAGGACAGCCTTAAAGGACACCTGTCATAAGGTCTGTGTCACTTGTCCTGTCACTACTACCTGTTGGAGCAGATCACAAGGATCCCATCCCAGGCTTTATCTAGTTATTTCATACATTATTCATTGTAAAATCATCTATTCTTTATCATGTAAATGAGGCTGGTCACATGGTCAGAGGCAGTGATGTCACCCCTGTTCCCCCTCCCCTCTCCTCCCCCTGCTCATGTCTGTGTGTAATGTATAGTAAAGCATGGCTAGTGTGTGTTGCATCTGCTGACATGCTGCATCCTCCTAATATACAGGTGAGAGACACAGACATCAGCTACACATGAATCTGACATGTTCTGCTGTAACATGGCTACCTGGAGCTGCTGTATCTCTCCTATATACACACACATGCACACACAGGCTGCAGGGGGCGTGGCCGCCAGCACCAGGAAGCACATCATTATACAGCCTCACATCATTATACAGGCTGTCAGTCAAGCACTGGGGGTGTGGCTGTGCCTCCCACTCATGAATAAGGTGGACAGCTTGAATATGCTAATGCTTCACTGGACATTTCACAGGTCATTTGCATACAGCTTTAGGACCTCATTGCTTAGGTTTACAGGCATGTAGAGGGACAATGAAGGGATACAGGCAATGCTCTCTAATGGCAGTTTATGAAAATATATTTAGTTTAGGGGGGTTATTTTGCATGACGGGTTCTCTTTAATCTGCCTTGATTGCAACATTGCTATTTCGTCAGAATGTTCTGTCAATAACTTCTCAGTATAGAAGTCGAGAGGGGCAACCATGTGCCAGTCCTGCCTGTTGTCACAATTAACTAAATAAATATCTAACCAAAATTAAAGTGAACAATTGTTTTTGTTTTGAATGGAGATTCTCCTTAGCGACTACTTAGAAGATAGAACCAATGTTTCTGGTTCTGGACTTTTCACCACTTTATAATCCTAATAGCTATTGAGAAAGATTTTATCACTGAGTGACTTATTGGGTGAGTCGAGGTCACCGAACCTTCCTACTCCAAGAAAAGACTCTTCTATGATGATATTGACTTTTTGATGGATGGGATGTAATATTCATAGTAGATTAAGTGCTAGTATTTCCTTTGTAATGTTATTAGATAACAGTGTACTTGCTGTGTATTTATAGTGGGGATGGCAATGGGAATACATTAAGTAATTCACTGAGACTCCAACCGGACATATCAGAGAGAACTAAATAAAACGAGTCCTGGCCACAATTTTTGTTTTATTTTGGCCACAAGTGGTTGTGTTACAGGCACTTAAACAAATATATTTTATTTATATGTCACCTAAAATGTGATAACTTTATTAATCGTAATACTTCCCTTCCATATCTTTTAGCTGGCTCTTGATCTTCGGGCAGTAACTATTGTTTTACTGTACAGCAGACCTGACACTCGCGTACAGGGTTCAGCCGTGCCACCTGAAATTATTGCTGGATTGACAGCTGAACAGTCAATACGACAAAATGAAGCCCCCAGCAACTACCCATGCCTGGGGAACACCACTGGCCAAACAGGGAACAACCCTGGCCAATCATAGCTGTGTTTACTTGCTGGGGTCGTAAATTTGACCTTTACGACCAGCCCTTTTTTGGTTTTGCATTTTCATTTTTCACTTCTCACCTTCAAAAATGTATAACTTATGTTATGTAGAAGCATTGGTAATGAGTCACATCAAAGCATTGACCATATGTGTAAACTATATATATCAAGTTATTGTTATGTATTTTGAATTTTAGGTTGGAAAATGAAATAAAATGTTGTTATAAAAAAAATCTAGTTTTTTAAATTTTTCCATGGAAAAAACTGTCCAAGGCCTAGTTTTCTGCATAACACATTGCACTTCATAGTGATGGTTCCCTGCCGTGTACTGGGAAGCAGGAAAAAAAATTCCAAATATAGTGATATTGGTGAAAAAAATGCATTTGCACCGTTTTCTTGTGGGCTTGGATTTTACGGCTTTCAGTGAGCGGCCCAAATTACATGTTTACTTTATTCTTTGGGTGGGTGCGATCACAGGGATAACAAATTTGTACAGGTTTTATAATGTTTTCATACATTTACAAAAATTAAAACCCCCTTTAAAAAAAAAAAGTTCTTCATTTTGCCATCTTGTGGCACTAATAACTTTTTCATATTTCACTGTACGGAGCTGTGGGTGGTGTCATTTTTTGCAACTTTTGGTGACATTTTCAATGCTACAATTTTTAGGATTGCCTTTTGATCACTTTTTATTGAATCTTTTATATTTTGCAAAATGCCAAAAAAAGTAGCATTTTAGACTTCAGCCAATATTTTCCATTATGGAGGTTAAACACCGGGAATAACCGTTACTATATTTTGATAGATCATTTTGGGATGCGGCGATACATAACATGTTTATGATTTTATCTGTTCTTTTATATTTAGATCAGTTCTAGGGAATGTGGGGTGATTAGAATTTTTACGTATTTTTAATTTCATTTTTTAAAACTTTTAAAGTTTTTTTTAAAACTATTTTTAAGACCCCCTATGGTACTTTACCCCTAGGTCGTCTGATTAATCCTACCATATACTGCCATACTACAGCAGTTACCAGTGGGAGTTTGCTGGAATATGCAGCAAACATTCACCAGATATGGAGTAGGCTCAGCCCGTGAGCCCTCTCTAATCATCCGCAGCCGACCCGTGACGTACTACTATGTCACGCATTGGTAAGGGGTTGATGTAGTCCTATGGTCTACATGAAAATGGTTGAAAATGGCACTGCTGGCGGGAAGACTAGGTCTTCAAGAGCCATTGATAAAGGGGTTGGCCACTTTACCTCATGGTTTTTGTAATGTGTGTGAGGGGCAGAATATGAGGTAATTTACCAATATACATCTAGTTCTGCACCACTTTCTTGATATGTAAAGTGAAACCTAGTGTCTTTTACCTCATCAGCCAGAGATTCCTGTCCATAAAATGGCCACAGGTGGAGGGTTATGTGATCTTTATCTGTCTGTACATAAGCTTACTGTCCTGCCAGGACCTTCATCTTATATTCATGAATACTACCATAAGGTCGTGGCAGGGCGATTGTTCATGGACAAATAGAGATCACATGACCCGTCATTTTAAGGTCATTTTATCTTCCAATGATGATTGTTGGAAGACAAAAAGGATTGTGTGTGATAAAGCAGAGATCTGTCATAAGCTCCTCTAATACCCCACAGTCGCCCATGTCATCTGCACTTTTTCAGGAGGTAAGAGTGGGCATTAGAGATGCAGGTTCCTATCTTTAGACTCAATGAGCAATGGAAAATGTTCAGCATCTGAGTGATATATTGTCAATCATGAGTAATTGCTTTGAAGAAAAATGTAATTCTTGCAGTCACTTAAAGAATGTGAAATCCTCTATTTTTACATGCAGGCGTTACTCTTGACTTTTTCTGAGCTATACAAAGTCATATTTGCAAAAACCTAATTATTTTAATAAGAATTCCAGATTCCAAAAAAAAGTTTGCGTGATGTGATGCCCGTGGTCCCTGATCCTCTGTATCTTACCTCCTCGGCCTCCTCTGGTGTTTCACCTCCTGAAAATCTTCTTCTTTAGTTAATCTTTAGCAAATCCATGGAAAAGTACATGAGCATTAAGGTACCTTGTCCACTAGTGATCCCGGAGGGTGTCCTGATACCTGCTGTCTGACTCGCATGTTCATGACTAGCGATGAATGGATCCAAAACGCAGTGTTTGGGTCCCTGAACCCGGATTTCAGCCAAAAGTTTGGCTGTGACCCACCGACCTAACTACAAATCTACCTCCTCGACAGCCCAGTTTCTGACTAAGGTAGAACTTTGCATGTTCTTAACTCGGTATCTTTCTGATTATTTCCTTCAGATTTTGGGTACATTTACCCGGCCTGTGATTGGGTGCGCCTATATCAGCACGCTGGAGGGGAGGGATGAGCACGGAGTTTACCCGTCTCCTCTCCATAGAGCAGCACAAGACCATTAATATAACATGCCGAAATATAGGACATGTCCTATACTTGTGCACGGTCATGGTGCGGTGAGGAAACGTGTGTTAGTCGCACAGTGACCAGGCGCCATAGGCCTCAATGGGGACTTATATCCAGGCGGATATCAGTCCCCATTCTGTTTGCGCGTTATGACATATCCTTTCTAGAATTCCATCTTTTAATTGCTCCTGGTCTGGACTCCTTAAAACAGACATGTGATATATCAAAATTTGCAGTGTAAGGTGCCAAATACTATAATAGTGGGGCACATTTACTCAGGGTCTGCACGGCGCATTTTCATCTGGTTTCCCGACTATTTTCGATGTGCGCCGGGGTTTTTGGCGCACGCAATCAGATTTTGCCACAATTATGCCGACTTGCATGCGAAACAAATCGGGGACCGTGGCCGACGGACAACCCGACTGATTCAGACAAACCACAGGATTTACAATTCAAATTGTGTCGCAAGACAATGCACTCACATTGAAGAACGTGAACTCTGGTGGACCTGAGCGGGGAAGCGACACATGCAGGAAAATGGATGCACAATCTTGAAGAATCGCGCCACACTTCATCTTCGTTGAAGAACGCACCTCGGGGATCGCGACGGGACCGGGTAAGTAAATCCGCCCCAATGTGTTTTAAGTGAGGGACCATAATGGAGCCCTAATAATCTCTTTGTTCCAGTGTTTTCCATTTTAATGAATGTGGATGTCGTGAATGTGGGACTTTTTCATGATTATAGGATTCCCATTAGGCTGCCTCACTGTTTGATACACTCAGCATCCAGAAAATTACCCGATGTATACCTTGAGCGCATACAAAGACAAATACTGGAAGGGGAGAAACCAAGGAAGGGTCTGGCACTACAATATAAAACCAATCTAAAACCCACCAACTCCCAGCACATCAAATAAATACCCAAAAACTCAAGACAAAGAAATGTGTCAGTCGGGCGTGTGCGATGAAAAGTTCTTTTATTCAATTACGTATTCACTACAGCAGATGAAAACAAAATCAATTAAAATGATGAACAACCACCTAACCATGACAGGCAGGGACTGAACATATGATGGTGTTAGCACCACTGCAAATGTCCTGAAGCCCCAAAAAATGTACCTGACAATGAAAAAGTGATGAACATGGATGTATATACAGGTAGACGGAGCCCGGCGCATGCAATTTAGGTGTATATATTATATTTTTTATGTACTTTTGTATAAATGTTTTTGTGCTTTATACACCTATAATCCATTTATAATGAATTTCTATATACCGGTATGTGTTTTTCAAACATGTGAAATTATGTATAAATAATGTGTATATATATATAATTATTGTATTCTATTCTTTATGAATTTATTCAGATATTCATGAATTTGGATTTAAATTGGCATATATATATATTATAACATATATTTGTCATATCTTGGGGTTATTACTATATTTCCACATAGTCGTATATCATATAGACCCATATACATGAGGCGCACTACATAGCACATAGATAAATTGATTACTTTTATAATAGCTCAGGAATCCCATTATGGGAATCATATTTCTAACAGACACATTTCCAGGTTACACGTGTCTGGCATCCCTGGTCCTGTGGTGCGCATGTGTCAGACTCCATCTCCGTCTTTTGGGGTTACCCTCCCAGTAAGTATATAAGATCACTTTTCAAAAGACAAGACACCCCTGTGGAAGCCACTTTTTGTCATGCGCCCCCCTCTTTGTGGGTCTGTATTTTGGGTGCTTTAACATATGCATTTATTCAGGTAGTGTGCCCATTTATCTGATCACCTTGTAATCATTTTTGGGGTTTGTCCCTATTATTGTTTGCATGATTCGTACCTGCTTTTTTGGGCTTCACATCTACACCTATACATATACATCCATGTCCAGCAGTTTTTCATCAGCTGCCAGGTACATTTCTTGGACCTACTCCATGTGGGGGTCTTCAGGACATTTGCAGTGGTACTAACACCATCATATGGTCAGTCCCTGCTTGTCATGGTTAGGTGGTTGTTCACCTTTTTAATTGATTTGAGCCACACTTCTGACACACTTCTTTGTCTTGAGTTTTCAAATACTGGAAGGGGGGCATCTTTTTTGGCCTCCTTCTACACAGTATGGGGAAGATTTATCAAGCTGTCAGAATATTTCTAGTTGCTCATGACAACCAATCACAGCTCAGCTTTCCTTTTACCAGTGCTCATGAATATTTCAAAGTGGAGCTGTGATTGGTTGCCATGGGCAACTAGAAATATTCTGACTTTCAGACAGTTTGATAAATCTGCCCCGATATGTTGAATACTGTGTGAAACAGAGGATGGAAAGACAAAGCAGCAGCTGCATGTTTTCATCCTGATCCCTCCTGCCCAGGTATATGCTCAGCAGAGGCCATTAGACGGTATAGGAGATGGATGTAAAGTATAACATCCGTCCCTGGCCTCCACCGTCTGCTGCCGATATTAATTCCTCCTCCCACTTTCATCCTACCTTTCATGTGTAACCTTACTACGTAGAGTTTTATACAAAGTCTGAACACAGCCGCAGTGGTTGTTTACCGACTCTACAACTCATACGTGAACTTACATGCCTTACTCGAGTCGTGAGATCTTCAATTTGCCACATCCTATAGGGTTAACTTCAGAATTATAGAACTTTTGAGTTTTAGGAGAAAATGATTTCCATCCAACCATTTTTAGACTATGATTGTACCCACAAACGCTGATGCTCCAGATTCTCAAGGAGCCCATAGAGAGCAATTCTTGATGTTTTGCTTCATTAGACGGCACAAGGATTTTCATGCTACATAACTACACAAGTTACAGATGAATTAGTCTTTTAACATGATCATTCCGGATAAGTTTATGCAATGAAACATTGGAACAATGATTGCTGAGATTAGTTCTTTGTATTCCTAATAATAATGCTCACCGTGGAGACTGTTTTGAGACGTTTAACGGAAAACAATAGATTTTTATTTAAAAAAGCCAAGACATTTCTCGGAGATTCTGCAATCATTTCTAATAGTATTTGAAGTGGAAACAAAATATGTAATGGAAAATAAGGTATTGTTATATGAGTTCAGTTTATGAAAAAAAACCCTATATAATATACAAAAATATCCACAAATGGGAAAATGAGGGCATGGGCTATGACTTAATACTTTTACCTTGTATAATTTCATGATCAGAATTTTGATGTAACACCAATAGAATATCCACCAGCCACCAAGGGGATTGTCAGTAGGTTAAGACTGATGTCTGATCACCGATTCCAAGAACAGGGGTCCAATATTATATGGAGTGGAAAAAGCGCAGCTTTAATTAGAACCGATGATGGAGTACAGCGTCTTCTTCAGCTGCTTAAATCTTGAGTGAAGTAACAGTATGCATTTGCATATGTAGCTTTTTCAAAATGAAGGGGGGGGGGGTGAGACCCCAGTTCTTGTAATTTGTAGGGTCATATAGCCACATATTTTCTAGACACGTGTTGACTATTCATTATGAGACAACCCCTTTATGGTGAGCTAAGTATTCCACTTACCTAGGAGTGCCATCAATTGCCAAGCACAGCACTCGGCTATCTCCAGCACTCTCATTTACTGTGTATGTGAGTGACAGCCAGGCGCTGTGCCCAGCAATTACCAACACTACCATAGTATATAATGGAGTAGCAGGAGGAATGTCTGATCTGAAGCTTTATCTAATTACTGAGAACAGGGTCTGTTACCCTGGTCAGGGGAGTAGCGGGGAATTTGATACTGATACGTAGTGTAGTATCATGAACCTCAATATCAAAACAATACTTTGCATGACAAAGGGGCACATGGCTCGCCTCCTTCTTTAATTTTTGAGACTTTTCATGGATCAGGTGCTTATGTGTAACTTTTTTTCTCCCTTCAAAGTTCGCCATTGTCTAGTTTTCTGCAGTGTTCCCTGAGTTATTATAACCTGAATCCAGACGTGAAAGCTGCGACTTAGTTGCACAAAAGTTGCAAGTTTTGCCGCAAATCTAAGGCTGCCCCTGACCAGGAGTAGAAATAGGCTTAATACTGTTTGAGAATTTCACAGACTTTTTGTGACTTTTGTTTTAAAAAGTTGCAAATTCAGACAAACCACTACGATTCATCTGACCAGCAAAAAAGCCAAGAAAAGTCTCAAAAAACACACGGACAAAGACAGAAGTCTGATACATGCGCCCCGAAGATTCTTTATGGGTATCTGCACACACTACCACTTTACTCCATCTCACAACACTTATCTGCAGGAGTAAAGTGTTTCCACTGCTGATTATTTTCTGCAATGTCTGGCACTGAAACGCACCTGTATTACATTGTGGATTTGATGAGCAGAAAATTTGCACAGAATATACAGAAATATATGCGCAGATTGTGTATATTTTTTTGCATCAATTCCTATAGGTTTATTAAAGGGGTATTCCCACCTCACTTAGTATAGTTTATTCAATCCCTAACATGAAAAAAACTATTTCTTCAATACATTGTTTATTTTTTTTTTTCAAATTACCACATGTCTGTAATATACTGTAAGTAGGGCTTACCTGACCCCTAGCAATGGCCCTGTGTTGACATTAGATACGACCACCCCCACTCGTCAACACCAGTGGCGCATAAAAGGAGGCTCTCCAGCCTCCGAAACTGCCAGGAAAATGTGAACATGCATAACTAGCACAGGCGCAGTTCACATATCCTTGCCACCTCGCCCACTAGAACAGGGCGGCTGCTGGGCATGCGCAGTAGCTTCACTGCTGCTTTTAAATGAAGAAGACTTAGTAGTCCCGGCAGCCGTCCTGTTCCATCGAGCAAGCTATTCCCAATGTGAATGCTCGCTATGCACGTTCACATATTCCCGGCGGGTTCAGAAGCTGGGAAGTCCCTTTCCATGCGCTTGCGCGACTGCTGACAAGTGCCGGTGGCCGTATCTAGTGTCAACACAGGGCTGTTGCTAGGGGGCAGGTACGCCCTATTTACAGTTTATTATGGGCCTGTAGGTCATTATTTAAAAATAACAATACATTGAAGAAGTATTTTTTTTGTGTTAGGAATTAAATAAACTATACTAAGTGTGTTGGGAATACCCCTTTAAGCATTTACACTACAACTGTAGTGAATCTCTTAGTTCACCTGGTCCAAACTAAACATGACACGACTAGCACTAGAATGTGCTCTAAACCATCTGCAAAGAGTTTTATTTTCTTTCCGTGTTTGTGTGGGTTTCCTCAGGGTCCTCCAGTTTCCTCCCATACTCCAAAAACATACTGGTAGGTTGATTAGATTGTGAGCCCCATAGGGACAGGGACTGATTTAGCAAACCTAATTGTGCAGCGGTGCATAATCTGTGTGTGCTATATAAATAAAGAATTATTATTATTAAACCAACCACTTAGGTAGAAGAGGAATCCAGCGGCCCCCCCATGCCAAAAGGTCAGGCCCCGTTGGGAGGTTGCAGCAGAGGCACGGAGGCGGTCCAGATAATACTAGGGCCATGGGTTCTCCTTTACTGTATTCTGATGAATTTTGGGTAGATATAGACAGAAGGATAAGCAAGCAGTTTTTTTGTTATTAGGTGAAATAATTATAGAGATATAAAAATGCTGTATGCCACTAAGGTTACGCAGGTGAAATACAAAGCACAGTGTAACAGTGAATGCATCTAATATAACATAGAGGTGATTATACTGGAGAGAAGCGAGTGCCATTACTGTTACCTTCACGTCTAGACTCCGCTGTGATCCAGTCAAGCACTTCTGAGCGTCTCCTGCGGTGCACACAGCGGACCATACCTTGCTGATTTATTCCTGACATTTTCACAGCACAAAATACTTGAAATTTATCCTTCTACTCATAAATTCAGAAACAAGCTTTGTAATAAGACGCAGCTTTGCTTTGCTTGAATGGTGTAAATGTCCTATTCTTTAAATGCCAATAGAACAGCTGAGTCTCTGCATAAATCCATTTCTGTTTTATCTAAACTTGGTATAAATGCCATAAAATTTTGTTAAAGGCCAATCAACCAATAGTAATAACAATAATAACACATGCAGATATGTCCAACTTTGCTCAGTTTTTGGGAATGTAATCAAATTTCTCTTAAAACCAGATCGAGGGAACATCACAACATGACCCATGGAAGGTTGCAATTCACATCACATCTAGAGATGAGCAAATCATCCAAGATCTGGTTCATAGAAGCTTTTTTGAATTGTTGAAATGATCTGTTTTGCGTCTGAATCGAATCATTCCAAATCAATGTTGCTCCAATTGTCCTGGAAATTGGCATATAACCCCCTCCAGTCCTCTAATACGCAGATTTATCATAATCTTTTCTGTTCAATAGACTTTTATTGAAAACATACACATGTAGTAAGCGCATAAAAATTACATACTCATAATGATTAAAAAAAGAACTATGGGGAAAGGATCTACAAATTAGCATTTCATAAATTTTTTTTGAATGAAAACAAATCCCTTATAGGAGACCAAAACCTTCAGGATGGTTGTGTTGGGATCAGTGGCAGCGGACCCTCTGTACCACCGCGGATGATGACGTAAGCCAACACCTGGGAGCGGAGTCTAAGTGGTAACCGTTTTTTACCAGAGCCCGCCGCAAAGCAGGTTGGACTTGTTACGGTGTGGTACCACCAGGTTGCTCCACAGACGCACCTTCGTCTGAAGTGGCGGCCAAGGCGAAGTACAGAGACATAGAGCTGAATTGTATTCGGGGACAGGCAGGAGGTCAGGACAGGCAGCACGGGATCAGAGTGTAAGGTAGCGTAAGGTCAGGGCAGGCAGCAAACCCAAGTCATGTAGGTAACTGGGGTTACAACGGGAATTCACAACACAAGAACAAGCTTTCTTAGAGGTACGAGGCACAAAGATCCGGCAGGGGGTACAGGAAGGGGCTGTGAATTTAACTAGGAAGGCGTGCAGCCAGCACCAATCATTGGGTGCAAGGAGGCAAGGACGCAGCTGGATCGCAGCAAGGTAAGAGAAGCTGCCAAGCTCCGGGGAGAAACACACACATGGGTGCTCCTGCGACCCAGAACATGGTCACAGGGGCACCCATGACAGATTGGAGCAGAAGTCTGTCAACAACAATATTAACTGTTGCTGGACCAGAGCAGACTGCAGGAGGATACTGGTGAAAAAAACCCAACTTAGCCATCAACCTAAGTGCATGTTCACACAGGCACATGACAAGTAAAACAGAAAGGCAATCAACGCATCCTCAGCCACAATCCACGGACATAAGATGACGCCAGCACAGTTGTTACATCCGTACTCCTTATCTACCAACCAATGAATAGATTTGTTCATCGCTAACTAAAATGTAGTCACATAGCATTTCATTTGGTTACATTTACAAAACTATATTTTCTTGAAAAGTCATCCAGGACACATGTATCTGTACATGCCCAGCCCAGAGGAAAGTCAAGAAAAGACACATGTGCATGTTTATCATCTGGGTTTGTTGAGTTGGTAATATAGATGTATGCATAGATTGTAGTGTGTAATAATTATAGTAAATGTGACATGGCTCACTGTATCAGATGAAAGGCAGATTTACGTAGAGGTAGCATATGTCATATGGAGCTTTCACCCCAGGTGAATAAATGCCTGCACACGTATTCATGACCGAGTTCATGACCCCTGATGTTGCATTGTTTTAATAAGAGACCTATGGCTGACCTTTAGATATTTTCCTCCTCAACATTGTAGGTCTTTATTTCAGTCCAAATCAGAAAGTAAATGCATGCTATGTGTCTCTTCTTGAGGGATTTGTTTAAGTCTCTTCTTGAGGGTTAGGGTTCTTTTCCCATTCCTTCAAAATTCCAATTATCATTCCGTTTGCATCCGTTGTATCTTCTATCTCCAGGATGGAAGTCTCTTGGTTCCTCCTTGGTGAATCTTTTCACATCTCACTTCTCACTGTAGTGTTAGAAGGCCAATGGGTGTTGTCATTTTATTGTGGAAGGGAACACAATCTTCAACATATTCAACATATTAGGTCCCCCCAGACAACTGGCCACTTGGTTTATTATTTGATTTGTGTACTTGGCTGGAATTTCGGTCTCTTTACCCAATGCAGACTAAAAATGGTGGTTAAGTGGACAAGTGCAAATTTATATGTATGTGTGTTTTTATATTGCTGTTATGTATGTTTTCCCTTTTGTACTGACTAATAAATGCATTGTCCTTTCAGTGTTGCCACCTCATGACACACAACTTGTGCTTTGTATAGTAGGAAACACAACAATCCATCACTCCCTTGCTATGAAGGAGATCAGTCAGTGCCACAAATCCACATTAATATATTATAAATAGGGATGGTCCCTGAACCTGACCCTAAACTTTAGCCAGAAGCTCTTAACACTGTATTGGTGATAGGTGTTGAACTTTGAAATACTGGTGGCAATACTGATGATCCTAAGGAATATGGCGGTATGCACGCACCACCAGCATTTCAAGGACGGCAGTGCGTGTGCACTTCCACTTAGCTTAACACACCTATGGGGTGTTAAATAGTGATGAGCGGTCCCAAACCTTTAAATGTAACAAAGGGTTCACACCCGCGATTAGTGCAAGCACCAATCGTGGGTGTTACTGGTGAGGTTTTTTTTTTTTTTGAGGTTTGGATTCAGTGGGGGAGATTTATCAGAAGTATCTGAGAGCTGAAGTGTTCTAGTTGCACATGGCAACCAATCAGAGCTCAGCTTTCATTGTCAAACAACTGTTAATAAAATTACAGCTGCGCTCTGTGGGCAACTAGAACAGTTTTACTTCCGACAATTCACCAAGTGAAACTGAACCTGAACGGGTTCACTCATCACTAATCATAAATATATATTCTATTTGTAAATGCAATATTATATGTCTTAGAGTATTAGTCGAGTACAGTCCAGTAGAATAGTAGAGTAAGTAGTAACAATGGGAAACAAACATCATCCTTTGTGACGTTTCTCTTCAGATGGAAATCATACGAGTGGAACAGGTGCACCGTATCACATTGTCAAAAGCCATTGCTCATTAAACCACTAATAGCGCATCTATATGAACATCTAGCGGTGCTGTGATTGGCACCGTATCCACGTAATGAATCAAGACCCCCCTGCTCACCATGAAAGTTGTCGCCTCGCCGTAGCATAAAAAGCCAAGGGTTATTTATCCCATGAGTTTTGCCTAAGCAGTCATTGAAACTAAGTAATAGAGATGTCCAAGTTCCCATCAGGCAGTGCACGCTTCAGCAAAATCCACTAACATTCGTAACAATTCTCTCTGTGTGCAGTCCCGCTAAAACCGTCTTGTATCGCCTGTACTTGGGCTGATTCAGCTCTCCGGAGATGTGTTGCTCTAGTGGGCACACTGGCAGCAAACCGGGGATAGGAATTGTTAGCATCTGTGCCTTCCAATCAAGGTCTCCAGGGAAGTCACCGTATCTTTAACACATACACAAGACGTGCTCTGGATAACTGTGCCTATCCACTTAAAAAATAATAATATATATTCTATATGGGAGCATCATGTTCAGAAAAAGCAAATGAGTAATAGCGTGTTAACCCTTTTAATAGTGTGCAGTAAAATGTTACAATCCGATCGCATGCTCCAAAATCCCGGGGCAATTAGGCGCAAATCGGAAAAATTCGGGAAACCCGGCAGAAAAACACGATTCGGACCCTTAGTAAATGAGCCCCAGTATTTGTCGCCATTTACATATATCCTGATAAGTTGAATAGGGCCCCAAAAAGCTCATAAATTTTGAAACTAGTATTCCCCACCATAGGTTGATGATACTTTACAGTGTAATGTCTCGGAAAGGAATATGCAAATATATTTTAAAGGGTTGCAAAATGTATTTGTTTAAACAGCTCTGAGAAGGAAGGATTAAACGTCTTCACTTTCAGCTTGATCTTTGAAAATAACGCTCATACCAAACTACAGCCAGTAATAGAGCAGGAAGGGTTAACACTCACTTGTTGCAGCTGTGTAAAAAACAAGAAAGAATAGACTGCTCGACCCTTGTAGAATGTTTCTTTACAGGAGAATTTCTTAATTATATTAGAAAAATCATCTGAAATGACATCTTTAGACAGCACAAGGGATTTGTGCACTTTAAAAGAAACAGGGGATACATTTACCCAAAAGATAATGATATTTTATCATTTATAAATGATCGAAAATTAATTACCACAGAATGATTGTTTTTTTGTCAAAAATTAAAAAATAATGACCTTCTTCATAGGTGGACTCTGTAAACTATGGATGCTGATTATACCAGAAGACTAGTGACCAGGAGAATTTGGTGGGGGTCTGTATCTGAGATGCTGGTTGAAGCTGACCAGAATCACTACAAGAAAACAAAAATTACAGAAATAATGCAAAAGTATGGTTTGTTTCATTGTTGAAAATTGTGCTTTTATGATGCACATCCTCAAACCCTAAAAATAAAATATTCAATTAATGGTGTACATTATTGCTCCATGGTTTTAGCTGGAGCAAGGTTCTCCGCATCAGTTCCCCTGGCTGAAAACCACACCAGGGTGTAATGTTCTGCAGATGGCTAGTCAGCAGTGTCTCTGAGCAGGAAATGTGTGTACACACAGTCCTTTCGGAGTGCTGAAGGCATCTGGAGTGGCATCCAATCACCCCATATATGCCTACTTGTTCATTATACCTGTGCCTGTAATTGCCTTCTTGCAGGTTTCTGATTTATTCTGGTGTGATTCTGTTCTTTTGCCTAAGCCCTAGCCACTCTTGTGCCTTACGATTACGTCCCTCTCTTTGTTCTTGATTTCTGACTCCAGTTTGTCTGACTTTACCTTGTTGTCTGCCATGTCTATCTTTGTTCATCTTCCTTACTGTACTGTGCACTTATCCATTGGGGACTGAGGCTCAGTAAATTTTTGATGACATTTTGTAATTGTTTTCTGTAATTTTATCTCCACTTGATCTGCAAATAAACAAACGGCAGATAAAAAAACATTTTTTTTAAATATTTAGTTATTTTTTACAAAGCCAAAATATTTAGATATTGGGTTAAATATTTCCTCTGGATGATTATTGCAGAATATTTTTTCTAGGGTTTGCAAAAGAAGGATAAAGTGGGTAAAGTTGTAACGGTAGGGTATAGTAGGTAAAGTATAGTCAGAATTGTACAGTGGGTAAAATGGTATCGGAAGGGTAGAGTGGTTAGCGTGGAGTCAGAAGGGTAGAGTGGATAAAGTAGAATCAGAAGGGTACAGTGGGTAAAGTGGCGCCAGAAGGGTCGAGTGGAGAAAGGGGTGTCATAAGGTTAGATTGGTTAAAGTGGTATTGGAAGGCTAGAGTTAAAGAAGGGAAGAAAAGAAAACTTGTGTTTAAACTGTTGGTTTTCTTTCAAGACACTGGGGTACATGTATCTCATTTTTTGCGTATAATTGAGGCTTTTGGAAGGTCTTTTTTCTTTTGATACATGTTTAGTTTTTCCTGTCCTGGCTTTTTTAGACTTTGTGTTGCAAATGTCTCAAATGAGCCTGGACACAAGGTGTGTACACAAGGTTATGTAAAGGAGTGGACACTACTGCAAATTTGGGATTTAAGGCCATGGCCTGCATTTTTAAGTACTCTAGTCACACCTCAGGGAGATGACGACATATGAGGCTGCAGTCACACATGGCATTTGGGATGCGTTTTTCAAAGCATTGCAGAAACACACGTGTGAACGCAGCCTTAAAGCATGTCAACAAATTACAATTTACATGTTAAAACAGGGTACATGAAAATAATCCTTCCTTTGCACTTGCCCTGGACCAGGTGCAGATTTTCGCCTACAAAATCAGAAAAGTAAGCAAAAAAAGCGATACATGAGTGAAAAGTTGTACAGAACATCTGGAAAATAAAGATACTTAAAGGACATCTCTCACTTGATCAAGGATTGTAACTAAAACATACAGACATACTGCTGTGTGTCCCCTCATAGCTTCTTATGCCTTTGTTTTTAAGAAAAAAATGGCTTTAAACTTATGCAAATGAGCCTGAGGGGCTCCTGACTCCATTAACTCCTATGCATAATTTACTCATTTGCATAATTTTAAAAGCTTATTTTTTGTAAAAACCAAGGTATAAGAAGCTAAAAGAACAGCAGCTCCTGTCAGAGGGGGTGCACAACAGTATGTCTATATGTTTGGTGACACATGTGTATGTCCTTTTAGGTACACAGAGGTATACTTAAGAAATAACAGCCAAAGTTGCAGTAAAAAGTCGCAAAAAATGAAAGAATAAAAGTAAGCTAAAATTAAGATACATGTTCCCGATTGATACATTCGAATTTCAGGACGTGGGAACAGCTTAGAGGGACAGGGATCTGTGTATATACTACTGTAGGCCACACATAGGTAAGGCTGGTCATGTAGCTGCGTTATATAGAACCATAGGGAATTCTTCTGTTTTACTCGCTTCTTCCTACATCAGCCATAAAAATGATTGAAATGTCTTTCCCATCTTGTCACATTTATGTAAATATTTCATCTCTTCCATAACGTATCCTTTTTCCACTTTAATTAAAAACCCACATTCCTTTTAACAATATCCTTTCCTCAATTAACTTTGCTTTCTAATAATGAACCATATAGGAAACTGTCAGCCCTTCTATGGTCCATTTTCTTGCATGCTTCCTCTGAACTCATAGACCTAATTAAAATGAATATGCCATGTATTATCATAAGCCATCCGCTAACATGAATATGTACATATTTATTCGCCCTATTATTTACCTAGCGTTAATGGCAAGTGCTCTCCATAATCCTCCTCATGTCCTCTGGCATTACTGCTTGCATATGGATTACAGGTAATCTTAACGTTTTCAATTATTATTAACGTGATTACTGTTAGCAAGAAAATAACATCAGCGGGAGCCCAGAATATCTTCTTATTTCTTGCAGATTTATTCCCGGTCAGAGGGGAGTCATCTCCATAATCTAAGATGACAATATCAAAGATAAACTTGGACTTAATGTTAAATTGTAAATGTGATACTTCCCATCCTGGAGGCTCCAAAGCAACTTTTATCTCTGGATTTGGTCTATTTTTCGTATTTACAGTATTTTCTCCCTATTCAGAAATAAAGAACAGAAGAATTTGTCTGATTTCCACTCTATTAATGATACAGTCATACTGAAGACCCTGCCAGAGACCAGCTGCCCTTTCCTCGTATACATCTATTTCTGAAAGGCCTTGTGTAACATGATAAGGCATTAAAGTGCAATATCACAACCTTTCGTGAATCTTAGATAAATTATAAACTCTCCATGACATACGGAAGTTAATTTTGCATTGTAATTTTTACGTCTGTGCAAATTCATGCTTCACCACCATCCTCTGTCTGTAAAGTACAGCTGAGGATGTACCTTCTGTCCTTGCTAGTCTGAACACTGCTTTATTCTTTTCCTTGGTTGTGATATCCTCCACACCCGTCTGTCTCCTGTGGATTTTGGTCTGGGTTGCTAACAGTTAAGTTGGAGATAGACAGATTCTTCCTCCACTCACACTTCTCCCCTGCTGGTCTTTCTTGTCTGGATGTCAGGGAACTGATCCAATCACATTCTGGACTGGGACTCACACATTCTGGACTGACAAATCACAAAACAGTTAGCATTGTTTTTCTCCTTGCTTGCTATAAGTCTTGCTATAAGTCTTGCTTTGAGACTTCTGGCATTTATAAAGACTTTTGTATTTTTGTTTGCTTGACCATTTGCCAGTTTTCTGACCATGCATTTATTGATTCTAAACTGTATTGTCCTCTTGGTTCTAGGTTCTTGGACCCGTATTTTTGGACTACTCTTCTTTTTCTTCATCTGCCTAACATCAAGTCAGTAGCTGTGCAATATGTTTGGTGGCTCAGTAAATGTAGCCACCTCCGTAAATAATATGTAGCCACCTCAGTAAATAATATGTAGCCACCTCAGTAAAAGTGTATTCAGTAAAGTATATTTATTTAGTCACAAATCCCTTACACACAGTGGGGCACATTTACTTACCCGGTCCTGTCCTGATCCCCGATCCGGACGGTCCGACGAAGATGAAGTCCGCTGCGATTCACCAAGATCGTGCGCCCGAGATCCTGCGTGTGTCTCTTCCCCACTGAGGTCTGCCGGAGTTCACCTTCTTCTTTCTGGTGTATGTGAGTGCGTGTCTTGTGACACAATTGAGATGTTAAATCCTGCGCGTTGTCTGAATCAGTTGGATCATCCCATGCCCTGCCCCCCGATTTGTGTCACTTGAAAACCCGGCGCCAATGCGGCAAAATCAGATCGCGTGTGCCAAAAACCCCAGTTAAATGCAGCACAAAACTGAAAGATTTGGGAAGCCCGACGGAAATGCGTTCCGCGGACCCTTAGTAAATGTGCCCCAGTATCTCACAAAAACCCTCCTATACCGTCATACCACCCACCATTATGTACATGTACATGTACAGTATATGTACTGTGTCCCCTTCTTGGCTCCACCTGCTAAGATGTCTCCATCTGCTGTATTCCTCTTACCCCTATCCCAGTCTATTCCCCGACAGAGCCACAAGGCCCAAGTGTTGCTCTGCTGTCATGGTCAGTGGTGATGGAAGTGTTAGCCCCCTCCCCAAATAATGTCTGCTGCTCTGACTGCTGTCATGTTTGTGTGCTTAGTTCTTCTGTTCTGTCAGAGGAAGAGAAAAACTAATCAGTTATAGGCAGGGGCGTAACTTGAAGCTGAGGGGCTTCAAGTCTGTGCCAGGCCCCCGAATATAATGTATGGTTCATATAACTAGTCTTCCCTTATGGGAAAGTGAGACCTTATGGGCCCCCTTAACCTCTTGGGCCCAGTTGCGACCGCACCCTCTGCACCCCCTCAAGTTACGCCCCTGGTAATAGGTGCTATTGTTTTCAATAGGTGTTTAAAAACATCAGTTGTCATCAGTTCCGTCAGGTCTCAGTTATTTTTTTATGGAAGGAGAAGTTGTGCCTGCAGGACTTTTTTACCCATACCTGACAGATGGGGAAAGTGATGAGATCTACTTATCTACTTTTTTTCAGTTTTCTAATTTTCTGATGGAAAAGAAAACATGTTTTTAAACCTAATTAAACTCCCACCAAGGGAAAAGGAAGTCCTATTACAAAATTTGCTAAGGGGTCAAGCAGTTTCTAGTTACACCCCTGTGGGAAACTTAAGTGTTATTTAGCCCCATTCTATAACGGGCCTATAAACACATCGAGGAGAATTTATTAAGACATTTTAAACGCCAGTCTTAAAATTCCCCTCACTTGGCGCTCTGCGCACATATCTAGTAATCAACTCCCAGCCTCTTAGTAGATCCAGGCACCATTTCCACCAGATCAGACCTATTTAGACATTTCCATGCCGTGTACTGCGGAAGTTGGAAAAAAAAATCAAAATTATATAGGTTTTACTGTTCAACACATTTTCAAAAGTAAATGATTGTGTACGAAAAAGAAAAAAAAAATTGCAGCTTCTGACGCTAATAACTTTTTTCATACTTTGGTGACAGAGCCATTTTAGGTGTCATGTTTTGCAAAATGAGCTGACGGTTTTCATTGCTACCATTTTGAGGACTGTGACATTTGATAACTTTTTATTCCATTTTTTATGGGATGCAAATGGTGTAAAAGTCGCCTTTTCAGACATTTGGGCACTATTTTTAAAACTTTTTTTTTTTTTTACTATTTCTTAGACCCTCTAGGCGTAGATGGTCTGAATGTTCCTACCATAACTGCAAATACTATGCAGTATATGGCATTTCTGCACAGAATTCATTGCAATGAGCCACTGGCTCATTGTACAAAACTGCAGAACCAAGAAGGCCTCGGTCTAACGAGACCCAAGGCTGCCATGGCAACTGATCGTGCTCCCGATGACGTTCAGAGGAGCGACCCTCCGATCCAAGACGGCGACGTCCACGAGCCGCCCTCTTTTAATACCGCCGGCAGCATCGGAGGAGTTAATAGTCCGCGATCAGTGCAAGCACCAAATACAGTTATTCACAGGGGGGTTTGGCTGCAATATGAAACAACCCCACCTGTGTTTGAAGAGGCTCAGCCGTCAGCCTCTTCATACAACCACCGCACCTCTGCGCTGTACAGCTCGGTGCAGAGCGTCAAGGGGTTAAAGCAATCTACCATTGTTTTTTATGATTATGACCAAACATACCTTAGAATTCTGTAGCTACACTGTTGCAGAACATATCTTGTTTAATCCCTGAACCGAGTGATTTTGCTGAAAAAAACTATTATAAAATTATGATGATGAGGCTCTGGGCTTGTCCCTGACAGGCAGAAGTATCAATTGCACACTCCCCCGGCTGCTGTGTATGAGTCATCCAGCTCAGGTTGAGTTAGTCCTGTTGGACAATTCAGGAAGCTCAGAGTGCGATGTGTTTATGTAGGCACTCAGCTTTTCCAGGGTCTTGAATTGTATTATTGTTTTTTTTAGCAAAACCACTCGGTTTCAGGATTAACAAGATATGTTTCTGCATCAGTTAGTCAGAGCATTAGGATTTAGTTCACAATGCATAAAGAAATGGTAGATTCCTTTAATGCATATTTGTGGCTCCATATTTCTGAAAACGGGCACTAGCTTTGCATAGACAAATATCTGTATGTAAAGAAAGTATATTGGCTTCCTGCAGCCTCCACTAGAGGGAGCTCAAGAACAGCATATGCTGACTATTCTGAAGACTCTATGAGACATGCTGCTTATGACATGCATGATGTCTCATGTTCCCATTATATGGCTCTCAAAAGCACTATCTAAGGCAGTTCTGTAATTTCACTCATAATTAGTCATTTGTCTCTGCTGACTGTAAATGTCATTTAAGAAATATGGGCAATCAATAAGGAAATCGCACTAAGGGGCTTTTACTGAGTGTCATGAGGCAAATCAATGGCGGTGACGGAAACCTCATTGTACTAAATTGTGGAGGGCCCAGTGTGATTTGCAAGTGATGTATGTGGCACTATTTGTAGGTGATAGTCAGTCATGTCACTGGAGCCTGTTACAAATCCTTATGGAAAATTCTCATTATAAGACAGGAAACAAGTAATAAGTGGTGCTCCAAGGCGGGGACGAATTACATTGTACAATTAGCCAGAACACCATTTTTGTATCGTTTTTATCGCTACGGTGCATCGTAAATAGGAATTAAGTAGGAGTCATCGGCTTTGATTAAAATCTTGTGTATCTGTCAACCCTAATGGTCACATCTTACATGGCTTGATATCTCATACACATAATGACTATATATAACAACAGAACTTTTTATATTCAATTATTGCAGGGCGTCTATAGCTGGCCTTTAAAAAAAATAAAACATTTTTACATTTTTTTCTTCTCATGTTACTGATTCCCTGATGCTTCAGCACCACATCACATGACCACTACAGAGACGAAATCTTCTTATTAAGTGAATCATGATTCTCCGCTCCATCTATAGTTTTCAACAATAATATACAGTCAGGAGGCTGAGCAATGAGCTCATTTTTTTAACTGTTGACAGGAAACCGACCTGATCGTTACAAGTAGTTTTGATCTAGGGTAAAGCAAGACAACAACATGTTATGGTACCTTTTCAATGGTAGTAGTTTTAGTGTGAGGAAGGGAGAGAAGGGACCACTCTTATTGAAAGTTTCTCATCTGTGTCCTAGGTAATGGACACATGCCTTTTCTGTGCGGAACGAGCAATGACCCAGACATCTGTACACTAATTACACAGTAACCCACGTACCCCGGTACTTCTCTTTGCCAGCAGGAAGGTGGAAATAGAGCTAGTGGCACCAGCCCCTGCTCCTCTTGGAGGTATGTATGCAACCTATGGGGGTGGTGGGCCCCTAAATGTCAAACTATAGAAGATGTCCACAAAGTATGTCCTCCCCCTCCCTGTACAAGGACCTCATATAGATAACACTGACCCATCATTACATCACTGCTGACATAGATGATGTCACAGCTTATCCCCTCCCCCTCCCTGTACAATGACCTTCATATAGATAACACTGACCCATCATTACATCACTACTGACAAAATAGATGATGTCACAGCTTGATCTCCTCCCCCTCCCTGTACAATACCTCTATATAAAAGCACTGACATCATTACTAACTACTGACAATAGATGATCACAGCTTATCTCCTCCCCCTCCTATACAATGACCTCATATAGATAACACTGCACATCATCTACATCCACTACTGACAATAGATGATGTCACAGATTATCTCCCCCCCTCCCCTCCCATACAATGACATCTATATAGATAACACTAACACATCATTACATCACTACTGAAATATGATGATGTCACAGCTTATCTCTCCCCCTCCTGTTACAATGAACCTCTATTAGATAACACTGACCATCATTAATCACTACAGATCATAGTATGAGTGTCCAAGCGAATCATCTCTCCTCCGTCATACATGACCTCCATATAGATAACACTTACCCATCCTTACATCACTACTGACAATAGATTCGTCACAGCTTATCTCCTCTTCCTCCCTGTACAATGACCTCTATATAGATAAGACTGACCCATCATTACATCACTCTGACAATAGATGATGTCACAGCTAATCTCCTCCTCCTCCCTGTACAATGACCTCTATATATAGATAACACTGACCATCATTACCATCACTACTGACATAGATGTGTCACAGCTTATCTCCTCTTCCTCCTGTACAATGACTCTATATGAGTAACACTGACCCAACTTACATCACTACTGACATAGATGATGTCACAGTTATCTCCTCCCTCCCTGTCAATGACCTCTATCTAGATAACAATGAAATCATTACAATCACTACTGAAATAGATGATGTCACAGCGTATCTCCCCCTCCCTGTACAATGACCTCTATATAGATAACACTGACCACATTACATCACTACTGACAATAGATGAGTGTCACAGCTTATCTCCTCCCTCTCCCTGTACAATGCCCTCTATAAGATAACACTGACCCATCATTACATCACTACTGACACATAGATGACGTCACAGTTATCTCCTCCCCCTCCCTGTACAATGACCTCTATATAGAAAACACGACCCATCCTTACATCCACTACTGACAATAGATGATGTCAAGCATACCTCCTCTCCCTGTACAATGACCTAATGATGGGTCAGTGTTATCTATATAGAGGTCATTGTACAGGGAGGAGGAGATAAGCTGCGAGATCATCTATTGTCAGTAGTGATGTAATGATGGGTAAGTGTTATCTATATAGAGGTCATTGTACAGGGAGAGGGAGGAGATAAGCGGTGACATCATCTATTGTCAGTAGTGATGTAATGATGGGTCAGTGTTATCAGTAGTGATGTAATGATGGGTCAGTGTTATCTATATAGAGGTCATTGTACAGGGAGGGGGAGGAGATAAGCTGTGACATCATCTATTGTCAGTAGTGATGTAATGATGGGTCAGTGTTATCTATGTACAATTTCTGGGTGAAATTTTACGCACCCTTTGGAAGGATCCCTAAAGGGATATCTTGATGCATAGTGTCTGCTCTGTAATATGACAGTAGTCCTCATGAGCACCTTGTAGGATTATCTTACGATCTAAACAGTTAATGGTTTAATTTTATCATAGTTTTCATCCCTCTTTTTTCCCTTAACCTTAATACTTTGGAAATATATGTAAAGAGAGAGAGTATAAAATACAGGGTGTAAATTTAACACACTTATTTACGTAGAGTATGTCAAAGTATACGCCGATCCCAAGTATAAGCCGAGGGCCCCTGCCACAAAACATGGAAACCTATGGGACTGACGTATAAGCCCTAGGGTGGGAAATGCATTGGTCACAGCATCGCCCAGTAATAGCCTGCCGGACCCTGACCCATAGTATTTCGCGCAAGGCAGCCTACCCCCAGATAAGCCCTAACAGCCCAATCCCCCAGTATATAGCCGGCCCCCTACCCAGTATATAGCCAGCCCCCGGCCCAGTATATAGGCAGCAGCGGGGGAACCCAGAAAGGGATTTTGATATATTATTACAGAGAGTGTTTTGATATAATATTTTTTAACTCAGTATTTTGGAGTGGTTCAGCACATTTTTCTGTGACTTGAAAACCTAGCTTATACTCGAGTGCTATGTTTGGGATTTTATTTTTTTTGTATCTAATGGAAATTTATCGGTCTTCAGGACATTGTAAAAACATGTAAAACATTACCCCGTTAGACTGAGTCATTAAAAGCATTATGAATAAAAAGTAAAATGTGGTCAGAAAGAAAATTCTGACTCCAAAACAAATTCCATGATTATATTCATGCTGATACCGTTATTACTGCCACCGTCAGATTGCACTTTTTACTTGTGTTTTTTACCTTGACCTTACAAATATTTTAGTGTTTTCCTTTGGGAATAAGTTTTGTGTAATTGTTAATTTTGGAAAGGAACCTTGTGGTTAAAGGAAACCTTTAGATGTGACATGACGTCTGGCTTCTCATATTAGCGTTATTATTCTTATTCTGTTATGTTTAAAATCAAGAGACGATCCAAATACTTTTAGAAAATTTTCAGATTGCAGTTTTTGTAGATATAAGATGACGGTGAAGCAACAAACAGCAGGTCTATTATTTCTTATGATTTTAAGTGTATCTTTTTTTATTTTTGTGTTGGATAATGTCAAAAATATATAACATGTCAAAACTAAATATGGAAAGTTTTTTTGTATTTTTATTACTTCGGTGCGATCGGCATCCAATGCTCTCAGCCTGGCTGTTGCTGGCAGGTATCGTGTCATGGTGCGACCACATGTGTCATTTTTCAGATGCAGTTTTTGGGTCCAAACCGACGTGTGGACATCTCCCAATTTTAGTTCTCCCCATTATCGATCCACACCTGGTTTGAGGTCAAAAAACTGCATCCGAAAAACTGTGCATGCAACCATCGATTATAATGGTGGATCGAATGAGTTAGTAAGTAATGTCAGACATCTCTGAAGTCACTTTTTACTTGTTAGAGTAATTCTAACATGTGTAATCTTCTCCCCAATGACGATGAAAGAGTCGTCCGTACAATCAGAAGATTAGGGCTGGAGCTTTTCAAAATCTGTACGGAATTTCCTAAAATTCCACGCGCTGATATATTGGCTATACCGAACACAGTAATAGTAGCGTCTTGTTATGCTTACATATTTTGATATCTATAAGTGTTGCTGGACATGAAAAATGCCATTATGACGTCTTGTACCTGCGCTGCATCCACAACTTCAAAGCATGAACTCATATTGGCGCACTCCAAAGTGCTCGTCAAGGCCGAAGGGGACTCATTCATCTTTTTCTTGATGTTAGATAAAAGCAGAGCGATGGCGAGAATCGATCTTTCACGTAGAACAATTTAAGACTTGTCGGGATTAGACTGTGGAAATAACTGTCCTGCTTAGTATCTGTTGTAAGGACCGAATTTCGGTACTTCTACTTTCTTACAAAGAATAAAATACTGGCACAGTGCCCGAGGCGCATGGGGCATCTCAGGGCGTCCACCTACAGAGTTGTCCGGTTGCGGTCTCTGGGCCCTCCTCCTGCTCCTGGGTTGCCCCGGATTTGCTGTAGGCAGCAGTAGTATGTTAAGCAGCAGCACTTCCCTGGGACTGATGGAGGAGCAGGGAAGGTTTGGACGGCTAGGGAAGTATCATTAGAAGCTCCTGCCCACGATTCTTCAAGTCTCAAAGGAAACCCTGGAGGAAGGCTACAATGACAATCCGAATTTCCCCCTCCTTCTTTCAAGATGCCAATACATTAAAAGTTGTGCAGAGCAGGCGAGCAATAATTTGGTAATAAATTGTGTCTCTGTGATAAATAAGTGATATTGTCATTTGGGCTTCTGGGGAGATTACATCAGCGCTTCTATGTCCACTTTAACCTCTAACGACTCTCAGCGCCGATATATCGGACCTGAGCTCAGTGAGTTAGCGCTCATCGTCATATATCGGACGTGAGCTGATGCCGGTTTGGCTCAGATATGAAGCCGAACCGCATCGGAAACACGGGTGCCGTCTGTTGACTGATAGCCGGCACCCCGTGTTAACACCCGCGATCGGAGTTGACTCCCGATCGCGGGTGCTTAACCCGTTAAATGCGCGGTCAGCGCGACCGCGGGCATCTAACATGTATCTGGGGGGTCTTTCCCCCACGATCGGCCCCCCCCGAACCGTTTTCGGGTGCGCCGATCGTTCTATAGTACTCTGGGGTCCGACTTGGACCCCAGAGTTACCTGCAGAATTGCCAGTAGATGGCGTCTGTGACGTCATTACTGGCAAAGTGCCAGCCTATGCAAGTGTATAGGCTGACACTGATAATACTCTGCAATACAGAGTATGCAGAATATTATCATGAAGAAGCAATCAGAAGATTGCTTCTCATGTCCCATGGTATAAAAGTGAAAAAGTAAAAAAAAAAGTTATTCAATAAAAAAAATAAAGTAATAAATCACTAAAAATGCCCAAAACCCCCAAAACATAATAAAGAGACATATAAACTCAAAAAAAGTCTAAATCATAACACAAACCCCACATCTATAGTATCACCGCAGTCCGTAACAACCCGTAGAATATAAGTAATCATTATTAGTGAACCCCCACGATAAACGCGTAAAAAAAAACTGCTATAAACCTTCCAAAATTATGATTTTTAGCTATTCAATCCCACAAAAAAGCTATAAAATCGATCAAAAAACATGTGTACTCCGACATGATACTGTGCAAGTACAACATGTCCCCGCAAAAAACAAGCCATCACCGCTCCGTAGCCAAAAAAGTAACAATGTTATGCCACTTGAAGACGGCAATAAACATAATGATAGATTTTTCCCCACATTAGGGTTTGTTTGACAAATTTAGTAAACGTAGAAAATATATTCAATTCTGGTCATCCCGTAATCGTATCAACCCATAGATAAAAGATAACATGACTATTAGGCTATACGTGAACACCAAAAAAAAAGAGTAAAAAATTCCAGTACAGAACTTGATGTTTTTCTACTCCTGCCCTCAAAAAAGTTCCTAAATTTTCAACAATAGGTGTGATACCAACCAAAATGGTACAATGGAAAAGCATTCAATTGCCGCAAAAAAAGGCATCACATGGCCCCAATAACGCAAAAGCGAAAATTTATAGCCTTCAAAAGGGGCCAATGAGGAAACTAAAATCCTGGCAGCTGCAGGCGCTCCTTCCCTTTGCCGTCTCGCTGTGGCGCCCATAAAACAAGTAACGGCACATGTTGGGGGGTCTTTGTACTCAGGAGAAATTGCAGAACAAATTGTATGGTGGGTTTTTCTTGCTTTATTTTTATAATGTTTGATTGTAAATTTTTAGTGCTAAATAAACGTATAAGGGAACAATTTGACCATTCTAATGTTTCACCTCCATTTTGATTCAACGTACTATGGTAGATCTCAAGGGGTTAACAATTCGTAAAGCGTGTTTCTGATAGCTTGGGGTGCAGATTTGAAAAGGGGTTGGTTATATAGGGGGTTGTGATGCTAAATATGTAAAATTTTCATTCCAAACTGTACTTTTTATCGCCCAAAATAGTCAATTCTGAAAATCCGGAAAAGCGATATTCTTTTTGTAAGCACGCGTGACATCAAATTAAATTATCCAGACCATATCAAAAATTATGAAAAATGTAAGTAGACTAAATGGGAAATGTTATATCAGCAACATTTATTTAGGTGGTAAATCTATCTGCCTGGAAACGCATGATTTTTAATTTCGAAAATGCAAATTTTTCAAAAATTTATCATATTTTCTTTTTTTTTGTAAATAAACGCAAAACTTATAGCCAAAATTTACCACTAAAATGAAGGTTACAAACATGTTGGGGAAAAAAACAATCTCAGAATCGCTTTGATAAGTAACAGTGTTCAAAGTTATAACATATAAACGTACGCAGAGGTCAGAATCCAAAAAATCGGGTCGCTGAGCCTAACCTGCAAAATGGTTGCGTCCTTAAGGGGGTTAAATGTGTAAAAGTGCTTGAAAAATCACAATTTCTTGGGCACTGCAAGAAATAGCAATTATATTTTTGAACACTCTGCTTTGAACATTGGGTTGTGAAGGGTGTGGTGTAGAGGAGCGCAGAGCGGCGGCGGCCTCCGGTCGGAGAGGGTGGGCCTACCCCGTTTGCAGGGTTTTTTTAAACGAAATGTCCAGCAGGTGTGAGTCTTGCCAGTTGGCGCAGCCGCTCGACAGATATCTCAAAAAGCTCACGGCTCTTGATGTATCCGGCAGGACGGGGTTGGGCATGGCTTTCTATCATTGGGGAACTAATAAATCCCTCCTGGCCCCTCCCCATCATAGGTATATCATAATCTTGTTCCTTGGCACCATGGGGACCTTCTTATGAATATAGTTTACATTTATACCAGAAAGTACCGAGTATATATAGAGTGTATTTCGAGCACAGCAAATGATCCCCTACCACCCCCCGCCCCCCCTCCCTATTTCTGGTGGTGTATCCCAGTGAATGGAAGCGTGTCAGTGGTGAGCATGGTATGCTTCCCACCTCCGACACAGACAACTTCACATATAAAAGAGCAGCAACGTTGCAACCCTAGATGGGCCTTTTCCCACTTAAAAAGCTACTACACCAATTCCAAACCTGAGGAGGAGACGACTATTGTAATGTAAATGTTCTGTCCTCGATGTACAATAAAGCTGATCTCTCTCTCTGTCTTGCTTATTTCTAGATCGCTCTGAGAGACCCGGTTCATGCAGTACGCTTCCAGCAGTTTGTCTACGAGAATCTGAAGGCACAGCAGGAACTACTGGGAGATGAGGATCCGCGTCACTGATGGAGACTGTCGATACAGAAATAGTAAACCGTGCAGGAGTTTTATACAAAAAATTCTAAATAAAAAAAAATATATAATAAAGGAATTTGTTACAGACTCATGTGACCGCGGTACACCAATAAAGACCACATTTGCAAATTGGATTTCTTTTATTCATCTGAGGAAACAACAAGGAAATGGGGAGGATAAGCTGTGACATCATCTATTGTCAGTAGTGATGTAATGATGGGTCGATTGTTATCTTATAGAGGTCATTGTAACAGGAGGAGGAGATATGCTTGTGCATCAATCTATTGTCAGTGTGAGGATGTAATGGATTGGTTCAGTGTTATCTATATAGAGGTCATTGTACAGGGAGGAGGAGAATATCTGTGACATCATCTATTATTTCAGTAGTGATGTAAGATGGGTCAGTGTTATCTATATAGAAGGTCATGTTGAGGGAGGGGGGATAAGCTGTGACATCATCTATTGTCAGTAGTGATGTAATGATGATTTTGTTATCTAGATAGAGGATCATTGTACAGGGAGGGGGAGGAGATAAGCTGTGACATCATCTATTGTCAGAAGTGGATGTAATGATGGGTCATTGTTATCTATATGAGGTCAGTTGGACAGGAGGAGGAGATATGCTGTGATATCATATATGGCGTAGTGATGTAATGATGGGTCGTGTTATCTATATAGGGTCATTGTACAGGGAGGGGGAGGAGATAAGCTGTGACATCATCTATGTCAGTAGTGAGTAATGATGTGTCACTGTTAGCTATATAGAGGTCATTGTTAGGGAGGGGGAGGAGATATCTGTGACATCATCTATTTTCAAGTATTGATGTAATGATGGGTCAGTGTTATCTATATAGAGGTCATTGTATAGGGAGGGAGGAGAAGATAAGCTGTAGACATCATCTATTGTCAGTAGTGATGTAGTGATGTGTCCAGTGTTATCTGTATAGAGGTCATTGTATAGGGAGGGGGAGGAGGATAAGCTGTGACATCATTTATTGTCAGTAGTGAGTTAATGATGGGTCAGTGCTTATCTATATAGAGGTAATTGTACAGGGAGGGGAGAGATAGCTGTGACATCATCTATTGTCGTATTGATTGTAATGATGGTCAGTGTTATCTATATAGAGGTCATTGTATAGGGAGGGGGAGGAGATAAGCTTGTGACATCATCTATTGTCAGTAGTGATGTAATGATGTGTCAGTGTATCTGTATAGAGGTCATTGTATAGGGAGGGGGAGAGATAAGCTGTGACATCATCTATTGTCAGTAGTGATGTAATGAGGGTCGTGCTATCTATATAAGAGGTAATTGTACAGGTGAGGGGGGAGGAGATAAGCTGTGACATCATCTATTGTCATGGTAGTGATGTAATGTGGGTCTAGTGTTATCTATATAGAGGCCATTGCACAGGGAGTAGGAGATAAGCTGTGCATCATCTATTGTCAGTAGTGATGTAATGATGGGTCATGTTATCTATATAGAGGTCATTGTACAGGGGGGGAGGAGATAAGCTGTGGCATCATCTATTGTCCGTAGTGATGTAATATGGGGTCAGTGTTATCTATATATGAGGTCATTGTACACGGGGAGGGGGAGAGATAAGCTGTGACATCATCTATTGTCAGTAGTGATATAATGATGTGTCAGTGTATAATAAGAGGTCATTGTACAGGAGGGGGAGGAGATAAGCTGTGGCATCATCTATTGTCAGTAGTGATGTAATGATGGTCAGTGCTATCTATATAGTAGGTCATTGTACAGGGAGGGGGAGGAGTTAAGCTTGTGACTCATCGATTGTCAGTAGTGATGTAATGAGGGGTCAGTGTTATCTATATAGAGGTCATTGTAGGAGGAGGGAGGAGATAAGTCTGTGGCGAGCAGTCTATCTATTGTCAGTAGTGATGTGAATGATGGGTCAGTGTTATCTATTAGAGGTCATTGACAGGAGGGGAGGAGATAGCTGTGACATCATCTATTGTCGATAGTGATGTAACGAGTGGGTCAGTGTTATCTATATAGAGGTCATTGTACACGGAGGGGAGATGATAAGCTGTTGCATCATCTATTGTCAGTAGTGATGTAGATGGGTCAGTGTTATCTATATAGAGGTCATTGTACAGGGGGGGAGGAGATAACTGTGAATCATTAGTTCAGTAGTGATGTAATGAGGGTCAGTGTTATTATATAGAGGTCATTGTACAGGGAGGGGAGGAGATAAGCTGTGACATCATCTATTGTCAGTAGTGATGTAATGATGGGTCAGTGTATACATATAGAGGTCATTGTACAGGAGGGGGGAGGAGATGAGCTGTGACATCATCTATGTGTCAGTAGTGATGTAATATGTGGTCAGGTGTTATCTATATAGAGGTCACTTGTACAGGGAGAGGGAGGAGATAGGGTGACATCATCTATTGTCAGTAGTGATGTAATGATTGAGTCATGTTATCTATAGTGAGGTCATTGTACAGGAGGGGGAGGAGATAAGCTTGTGACTCATCTATGTTAGTAGTGATGTAATGATGGGTAGTGTTATCTATATAGAGGTCATTGTACAGGGAAGGAGGAGATTAGCTGTGACATCAGTCTATTGTCAGTAGTGAGTAATGATGGGTCAGTGTTATCTATAAGAGGTCATTGTCCAGGGAGAGGGAGGGAGATAAGCTGTGCAATCATCGTCAGAGTGATTTAGGAACAGGGTCAGTGTTATCTTATTAGAGGTCATTACAGGGAGGGGAGGAGATAAGCTGTGCGATCATCTATTGTCAGTAGTGATGTATAGATGGGTCATGGTTATCTATATAGAGGTCATTGTACAGGGAGGGGGGAGGGATATAGCTGTGACATCATCTATGTCAGTAGTGATGTAATGATGGGTAGTGTTTATCTATATAGAGTCATGTTGACAGGGGGGGAGAGATGAAGCTGTGACATCATCTATTGTCAGTAGTGATGTAATGATGTGGTCAGTGTTATCTATATGAGGTATTGTACAGGGAGAGGGGAGGAGAAGCTGTGACATCAATCATTGTCAGTATGTAGTGAATGATGGTCAGTGTTATCTATATTGAGGTCATTGTACGAGGGGGAGGGGAGAGATAAGCTGTGGGACATCATCTATTCAGTAGTGTGTAATGATGGGCAGTGTTATCTATATAGAGGTCATGTACAGGAGGGGAGGGAGATAGCTGTGCATCATCTATTGTCAGTGATGATGTAATGATGGGTCAGTGTTATATATAAGGTCATTGTCAGCGAGGGAGGAGATAAGTCGTGACATATCTATTATCAGTAGTGATGTAATGATTGGTCAGTGTTATCTATATTGAGGTCATTGTACAGGGAGGGGGAGGAGATAGCTTGTGGCATCATCTATTGTCAGTAGTGAGTAATGAGGGTCAGTGTTATCTATATAGAGGTAATTGTACAGGGAGAGGGAGGAGATTAGCTTGTGACATCATCTATTGTCGTAGTGATGTAATGAGGGTCAGTGTTATCTATATAGAGAGGTCATTGTACAGGGAGAGTGCTGTGCCCATATATACAGGATAGGAGTAGTAGTACTGTGCTGTGTCCATATATACAGGATAGGAGTAGTAGTACTGTGCTGTGCCCATATATACAGAATAGGAGTAGTAGTACTGTGCTGTGCTCATATATACAAGATAGTAGTAGTACAGTGCAGTGTATATATACAGAATGGGAGTAGTAGTACGTTCCAGAGCCCAAATATACAAAATAGGAGTAGTAGTAGTGTGCTGTGTTCAAATGTACAGAAAAGGAGTAGTAGTTGTATGATGTGTCCATATACACTCACCGGCCACTTTATTAGGTACACCATGCTAGTAACGGGTTGGACCCCCTTTTGCCTTCAGAACTGCCTCAATTCTTCGTGGCATAGATTCAACAAGGTGCTGGAAGCATTCCTCAGAGATTTTGGTCCATATTGACATGATGGCATCACACAGTTGCCGCAGATTTGTCGGCTACACATCCATGATGCGAATCTCCCGTTCCACCACATCCCAAAGATGCTCTATTGGATTGAGATCTGGTGACTGTGGAGGCCATTTGAGTACAGTGAACTCATTGTCATGTTCAAGAAACCAGTCTGAGATGATTCCAGCTTTATGACATGGTGCATTATCCTGCTGAAAGTAGCCATCAGATGTTGGGTACATTGTGGTCAGTACTGTGTAGTGCCCATATATACAGGATAAGAGTAGCAGTACTGTTTAGTGCCCATATATACAGGATAGGACTAGGAAAATCCTGGACCAGCACTACTTTAGGAGGCCATTTTCCTTGCACTTTAGTTATCTTTTAGTAGAGTCATTTAAAAACACATCTTAAAAAACTAACATCAGTCCTCTACAAGAAAAGGGCTTTAAATGTAGAAAATATAAATCTTTAAACCTCTCTGTTCTCCAAGATGCCTGCTGAATGGCGACCGTGAATGTCAACAGACTTAACAGAGGCCTAGAGAAGTTCTTCTTATCTTACATTTATCACCTTTGAAGATCTCATGAGTGGCCGAGCTCATGATCCTGTAGTCCTCGTAGTCGTAGGTCAGTGAAGCGCAGCTTGCAGTACGGCGATAGCATGTTGTCTGTTTGTGAAGCCTGACAGTAGGGATTCTCAGCAACTAAAGAATAAGTGTTGGATAGATACAGTATAGATTGTATGGGGTTACCTAAGGGTCCGATTTCTAGCGGTACCCCACTGTCTGTGAGGAGCAGAGGAAAGCTTCAGAGACAGTGATAAAGACTCCGTCACCTGTTCTTTTCCAAGACTTTCTGTACATTCATTTTAACTTCTTATTTATTCTGCCTGGTCCATATGCGTTTTCTTTCTTCTTCTTGGTCAAGCACTGGAAACCGCAAACATAAGTTTTACTGCCCTTGCCCTTGACTCCGAGACCGCATGTTACACAATGTTCCCCCCTTCAAAACATATTATCATTTAAGTTTTGATCCAAAACAATATCTGTGCGTGACTAGTATACAAAGCCTCCTGCGCCCCTCCATCTTCCGCCGTCCCCCTCAATGTGGCAGCCTATGTCCGCAAGGGGGTCATTAGTCCAAGCTCACCCTGAATCTTTAAACCCATTAGCTGTTTTCAATCTACTCGCCTCTAGTTCCGTTTATCCCATGCCGTCACGTTCCTCTCCGGTTCACCCCTTTAAAACAAGCAACTGCAGCTGTTTATAGATTAGGGCGATTAAGAAAATCGCAACCAAACCCTCCTCATCAGTTATTAGAAGCTATTGCGGGGATTCTGTAAGGGTTAAAGCCATGAAAATGTATTTTGCACCGGATGTGTAGAGTATTCCACCTATAGTTAGCACATATTCATATACCCTTCTCCGCAATCGTTCGTGCTTCAGAAACGTACATAGTTTAACTATTATTTGTATCAAAGGAAGGATTTATAATGATTTTAATTCCCGATTCCCGAGACAAAATCTCAGTAATGTTTTTGTTTTCGTGCCGAACTGGTTGTCCTCCAAGTGAGTATCGAAACCTCTTCCTGCAAACGGATTTCACGTCATTGATTTCGCTGATGAGCCATTTTTCATTTTGGATGACTAGTATATAATAATTGCAATGCCAGAAGTTAAATGTAAAATAGGTAAGTGTGATGTAAAACCACTTATATTTATTTTGTCGATTCACCATACAAAAACACAACCATTCAGCGGATTGATTTATTGAAGTGACATGGTGATAAAGTTACCCTTATCTAGATAGTTAATAATAACTTACTGACTGTTGATGGGCTCCACGCCCTCCCTCTTCCCCCGAAGATGAGTGCGTTCTCCTTTTCTGAATAAAGCAGGTAGATGTCAATCCACTTGTCAGCTATTCAGTGTTGGAGGTATGCAGGAGCGGAACTTTTTCACTATCTGTGAATCAGCCAGTAAAATTAATGGAGCATTATAGTATATAAACAGTGCGGTCCCCACTAGTAAGAACACTCAGACTACTACGACCCTAGTTACAAACGGCCTGCTGGATAGTTGTAATTATTGTACTTTAGTCCTAGAGCTAAACAATATCAGCTGTAACAGTGAGTTATCACATGGTCTGCGTAAGAAGCTTATAGTTGATAATCCAAGTTCTTACTGACAACCCAAACATGTTTTTCAAATCCATTGTCGCATAGGCAACAAGTTAAGTGGCTAGGGATTCAATGATAAAATATACTTTCCGACTTACTACAATTCAACTTAAAACAAACCACAGAACACTATCTTGTATGTAACCCGTGGGACTGCCTGTACTGAGAATATCCTCCAACTTGCCAAGTTATATCCCCAATAGTTCAGTTTTGGGATCGCTCTTTAAGGGGCTCTTCGGCCTTCTGCTAGCATTCGCAATTATATAGAGGCACATGTGTATGGGAATGGTGGGGTGTATCGGTAGGTGAGTGGTTGGACGCTTAACTGTGGCCGCCAAACTGGGTATGGCAATGACGTGCAGTGATGTGTAGACTTCAGAGACTTAGCTCCCGCTGGGGGTACTGTGGGCTGAGGGCCCCGTAACTCCATTCCCCATAGCCTCTAAATTATATTTACTATAACAAACTGTAGTTTTTTAGAGTATAAGTGCTAAGACACCACAAAAAAGTTTCACGTGTGTGAGACTGGTCAATTAAAGTGCCACAACCAGTCCAACCACCAAGGAGACTAAACCTAATGACTTCATACGCCAAAGCCTATGAAAATCAGAAAAGAAATATAGAATAAAACATGGTTAAACTTGGGTATTACTGCAATCAGGTTACATAACATACAGTATAACCTGCAGGCAGTGGTAAGGGAGACAGACAGACCAAAGAGAGAGTACACAACGTACGGAATGCAAGGTAACATAGACACTAAGTATCCCAGGTAAGTTGGCTATGGAAAGTAAGGTGGACACACAATAAGCCACGCACCCCACACCTACATCCGCAGCAAATACATAAATCCAAGTGGAGGCTAGGCTTGGTCTGTAATTGCATATTGTGTTTTTCCCTAATGCCTTCCACTTTGTGATTTATGTTATTTTAGCTGCGCGATTTGGTGTGTGGGTGGCAATATTTTTGTCCACCTTTACTTTCCGTACCATACTTACCTGGGAATGACTTGTGTCTATTGTTACCTATTGAACGGTGTGTACTCTCTCTTTTTTTGTCTGTCGGTTCCCCTTACACGTGGCCGCAGTTTTACTGTATTATATGGATACATTGATTTCATTAATAAATTTTACCAGTGTTTATTGTATATTTTTATTCTGCGTTATATCGGCTGTTAGGGGGGCCTTTAGGAAGGTCATTGAGGTGTATTATGGTGATAATAAGAATAGTCAGAGTGAGAGGAACGGATCTACCATCAGTAATGCACTCATAGTAATTACCTGATTTAGGTTTTCCTTCATCACCAGTAAAACACAGAAACCTCCAGGGTCTAGTACAGTATCTGCTCAGTCAGGTTCCTTTGGAGACTGCCCTACATAATACATATGTTGCGAAGAAGAGCAGATGAGCAAGGCTATAGTGAGCTTCTGAGAGCCATCAATGGACTGTTATCACATGTTTTTTATGTGCTGAAAGACTGGGGACATGAAACAGGAAAATATCCAAGTGGTGGGTCCAGTGGTGTCAAAGGATGGTTCCTCCACCCTTGTAATATGGTGTAATTAAAACAAATCTTTTCTATAGTAGATCAAGTAATTTTTAATATTGGCTTTATATAGGTTAGATTAGCATAATAAGAGACATAGTTTTTGGCCCTTATAAAAATACTGGTCAGACCACACATGGCAAATTTATTGTTGTAGCGGAGTTTTGGGCACCAGAGTAATAAGGGACAAATAGTACGAAAAACTGAACGGTGCAGGAGGAGAGCACCGGAAGATTATTAGAAATGGGGAGGGCAGATACAATTAGATGAATAACTGGGTGTTTTTTGAAGGCGAGATAGTGCAGTTCAACCATCACAATAGACAGGGGGCATCCTCTACATCTAGTTGAAGATGTCGGCTCCTAACCCATCACTCCATAACAGGGCATGCTTCTAAGCTGTCTATGCGAGAGGAGGTTTTCCACCATCACCTAGACAGGGGGGCGTCCTCATAGAATCTGATCTAGAGTAGCTGGAGGTTCTACTACCATAACACCATTGACATGGTGGGCAAATCCTGCTACAACCTAGATAAGGTGTTTCCATAGAAACCATCCACCCAAAAGAAACGGGGGCAATCCTCTACACCTGAGAGAGATGTGTGTTCTAAACCAATCACCATATCCAAGGGGCATCCTCTATGTCCTAGCGGAGGGGGCGCTCTAACCATTTCTCTACACCTAAGTGAGGAGCAGGCTCTACCATTAACATAAAAAGACCAGGGGACAGTCCTCTACACCTATAGGAGAGGCTTCTATCCATGCACGCATGACAGGGGCATCCTTACATCTAGAGTGATGGGAGGTTTCTGGTCATCACCAACACGGAGGGGGCGTCCCTACATTCGGTCATAGAGAATTGTGGTTCTACTCGATCACATTGACAGGGGGTCATACCTCTACATCTAAGAAGAGGCGTTTCTCTACACGCACACGATAAACAGAGGTGGCCATCCTCTGCACCTAGAGCGAGGTGGATTCTACCATCAGACCATAGACAGGGGGGGCATCCTCTACACTCTAGAGGCAGGGTATTCTACCGATCACCATATACAGGGCATCCTCTATAACCTAAAGGAGAGCAGTTTCTACTCATCATCATAGCAGCGGGTCCATCCTCTACACCCTAGAGGAGAGGTGTTTACTACTAAGTGGGTCTACATTCATAGACGAGGGCATCCTCTAGACCTAGAGTGAGATGAAAAAATTCTACCATCACACATAGACAAGGGTGACTCCTCTCACCAGAGGGAGATGCAGATCTCTACATCAACATAGTGCAGCTGGGGCATCTCAGCTAGAGGAGAGGCGATCTTTGCCTCACCTAGGACGTGGGACAATCCTCTACACTAGAGAGAGGAGGTTCTACTCACCTATATGGCACCCTAACCTATAGTGACAGTAGGTGACCATCCATATACAATCCGACACCTAGAGAAAGGAGTGTTCTACGGCTCAGCATAACAAGGATGCTCCTCTACACGCTATAGGTGAGTAGGATTCTACCATCAGCTAGCAAGGGCAGCCTTAATAGGGAGAAGTCTACCATCAGCTGGGGATTGTTTACTGTAAGAGCAGTTGAGTCTAAACGGAACGTGCATCTTGCCACAGAGTTGTAATGGCAGATACTTTGTACATGTTCCAGAGGGACTGGTGGCTTTCTGGAGACAAAATATCACTTTGAACAGTATAGTAGAATCAACTTTTTAAAAAGTATTTCTGTTGATCAGAATATTTTGTCCTCCATGAGTAGAAATCAGTGAGTGTTTTTCGCTGCTTTTGTAGCCATGGTGGCATTTAGCCTTAAGATGATTTTATGGAATTCGGTTATAATTTTTATCAAATGTATAAACAATTTAATATATTGTTCTCATGTGTTTCAGTAATAACCTTTTGAATAATGATACCAATAGGCTCAACACAGAGAATAATGGCTTCTAGAGTACTTAGGCATACAAAATACAATGTGTCCTTCCTTACCTTTCCTTCAACTCTACACCAATGGTGACCCAAAAGGTGACCTGATTATGACCCACTCATCTATTTACGGTGATTATCATGCGGTTCTCATTTTTCCTGGGGTGCTCTTTGTGAGGGGGGTTCTTCTTTGCGGGGTTCACTCCAGAACTCCTCACTATCCTGTCATCTCTCTGCCTCTCATCACTTAGTTGATTCTATTGTAAGATCAATTCAAGCAAAAACTCAGCTTAGCCTCCCCTGTAAGCTTAACTGTATAATTCATGTATTTAATAAAACCAGCCAACCACGTAAAGTTATTTTCATAACTTATAGCATGAAAACAAATTGTCTCACACATCTCGCTCCGAAAAACATATGACTGAAGCAGTGCCGACCGTAAATACGTGGAGTATGCTGGAGGCATCCTCATTTCTTTGCTGTCTTCTAATATTTTGTAATAGTGTAATGGACTAGTAATAATAATAATAATAATATATAATAATTAATGCAATGAACAAGTTAAATGTATAATAGGACGTGCAGGTGCACAAACACTCTAACGTTTTTTTTATTCTGACAAATGTCCTCTGCAAATAGAACTTGTTTTTTAGTATTGTAAATCCCTGATCAACCTGTGTAACATAAAACTGCAAAGTTCCTTCAGTATGATTAATAATTTTACAACAAAAAACGTGCCTACCGCCGCGCCCCATGCGTAGCCCACCTCACAAGCCCCAAGCATCTCGCCGCGCATCAATGCACGCCCTGCGTACTCACACTTTGGGGAAGTCTGATAGTGGCTAACTATACATTGTCAGTGCCACACAAACCCTTCTCCTGCCCGACTACACCAGCCACCGTCCAGATATGCCGACATCGTAGGTATATAAGTTTAAAAACGGCGCAGTGTCTGGCTTAAAGAGTACACTCGCTGCAGTCCGTGCCAGCTGCGCTCCAAACTGGGTGGCGCCGCGCCCGAGGCGAGAGTCTCAACTGCCTCGTTGTTGGTTCGCGCCCCTGGCAATCCATTGTCTCAGCATCGTATTTAACTTTCAAATTTGTTGACATCCTATGTAAAGGTGGCACAACACAAAAGGAGGTGAACTCTGTCTGACCATGTCAGTAGATGCAGATGCATGATTTCCTGATGTCACAATCTTAGTGGAAGCGCACACACCAGCTTTACACGAATATGAGAGTCCCGCAATGTGGTTAGAATTGTCTTATCCATCGACATGCACTGCTGGCTGTCAATTTACACAACAACATGCTTGAGTCTGCAAAATTGTGGCACAAGGACATGAGTATCTTTTAGTTACTGCAAGTGCCACTTTATTTTTTTGGGTATTTTTTCTCTATCCTAATTGTCATATGATAAATATTGGCTAGAACCTATGAAAGTGTAGTATTTGGTGAAATAAAACATTGGGGAGAATTATTCATGGGCTTGTACACGTTTTCTTCTAGATTATTTCCACCTTACCCACCACCACACGACAACCAGGGTCATTGGAGGGGGTGAGTGAAGGGGGCTGTGCCAAGCAAAGAGTGGGCCTGATTTTGGTTGTTCCTACATATTCAGGAAACAGACCGGGCATAGGATGTGCTGGGCAGAATTGCGGGTGTAACCATGCCAAATTCATTGGCACTCATGCGGCCTCAATTGGATAGGATCGACACCCTCCTTGGGTGTGTGACAATCCATCACCAGTTAAAAAGTCAAGGGAGTCCTCTGTGAGTACAGTAATGGCACTGCGCCCAATGTTTTGAATGACCAACATTTTTCACCATTTCACCCACACTTTAAAACACACTACAACCACACTCATTTACTCAGGGCCCCCGCCAGCGCACTTTCCTAGGACTTCCCACACACTTTTCCCGCTTTGTGCCGCTGGGGACAGGATTTTACAGGGTTTTTGTCTCATGACAGAGTTTTGGCGCATGCTCCAGCTTTCATCGAACCAATCGGAGTAAGCGGGGGGGATGTGGCCGTGCTGATACAACGATTTGCGGTCAATGCGGATGCGGGATTTAACTTAAAATTGTGTCGCAGCCAAGCACTTTCCTGCACCGAGACGGGAATGATGGTGAACTCCGATGGACTGAGCATGGAAGCGACCGTTGCGATATTGGGCGCATTGACCGTAAACGTGAATCATAGCAGAGTGCACCCTTGTCAGACACTCCCGATTGGGATCGCGCAGCCCGCTTGGCCCCTTCCCTCAGTGCTGTACCGATTGGTCTGCTCTTCGCTGTGTCGCTGCCTCTAAGTTGTCCTCTAGATAGTTCGTCGGTTCTCTTCTCGGGATTGGGAAGTGTCATTGAAGTGCATAGCTGAAGCTGTAAAACTATCTATATTTTCATCAATTTCATCACACTTTGGATTTTTTTTCAGCTTCCCAGAACACTGGCAAATAAAAAAAGCTATGGATTTTTGAAGGCGGGGAATGAAAATAGAAACAAAAGGGAAAAGGGTTTTAAGGGTTAATGGCATGTACATCAAATCCATCATGATAAACCAGGGAAACTTACTCATAAATCATCTTATATTTGTTATCCATTGTCTCCTTCCTTCTAAAAATCATCTTTTAAAATTATGCTAATAAACTAGATGGGCTCCTAGGGGTGTTACCAGAGCCCCCGCATGCTCTTGCTTTACTGACTGTTACTCTGTCTCATCCTCTCCTTGCCCATCCTTTTCTGTGCTTAATGTAATCTCACATAGTGGGAGGGGAAGTGCTACTGCACAGTGTAACAGCCGTGAAGCTTTTATCAATTAGTTTCTAATTGATGAAAACTAAACTATCGACGCTTCTATGTTGGATCCTTCTGATGTTGCTTGCTGCGTTTCTCCCACCCTCCTAACCTTTTTCACAATATAGCAATTCAGTGATCCATTCTGCGGGTTACACTTTGTAAAACGGCATATAAATTGCTTTAGTTGGCTATACTATTGCACACAACCATCTTTATTTCCTCTGTTACCAATCTTTTGAAATACCTTTTAAATGACACCTGGATTATTACTTGACCTAAGAGCTTCACACAGGACTGCATTAAAGGCAAGTAAATATCCACTGCATTGCGATCACCACCGCATTGATAATTTATGAAACAACACTTGCTGGCAAAAAGAAATTTTATAGCTGAAAGTCATATCTAAGGATTTTATTAAAAACAAACCTAATATTAAAAACTCAGACTTGCTAATGAAGGACAGATGTTCAACGGATATCCCATGTCTGGAAAGCACAGAAGGAGACTTTGTAAGATGTTGGCATTGGTTGATAGAGATTGATGACACGCCACACTGCATTGTCAGGGACACAGTGTCCAATCGGTGTGTATAACGATGGTCCCTTAATTTTGTATTAGAAAATATAAAAATATATCATCAGATGTTCTCTGTTCTCCTGCTTTGATCTGTGTATTCACTTGCCTATCGCTACTTGTTATCCTTTCTTCTGACACATAGATGGGAGATAAGACTCTGGTCACACACAATCTTGAACTTTTCATCTTATCTAAGCCATGAATGCCATAGGCAGGGTACATAAGTGTGGCCCTCGGGCCTCTTGGGTTCTGCAGATCTCGTTTTTTGCGAACCGCTGCCCTGCTGCCTGCAGAAACCAATGAGTGCTGACCAAGTACTCACTTCCCCCTTTCCTCTCCTGCTCTGTTCTTATGGAGATTGGTCGGCACCCGTAAGGTCAATAGGAGACCACAGGTGCGTAGTACATGACAGCTGTTCTGTACTCATCACTCCCTAGTCCTCTACTGCAACGGGTCCTGATGAAGAGGGCAGAGAGGTGAGTATTTATTTCTTTCATCTTCTCTGGGTTCTTGTAGTCAGCACCGGGAGGTCTCCAGTATTCGGGACAGCGATTCTTCTCGTGGCAATAATGACAATTGCCCAGGGCCCGCATTCTATATGGGCCCCTAGCCGGAGCAACATGAGGAGGCGGCAGATGACGGTTGTGTGGAAGACTCAGCAGCCTTCCGAGTCACCCACCCGTAATTACAGTCCAGCGACACTTATCAATGATCAAGTCTATTTGAATGCAGAGTGTAGACAAGATTCATGTGTCCGAACCGCTCTGTGCTCTGTGGAGGACCATGCGTTTTGGTGGTGTGATGTTGTCATCATGTGACCCGGTGGCAGAAGATCCAAGAAGACAGCAGCGGCGTGGGAACAGGAGGTAGTTAGTTTTATTATTTTTTTCATTGCTCATATTTAAAAACTTGGGGGAGTGGTGGAGGGGGTCTGTATATAGACTGGGAGGTAGGTGCTATATATATATATTAGAGAAGAGAGAGTGGGGGCTGAGGTTGTATAGGAACTTGGGCTGGGGAGGTTGTTATAGAGTGGTGGCAGGGGTGGTTTGTATAGAGACCGGGTGCTGAGGGGTTTCAAAGAGACTGGGGCTGGGGGGTTTGTATAGAAACTAAGGGCAGGGGTTTTTGTATGAGGGGCTTGACTGGGAAGGTTGTATGTAGGACTGGGGCTAGGGGGTTGTATAGAGACTGGGGGCTGGGGGGTGTATAATACATGGGGCTGGAGGGTTATATAGAGACTTGGGGCTCGGGGTTGCATAGGACTGGGTCTGGTTGTTACGGACTGGGACTACGTATTAAAATTTTGCTCTCTGATGATGTAATCTGGCAACTCTTCCCATGGTAAAGGCATCATGGTATGGTTTTTAATACACCATCAAGGTCAGGGCCGGTGCCAGCACTGGCATACCTGGGCAAGTTCGGGGGCCCAGACTGCTGAGGCGGGAGGGCCCACATAAGGCTGTACCTAAGGAATCCAGGTGGTGAGGGGGCTGTATCTAATGAATCCATAGGAATGATGAGTGGCTTTATATAAAATACCATAGGGGGCTGTATATAAAAAACCATGAGGAGGCTGTTGGTATGATAAGTTAGAGAATATTTTTAGGGAATGTGTTTAGATTCAACTTCTAATACCACAACTGAGTTCATTCAAGCGGACAACTTAGCTCTGCCCCCAGGGGCCTACTGAAACAGGAGTCGATCACCTGCATAAGGTTTTTGGTAGCATTGAGAACCCTATAGTGTGGGTGTCCAGTTAAGAGTTGCTGTGACAGTCCATTTGTCCACTAGAGTTCTTTATAAAATGTAATTTTTTTTATGATAATTCCATTTTTTGTATATGTGTCATGTGTTGATCATGTCCCCAGGTACATAGGCAGATGTAGTGCAATGTCTTCATTTCCACAACAAGTCATTGCCAACCTTTCGCTAATAACTGAGTCACCTCTCTGTCAGCAGACACAAAGTTGACATCTGCTTTAGATTCAGTGACTTGATTAACACATATTAACTTTCTAGAGCAGAAAGCTTAATCACATCATTACCGAGCAAGCGGAGACATTATTTGTGGCAAACATTTGTTAAGAAACACTTCTGTCAGCTTCAATATTCTAAGGTTCGATGGCGCTACATGCGCACGTTCTCCTGCAACAACACAACAATGCTTAGGAGGTCGTGGCACTTCATGTCACCTTTTCAAGTCATTAAAATTCTCATAATTATCTGTGTAACCTGGTATTTTATTACCACCTCCGAATCAAGACTTACTCATGTTTGCTCAATATTGTTACTTGTTAGTAAGTTTGGTTGAAGTTGGCCAAGGAAGGCCATTTTAAGACGTTGGTGGTCCTAGAGCAAAGTGTGCCCCTTTTCCCACAAATGAAAACCATATTAAAGGGTCAAGAGTATTAGTACTTGGCGCATGCTAACATATAAAGCACAAAGAATTCAGGGTCGGCTCCAGTGTCAGTAGCCCCTGGGTGACAGAGCCTCAGTGGGCCTCTTTGCAGTGAACTCAGATGGCGGCATTATAATTCAGAACTAAACAGTCTCCTCTGTTCCCTAAAATGTTCTCCTAGTTTTCATCCCAAACAGCCCCTCATGGTTATTTTTATCTTAGCCACCCCTCACACCCTATGGATTAATTAGCTACAGCCCCCCTCGCTCCCATGGATTCCTTATGTACAGCTGCCCCGATAAGCCTCTGGCCCCGGCACTTGTCCAGGTATGCACAGTGCTGTCGCAGGTCCTAAAGGGTTTAATACTGTGCCGTATTGTAGTACTGTGGTGTTCGCATTTATACAGGATGGTGTTATTAGTAAAACTGTGGGGTTTCCACATATGCAGGATAGGAGAAGTAGTTATGTAGGCAGTGCCCATATATCAATGAGGGTTAGTAGTAAATACAGTGCAGTGCCCATATATACAGGAGTGGAGTAGTATAATACTGTGCAGTGCCCATATATACAGGAGTGGAGTATAGTAATACATGCAGTGCCCACATATACAGGAGTGGAGTAGTATTAATACTTGGGCGTGCCCATATATACAGGAGTGGAGTAGTGTACTACGTGCAGTGCCAATATACGAGTGGCAAGTAAATCTGTGCAGGGTGCCCTATTACAGGAGTGGAGTAGTAGTAATACTGTGCAGTGCCCATATATACAGGAGTGGAGTAGTGTAATACTGTGGCAGTGCCCATATATACAGGAGTGGAGTAGTAGTAATACTGTGCAGTGCCCATATATACAGGAGTGGAGTAGTAGTAATACAGTGCAGTGCCCATGGATAAAGGATAAGAGTAATAGTTCCAGTAGTTGATTATAATATAGGTGGTTTGAGTGGTAGCCTGGGGCCCGTGAACACCCAAACCACCCACCAAATGTTATATTAAGAGGACTTCATCCGTGAAATCCTCATAACCTGTTCTTTCACATGTTCTCCATACACATGTAAGGGTCCTGAAACCACAGTTAGAAGGGACACATCCTACACCTCAAGAAGCTAATTCTAGTACCATATCATAGCATCATAGTATCATAGTTTATACAGTTGAAAAATATACACATGTCCATCAAGTTCAACCAAGGAAGGGAAGGGATTGGATAGGAACTAGCATCAATGTTATTTAGGTGTGAAAAGGCATCTAGACCCTTCTTGAGCTTCTGCTGTCTGCTTTGACCAGCGCCTCAGGCAGGGCTATTCCACAGATTGACAGTTCTCACAGTAAAGAGCCGTTTGCCCTCCTGTGATTAAACCTGTGTTTTCTCCAGACCGAGATAGTGCCCCCTCGTCTTTTGATTGATTTAACATGGCACAACTTTCCACCATTTTTTTTGTTGGACCATTCATATATTTATATAAATTAATCATGCTCCTCTTAGTCGTCCTCTTTTCCAGACTAAATAAATCTAGTTTTGAATCTTTCCTCATAACCGAGACCCTCCATACCTCTTAACATTTTTGTGCTCTTTGTTGTACCCTCTACAGCTCCAGGGCAATCTTTCTATGGACGCGAGCCCAGAACTGGATGGCAATTTCCAGGTGAGGCCACCAATTCCTTGTACAGTGGTAATATTACATCCCTATCACAAAGAGTTCATACTACGTTTGATACATACGATCTTGCTGGCTTTATAGGCATCTAGGACTCTCCAGATTTACTCCCCCAAGGACATATGTTGTCTGTGGATTTATCCACATTGAACCTCATTTGCCAAGTTGATGACCAAACACTCAGTTTGTCCATGTCACCCTGCAGCTATGAACATCCTCCATAGACTGTATACTACACAGCTTGTACTACTATCTCCCATCCTCCTTACTGTGTATAAACACTACACAGCTTGTACTACTACTCCCTCCTCCAAGCACTGTATTCCACTACACAGCTTGGTGCAAAAATCTGCAAACAAATAGACCCAGTGCTATTATATTCCTACCTCTAATCATTATAAATACATTAACTAGAGGTGGGCCATACACGAACCCTGGGTCCACCACTCATAACTGGTGACCTTTCCGATAGGAATCATAGACCACAACCTCTCGATACGATCCTTCAGCCAGTTTTCAATCCAATTGCAAATTATTCCTTCCAAACCACTAGATCTTATTTACCCATCAGGCGTCTATGAGGGACAGTGTCAATGCCTTTGCAAGTCCAAGAACACAATATCCACAGCTCGCTCCTGCATCCAGGCATCTGCTCACCTCTTCATAAAGCAGATAGGTTAGTTTGACCAATTCTAATTCTTAGTAACCATGCTGGCTGTCACTTATTATCTATTTGATGTCACATACTCCAGTATATAGTATTGGACCCCTGAGGAAGCCACGTTCCGCGGCGCATATGTGGGGAATTGCCTGGGCTCCCTCCGACCTCTCACTACCTTTGGTAATATTCGATCTCAGTTTTTGCATGTAGTTGTTTGGATCACATGTTCCACCGATAGTTAGTGGGACATTCATTTTGTTTTGCTACTTGTGGCACTGTGGGGACTGTTTCTCATATATTACTAGCCCTAGGTGGCATTTTTGCTATTTGGATACACTTGGTCCTCTTGCATTAGATCCTTGTCATTGTGTAGGTTATCTCTCTGCCATTCAGAGCCATTGTGATTTACATATATAACGTTTTGTGGTGGTCCTGGGGGGTCCTGTTGCAGGTAGTTTAGTCACTATCATTGACATCACCTTACGTGTTCTGTCACGAAAGCAGTTGATCTGCCTTTTTCGTGTTTTAATTGGTTTTATTGTCTGTCCCATTTGAGTCTCCTGTTTTGTATTCTAATAAAGTATTTTCTATTTTCATGGCTACTTGACACATGTTTTCTTGTTTGTTGTTCTCATATACCCAGCATATCAGTCTTTTACTTACCCTTCCGATATTTTCTTCACCCACATGGGAAGTTAAGCTTACGGCCTTAATTGCCTGGCGAAGTTCTAGAGCTTTTTTATATATTGGCACAACATTTGCCTTGCGCCATCACTTGGCACCACACCAGACATTACGGAATCCATGAAGATTTTAGCAGTGGTACAGCAATAACCCAAACTGAGTTCTGGTCCAGGAGCCTTTATTTTATTAAGCTTAGATTGGATCATGTCTATATTTCAGCCAGTCTAGTACATTACAGGATGCATGACCCCCACTGGCACCACCCACGTCAAAGTTCTTTCTTCTATTGGTATAAATGAACCTAAAAAAAAATTATACGATATCTTAAAAAAAATTATTGGATTTGTTTTGCTATCTTTGGCCAAATGTCTTTCATTTTGTATTTTGGCTGTTATTTAGGAGTACTGTGCTGTGCCCATAAAACAGAATAGAAGTAGCAGTACTGTACGGTGCCCAATATACAGGATGGAGTAGCAGTACTGTGCTGTCCCATATATACAGAATAGAAGTATGTAATGTGCATGCCCATATTATACAGGATAGGAGTAGTAGTACTGTGCTGTGCCCATATTACAGATAGGATAGTAGTATGTGCTGTGCCCAATATACCAGGATAGGAGTAGTAGTACTGTGCGTGCCCATATACAGGATAAAATGCAGTACTTTGCTGTGCCCATATATAAAAAATATAAGTAGTAGTCATGTGATTTGCCCATATATACAGGATAAGAATAGCAGTACTGTGCTGTGCCCATGTTGACAGAATAGAGTAGTAATGTGCAGTGCCCATATACAGATAGGAGTAGCAGTACTGTGCTGTGCCCATATATACAGAATAGAAGTAGTAATATGCAGTGCCCATATATACAGAATAGAAGTAGTAATATGCAGTGCCCATATATAGGATAGGAGTAGTAGTACTGTACTGTGCCCATATATACAGAATAGAAGTAGTAGTACTGTGCTGTGCCCATATATACAGGATAGAAGTAGCAGTACTGTGCTGTGCCCATATATTCAGAATAGAAGTAGTAATGTGCAGTGCCCATATATACAGGATAGGAGTAGTAGTACTGTGCTGTGACCATATATACAGGATAGAAGTAGTAGTACTGTGCTGTGCCCATATATACAGAATAGAAGTAGTAATGTGCAGTGCCCATATATACAGGATAGGAGTAGCAGTACTGTGCTGTGCCCATATATACAGAATAGAAGTAGTAATATGCAGTGCCCATATAAGGATAGTAGTAGTATACTGTACTGTGCCATATATCACAGATAGAAGTAGTATACTGTTTGTGTCCCATATATACAGAATGAAGTAGTAATACTGTTCTGTGCCCAATATACAGGATATAAGTATCAGTACTGAGCGTGGCCCATATATACAGAATAAAGTAGTAATGTGCATGCCCATAGATATACAGGATAGGAGTAGTATACTGTGCTGTGTCCATATATACAGGATAGGAGTAGTAGTACTGTGCTGTGTCTATATATACAGGATAGGAGTAGTAGTACTGTACTGTGCCCATATATACAGAATAGAAGTAGTAGTACTGTTCTGTGCCCATATACAGATAGAAGTAGCAGTATGTGTCTGTGCCCATATATACATGAATAGAAGTAGTAATGTGCAGTGCCATATATACAGGAGGAGTAGCAGTACGGTGCTGTGCCATATATACAGAATAGAAGTAGTAATGTGCAGTGCCCATATATACAGGATAGGAGTAGTAGTCTGTGCTGTGCCCATATATATAGAATAGAAGTAGTAGTACTGTTCTGTGCCCATAATCAGATATAAGCAGTAGCTTTGCCCCATATATACGGATAAGAAGCAGTACTGTGTAGTGCCCATATATACGATAAAGTAGCAGTACTGCGTAGTGCCCATATATACAGGATAGAGTAGCAGTACTGTGTAGTGCCCATACATATCAGGAATAAGAGTAGCAGTACTGTTTAGGTGCCCTATATACAGGATAGGACTAGGAAAATCCTTGGACCAGCACTACTTTATGGAGGCCATTTTCCTTGCACTTTAGTATCTTTAGTAGAGTCATTAACAAACAACAATCTTAAAAACTAACATCGATCCTCTACAGAAAAGGGCTTTAAATGTAGAAAATATAAATCTTTAAAACCTCTCTGTTCTCCAGATGCCTGCTGAATGGCGACCGTAATGTCAACAGACTAACAGAGGCCTAGAGAGTTCTCTATCTTACATTTATATCACCTTTGAAGAGCTCATGAGTGGCCGAGCTCATGATCCTGTAGTCCTCGTAGTCATAGGTCAGTGAAGCGCAGCTTGCAGTAACAGCGATAGCATGTTGTCTGTTTGTGAACCTGACAGTAGGGATTCTCACAACTAAGAATAGTGTTGGAAGATACATATAGATTGTATGGGGTTACCTAAGGGTCCGATTTCTAAATCGGTCCCCAGAGGAAAGGAGTGTGAGAATGCATGAATACCAGCAGGCCCTGGTGCACAAGCTGAAACAGTATTTCCCTTCTGACAGCGCTAGCGGCAGAGTGCGTAGTTCTGCGGGACAAGTAGCGAGGGAGAGTAGGCGAGCAGGCAGCTTGTCCAGCACTGGCAAGGGTACGCTTTACAAGGCTTTTGCCAGCTTTATGTCACCCCAGCAAGACACTGTCACCTGTCCCCAGTCTCGGCAGAGTAGGGCTGATCTTTACAGAAAGATGGTGAGGGAGTACGTAGCTGACCATACCATCGTCCTAAATGATCACACAGCTCCCTACAACTACTGGGTTTCAAAGCTGGACATGTGGCACGAACTGGCGCTGTACGCCTTGGAGGTTCTTGCCTGCCCTGCCGCTAGCGTGTTGTCCGAGCGGGTTTTCAGTGCAGCTGGTGGCATCATCACCGATAAGCGTACACGCCTGTCGACTGACAGCGCTGACAGGCTGACGCTTATCAAGATGAATAAAGCCTGGATTTCTCCGGATTTTCATTCTCCACCAGGTGAAAGAAGCTCAACCTGAATAATGTATGCACTCCTCCTCCTCATTGTCCTCCTTCTCCTCCTCTTTGTACACTAAAGCATAGGAAACTGGCTATTTTTTGCCAGGGCCAACTGGCTCTAGCTATAGTACTCTATGTATTTAATTTTTCTGGAGGACCACCTACCTGCTCCTCTGGTTTGAAAACTTTTTTGGACTGCCACATACAGGCACTATCCAAATTAAATTGTCTCCACAGCAGCCTCCACATGTCGTCTTTTTAGCTGGCTCCACACGTTGTCTCCATTGCTACCTCCACACGTCATCGCCATAGCTGCCTCCAAAAGTCGTCCATATAGCTGCCTCCATACATTGTCTCCTTATCAAACGAACTGTGTCAGGCAGAATTTTGGGTTGTTTTCATGGATTCCACATCAAACTTGTTAACTTTGTCGCCACCCTGCTGTGTAATCCACAAAATATACTGGCAAACTTTTATCATTTACCGATATTATTTCAGAGCTTCTTGCGCATCTGTTTACATTCCCCTCACCCGCCATATCCCAAACTTATAAGAACGCTACTACACTTGATCTTATACAAAAGGTTCTTAGAAGTGCTGTTTGGGGAGTAGCCTAGAGACAGGGGCTTGGATTGGTGAAAGCTCGCCTGGCAGCGGAGCGCCAGCTCCATCTCAAGATCCAACTAACATAGTTTTAACTGCAGCACCTTTAATCTACTACTAGTTCACTGCCTCCATACATCGTCCCCTTATCAAACGAGCTGTGTCAGGCAGAATTTTCAGGTGTTTCACCAGATACATAGTGGAACTCGGCCCATCTGTCGCCGCCATGCTGGAGACCTGAAGTTGCAATCATAGCAGCGCAATATGAATGCCCCATACTGTCGCTCTTAATCATGGAAGTCGTCTCCATGGCTGCCTCCACATGTCGTCCCCTTATCAAAAGAGCTGTGTCAGGCTCATTTTTCGGGTGTTTCACCAGATACGTTATGGAACTTGGTCACTATGTCGCCACCATGCTGTGTTATCGACTAAATATACCGTCAACCTTTTGTTCATATAGGAAATCATTTCACCTCCTTTGGTGAAACCTGAGTCCATTTAGGGTATGTCGCCATGAGACTCTCTAGCCTGCCACTGCTGCCGCTGCCTCTGCATGCCGTCCCCTATAGTGTCAGGGTCAACCTCATAGACTGTAAGCTCTTGTGTCAACCCTTCATCCTCATAGACCGTAAGCTCTTGTGTCACCCCTCATCCTCATAGACTGTAAGCTCTTGTGTCACCCCCTCATCCTCATAGAGTGTAAGCTCTTGTGTCAACCCCTCATCCTCATAGACTGTAAGCTCTTGTGTCAACCCCTCATCCTCATAGACTGTAAGCTCTTGTGTCACCCCCTCATCCTCATAGACTGTAAGATCTTGTGTCACCACCTCATCCTCATAGACTGTAAGCTCTTGTGTCACCCCCTCATCCTCATAGACTGTAAGATCTTGTGTCACCCCCTCATCCTCATAGACTGTAAGCTCTTGTGTCACCCCCTCTTCCTCATAGACTGTAAGCTCTTGTGTCCCCCTCTTCGTCATAGACTGTAAGCTCTTGTGTTACCCCCTCCTCCTCATAGATTGTAAGCTCTTGTGTCACCCCCTCATCCTCATAGACTGTAAGCTCTTGTGTCACCTCCTCATAGACTGTAAGCTCTTGTTTCACCTCCTTATAGACTGTAAGCTCTTGTGTCACCCCCTCATCCTCATAGACTGTAAGCTCTTGTGTCACCCCCTCATCCTCATAGACTGTAATCTCTTGTGACATCCCCTCATCCTCATAGACTGTAAGCTCTTGTGTCACCCCCTCATCCTCATAGACTGTAAGCTCTTGTGTCATCCCCTCATCCTCATAGACTGTAAGCTCTTGTGTCACCCCCTCATCCTCATAGACTGTAAGCTCTTGTGATCAGGGCCCTCACTAATTATGTTCCATATGACTGTTTGTACTTGTAATGTAACATTATATTGGTATATGTCCCCTATGATTTGTAAAGCGCTGCAGAATATGGTGGTGCTATATAGGGAGATTTATCATAAGTCTCTTAGAGCAGAACTGTTCTAGTAGCCAATGGCAACCAATCAGAGCTCAGCTTTCATTTCCCCACAGTGGTTTATAAAACTAAAGCTGAGCTCTGATTGCTTTCCATGGGCAACTAGAACAGTTTTACCTCAGAAGCTTGATGATAAATCTCAATTACCTTTAATGTTAAATATAATAACGGTATATGCATTTTGGAACTGATCATATTCCCTTTGGATGCTCTTATTCATAGAAGTTGGTACTGAGGTGCAAATATAACTGCAGTAAGTTTCTTACTTGCGGATTGTTTTACTTTCTTCCGCAGTTCCATGTCCCGCATTGTCACAAAGAATCGGAAAAACAACTATGCTAACGCTACCAAGGAGTCCGGGTTTTTTATCTTCTGTTAAAAAAAAAAGAAAAACCTATGTTGAAGGCACCAATATTATACAGCAGCCACTTCATAGAAGGCCCTGAGGCCCCGGCCATATTTGATGTAATACATGAGAGTAAGATCTGGCGAGTACACAGAGAACACAGCGCATGTAATGTATTTTCACACCCAGGCGGCTCCAGCATCACAGCCTCACAAGTTTTTTGGGCTGTACATATACTTAGCATATAGTTTAAAACTAGGGTTGGTAACTTTTTTTTGGGAACATAAACACTAATTTAGTTTGCATGGAATTAATATCATATGACATGATACTCAGAGGAGCCAAACTACAATCACGTGTGTTACATATTTGATCATTTTCCTTTATTTTCTTTACTAATTCAGTGTTTGGGTTACATCAGAAGGACTCTGAATAACTTCATTGAAAGTTGAAGTAATATAGTACAATACATACACTGTGCAGCAGTCAACTCTCTATATCAGTCAGTCTGTCTTGAGGTTGTAAAATTAAATTATCATACACCTTGAAAATCAAATCAGTGTGACTGGATTTCATATTTTTTCGTCTTATGGGATTGGGACCCTATCCAGAGCACCTGAAGAAACAACACCATAGGTGTGCGGTACGACTCCAATACAACAATGGGGGTCATTTATTAGGGGCCCGATTTGCATTTTTGCGACAGGTTAACCGAATGTTTCCGTTTTGCGTCGTTTTTCCCTGTATTGCCCCAAGATTTCGGCGCATGCGATCGGATTGTGGCGCTGGCATTCACGCGACTGAAATGGGGGGGGGGGGGGTGTTCGTGGGCGTAAAAAAACCCAACAGATTCGGAAAAAAAACGGAAAAAAAAAAACGTGCTTACCTTCACCCACGATGGCTCGGTGAACTTCAGTGCATTCCGATGGTCTTGACACCTGGTGGACGTCGGAGGAACTGCCTTAGTGAATCCCGGCCGGACCCGAATCCACCGCAGAGAACGAGCGGCTGGATCGCAAATGGACCGGGTAAGTAAATCTGCCCCAATGTCTTGAGGTTGTGTCCATCCAATTGCAGCGCAGATTCAGAAAAAAGATTGTCCGCACTGCCCCAAATGAATGACCAGTTGGGTTTCTTGGGCTTGCTAATTTAAACCCAGTGCTCACTGGGAGGAGGGTAATATAAGTCAGTGAGAAGAAAATCACGATGGGGCACAGCATGACCATATAGCAAAGCTCAGATGGGCCTCCCTGCAGAATCGGGGAATGTGGGAGTGACGGCACTTGGGAGAGACATCCATGATGGTGCTCAACCTCAAGAGCAGAGAAGGAAGTCCTCCTGCTACCCATCCCCCCTGAGTTACCATTTTGCAGAAGTTTTTATTAAACTCCATAACTCTTGATAGGAGGTTGGAATAATCGGACATTTGCCTCAAATCAACTGGGCACCTTTCACCCCATATCAGATACTATCAGGAATGAGGCTGTTAGTGGTTTGTAGAGGGGTTTTGGAGACCTACCTACTCAAAATGATCAAGGATGATAGAGCTAGCCCCCCCGAACCCTATTCTGTTAAATTGAACATAACCCATAGTATGATTACTTTTGTATCAATTGTTGCACTTTTGACGGGAATGAAGATAAACCAAGCTCTTCACTTTGGTTCTGACCTCCATATGTGCGAGGGACATTAGTTGGGAGGCAACTAAACCCCCCCCCCCGCCATCTCTCCCTAGCAACTCTAGATTCTGTAGTGTTGTCAACTTTTATTGTAGGGTAGGGTGAAAGTCGTAATAAAAAGATAATACACTATAATACAAGTTATGCATAAACAGACATGTGCATGAAACATGTAGATATAAGACATGTGGTGTCCTATATAAAACCAGCATAGCAACCAAATACATACTAGCGATGCTACTGTAGACTGGAGGATGGCCGAAGATGCTGCCATGTCCACTGCAGGTTCCTAGAAAATGGCTCCTAGATAGCTGACGTGATAATGTCATCAGGTCAAGGGTGAAAACTACAATGGCTCCCATGGGGGTGCAGAGGGTGCAGTCACAACTGGGTCCAAGAGGCTTAGGAGGCTCATAAGGTGTAACTTTTTCCATATGAGAAGACTAGTTCTGTAAACCGTACATTAGCCTGGCACAGACTTTACAGTGGGGCCCATCAGCATCAAGTTACCCCACTGCAAAAAATGGGTCACTATAAGGCTACTAGATGGCGCTATCACCATTATCCGAAAATGAATATTAAATAAACATGACAAAACTGATGAAGGCATGACACCTTCCTTTATAACCTATGGCCTGAAATGTGAGAATGGCCACAATTGCTGCATAGACAAACTCTACCACAAGTCTTTTTAACTCCATGGTCCCCAAGGTTTTTTTTTTATGACAGATCATCTTTGGGTCCTAAAGTGTAATAAGGATTTACAAATTAGGATGGTACTACAAAAGGCGGTATATGGCTAATATGCAATTACCAGAAGAAGGAGGACTTCAAACAATGGGGCTCATTTACTAAGGGCTCTGCGGCCGCACTTTCGTCGGGTTTCCCGACTTTTTCAGTTTTGCGCCGAATTCCGCCGGGATTTTGGCGCACACAATCGAATTTCGGAGACTTATGGAGACTGCATTTACTTACAGATGCACCAAAAATATACTGATTCATTTGTACATCTGGGCTGAAATATTAATCCACGATTTGTGCTTCTTCTTTACTGGAAGAAACTTGTGATAATTTTGCAAGATGTGTCTTAAAGGAAAACTACCATCAAAATAAAAAAGTCCCATGATAAACCAGGGACACTTACTCATAGATCCAGGCACCGTGACTGTGGTAATATTCTTATATTTGTTATCCATGGCCTTCTTCCTTCTAAAATCAACCTTAACAATTATGCTAATGAGCCAGAAGGGGCTCTGGGGGTAATAACAGAGCACTTTCCTAACATTCTTTATGCTGAAGATAATTCTGGATATGAAAAAGGCTTTTTGTTTAGGTTTGGTTTCCTAATGAAGAATAATTTTTAAAAATGTAACTTTTTAGGAGCATTCTTACTGTACCACTCTCAGTATACATATAAATTTCTATAGATGAAGTGTATATGTCTGTATTTATAAATAGGCGAGAACCACTACATCTATCACTCAAGCATCACTTACATTCCCTTGACGTATCTTTTTTTCCTGCTTGAATAATTTACCAGTCGGATAATTGTATTTCTGTGTTATTTTATGTCTGGCCATTAGATCTGACAGGTAATTAGCTGGAAATATCACAGCAGTCAGACAGGATATAGACATCCTCACGCTCTCTCAGCTTCCACATGGGCAGTCGAATACTTATCTACATTTACCTTCCTCGCAGCATAATGAGAAGATGCGACTCGTGAAGGACCATACGTGAAACGTTGAGGGAAAGTGGAGCCAGAAACCTCGAAAATCCAGAATTCCAATGAAATATTTCATTTCAAATATTTTCCTTTCAGCCATTTCTTTTCTTCATTTCGGAGACCGATATTAATTTGTACCATGTAATAGGCGGCTCATCAGTGATCTGGGGATGCTTTATTGAAAGCCTCATGTAATTTGTATGAATTGTGTATTTCCACCACTGAGTAAATTGCGGTGAGAAGTTTTCAGCACTTACAGGATGATGTTAAAGCTTTCTGCGAGACTGAAGTTACCTGGATGCATCCGACCATGGGGATAACATCTGACTTCAGTCAGTGTAATGTATGTGTGGACCCCCCAGAATAATATTAGAAACAACTCCATAAATACAAGGAGGGAATTGTTCTATTTTGCTTTATGCAGCTAGTTCGTATACAAAGATTAGATTGGAGATCATGATGGTCGTGTACACTGTATACTGCTAAGGCTCATTTCACATTACTGTTCCTTACCTCTTTTAAAGAAAGAAATTAATGAATGGATGTGAGCACGTTGTACAGTGTCCTATCTGCAGGCAGAATGTTATAGAGCAGAAGGAGCTGAGCAGAGTGTACAGTGTCATATCTGCAGGCAGCCTGTTATAGAGCAGAAAGAGCTGAGCAGAGTGTACAGTGTCATATCTGCATGCAGCCTGTTATAGAGCAGAAGGAGCTGAGCAGATTGTACACAATGGGGCACATTTACTAAGGGTCCGAATCGCGGTTTTCCGCTGGGTTCTCCGAATTTTACAGCTTTGCGGCAAATTGCCACAGATTTTTGGCGCACGTGACCGGATTGTGTCGCATCGGCGCCGGCTTGCATTCGACGAAAAACGGGGGCGTGGCCGTCAGAAAATCTGGCGGATTTGGAAAAATTGCGCTTTTTTTTTAAAGTGTCGCTTACACTTACATGCACCAGGAATAGGATGGTGAACTCCGGTGGACCTCGGCGGACCTTGGCGCAGCAGCGACACCTGGTGGACATCGGGCGCATGACCTTAGTGAATCGCCGGAAGACCCGAATCCTCGTCGGAGAACGCGCCACTGGATCGCGACAGGCCCGGGTAAGTAAATGAGCCCCAATGTCCTATCTGCAGGCAGCATGTTATAGAGCAGGAGGAGCTGAGCAGATTAGTGATGGGAATTCCGTCTGTTCTTAGTGAGCCGGCTCTTCTGGCTCCTGAACAGCTCCCTATTACATGTGTGATATGGAGGCGCAGTCCAGCCAGTACCCCCCACTTCACACCACTTTATTCTGATTGTTTTGGGTTATGGGGAGTGTGGTGGGCCAGTTAGGGCAGGGTTTAATGAGCCATCGTCTCACATTGTTCGAGTAAAAGAGCCCGACACATCACTATTGTACACAGTGTTCTATCTGCAGATAGAACAGATTGTACGTAGTGTCCTTTCTGCAGGCAGCCTTTTATAGAGCAGGAGGAGCTGAGCAGATTGTACGTAGTGTCCTTTCTGCAGGCAGCATGTTATAGAGCAGGAGGAGCTGAGCAGATTGTACGTAGTGTCCTTTCTGCAGGCAGCATGTTATAGAGCAGAGGAGCTGAGCAGATGTACTAGTGGTCCTTTCTGCAGGCAGCATGTTATAGAGCAGGAGGAGCTGAGCAGATTGTACGTAGTGTCCTTTCTGCAGGCAGCCTGTTATAGAGCCGAAGGAGTTACTGTACATTCAGTATAACTTATTAAATGTATTCTGGCCTGAGTCCAGTGAGTGCTTTTTCTTTCTTCTTTATGTGTTAATGCATGTGGAGAAAACCATCAAACATGAAGTTTACTTTCCATTTGAGCCCAAAACCCATAATGAACACAAGTTTTACCCCTTCAACCATTATGTATCATTTAAGTTATTGATAAAAAAAATATCTGTGAGTGGAGAGTAATACAACCTCCTGAGCCCCTCCATCTTCCCCTCCACCTCAATGGGCAGCAGATTTCGCCAAGGGGTCATTTAATCCAAGCTAAACTGAATCTTTACCCATTATATTATTTTTCAATCTACTCTCCTCTAGTTGCAGTTTAGACAATGCCGTACGTTCATCATGACAGGTTCCCTTTAAGCACCTGCCTGTTTATTAGATTAGGACGAGTATAGAAAAGCGCAAAGCCAAACCTCCTATCAGTTATATAGAAGCGATTGCAGGGGATTCTGTAAGGGTAAAAGCAATGAAAATGTATGTTTTGCAGCCATGTGTAGAGTATGCACATATAGTTAGCACATATATCATTACCCTTCTGCCAATCTTCTCGTGCTTCAGAACGGTAACATAGTTACACTATTATTTTATCAAAGGATGAGGATTTTATAGGATTTTACATTCCCTGAGAAAAAATCTCAGTAATTTTTTGTTTCGGTGCAGACGTGTTGTCTCACAAGTGAGTATAGAGACCCTTTCCTGCAAAACGGATTTCACGTCATTGAATTTCGCTGATGCCATTTTTCATTTTGTATGACTAGTAATAATAATAATGCAATGGCCAGAGTTAAATGTAAAATAGGTAAGTAATGTAAAAACACTTAATATTTATTTGTACGATTAGCACATACAAAAACACCAACCATATCAGACTGATTGAATTTTATGAGATGACATGGTATAAAGTTATCCCTTATCTAGAGAAGTGATAATAACTTACTGACCGGTGATGGGACTCCACGCCCTCCCTCTTCCCGAAGATGAGGTGCGTTCTCTTATCTGAATAAAGCAGGTAGATAGGTCAAGCCACTTTCAGCCTATTCAGTGTTGGAGGTAGCCAGATGCGGAACTTTTCATATCTTGTAATCAGCCAGTAAAATTAATGGAGCATTAATGTATATACAGGCGGTCCCCTACTTAAGAACACTCGACTTACATACGACCCCTAGTTACAAACGGACCTCTGGATGTTGGTAATTTATTGTACTTTAGTCCTAGGCTACAATGATCAGCTGTAACAGTTATCACAGGCATCTGTAATGAAGCTTTATTGATAATCCAAGTTCTTACGACAACCCAACATTTTTCAAATCCAATTGTCGCAGAGAGCAAAAAAGTTTTGGCTGGGATTACAATGATAAAATATACAGTTCCGACTTACATACAAATTCAACTTAAGAACAAACCTACAGAACCTATCTTGTATGTAACCCGGGGACTGCCTGTACTGAGAAATATCATCCAAATTGCAAGTTATCCACAATATTTTCAGTTTGGGATCCCCTTTAAGGGGCTCTGCGGCCTTCTGCTGCATTCACTTTATAGAGCAATTGTTGTATGGGAAATGGTGGGTGTACTGGGTGATGTGGACTTACTGTGCCGCCAAACTGGTATGGCTGACGTGCAGGAGGTAAGACTTCAGAGACTTAGCTCCCGGTGCTTGGCTGGGCTACTCCATTCCCCAGTAGCCTCTGAAATTAATTTACTTAAACAAAAGATAGTTTTTAGTTATGGTGCTAAGACACCACAAAAAAGTTCACGTGGTGAAACTGGTCAGAAAAGTGCCACAACCAGTCACCACCAAGGAGACTAAACATCTAATGACTTCATACGCAAAGCCGATAAATCAGAATAAAAATATACAATAAAACATGGTAAACTTTATTACTGATAATCAATGTTACATAAAATACAGTAAACCTGCAGGCAGTGTAAGGGGACAGACAGACAAAAAAGAGAGAGTACACACCGTTCAATCAAGGTAACAATAGACACTAAGTATTCCCAGGTAAGTATGGCTATGGAAAGTAAATGGTGGACACAAATAAAGCCACCCACACCTAAATCCGCAGCAAAATAACATAAATCCAAAGTGGAAGGCTTAGGCTTGGTCTGTATTGCATATTTGTTTTCCCTAAGCCTTCCACTTTGGATTTATGTTATTTTGCTGCGGATTTAGGTGTGGGTGGCTTTATTTGTGTCCACCATTTACTTTCCGTAGCCATACTTACCTGGGAATACTTAGTGTCTATTGTTACCTTGATTGAACTGTGTGTACTCTCTCTTTTTTGTCTGTCTGTCCCCTTACACTGCCTGCAGTTTTACTGTATTTTATGTAATATTGATTATCAGTAATAAAGTTTACCATGTTTTATTGTATATTTTTATTCTGATTTATCGGCTTTGCGTATGAAGTCATTAGGTGTTTATGGTGATAAGAATAGAATAGAAGAGTGAAAGGAATCTACCATCAGTAATGCCTCAGTTAGTGCACTCCTGATGGTAGGTTTCCTTCATCACAGGAAAACAAGGAAACCTTCCCAGGGTCTAGTAATCAGTAGTCTGCTCAGTCAGGTTCCTTTGGGAGAAGCTGCCCTAATAAGTCCATAGGTACAAGCCATATGCTGAGACAAGGCGTAGAGCTTCTGAAGCCAATCATGGACTGTTATACATTGTTTATTGCTGGAAAGAACAGTGGGACATGAAAAAAGAAAACATCAAGTGTGGCCAAGTGGTGGTCAAATGGAGTCCTATCACCTTGTAAATATGTGGAATATAAAACAAATCTTTCTATATTATCAAGTAATTTATTATATTGGCTTTATTTAGGTTAGATTAGCATAATAAGGACATAGTTTTGCCCTTATACAAATAACTGGTCAGACCACACATGGAATATTGTGTACAGTTTTGGGCACCAGAGTATAAGAAGGACATAGTACGACTGGAACGGTTGCAGAGGAGAGCAACCAAGATTATTATGAGAATGGGGGGGACAGATACAATGATAGATTAATAAACTTGGGGTTATTGAGGAGGCGAGATGAGGCAGTTCCACCATCACCATAGACAGGGGGCATCCTCTACATCTAGTGAAGAGGCGGCTCTACCATCACCATAGACAGGGGGCATGCTCTACGTCTAGCGGAGAGGAGGTTCCACCATCACCATAGACAGGGGGCGTCCTCTACATCTAGAGGAGAGGAGGTTCTACCATCACCATTGACAGGGGGCATCCTCTACACCTAGAGGAGAGGTGGTTCTACCATCACCATAGACAGGGGGCATCCTCTACACCTAGAGGAGAGGTGGTTCTACCATCACCATAGACAGGGGCATCCTCTATGTCTAGAGGAGGGGCGGCTCTACCATTTCTCTACACCTAGAGGAGAGGCGGCTCTACCATTACCATAGACAGGGGACATCCTCTACACCTAGAGGAGAGGCGGCTATACCATCACCATAGACAGGGGGCATCCTCTACATCTAGAGGAGAGGAGGTTCTGGCATCACCATACACAGGGGGCGTCCTCTACATCTAGAGGAGAGGTGGTTCTACCATCACCATTGACAGGGGGCATCCTCTACATCTAGAGAAGAGGCGGTTCTACCATCACCATAGACAGGGGCCATCCTCTGCACCTAGAGGAGAGGTGGATCTACCATCACCATAGACAGGGGGCATCCTCTACACCTAGAGGAGAGGTGATTCTACCATCACCATATACAGGGGCATCCTCTACACCTAAAGGAGAGGCAGTTCTACCATCATCATAGACAGGGGGCATCCTCTACACCTAGAGGAGAGGTGGTTCTACCATTACCATAGACAGGAGGCATCCTCTACACCTAGAGGAGATGAGATTCTACCATCACCATAGACAGGGGACATCCTCTACACCTAGAGGAGAGGCAGATCTACCATCACCATAGACAGGGGGCATCTTCAGCTAGAGGAGAGGCAGATCTGCCATCACCATAGACAGGGGACATCCTCTACACCTAGAGGAGAGGAGGTTCTACCATCACCATATACAGGGGGCATCCTCTACACCTAGAGGAAAGGAGGTTCTACCATCACCATAGACAGGAGGCATCCTCTACACCTAGAGGAGAGGAGGTTCTACCATCAGCATAGACAAGGGGCATCCTCTACACCTAGAGGAGAGGAGGTTCTACCATCAGCATAGATGGGGATTGTTTACTGTAAGAGCAGTGAGTCTACGGAACTATCTGCCACAGGAGGTTGTAATGGCAGATACTTTGTACATGTTCAAGAGGGACCTGGATGGCTTTCTGGAGAGCAAAAATATCACTTTGAACAGTATAGGAATACAACTTTTTAAAAGTAGTTTCTGTTGATCCAGAATTATTTTGTCCTCCATATTAGAAATCATGGAGGTGTTTTTCGCTGCTTTGAGCCAATTGGCATTAGCCTTGCATGATTTTATGGATCAACTGGGGATAATTTAATAGGTTGGACTTGATGGAATGATGTCTTGTCTAACCTCATTAACTATGTTACTGTAATCTATAGTAGACAAAAAAAAATGTATGGAATTGGTTAGTAAATTTTAGTCAAATGTACTAAACAATTTTAATATATTGTTCTCAATGTGTTCCAGTAATAACCTTGTGATGAATGAGTACAATAAGGTCTCAACAAGAGAGAATAATGGCTTCTAGAGTACTTAGGGCATACAGTACAGATGTGTCCTTCCTTACCTTTCCTTCAGGCTCTACACGATGGTGACCCAAAAGGTGACCTATTATGACCCTCATCTATTACCCAGAGAGAACAGCTGCCTCATCTTCTTCCCTGGTGCTCCTGGAGCTCCTCTGCCTTATTTCTATCACTTCTGCCAACATTTCTATTGTAAGACCATTCAAGCAAAAACTCAAGACTTGAGCCTCAGCCTGTAAGCTTAAAATGTATAATTCATGTGTAATTTAATAAAACCAGCCACAACCACGATAAAGTTATTTTCATAAATTTATAGCATGAAAAACAAATTGTTCTCACAGTCTCGCTCCGAAAAAACAGATAGACAGCGAGTGGCCGACCGTAAATGAGCGGAGTATGCTGGAGGCATCCTGCATTTTCTTCTCAATTATTTTGTAATAGTGTATGACTAGTAATAATACTAATAATAATAATGCAATGACCAGAGTTAAATGTAAAATAGGTAAGTAATGCAAAAACACTCTACATGTTTTTTTATTCTGACAAAATGTCCTCTGAAATAGAACTTGTTTTTATTGTATAATCCCTGAGATCAACCTTGTGTGAAGCTAGTAAACAGCAAAGTCCTTCAGTATGGTATTATAATTTTTACACAAAAAAAAAGTGCCTACCGCCGCCCCATGCACAAGCCCACCCCACAGCCCAGCAGCCTCCGCGCATCATAGCACGCCCTGCGTACGTACACTTTGGGGAAGTCTCATAGTGGCTAACTTACATTGTCAGTGCCACCCCCTTCTCCTGCCCGACTACCCAGCCAGCCTCCAGGATATGCCGCATCTAGGTTATTTTAACGCGGCATGTCCTGGCTTAAAGTATCACTCAGCTGCAGTCCTGCCAGCTGCCGCTCCCAAACTGGGATGGCGCCGCCCGAGGCGAGAGTCTCAACTCGCCTCGTTGGTGGTTCGCCCCTTGCATCCATTGTTCGAGCATCGTATTTAACTTTCAAATTTTGTTGCACACCCTATGTTAAAGGTGCACCACAAAAAAGATGGTGAACTCTGTCGGACCAGTGCAGGGAAGTGCCAGATTCATGATTTCTGATGCACAATCTTAGTGAAGCGCAGCACCCAGCATTGTACACGGAATTATGAAGGTGCCCCAATGTGTTTAGAATTGTCATTAATCCAATACATTGCACTGCTGCTGAATTTACACAACAGCATGCTTGAGTCTGCATAAATTGTGGCACATGAGTATCTTTAGTTACTGTCACAGTGCCACATTTATTTTTTTGGTATTTTTTCTTATCCTAAATTGTCATTATGATAAATATTGCTAGACCTCAGAAAAGGTGTAAGTATTTGTGAAATAAAAACATTGGGATAAATTTATCAGGGCTTGTACACCAGTTTTCTGGAATTATTTCCACCTTACACCACCCACTCACCTAGGGGTCATTGAGGGGTGAGTGAAGGGGGCTGTGCCAAGCAATAGAGTGGCCTGGTTTGGGTTGTTCCTACCATATTCAGACAGGACCTGGCATAGGATGTGCTGGCAGAAATTGCGGGTGTAAACCATCCAAATTCCATTGGCAATGCCGCCATCTTGGATAGGATCGACACCCTCCTTGGGTGTGTGAAAATCCATCACCATTAAAGCAAGGAGTCTCTGTGAGACAGTAATGGCTGCGCCCAATTGTTTGAACACTTTTTCACCATTTCACCACACTTTTAAAACACAATACAAACTCAAAGGCTCATTTACTAAGGGCCCCGCGGACCACACTTTCATAGGACTTCCCAACAATTTCCGCTTTGTGCCGCTGGGACAGGGATTTTAAAGGGGTTTTTGTCTCATGCGACAGTATTTTGGCGCAATTGCTCCAGCTTTCATGCAACACAAATCGGGTAAGGCGGGGGGTGTGGCGTGCTGATCCAACAGATTCGGTCAGATGCGGGATGCGGGATTTAACTTAAAAATTGTGTCGCAAGCCAAGCACTTTCATGCACCGAGAGGAAGATGGTGAACTCCGATGGACCTGAGCAGGGAAGCGACAGTTGCAGGATATTGGGCGCATGACCGTAGTGAATCATAGCAGAGTGCACCCTTGTCAGACACTCCGGATTGGGGATCGCGCAGGGCCCGGGTAAGTTAATGTGCCCCTATAAGTTTGGTATCTCTGGGATCTCTGGGAAGTGTCATTTGAAGTGCATAGCTGAAGCTGTAAAACTATCTATATTTTCATCAATTTCATCACATTTGGATTTTTTTCAGCTTCCCAGTACACTGGAAAAATAAAAAAAGATATGGATTTTTGAAGGCGGGGAATGAAAAATAGAAACAAAAGGGAAAAGGGGTTTTAGGGTTAATGGAAATGTAACATCAAAATCCATCATGATAAACCAGGGACACTTACTCATAAATCTTCTTATATTTGTTATCCATTGTCTCCTTCCTTCTAAAAATCATAAAATTATGATAATGATCTAGATGGGCTCCTAGGGTTTTACCAGAGCCCCCGCATGCTCTTGCTTCACTAGCTGTTACTCTGTCTCATCCTTTCCTTGCCCATCCTTTTCTGTGCTTAATGTTAGTTTCTAATTGATAAAAACTAAACTATTGTTGGATCCTTCTGATGTTGCTGCAGTTTCTCCACACCTGCCTAAACCTTTTTCACAATATAGCAATTCAGTGATCCAATTCTGCGAGTTACACTTTGTAAAACGGCATATAAAATTGCTTTATTGGCTAATACTATTGCACAAACCATCTTTATTCCTCTGTTACAATCTTTTGAAATACCTTTTAAAAATGACACCTGGAGTTATTACTTGACCTAAAGAGCCTTCACGACAGGACTGCATTAAAGGCAAGTAATATATCACTTCAGTGCGATCACCGCATTGATAAATTATGAAACAACACATTGCTGGCAAAAGAGAAATATTATAGCTGAAAGTCATATCTAAGGATTTTATTAAAAACAAACCTAATATTAAAAACTCAGACTTGCTAAATTGAAGGACAAGATGTTCACGGATATCCAATGTCTGGAAAGCAGCAGAAGGAGACTTGTAGATGTTGCATTGGTTTGATAGAGATTGATGACAGTGCCACACTGCATTGTCAGGGACACAGCGTCCAATCAGATGTGTAAGATACATGGTCCTTAATTTTGTATTAGAAAATATAAAAATATATCATCAGGTGTTCTCTGTCCTCCAGCTTTGATCTGCTTATTCACTCGCTACTTGTTATCCTCTGCTTCTGACACATAGATGGGAGATAAGACTCTGGTCACACTACAATCTTGACTTTTCATCTTATCTAAGCCATGAATGCCATAAGACAGAGTACATAAGGTGTGGCCCTCGGGCCTCTTGGGGTCTGCAGAGCCTCGGTTTGCGACCCGCTGCCCTGCTGCCTGCAGAACCAATGAGTGCTGACAAGTACTCACTGCCCCCGGGTCCTCTCTTGCTCTGTTCTTTGGAGATTGGTTTAGGACCCGTAGAGGTGCAATAGGAGACCACAGGTGCAGTGAGTACATGACAGCTGTTCTGTACTCATCACTCCCTAGTCCTCTACTGCAACGGGTCCTGATGAAGAGGGCAGGAGAGGTGAGTATTTATTTCTTTCATCTTCTCTGGGTTCTTGTAGTCAGCACCGGGAGGTCTCCAGTATTCGGGACCAGCGATTCTCTGTGGCAATAATGACAATTGCCCAGGGCCCGCATTCTATATGGGCCCCTAGCCGGGGCAACATGAGGGAGGGCGGCAGAATGAGCGGTTGTGTGGAAGACTCAGGCAGCCTTCCGAGTCACCCACCGTGATTACAGTCCAGCCGACACGTATCAATAGAACAAGTCTATTGATATGCAGAGTGTAGACAAGATTCATGTGTCTGAACCGCTCTGTGCTCTGTGGAGGACCCATGCGTTGTGTGTGATGTTGTCATCATGTGACCCGGTGGCAGAAGAGCCAAGAAGACATGGCAGCGGCGTGGGAACAGGGAGGTAAGTATTAGTTTATTATTTTGTTCATTGCTCATATTTAAAAACTTGGGGGAGTGGTGGAGGGGGTCTGTATATAGACTGGGAGGTAGGTGCTATATATATATATATATAGAGAGAGAGAGTGGGGGCTGGAAGGTTGTATAGGAACTTGGGGCTGGGGAAGGTTGTATATAGAGTGGTGGCAGGGGTGGTTGTATAGAGACCGGGTGCTGAGGGGGTTGCAAAGAGACTGGGGGCTGGGGGGTTGTATAGAAACTAAGGGCAGGGGGTGTTGTATAGGGGCTGGGGGCTGGGGGGTTGTATAGAGACAGGGGGCTGGAGGGGTTATATAGAGACTTGGGGCTCGGGGTTGCATAGAGACTGGGGTCTGGGTTGTATACGGACTGGGACTACAGTATATAATTTGCTCCTGATAGATGTAATCTGGCAACTCTTCCCATGGTAAAGGCATCATGGGATATGGGTTTTAATAAACATCAAGGTCAGGGCCGGTGCCAGCACTGGGCATACCTGGGCAAGTTTCGGGGCCCAGAGCTGCTGAGGGGGGCCCACATAAGGCTGTACATAAGGAATCCAAGGGTGGTGAGGGGGCTGTATCTAATGAATCCATAGGGAATGATGAGGGCTTTATATAAAATAACCATGAGGGGGCTGTATATAAAATAACCATGAGGAGGCTGTTGGTATGATAAGTTAGAGAATATTTTAGGGTATGTTTTAGATTCAGACTTCTCATGCCACAACATGAGTTCACTCCAAAGCGGACAACTTAAGCTCTGCCGCCCAGGGGCCTACTGAAACATGGAGTCGACCCTGCATAAGGTTTTTGGTAGCATTGAAGAACCCCTATAGTGTGGTCCAGGGTAAGAGGTGGTGGTGACAGTCCCATTTGTTCTTTATAAAATGTAATTTTTTATGATAATTCCCTTTTTTGTCTATATTGTCAATGTGTTGCTCATGTGCCACCAGGTACAAGTAGCAGATGTAGTGCAATGTCTTCATTTCCCACAACAAGTCATTGCCAACCTTTTCGCTAATAACTAGAGTCACTCTCTGTCAGCAGACACAAAGTTGACATCTACTTTAGATTCAGTGACTTGATTAACACATATTAACTTTCTAGAGCAGAAAGCTTAGCATCATTACCGAGCAGAGCGGAGACATTATTGTGGCAAACATTTGTTAGAGAAACACTTCTGTCAGCTTCAATATTCGAAGGGTCAGATGGCGCTACATGCGGCACGTTCTCCTGCAAACACAACAAATGCTTAGGAGGTCGGGGCACGTTTCATGTCACCTTTTCAAGTCATTAAAATTCTCATAATTATCTGTGTACGCTGGTATTTTATTTACTCCGGAATCAAAGACTCAATAATGTTTGCTCAATAATTGTTACTTGGTTAGTAGTCTTGGTTGAAGTTGGCCAAAGGAAAGGCCATTTTAAGACGTTGGTGGGCCTAGAGCAAAGGTGTGCCCCTTTTCCCACAAATGAAAACCATATATAAAGGGTAAGAGTATTAGTACTGCGCAGTGCTAACATATAAAGAGCACAAAGGAATTCAGGGTCGGCTCCAGGTGTCAGTAGGCCCCTGGGTGACAGAGCCTCAGTGGGCCTCTTTGCAGTGAACTCAGATGGCGGCATTAATAATTCAGAAACTAAAACAGTCTCCTGTTCCCTAAAATGTTCTCTAGTTTATCATCCCAAACAGCCCCTCATGGTTATTTTATATAAGCCCCCCTCACACCCTATGGATTCATTAGATACAGCCCCCCTCACTCCCATGGATTCCTTATGTACAGCTGCCCCGATAAGCTCTGGGCCCCGGCACTTGTCCAGGTATGCACAGTGCTGTCGCAGGTCCTAAAGGGTTTAATACTGTGCTGTATTGTAGTACTGTGGTGTTTATACAGGAAAAACTGTGGGGTTTCCACATATGCAGGATAGGAGAAGTAGTAATACTGTGCAGTGCCCATGTATACAGCAGTGGAGTAGTAGTAATACAGTGCAGTGCCCATGGATAAAGGATAAGCGTAATAGTTCCAGTAGTTGATTATAATATAGGTGGTTTGAGTGGTAGCCTGGGGCCCGTGAACACCCAAACCACCCACCAAATGTTATATTAAGAAGGACCTTCATCCGTGAAATCCTCATAACCTGTTCTTTCACATGTTCTCCATACACATGAAGGTCCTGAAACCGCAGTTAGAAGGGACACATCCTACATTCCTCAAGAAGCTAATTCTAGTACCATATCATAGCATCATAGTATCATAGTTTATACAGTTGAAAAATATACACATGTCCATCAAGTTCAACCAAGGAAGGGAAGGGATTGGATGAGGAACATAAGCATCAATGTTATTTAGGTGTGAAAAGGCATAGAGACCCTTCTTGAAGCTCTCTGCTGTCACTGCTTTGACCAGCGCCTGAGGCAGGCTATTCCACAGATTGACTGGTGATTAAACCTTGTTTTCTCCAGATGGAGACAGTGCCCCCTCGTCTTTTGATTTGATTTAACATGGAACAACTTTCCACCATATTTTTTGTATGGACCATTCATATATTTATATAAATTAATCATGTCTCCTCTTAGTCGTCTCTTTTCCAGACTAAATAAATCTAGTTTTTGAATCTTTCCTCATAACCGAGACCCTCCATACCTCTTAACATTTTTGTGTCTCTTTGTTGTACCCTCAACAGCTCCAGGGCATCTTTCTAGTGGACCGGAGCCCAGAACTGGATGGCATGTTCCAGGTGAGGCCAAACCAATTCCTTGTACAGTGGTAATATTACATCCCTATCACAAGAGTTCATACTACGTTTGATACATGACAAGATCTTGCTGGCTTTAGAGGCATCTGAGGGACTCTCCCAGATTTACTCCCCCAAGGACATATGTTGTCTGTGGATTTATCCACATTGAACCTCATTTGCCAAGTTGATGACCAAACACTCAGTTTGTCCATGTCACCCTGCAGCCTATGAACATCCTCCATAGACTGTATTACACTACACAGCTTGTACTACTACTCCCATCCTCCATAGACTGTATAACACTACACAGCTTGTACTACTACTCCCATCCTCCATAGACTGTATTACACTACACAGCTTGGTGCAAAAATCTGCAAAAAATAGACACAGTGCTATTAATTCCTACCTCTATATCATTAATAAATACATTAACTAGTAGTGGGCCAAGCACAGAACCCTGGGGTCCACCACTCATAACTGGTGACCATTCCGAGTAGGAATCATAGACCACAACTCTCTCGATACGATCCTTCAGCCAGTTTTCAATCCAATTGCAAATTATTCCTTCCAAACCACTAGATCTTATTTAACCCATCAGGCGTCTATGAGGGACAGTGTCAAATGCCTTTGCAAAGTCCAAGAACACAATATCCACAGCTGCTCCTGCATCCAGGCATCTGCTCACCTCTTCATAAAAGCAGATAAGGTTAGTTTGACAACTTCTATTCTTAGTAAACCCATGCTGGCTGTCACTTATTATACTATTTGATGTCACATACTCCAGTATATAGTATTGGACCCCTGAGGAAGCCACGTTCCGCGGCGATACGCGTGGGGAATTGCCTGGGCTCCCTCCGGACCTCCACTACATTTTGGTAATATTCGATCTCCAGTTTTGCATGCAGTTGTTTGGATCACATGTTCCATCCGGATAGTTAGTGGGACATTCATGTTGCTTTGCTACTTGTTGGCACTGTGGGGACTGTTTCTCATATATTACTAGCTCTAGGTGACATTTTTGCTATTTGGACACACTTGTCCTCTTGCAATAGATCCTTGCATTGTGTAGGTTATCTCTGCTGCCACTAGAGCACATTTGTGATTTACATATATAACGTTTTGTGGTGTGTCCTGGGGGGTCCTGTTGCAGGTAGTTAGTCACTATCATATGACATCACCTACTACGTTCTGTCACGAAAGCAGTTGATCTGCCTTTTTCGTGTTTTAATTGGTTTTATTGTCTGTCCATTTGAGTTTCCTGTTTTGTATTCTAATAAAGTATTTTCTATTTTCATGGCTACTTGACACATGTTTTTCTTGTTTGTTGTTCTCATATACTCCAGCATATAGTCTTTTACTTACCCTTCCGATATTTTCCCCACAATGGAAGTTAAGCTTACAGGCCTTTAATTGCCTGGCGAAGTTCTAGAGCCTTTTTTATATATTGGCACAACATTTGCCTTGCGCCAGTCACTTGGCACCACACCAGACATTACGGAATCCATGAAGATTTTAGACAGTGGTACAGCAATAACACAACTGAGTTCTGGTCCAGGAGCCTTTATTTTATTAAGCTTAGATTGGATCATGTCTATATTCAGCCAGTCTAGTACATTACAGGATGCATGACCCCCACTGGCACCACCCACGTCAGAAGTTCTTTCTTCTATTGTATAAATGAACCTAAAAAAAAATCAAGTATTTCCGCCTTCTGTTGGTCTCAAGTCACCTATGCCCCATTTTCAGAATTTTTCGCATCAATATACTTAAAAAAAATTATTTGGATTTGTTTTGCTATCTTTGGCAAAATGTCTTTCATTTTGTATTTTGGCTGATGTATTTAGGAGTACTGTGCTGTGCCCATATAAACAGAATAGAAGTAGCAGTACTGTACGGTGCCCATATATACAGGATAGGAGTAGCAGTACTGTGCTGTGCCCATATATACAGAATAGAAGTAGTAATGTGCAGTGCCCATATATATACAGGATAGGAGTAGTAGTACTGTGCTGTGCCCATATATACAGGATAGGAGTAGTAGTAATGTGCTGTGCCCATATATACAGGATAGGAGTAGTAGTACTGTGCTGTGCCCATATATACAGGATAAGAATAGCAGTACTTTGCTGTGCCCATATATAAAAAATATAAGTAGTAGTCATGTGATTTGCCCATATATACAGGATAAGAATAGCAGTACTGTGCTGTGCCCATGTATACAGAATAGAAGTAGTAATGTGCAGTGCCCATATATACAGGATAATCCATGATAGTGTAAGTATCAGTACTGTGCTGTGCCCATATAACAGAATAAATAGTACTATCAGTGCCCATTATACAGAATAGAAGTAGTAATTGGCTGCCCATATATAGGATAGGAGTAGTAGTACTGTACTGTGCCCATATATACGAATAGAAGTATAGTACTGTTGCTGTGCCCATATACAGGATAGAGTAGTAGTACCTGTGCTGTGCCCATATATCAGAATAGAATAGTAATGTGCAGTGCCCATTATACAGGATATAGAGTAGTAGTACTGTGGCAGTGACCATATATACAGGATAGAAGTAGTAGTAACGTGTCTGTGCCCATATATACAGAATAGAAGTAGTAATGTGCCAGTGCCCATAATACAGGATAGAGTAGCAGTACGTGCTGTGCCCATATAACAGATGAAAGTAGTAATATGCAGTGCCCATATAAGGATAGTAGTAGTAGTACTGTACTGTGCCATATATACAGAATAGAGTAGTATACTGTTTGTGTGCCCATATATACAGAATGAATAGTAATACTGTCTGTGCCCATATACAGGATATAAGTATAGCATACTGAGCGGTTGCCCATATATACAGAATAAAGTAGTAATGTGCATGCCCATAGATATACAGGATAGGAGTAGTATACTGTGCTGTGTCCATATATACAGGATAGGAGTAGTAGTACTGTGACTGTGTCTATATATACAGGATAGGAGTAGTAGTACTGTACTGTGCCCATAATACAGAATAGAAGTATATACTGTTCTGTGCCCTATATACGATAGAAGTAGCAGTACTGTGTCTGTGCCCATATATACATAATAGAAGTAGTAATGTTGGCAGTGCCCATATATACAGGAGGAGTAGCAGTACTGCTGTGCCCATATATACAGAATAGAAGTAGTAATGTGCAGTGCCCATATATACAGGATAGGAGTAGTAGTCTGTGCTGTGCCCATATATACAGAATAGAAGTAGTAGTACTGTTCTGTGCCCATAATACAGATATATAGCAGTTGCTTGTCCCCATATAACGGATAAGAAGCAGTACTGTGAGTGCCCATATATACGGGATAATAGTAGCAGTACTGCGTAGTGCCCATATATACAGGATAGAGTAGCAGTACTGTGTAGTGCCCATAGATATCAGGAATAAAGTAGCAGTACTGTTTAGGTGCCCTATATACAGGATAGGACTAGGAAAATCCTTGGACCAGCACTACTTTAGGAGGCCATTTTCCTTGCACTTTAGTATCTTTAGTAGAGTCATTAAAAACAACATCTTAAAAACTAACATCGTCCTCTACAGAAAAGGGCTTTAAATGTAGACAAATATAAATCTTTAAACCTCTCTGTTTCTCCAGATGCCTGCTGAATGGCGACCGTGAATGTCAACAGACTTAACAGAGGCCTAGAGAGTTCTCGTATCTTACATTTATATCACCTTTGAAGGACTATGAGTGGCCGAGCTCATGATCCTGTAGTCCTCGTAGTCATAGGTCAGTGAAGCGCAGCTTGCAGTAACAGCGATAGCATGTTGTCTGTTGTGAACCTGACAGTAGGGATTCTCACAACTAAGAATAGTGTTGGAAGATACAAGTATAAGATTGTATGGGGTTACCTAAGGGTCCGATTTCTACGGTACCCCACTGTCTGTGAGGAGCAAGGAAAGCTTCAGAGACAAGTGATAAGAGGTGATTGGAATGAAATTCCAAATAAAAAATTCTAGAATTTTACTGAAAGATCTTTCAAACTTAATAATAAAAATTAGTGAAAATATGAAGTAAGAAATACTTTTTTTTCATGTTTCCATACCATTTAAGAAAGTAGAATATTAGTTGTCTCTCCTTACACATTTTGACTGTGAATCACCTGATGTGAAGTAAATAAAATCCTAAGTCGGGCGTTCCTTCATCCAACTTGGGGAGAGGGGGGGGGGGCCTAATTCTTGAAGACTTAAACCTGACTGCGCGCCTTATTCACTCATTGGGGGTCATTTACTAAGGGCCCGATTCACGGTTTCCTGACGTGTTTACCCAATATTTTCCGATTTGCGCCGATTTCCCCTGATTGCCCCGGATTTTGGTGGCACGCAATCGGTGGTGCGCATCGCACCGAAGGAAATCGGGGGGCGTGGCCGAACGAAAACCCGATGAAATTCGGAAAAACTGCAGCATTTAAAAAAACAAAAGTGTCGCGGAGCTTGCACTACCTACCTTCACCAGAATGCCAGTGTACTTGAGTGCATTCAGCGGACTTCAGCGCAGCACGCCACCTGGTGGACACGTAGGAACTACCTTGTGAATCCCGGCCAGACTGAATCCACCGCAGAGAATCTACCACCGCAGAAACAGACGTTCCATCCATTCTATTGTTGTTTCTGTACGATTTCTGCTGTGCTGTAAAAACTAGAGATGCGCGAACATACTCGTTCCCGAGACGAATACTCGCCTGCTCGAGAAAATGGCATCTCCCGCCGTTTTGCTTTTGGCGGCCAGAAACGAGCCAATCACAAGCCAGAGACCTCTGCACTCCACCCAGCATGACGTGTACCCTTACACGTCGATAGCATGGTTGGGCTGGCCAGATCAGGTGACCCTGGAAAGACTATCCCCTGCCCGCGCTGCTCGGATCATTCTGTGTCTGGATGCCGCGAGGGAGAGAGCCTGCTGCTGGTCAGGGAAGTGTTAGGGTGTTCTATTAGAAAGTGTTGGCAGAAGTGATTCTACAAGAACCCAACAGCCCTTCTTAGGGCTACAATAACGTTTTATTTTCCTTTTTTTGGTTTGTCTTTTGGCTGGTGGCTTGCTGCTATTACTAGTGCAGCTATACCATATTGTGATAATTTGCAGGAAAGACTTGTGTTAGCTCTTGGTGACACACATATCCATCTCAATACAATACAATACGTTATATTCTTCCCTTTTTTTTGGTTTGCCTTGGTGGCTGGGCTTGCTGGCATTAGTATGGCAGCTAGTACATATTGTGAGGATTTGGCAGGGGAACTTGTGTTTAGCTCTTAGTGCTAATCCACGATTATCCACCTCAAACACCAAACCGCAGTGGTTCAATTTCTTAGGGGTTTGATTTGAATTACCCGAGTCTGTGCTGTTTATTTTTTCTTTTACGTTTATTTCTTTTAGAACTCACATTAATCTGCCAAAGCAGTGTGCTTTGAGTGTGGGCGGAAAATAGCCATAGAGAACCCCAACGGCTTATTTAGGGCCTACAATAGCGTTATATTTTCCTTTTTTTTTTGGTTGTTGCTTGTGGGCTGGGCTTGCTGGCACTTAGTGCAGTCTAGTACCATATTGTGAGGAATTTTGCAGGGGGACTTGCGACCGGTTGTGTTTTAGCTCTTAGTGACACACATATCCACCTCAAACACCGAAGTGGGACAATATTGGGGTTTGATTTGAATTAGGCACAGTCTGCTGTTTATTTTTTTTTATATGTTTATTTATCTTATAACTCAAGTCATCTTGGCACAGCACAAAATCCCAGTTGTGTGCTGTCAGTGGTAGTTAGAACTATCCATAGCAATAGGATACATCGTTTTTGTTTAAAAAAAAACACAAAAAAAAAATTTGAAGTTTCCACTTTAAGTTTTGAAATGTTTAACCCGAGGCTACTGAGGGTAGAGGATGAGGGCGTGTACGTGGGCTGCCAACACTGCAGGGGGTCAGAGCCGTGGTCCTGGGCGGGGTGAGACAAACCACCTGCTGATGAGGGAGCAGGGGAACGCCAGCAGCTACCTCCCTAGAGCGCAAAAGGAAGTATAGCGCAACTCACCCACACCCCAAGCCCTCACGTCACATCGCCAATTGCTTAGCCTGGAGATGCTGCCCTATAGGCTGGTAAGACTGGGCCTTTCGAAACCTCCATGGCGGCGCGCCCTCATATTCGGTCCCCCCCGCCACTACTTTTCCCGATGTGCCGTCCCACCCTGCACAAGCACGTGTCAGAAACATCATCCGTTCCTGACCGACGCCGTTTCTGACAAGTCTGCACAAGGCCGAGTGCTGCCGGGCAGGTCCACTATATATCGCTGACGGCACATGGTTAACTGTGTGGAGGCTGGACTCGAGTCGACCCTAGGGCTGCTCATATACTCCGACGCCGAGGTGTGCGGGGCCGTACCTCATCCCCCCAAGTCTCAAAGGCCTACAGCCTCCTCCTCCTCCCACCCCGCCTCCACCTCTCCCACGAATTACCATCATGGGCAATGGGCGCCTCAGTCGTTAGCTCTAGGCAACAGCAGCAGTGCTGTCGCTAAAGCGCAGCAAGGTGCCAAACTGCTGACTAGGCATAAATAGCACACCGCCCAAGACGGCTATTACGGGCACCACGGCGCAGACTGGATCTGTGCTGGCTTCCCGCTGAACTGAAGCCAGCCTGGTTGTTTGTTGTGACAAACGCCTTAACCTGGTGGCGCTCGCAACTCGCAGTACTGACACATGTGGCATGCCTGGCCCATTTTTTTTAATCTCATAGTTCAGCGTTTTCTCAAGACATACCCCATCTGCCAATTTCTCACGAAGGTGCGCCGCATTCTGTGCGCATTTCAGGAAGAGTCCAGCACACAGATGTCTGCCACTCCATGGCGCGCAGCACCGCCTCACTGCCCCTCGCTTACCGACTGTTTGTGCGACGTGCCACCGAGGTGGAATTCCACATACATTAACCATTTAATCCACAGTTTACCAGCACGCGCAGAGCGATTGTAGACGCCAGTGACTGTCAACTTCCACCAAGACTGTAGTCAGGTCAAGTCAGCGTCCTCAAGTCTAACTGGAAGGATTGGACGTGGATTCTGATTCGGCAGGGGCTGAATAACTTTGGAGGAGTCAACACAGATGGTCATGGCGGATGCCGCCAATCAGCAGTCCTCCATTCATCCCGCTGCTTGGTGCCCGGTTGAAAAACTCCTCTGGGTCAGCATGAAGTCGGAAGCTTTGGCTCGTCACAAGAGACGGGGGAAGACGGATTCCCTGTTTGATATAGCCAAAGCACCCTAGTCGTTTCTCAGCGCATACTCGCCGGAGGTGGATGGAGGAATGAGAGTAATAGAGGAGAAGGTTGGCGAGCAGAAGAGGGGGACCATTGTTCAGTCCTTAACTGTTCAGCGTGTATGTGCCAGAAGACGAGGATTGGAGGAGTGGTGGATGAGGAAGGAATGGGCAGTCAGGCCATAGGGATGAATTCTTGCGCGTGGACTCTGGCGCATATGGCAGATTTCATCTACGGCCTAATCCCGTGACCACTGTGTTTCAAGAATTTATTCCAGCACCGATTACTGGGTATCATCTCCCTGTACCACGGTACAAGCATATTTCCATCTCATCCCGAAGAAGAACGGAGTGTGAAATGCATGAAATACCAGCGCCCTGGTGCACTAACTGAACCAGGTATTTCCCTTCTCGACAGCGCTGCGCAGAGGGCGTACTTCTGCGGGACAGTAAGCGAGGAGAAGTAGGCGAGCAGGCAGCTTTTCCAGCACGACAGGGGTACGCTTTACAAAGCCTTTTGCCAGTTTTATGTCACACCCGCACAGCAAGACCCTGTCCCCTGTCCCCATCTCGCAGAGTAGGCTATCTTACAGAAGATGGTGAGGGAGTACGTACGTGGACCATACTATCGTCCTAAATGTCACACACCAGCTCCCTACAACTACTGGGTTCAAAGCTGGACGATTGCACGAACTGGCGCTGTATCGCACTTGGAGTTCTTGGCCTGCCCTGCCGCTAGCGTGTGTTGTCCTAGCGGGTTATCAGTGCAGCTGGGCAATCATCACCGATTAAGCGTTACACGCCGTCGCCTGAAAGCAGCTCTGACAGGCTGACGCTTATCAAGACTCACTAATCGATTGCCTTCGATTTCTCCGTATTTTCATTTCCACCAGGTAAAAGAAGCTCAAAACCTGAAATACTGTATGCACTCCCTCCTCCCTCATTGTCCTTCCTTCTCCTCCTCTTTGTCACTACACTAAGCGATCGGAAACTGGCTTTGTTTTTTGCAGGGCCAACGGGGACTCGAGCATGGTTACTCTTGGTCGTTAAGTTTGGTCTGGAGGGCCACCTACCCGGTCCCCTGTTTAAAGCATTTTTGGGAGGTGCTCCAACGGCAGCCGCAATCTAGATTTTTCTGAGGACACCTCCTGCTCCTCTGAGTTTGGAAAACCGTTGGACGTCGCCACATACCAGGGCACGAGTCCAGATTAAAGTGCTCCACACACGCCATCATGGCGCGGGTTAGCTTGGCTCCACACGTTGTCTCCATTGCTACCTCCACACGTCCGCATCGCCATAGCTGCCTCCCCTCCAAAAGTCGTCTATACTCTCGCCTCCATACTTGTCTCCTTATCAACGAACTGTGTCAGGCAAATTTTGGGTGTTGTTTCACGGATTTCCACAGCAAACTTGTTAACTTGGTTCGCCACCTCATCTTGTAATCCCAAACATATAGGCAAACTTTTATCATTTAACCGATATTATTTCAGAGCTTCTTGCGCATTCTGTTTACTCCCCTCTAACCCCATATCCCAACTTTAATGAACGCTACTACCCTTGATCTTAACAAAAGGTTCTTAGAAGTGCTGTTTTGGGATATAGCCTCGAGAAGCTTGGCTTTGGATTTGGTGAAAGCTCGCCTGCAGGAGCGCCATCTCCATCTCAAATCCCACCATAGTTTTAAACTCTCAGCACCTTTATCTACTACTAGTTCACTGCTCCATACATGCCCCCTTATCAACGAGCTGTGTCCCAGACATAAGTTTGGTTGTGTTCATGGCTTCCACACAAACTTGTTTAAACTTTGGTTCCCACCTCTGCGGTAGTAATCCACAAAAATATAACTGGCACACTTTTCTCATTTACCGATATTATTTCGCGCTTTCTGTTGTTACAATTCTACCTGTTTACATTCCCCTCACCACCCGCCATAGTCCCACACTTATAAGAACGCTACTACACTTATCTTATACAAAAGTGTTCTTAGACTGTTTGGGGAGTTAGTCCTAGAGACAGGGTGCCTTGATTGGTTGAAAGCTCCGCTGCACGGAGCCAGCTGCTCCTCTCAAATCCAACTAACATGTTTAAACTGCACCTTTAATCTACTACTAGTTCACGCCCCTCATACACTGGTCCCCTTATCAAACAGCTGTGTCAGACAAGATTTTGGGTGGTTTTCATCACAGGCTTCCACATCAACTGTTAACTTTGTCCCACCCTGCTGTGTAATCCACAAATATACTAACGGCAACCTTTTATCATTTCCCGAATAGTTTCAGCGCTTCTTGCGATCATTCTTTTACATTCCCCTCCACCCGCCATATCCCAAACTATAGAACGTCTTACCGCTGATCTTATACAAAAGTTCTTGAGAGTCGTGTTGGGGAGTGCCTAGAGACAGTGGCTTGGAATGGTGCAAGCTCGCCTGGCGCGGAGCGCCAGCTCTCCATCCAAGATCCACTAACTAGTTTTAAAACATACGGCAGCCACTTTAATCTAACTCCTATTCACTGCCTCCATACACTGTCCCCTTATCAAACGACGTTCAGGCAGAATTTTCAGGTTGTTCACCAGATACATAGTGGAACCGGCCCATCTGTCGCCGCATGCTTGAGACGCTGAAGTTGTCAATCATAGCACGCAATATGAATGCCCCATACTGGTCGCTCTTAATCATGGAATGTCCGTCTCCAGGCTGCCCTCCACATGGTGTCGTCCCCCTATCAAAAGAGCTGTGTCAGGCTCTTTTTTTCGGGTGTTTCACCAATACGTTAGACTTGGTCATATGTCGTGCCACCATGCTGTTTTACGACTAAATATACCGTCACCTTTTGTTCATATAGAAATCATTCACCTCCTTTGTTGAAACCTGAGTTCCATTTAGGGTATGTCGCAATGAACCTCTCGCCCTCCTATGCTGGGCCGCCTGCACTCTGCATGCCTTCCCCTATAGTGGGTCAGGGTCATTATTTTGGATTGGTTTTAGATGCTATCTAGCCTCATTCGGGTCACTCTGTCATGGCCATGCTGTTGGCCCATAATTTTTGGCATAACTGGTGCGATTAAGCGCCTCAGAGGCATCCATGCATGCTGGCCCCTCTGTTTCCTGTCCATTTCGTGTGTTGTCCATGCTTTTCTGAGTTCCCAGGTTTTGCCAAGCTTCCCTGTGGCGCTCTGCTCCCGCTCTGCGCCCTGTGGCCCCTTGAAAAATGCTCGAGTACTCCCATTGACTTCAATGGGGCTCGTTATTTATGAGACGAGCACTCGTCATCGGGAAAAGTTTGTCTCGATAACGACCCACGAGCATTTTATTGCTCGCTCATCTCTAGTAAAACATATTTTAATCTTTCTTAGTTGACTTTTGTATCTAGTCCAGGAGGAGGGGAAGAGCTATTGGAATCCAGTGAAGCTCCCCTACACTCCTCCTGCAGTCTGCCACCTAACTCTTACCTCTTACTGCGGGCGCATGCCTGTGACTGTAATTGCACCACCTGCGCAGCGGCGGTGCATCAATGCGGATGTCCAGAGAAGAGGTAGCCTGGGACAAGCAGGCCGTGCTCTAAATAAAGGCACCGCGCTGCACAGCTGTCGATAACCTGGCGGTTAGGCCGTGGATGAAGAGTGAAGGGCGGGGGAGTTATAGTCGGTGGTGAGTTTAGGTGGCTGAATGGCGGAGTGGAAACAGGGACAGCTTCACTGATCCGAGAGCTCTCTCCGACGGTACATAATCACTAAGGAAGATAAAATGTTTCACATCACAGCCGAATTGTACAGAACCAAAATTGAAGCATGAGATCTTCATGATAGAGGGCGGAGCACGGGTCATGTGAAGGGGCTTTGTAATCGTTTTCAAAATTTGTTACCGATTTCTAGGAGAACATAGCAGGACATCCCCAGCCCAATGAATATAATTCCTTTATTATATAGCACCAACATTCTGCGAGACTTGCCAATAACCATGTCCCCATGGGGCTCACATAAATCACCCTCCATATGTTTCTGGGTAAAAACCAGAGGAAACACTGAAGCAATATACAACACTCTTTCAATGTGACTTGATGGGGACTTTGAAACCAGGAACCCAGTGCTGCGAGGCTGTAGGCTAACCACTGAGCCACCGTGCTGCCCATATATGAAATCATTAAAGTTCCCACAGTGATCAACAGTGGCATGAAAGAAAAATAAATATTCTACTTGTAAAAGTTGATAAATTTCCCAACTGACATCAAAATCAAACCTCACAATACTAAAGTACTTACCTTTCTAATTTAAATTTATTTCATAGATGAATCGGATCTGTCATTTACAATTTTAGAATACATCGTATTGGGACCATAAGAACCACAGTAAACCCAAAACAAACACAATTTTTAATATAGCTTTTTTTGTTACTTCATTTCACTGACAATCAATAAAAAAATTAGTTTTTTGTTACCAACTTTTAAAAGGCCCCCAAAAATAGTATTTTTAAGAATTTAATGACTGCATTTCCTCCTGAAAGTTGGTAGAAACTCATCACTAATCCCTGACTCTCAGAACAGTTGCTCTATTAGTTTTATATTTATGCATGCAAATTATTTAGATAACAGGTTGTGGTCATTCGGCTGGCTTCAGGTGCGCGGGGCACAGTTTTCCTCCCACGTGTGCTCATTGTTTAACAACTGTAGCAGAAATCAACACTTGAGTTGAAAAAAGTCTCTTTGAATCATATCATCAGTGGTTAACAACTTCTTTACATGGGATATCCTGTTTCCTTTGCGCTGCCTGTTACATATGTAATGAAAGCTTATTGGTTACATGAAGAGCCGACCATGTTCTATACTCCATTGTTATAATAGTTGCTCCATCTCATGGGAAAGAGAGGTCTTGAGCCATGTGGTGTAGACACAGTGGTCAGGCACCATGGCACGGGAGCCAGATGTGTGCGCGTTTTATGGTTGCATCTGTCCAACAAATCTTATTCTAGTGATCGCGGCTGTGCGTGCTTGTTTATGGTATACTGCCTGCAATCCTTTGGTGTGCCCCAGAAGCCAGCGGTGCTTTAGGTACCGACACCTGAGGCACTCCTCTCTGGCTTACATTCACATTAATGTCAGCGCCATGAGAGGAGGAGGGGATTAAATGCGCTCACCCCCGCCCATCTTCCCCATAGGTTGGGATTATGTGTGCAACGCCCATAATTCCCGGGAAAGTTAGGACATGTCCTATCGTTTCAACGCTAACCGGACGTGCCGCACAAGTACCTATCCCGTAGGGCCCCGTGTGTGCCCATTAACTGTGTTAAGGGGGGGGGGGCTATATATGCCGTATATACTCAGCCAATATACGTCCCCCATTACGTTCATAGTGGATGTAGCCTAGGTGACATGTTAACCCAGGTGACATTGCCCAATCAATAAAGGCGCGCCTAGGTCATAAAGAGAAGAGCAAAGGAGCTACAAGGAGCTAATTTCGCCGAGCTTAGTGTAGGTGAGTATTATTTTTTTTTTTTTTTGCTGACTACTACTACTCTTTCAGAGAAGCATGTTCAGTGGCTACTATCTATGAGTGGGGACTTGTAAGAGCCAGAAAAAGGCACCTGAATGACAGGTTGCTTTTAATGGGCAGAAATGTAATATTACAAAGCAACGCACGCCTTAACTGGGATAAATCCACAGATTCAAAAGTCCTAAGCACTAAATTTGTCACCCAGTGATCACTATCACTGTAATCGATATTAGTAGAACATTGTAAAGTGACAGACACCAGAACCTCTTCCTGTCGGCTAGCTGGATGCCTGTTGACCCTGATGGTAGTGACTTTTCACTACAACAATTCTGCTCTGACCTATTGACACTTGTCACTGGTGTCCCTTATTTAAAGTTGGCCTTCTTCAAAACTGTGAACTCACTCTTTCTTTTCTAATTATGAACTTATTTACTACAGGGAACCTGAGATCAGAAATTAACCTAATAAACCACTACTAGTATTGGCCAAGATCATGTTTCTTTCTTCGACCCAGTTCGGTGGTATCATCCCGAAAATCAACTTTGAAGTGAGATGTAAATTGGTTTTTATAGTCAAAGAAGAGGAGAGTTTTAAAACACGAAGTCAGCTCCTCTTAATCACTAAAACCCCTTCGCTGAAAATGATGGTCCTGCATCCAGAGACATCACTAACTACTGAAGTTGTGCATTATTTCTATCACAGAGGAGGAGGCGTTCAGAAAAGTCCTCACTTTGACTTCAGTGTTACACTCCCCGCCTCCTTGACTCTAGACAACCAATTTACATCTCACTTCAAAGTTATTTTGTAGATAATGCCATCACACTGGCCAGGAAAGAAACAAAAACTAAAGGTGTTTACGCTATTTGCTAATATACTGGTAGTGGGTTTATTAGGCCTATTGCTGATGACAGGTTCGCTGAAAGCTGCTTAATAAACATTACTTGTGTTAATACCTGACTCTGTTGTCTGATGACTGTGTCTTCTAGCTCAATACTATAAAACGAATTTTAAAACTACTGACCTATACAAAGAGGTTGTTATGATACAATATAAACTGGATATGATCCTGCTTGCCAGTTACTAAGCTTTTTTCTTATGGAAAACTTTTTTTTATTGATCCCAATATCTTTCCACTCTCTCCCATATTTATCGTAGCACAGTTATTCCCCCGATCCGGGAAAGAAATACATCTCTTAGCTTTGTTTTTTGTTTTGTTAATAAGCTATTTTCCGTGACACAAAACGGCAAAAAAATTGCAAAAACGATAACATTTGTACAACTTGTGCTATTCCGCCGAATTAAGCAACAAAAGCCGAGGTTCATAGGAGTTTCTATAGCCTACAGCCAATTCCATTCGCAAGCAACAAAATATCAGTCGGTTAAGTTCGTTAAACTTCTGATAGTGAGTAAACACAATGTAACAGATGGAATCCCCACTTTTTCCTTGCCCTTAGAATAACCCAGAAAAAGGAATAATTAAGTTTTTTTTGTCTCGGGGAAAACTAGTAATCTAGATTTTTGAAGTTATCGGCTGATTAGTAATCTATATGTAAACATGAGTTCAAGTTTCAGACGGCCAAACATACATAAAAACAACAATTTTTCTGCTCTAAAATTACCTTTGCATTTTATGCTACCCTCCAGCTATTTTCGTCTCGATATATATTCCCAGTTGCCCGCCTGGCTTTCAAATCATTCATTTGAAATTTTGGATCCTATTAACATAGAGTCATTTTAAAAGAGTTCTGTGTTTAAACATTTTTTGCCCAGAGAATTCCTGTAAAATGGTCATTGATGGATCTGTCATTGCTTGATTACCCTCGCTTTTGATTGTCCGTTGAATATTACTTACTTTTTTGGTTGTTTTAGATAACTGTACGGGGTATGTTGGAAATCTGGTCTTCGAGGAACAACTGCCTTTATTTTTTAAGTTTTGCTTGTAATTAAAGAAAATTTGGGATTTGTCATTCACTTTATTCAAAAAAAAAAAAAAATTTCTACCATAAACTTAAATTAACAAACAGGATCAGATATTGAGGAGGTTAGTTGCAAGCAATTATCAGTCGGACAGTGGAATCTTGTCTTGGATTCAAGATAATGGGCTCATTTCACTTACAACGGTCTGGTGCGCGATCCGCAGCGCATTCTCCGACAGGATTCGTGTATTCCGTTCCGCGATTCGCAGCTCGTCGTCCAACTCCTGCAGGTGTCCCTGCTGTGGCCGAGGGCACATTTTACTTAATACCACACTGACCCGGTCCAGTCCCTGGATCACTAAGGAGGTCCGTACGTCCGATATCCAGCAGTGTCGCTGCTGCGCCGAGGTCCCGGAGTTCATCACTCTCTTCTTCCCGGTGCACCTTATGCTTGATTTTGCGGCACACTTAACTTTTTAAAATTCCGCAGTTTTTCCGAATCCGTGGTTTTTCCGGACTGCCACGCCCCCCCCCTATTTCTGTCGTGTGAATTGTTTCCGAAATCCAATTGTGTGCGCCAAAATACTGTCATACACCCGACGAATTCGTAAAAACTGCGAATTTCAAAAAGATTTGACTGTTGCAAGATTCAAGCCCTCCAACATGTACTGGGACGAAGAATGTGAACTCCGCGACCCGGCGCGCAGCACACCTCTGGATATCGGACGTACGGACCTTAGTGAATCCCGGATGGACCGTGTAAGTAAGGTGCCCCATTGTGTTATCCTATTTGCCTGATGTGGTGAACCGGGTCCTGGTTGGATTGTGAGCATGCACCCTGCACGCTATTACTGTCTACGGGCGTGGTTGGAGGTTTTGGGCCAAGGATGCTGTCTCACTATTTTAATTGAATATAGGAATTGAATGGAGTGGCCAGGACACAGGCTTCCCATCATCAATGACAACAGGTGACAACCTTTTTATCGTTGAGCTGCATATCCTGTTCTCATAAAAGAGTGTGCGTTCCCAGCAGTCGAACCCTCATTGATCAGATTTTATCCCTGTGGATAGAGGAACACTAAAATAGTTGGGACAAAAGAACTTTCCATGGCGAGATGGGGACATTTCTGTCCACACTACTGGCAATGGGAGCCATCAGGTTTCACTGACTGAGACCTCTCTTAGTTATTGCAATAAGTTTATTATGGCCCTACCCGTCTGGCTCATATGTCCCCCACCTACCCAACATCTATGTCATGGGTGCTCTTCTCGTTCCTCAGTAACCCTCCTTGGCAGGGTTTCTCACCTAAACACGCTCCTGTGAGGCTCTAGTGGTCCGGCGTGTGCATTGGCGCTGGGGCCCCCCCACCTGGCAATTTCAATAAATTAGCAGCCTCTTCCAACATTCCCTGCCGGATCTTTGTGCTCTCATGCCATTGAGAAATCTTGTCCCATACCTTGTGCGTTTAGACTGACTTCCCTTTTGGACACCCTGATTCTAACTTTGCTCTTCTGGCTTGCTGCAACCCTGCACTTCTGCTTTGCTCTAGACTCTCCGATCTCCAGTGCCTGCCATTTCCTGACCTCCAGCCTGTCCACATATTACTTACTCCGTCCCTTCCCTCACAACTCTGTAAAGTCATGCCTGTGGTAGACGCTGGTCCAAAAAATAACCTGGCTCTAGTGAAAACAGGTTGCCACTTAGTCTCCATTCCCAGGTGTTCAGCTTACTTATCGTCTGTGGTGGTACAGTGGGTCCTTGACCCTCCTGACAATCTGTTTCAAGGCTGTATTCGCAGGTGATATAGCCCACATACTGGTGGCACTACCCCCGTTTGCCTCTCTCTGGAACAAGAGTAAGACCCATATCATTCCCTCGTTATTAGATAATAGCAACTTCCTTAATCCCCTGCTGTACTCCGTTAAGTGGGAAAACTAGTTGAGGGTCAGAATAAATCTCATCAATTGGTCCCAGTTATAGCTTTTGGCTATAATCTACATATCGCGATGGAATCACTGCCTAATCGTCACACGCTTTAGAACACAATCAATTTACTGATGTTGTTTTGAAAGGATAAAGGCAACCAGGACGACAACTTACCTTTATTTGAAGGCATTTGGAGCCCATGGATCACGCCAAAGGTTCACCAACCCTGAGAGGCTCTAGCTCTATCTTGCTAATAACCTTTAGCACTCTCACATGGATTATCTGTACACATGGCTACCCGGTTACTATACGACACCTATACAACTATAACTGATCTTGTACTTAGTCCCATTATAAACTTATTGTTCATATACCGTATGACAGGATTAGGAATCCAACGAAAGATACTTAAACTACACAACAATTGCATAAATTGTAAATGCTTTATTTCACAAAAAATTATAATAATACACGCTGATTAAAAATGATGTTGTCCAATTGCAGGTAGTTGATGACTCAGAGAGCATGGCCCCTTCCACCATCATGAGGATGCGTAGTAGTGCTGGTGCCAAAACAGGAAAGGATCACAGTAAGCTTGGACTCATATCGTCCATAATCCTTACTCCCGGTATTGATATTAAGATATATCATAACGCCCTGGCAATCGTCCTCATTAACACTTGGTAATTACCCACTCACTTTTGCATACGGACAATCTGGATTCATGCCGATAGGCCCAGCGGTTATATAAGCCGTGTAATACCTTAACATACAGCGGAGGGACATGGAAGGACTGGTAGGCGGGCTCCTCTCACCTCGACGCTGCCAAGCCTTTGACACGTCGAGTGGGGATAGTTTTATATTTTGGCCTGTTCTGAGACGAATGGTGTTTTTGGGGCCCTAAATCATCATCAAAATGTACGTTGTTATACAACTGTCCGAAAGCAAGAATCAATTTTAATTGCCTTGCTTTGGACCGCCTTTGATTGGAGAGGGACGCGACAAGGGCGGTCCTCTCTCTCCCTTTTCTGTTTGCTCTCACAATAGAACCCTAGCGGCCCTATTAGACTTAGTTTGGAACTACAAAAGGTCTTTGTCTTTGGAGAATAGTGAAGAACCCGTGCGTTTCCCCTAGCTGATGATCCTTTTGATTATATCTTGGCCAAACACAGACTAGATCCCCTCACAGCAGCGATGGTATAATTAGCAACTTTGGAGCATATTAGGAAATTTGTATCAACCTGGATAGCAATTTACTTCCCCTGATCCATAACCCTGGGTTGTACCCCCTCATAACTGTGGGTTTAATACATTTTAAATCCCCTATACAACTCTTTTTTGATTATCGTTCCCTAAAACAGCCTAAGTATTATATAAAGGCTAGCTGAACCGCTAACTTTCTAGTTTCCTTCCTCGACCAAATCACGATGTGTGCAAATTGCCCCCCGTCCCCCCTGCGCGACCCGCCCTAGCCTTTTTCCCTTTACTCCCCCTTTTTTCCTCCATTGCCGAAACTTTTGTATATTCACACATTCCCCAGTCGGATTAGCGCAGACTTATTTTTCACAAATCCAAGGGCTGTTTCGACACTGATCTGGAAGGGACAGCAGCACGTATTAGTTTAGACACCCACTTTCAGTTGAGTAAAACGTATTGTGGACTTGCTAGTCCTAATCCCTGGATGTACTACTTTTAAGCCCTCTCAGATTCAGCAAGTGGTCAGATCAGCAAAAACCTACTCTTTGACAGTTAATGGGAAAATCTGGACTAAGGCTAAAGCTATAATTGGATTCTCCAAATATACCACGTTTACCCCCTTATGGGCGAACCCTGCTTTAACCTGAAATGTTCCGTTTAGAGGGTTTACTCCTCCATGGAAAGTAAAGTTGTTTATCACTTTAGATGATCTATTCTCTAATGGTATATGTAAGACATTTGAAAGAGCTTAGAAATACACAATCAAGCTACCCAAGGCATGGTTCTACCATCCTACCCGACCCAACCCTCCAGCTTCTACCTGCATCCTATTCGCAGATCGCATAAATCAGATTAGCAGTGGGACCTTGCGGGGCCTTGAAATAGAGTATTGACAATCTACCACACTAAGGTACCTAATCTCCTTTTACATGTTGTCCTTATTGAACTACTCCCTAGGCCGACGCACGGTAAAGATTTCGCGTTAAATTGGAAAGCGATAATAGGGCCCAATAACTGATGAAACCAATGGTCAGATAGCCTAGAGATGGTGCCTACTTTCCCCCAGTGAGGCCCCTGAAATCCCACCTTTTCATGCTGCTAGGGCATATAGATGCACCCTTTGTTATATCAATTGGGGTCTGTGTAGACCGAAACTGCCCTAGATGGGCTGTGAGGAGGCTGGGTATCCTACACCTGATTGGGAATGTTGGTGACTGGAAAGTTTGGAAAGAAGTGCTAGAAATCTTGGCAGGGTGTTTCGTTTTCTATAACCAACCAGCTGTATCACCCGCTTTCCTCTCTCCTGTTTGTTTGGTATTTGGATATTAATAATTACGGAAATTGTCAGACAGACTGTGGGGATTCGTGGTCCTTATAGTCAAATGAGGAGTTGGTGGCCGCACATTGTATTAGGCCCACGGCCCCAACTGTGCGGGAATAGTAAATAGGGTCAATATGTGATCTTCTGGAATTATGGCTCTTACTTGAAAAGGACCATAGCGAAATTTTGAGAAAATTTGGGTAAATGATGGATACGGCGGGTCTGCCAGTCGCACAGCTGTTACAAATTATTCAAGTTTGCATATCATCTCTCCTATCTGCATAGTTGGTTATTCGGATACATTGGTAAAGATAGGGAGCATTATCACTTTTGGGCAATATGCCCTACCCTTGGGAGATGACTCTGGGGGGGGCTGGAAATTGGGGGGGGATTATTTTTTCTTTTGTTGGGTTTCTTTCAATTTTGAATATGTGTTCACGTTGAAATTTCATGTGATATGGAGATATCCTTAGGTCTTTTTAGCTCCAGGATTGGGGGATAATATAGGCATGCTTGGCCAATTTAGGTAATTAGCGCTCCTCATAATGTACATTTGACCATCTGAAATGGATAATTGTGTGTTTTTTTGTAAAAGGTATAAAAATCAATAAAAATCAATTGATTAAAAAAAAAAAGATTTGTCCCCCAGATGCGCTACAAGAAGAGAGTTGATACAAGGGCACAGCGATCTGCTGTTATTATAAATATATATATTATATTGACTACCAATGGTAGGAAATGTAACATCATTTTATTCTTGAAAAGCCCCTTTAAACTTTACAAAAAAACTTAAAACCCCTTATTGACGGAGGTTGTTCGCTCATATTTCTCGCTCCCCTCTTCCAACTTCAACCTGGGTTGAGGAGGGCTTATTGGGTGCGTTAACAAAGTGTTTTTACTTTCCTGATGTTAGTTATTTTAACAATGCCGTTGACTGCGAACTGAAAAAAAGTGCCAAATGTGGAATTGAAAAAAAACACACCGCACGTTTCGTCACGTTCTTGTGGGCTCAGTTTTTAATCCTACTTTCATTCCCTCTTCTGCTCGCACGACTCGACCCTCCTCCTTTCGTTCCTTTTTTGCTTTTCTGCCACTCTCTGTTCATCCCCCCTTTCTCTCGTTTATTCTTTTTTTTTCACCTCCCTTTTCACCCCCCTTAAACGAATGTGTACAAAAAAGAAAAAAAAATTTTGCCATCTCGACGCGAATAACTTTTTCACAGACTTTTGCCGCACGGAGATTTTGTGAGGGTTATTTTTTGCGAAATGAAAGGGACGTTTTTCATTGCTACCCCCATTTTATGTCTTGTTCGACATGTTGGATCATTTTTTATTCATTTTTTTTATGTTATGTAAAAAGGTGTAAAAGTCGCATTTCTTACCGATTTGTGCGCCATTCCCTTCCTCCTCTCCCTCCCTCCCCTTCCCCACCCCCTCGCTCTTCTTTCCCCTCCATGAGGCGAGGCGGTATGAGAACGCTACGCCTAACTGGTTTTTATATTTTTCATAGATCGGCGGGCAAATTTTGGGATGAGCGGCGATTAACCATAATAATTTTTGTGATTTTACTTTATTTATGTTTTTATCAGTTCTAGGGAAAAGGGGGGGGGGTTTTTGAATTTTTTTATATTTTATTAATTTTTTTTATTTTTACCTTTTTTTTTTTTGTCTTTTTTTTTTTACACATATCTTTTCTACATTTAACCTCTAGGTTACATTAACCCAGTGCATATTCGCTGCTAACCATAATACGCAATACTTCTGTATCGCAATATATGGCATTTTGAGCCATCATTACAATAGTCCACTGGCTCATTGTCTCGAGCATCGGGAAAAGTTTGTCTCGAATAACGAGTACCCGAGCATTTTAGTGCTCGCTCATCTCTAGTAAATAATAGCATAAATTGGTTTGGGAATGGGGGCAATAGTCATCCTGGCTGCTCCCATGTTGCCTAACTGGTCTATGTTAATGAGAGACTAACCAATATGGCAGGTAATCGGGCCCAATGACTCCTCTACTCATTCCTGGTACATCATTCCAGCATAACTCTTGCATTAACTTGAGGATATTTCATCCACTCTCAGGTTTGGGCAGAAAACATTTCTTGACAGATTCAGTTTAACAAAATCTATTTATAATATATGGTTTCCATTACTTAAGGTGTCATATGTATTTTTGTTTTTATGACTGGATCAAAGGAAATTATAATGACAATACCATTTTTATGTTTGATGTGTTTTTTCCGCTGTTACCTAATTATGGATTTAGAGAAATGACCACCCACCAGGGTTCATGTATCCATCCTCTGTGACTACTGTTGTTAATGCAAGTATCCAAAAGAGCAACCCTTTGTGATCACATTATTCTAGATTAGATCATACATCACTCACACAAGAGTCCCAGGGGAGAGTTGCGGCTTACCCATGATAGATTTTCTCTAAAACTGATAACACACTACACAGAATTAGTAACACGTTCCAGAGTACATTTTATTTCAATATAAATAAAATGCACTAAAGGAAAAGCCAGCTTTTTAGGCTGCAAAATATTAAAAACAGATGCTATTAAATCACAATCTCCGTCACCTGTTCTTTTCCAAGACTTTCTGTACATTCATTTTAACTTCTTATTTATTCTGCCTGGTCCATATGCGTTTTCTTTCTTCTTCTTGGTCAAGCACTGGAAACCGCAAACATAAGTTTTACTGCCCTTGCCCTTGACTCCGAGACCGCATGTTACACAATGTTCCCCCCTTCAAAACATATTATCATTTAAGTTTTGATCCAAAACAATATCTGTGCGTGACTAGTATACAAAGCCTCCTGCGCCCCTCCATCTTCCGCCGTCCCCCTCAATGTGGCAGCCTATGTCCGCAAGGGGGTCATTAGTCCAAGCTCACCCTGAATCTTTAAACCCATTAGCTGTTTTCAATCTACTCGCCTCTAGTTCCGTTTATCCCATGCCGTCACGTTCCTCTCCGGTTCACCCCTTTAAAACAAGCAACTGCAGCTGTTTATAGATTAGGGCGATTAAGAAAATCGCAACCAAACCCTCCTCATCAGTTATTAGAAGCTATTGCGGGGATTCTGTAAGGGTTAAAGCCATGAAAATGTATTTTGCACCGGATGTGTAGAGTATTCCACCTATAGTTAGCACATATATCATTAACCCTTCTCCAATCGTCTCGTGCTTCATACGGTACAAGTTAACTATTATTTGATCAAAGGAGAGGATGTTATATGATTTTCCAATTCCCGATTCCCGAGACAAAATCTCAGTAATTTTTTTGTTTCGGTGCAGAACTGGTTGTCCTCAAGTGAGTATATATACCTTTTCCTGCAAACGGATTTCAGTCATTGATTTTCGCTGATGCCATTTGTTCAGTTTTGTGTATGACTAGTATATAATAATTGCAATGGCCAGAAGGTAATGTAAAATAGGTAAGTAATATGTAACAACCCTTACTATTTATTTTGTCGATTCTCCATACAAAAAGCACCACCATCTCAGACGGATTGAATTTTATGAATGACAGGTGATAAAGTTATCCCTTACTAGATAGTTAATAATGAACTTACTGAACCTGTTTATGGGCCTCCACGCCCTCCCTCTTCCCCTTCCCGAAGAATGAGTGCGTTCTCCTTTTCCTGAATAAATCGGTAGATGTTCCAATCCACTTGTCCGCCTATTCAGTTGTTGGAGGTATCAGGATGCGAACTTTTTCATATCTGTGTAATCAGCCAGTAAAATTAATGGAGCATTAAGTATATACATGCGTTCCCCGACTTCAGAACACTCGACTTACCTACACCCTAGTTACAAACGGCCCTCTGGATGTTTGTAATTTAATTGTTACTTTAGGTCCTAGGCTACAATATCAGCTGTAACAGTATCACATGCATCGGTAAGGAAGCGTTATATTGATAATCCAAGTTCTTCCTTCGCAACCCAAACATGTTTCAAATCCAATTGTCGCAGATAGCCAACCAGTTTTGGCTGGGATTCCAAAGTGATAAAATATACGTTCCGACTTACTACAATTCACTTAAAACAAACCTACCAGAACCGTATCTTGTATGTAACCCGGGGATGCCTGTACTGAGAATATCCTCCAAATTGCAAGTTATATCCCCCATAGTTCATTTTGGGATCCCTTTAAGGGGCTTCCTGTCGGCCTTCTGCTGCATTCGCTTTATGAGCACATTGTGTATGGGGAATGGTGGGTGTATGGTGTGATGGTTGGACCTTACTGTGGCCGCCAAACTGGTATGGTCTGACGTGCAGGATGTGAGACTTCAGAGACTTAGCTCCCCGGTGCTTGGCTGGGCTACTCCATTTCCCCATTGCCTCTTAAATTAATTTACTAAACAAACGTAGTTTTAGGTATGGTGCTAAGACACCACAAAAAGTTCACGTGGTTAAACGGTTCAAAAAGTGCCACACCAGTCAACCACCAAGGAGACTAACACCTAATGACTTCATACGCCAATCCTATAAAATCAAATAAAAAATATACAATAAAAGCATGGTTAAACTTTATTACTGAATCATGTTACATAACTACAGTAAACCTGCAGGCAGTGGTAAGGGGACAGACAGACCAAAAAGAGAGAGTACAAATCACGTCAGCAAGGTAACTAGACACTAGTAATTCCCAGGTTTAGTATGGCTATGGAAAGTAAGGTGGACAACACAATAAAGCCACGCCACACCTACATCCGCCAAATACATAAATCCCAAGTGGAAGGGCTAGCTTGTCTGTAATTGCATATTTGTTTTTCCCTAATCCTTCCACTTTGTATTTATGTTATTTTAGCTGCGGATTTGGTGTGGGGTGGCAATATGTTTGTGTCCACCATTTACTTTCCGTAACCATACTTACCTGGGAATACTTGTGTCTAGTTGTTACCTATTGAACTGGTGTGTACTCTCTCTTTTTTTGTCTGTCGTCCCCTTACACGTGTGCCTGCAGTTTTACTGTATTTATGGAATATTGATTTCATTAATAAAGTTTACCAGGTTTTATTGGTATATTTTTATTCTGCTTTATCGGCTTTGCCTTTGAAGTCATTAGGTGTATTATGGTGATAATAAGAATAGAAGAGTGCAAGGAATCTACCATCAGTAATGCCGTCATTAGTTTACCTGATTGTAGGTTTTTCCTTCAATCACCAGGAAAACACGAAACCTTCCCAGGGTCTAGTACAGTATCTGCTCAGTCAGGTTCCTTTGGGAGAATCTGCCCTAATATTCCATATGTGCAAAGAGAGCAGATGACAAGGCTTAGGAGCTTCTGAAAGCCAATCATGGACTGTTAACATTGTTTTATTGCGGAAGAACATGGGACATGAAAACCGAAAATATCAAGTGTGGGCCAATTGGGTGTCAAATGGAGTCCATCACCTTGTAATATGGGGAATTAAAACAAATCTTCTATAGTATCAAGTAATTTCTTAATATTTGGCTTTATATTAGGTTAGATTAGCATAATAAGAAGGACCTAGTTGTTTGGCCCTTATACAAAATACTGGTCAGACCACACTGGAATTTGTGTACAGTTTTGGGCACCAGAGTATAAGAGACATAGTACGACTGGAACGGTTGCAGGAGGAGAGACACCAAGATTATTAGAGAATGGGGGGGCCAGATACAATGATAGATAATAACTTGGGGTTATTGAGGAGGCGAGATAGGTGCAGTTCCACCATCACAATAGACAGGGGGCAATCCTCTACATCTGTTAAGATGGCGGCTTACCATCACCATAACATGGGGCATGCTCTACTTCTATCGAGAGGAGGTTTTCCACCATCACCTGACGGGTGCGTCCTCTACATCTAGAGAGCGGAGGTCTCTACCATCAAACATTGACATGGTCCCATCCTGCTACAACCTAGAGTAAGGTGTTTCTAACCATCACCATAAGACGGGGGCATCCTCTCACCTGAGAGAGGTGGTTCTAAACCATCACCATGACAGGGGCATCCTCTATGTCTAGAGGAGGGGGGCGCTCTAACCATTTCTCCTACACCTAGAGTTAGAGGAGGCGGCTCTACCATTAACATAGACAGGGGACAGCCTCTACACCTATAGGAGAGGCTTCTTATACCATCACCATGACAGGGCATCCTCTACATCTAGAGTAGATGAGGTTTCTGGTCAATCACCAACACGGAGGGGCGTCCCTACATCTATATGAGATTGTGGTTCTACCATCACCATTGACAGGGGGTCATATCCTCTACATCTAGAGAAGAGGCGTTTCTCTACACGCACCATAAGACAGAGGGGCCATCCTCTGCACCTAGAGCGAGGTGGATCTACCATCACCATAGACAGGGGGGGGCACCTCTACACTCCTAGAGGAGAGGTGATTCTACCATCACCATATACAGGGGCATCCTCTACAACCTAAAGGAGAGCAGTTTCTACTAAAACATCATCATAGCAGGGGCATCCTCTACACCTAGAGGAGAGTTTTTTTCTACAGTCATAGACGAGGGCATCCTCTAGCCTAGAGTAGATGAGATTCTCCCATCACACCATAGACAAAGGGGACTCCTCTACACCGAAGGGAGGCAGATCTCTAACCATCAACCATTACAGGGGGCATCTCAGCTAGAGGAGAGGCAGATCTTTCCTCACCTAGACAAGTGGACATCCTCTACACCTAGAGTAGAGGAGGTTCTTAACCATCAAACCAGTAGTACAGGGGGCCATCCTCTGCACCTAGAGGAAAGGAGTTTCACCATCACCATAACAGGATGCATCCTCTACACCTATAGGTTCGAGGAGGTTCTACCATCAGCATAGACAAGGGGCAGCCTCTACACCTAGAGGAGAGGAGGTTCTACCCATCAGCAGTGAGAGGGGATTGTTTACTGTAAGAGCAGTGAGTCTAACGGAACTCTCTTGCCACAGGGAGGTTGTAATGGCAGATACTTTGTACATTTTCCAGAGGGACCATGGTGGCTTTCTGGAAGCAAAATATCATTGAACAGTATAGTAAACAACTTTTTAAAAAGTAGTTTCTGTTGATCAGAATATTTTGTCTCCATGAGTAGAAATCATGGAGTGTTTTTCGCTTCTTTTGGCCATTGGCATTAGCCTGCAAATGATTTTATGGAATTGGTTAGTAATTTTTATCAAATGTAATTAAACACTTTAATATATTGGTTCTCATGTGTTTCGTAATACCTTTTGATAATGATTACCATAGCGGTCTCAACACAGAGAATAATGGCTTCTAGAGTACTTAAGTGCATACATACAGATGTGTCTTCCCTTACCTTTCCTTCAGGCTCTACACAATGGTGACCCAAAAGGTGACCTATTATGACCCCTCATCTATTACCCGAGAAGAACAGCTTCCTCATCTTCTATCCTGGTGCTCCTGGAGCGTCTCCTTCTGCCTTACTTCTAATCACTTCTGCCTCAACATTTTCTATTGTAAGATCAATTCAAGCAAAAACTCAAGACTTAAGCTCCCCTGTAAGCTTAAACTGTAAATTCAGTGTAATTTAATAAAACCAGCCACAACCACGATAAAGTTATTTTCATAAATTATAGCATGAAAACAAATTGTTCTCCACATCTCCTCGCTCCGAAAAAACAATATACAAAAGCTAGTGCCGACCGTAATGACGTAGTATGCTGGAGGCATCCTTCATTTTTCTTTTCTTCTTCTCAATATTTTGTAATAGTGTAAATGACTAGTAATCATAATAATAATAATAATAATATAATGCAATGACCAGAGTTAAATGTAAATAGTGACGTGCGAGGGCAAAAACATAGACGGTTTTTTTTAATTCTGACAAATGTCCTCTGCAATAGAACTTGTTTTTAGTGTAAGACTCCCTGATCAACCTTGTGTAAGCGAGTAAACTGCAAAGTTCCTTCAGTATGGGATTATAAGTTTTACAAACAAAAAAACGTGCCTACCGCCGCCCCCATGCGGTAGCCCACCTCACAGCCCCAAGCATCCTCGCCCGCGCATCAATAGCACGCCCTGCGTACGTCCACTTTGGGGAAGTCTATAGTGGCTAACTTAATTGTCAGTGCCACCCCCTTCTCCTGCCCGACTACCCAGCCAGCCTCCAGATATGCCGCATCTAGGTTATTTTAAAAACCCGCGCATGTCTGGCTTAAAGAGTATCACTCAGCTGCAGTCCGGCCAGCTGCGCTCCCAAAACTGGGCTGGCGCCGCCGCCCGAGGCGAGCGTCTCAACTCGCCTCTTGGTGGTTCGCGCCCTGGCAATCCATTGTCTAGCATCGTATTTAACTTTCAAATTTGTTGACATCCTATGTAAGGTGCACCACACAAGGAGGTGACTCTGTCTGACCATGCAGTTACGGCAGATGCATGATTTCTGAATGTCACAATGCTTAGTGAAGCGCATCACCGCAGCATTTTACACGAATATAGGTGCCCCAATGTGGTTTAGAATTGTCTTCATCCAATACATGCACTGCTGGCTGCTGCAATTTATCACAACAGCATGCTTGAGGTCTGCATAAATTGTGGCACATGAGTTCTTTTTAGTTACTGCAAGTGCCACATTTATTTTTTTGGTATTTTTTCCTTATCCTAAATTGTCATATGATAACTATTGCTAGAACCTAGTGAAAGTGTAGTATTTGGTGAAATAAAACATTGGGGAGAATTTAATATCAGGGCTTTTGTACACCGTTTCTAGAATTATTTCCCACCTACCACCAACCACTACTGCACCCAACCCAGGGTCATTGAGGGGTGAGTGAAGGGGGCTGTGCCAAGCAAAGAGTGGCCTGGTTTTGGGTTGTTCCTACCATATTCAGGACAGGACCGGGCATAGATGTGCTGGGCATGAATTGCCGGGTGTAACCATCCAAATTCCATTGGGCACTTGCCGGCCCTCTTGGATAGGAGTCGACCCCTCCTTGGGGTTTTGTGACCATCCATCACCATTAAAACAGCAAGGAGTCTCTGTGAGGATACAGTAATGGCGACTGCGCCCAATTGTTTTGAATGACCAAACACGTTTTTCACCATTTCACACCACACACTTTAAAACACATACAACTCCAAGGCTCATTTACTAGGGCCCCCGCCACTGCCCTTTCCCTAGGACTTCCCAACAATTTCCGCTTTGTGCCGCTGGGGACAGGGATTTTACAGGGGTTTTTTTGTCTCATCGACAATATTTTGGGGGGCGCAATTGCTCCAGCTTTCATTCGACTCATCGGGTAAGCGGGGGGGATGTGGCCCGTGCTGATATCCACAACATTTCGGTCAGATGCGGGATGGCGGGATTTAACTTAAAATTGTGTCGCAGCCAAGCACTTTCATGCACCGAGAGGGAATATGGTGAACTCCGATGGACCTGAGCAGGAAGCGACGTTGCAGGATATTGGTGCGCATGACCGTAAACTTGAATCAAGCAGAGTGCACCCTTTGTCAGACACGCCCGATTGGGGATCGCGCAGTCCCCCCGCCATTGTGGCCTTCCTTCCTCTCCAGTGCCCTGTCCACCCCGATTGGTCTGCTCCCTTCCTCCGTCTGTGTGCGCTGGGTCCCGCTGCTGTGTAAGTTGGCCTCTTCGATTACCTGTGTCCGTTCTTGCGCCGTTCTCTTCTCGGGATCTTGGGAAGTGTCATTGAAGTGCATAGCTGAAGCTGTAAAACTATCTATATTTTCAATCATTTCATCACACTTTGGATTTTTTTTTTCAGCTTCCCAGAACACTGGCAAATAAAAAAAGTATGGATTTTTGGAAGGCGGGGAATGAAAAATAGAAACAAAAGGGACCAACTGTGTTTTCGGGTTAATGGCCATTACTCAAAATCCATCCTGATAAACCAGGGCAACTTACTCATAAACATCTTATATTTGTTATCCCCTTGTCTCCTTCCTCTAAAAATTCATCGTTTAAAATAATGCTATAACTAGATGGGCCTCCTAGGGGTGTTACCAGAGCCCCCGCATGCTCTTGCTTACTGACTGTTCTTCTTTCTCATCCTCTCCTTGCCCATCCTTTTCTGTGCTTAATGTAATCTCCACATAGTGGGGGGGAGTGCTACGGCCAGGACAGTGTAACAGCCTTGAGCTTTATCAATTAGTTTCTAATTGGATTAAAACTAAACTATCGACGCTTCTATGTTGGATCCTTCTGATGTTGCTTGCTGCGTTTCTCCCACCTCCTAAAAACCTTTTTCAACAATATAGCAATTCAGTGATCCCATTTCCCCCTGCGGGTTACACTTTGTAAACGGCATATAAATTGCTTTAGTTGGCTATACTATTGGCACAAAAACCATCTTTTATTTCCTCTGTTACCTCTTTTGAAATACCTTTTAACATGACACCTGAGTTATTACTTGACCAAAGAGCAGTCACTACAGGACTGCATTAAAGGCAGTAATATATCCACTCATTGCTATCACCCAACTCACCCGGCTATTGATAATTTATGAAACAACACTTGGCTGGCAAAAAGAATCTTTTCATCTTACCTTCCTAACTTAAGGATTTATTAAAAACAAACCTAATATTAAAAACTCAGACTTGCTAATGAAGGACACGATGTTCAACGGATTATCCATGTCTGGGAAAGCCACAGAAGGAGACTTTGTAAGATGTTGGCATTGGTTTTGATAGAGATTGATGACAGCGCCACCACTTCATTGTCAGGGACACAGGGTCCAATCGGTGTGTATATACATGGTCCCTTAATTTTGTATTAGAAAATATAAAAATATATCATCAGATGTTCTCTGTTCTCCTGCTTTGATCTGTGTATTCACTTGCCTATCGCTACTTGTTTATCCTTTGCTTCTGACACATAGATGGGAGATAAGACTTCTGGTCACACTACAATCTTGAGTACTTTTCATCTTATCTAAGCCATGATTGCCATAAGGCATGGTACATAATGTTGTGGCCGCTCGGCCTCTTGGGTTCTGCAGATTCTCGGTTTTTTGCGAACCGCTGTGCCCTGCTGCCTGCAAAAAAAAGAAAACCAATGAGTGCGACCAAGTACTCACTTCCCCCTTTTCCCTCCTGCTCTGTTCTTTGGAGAATTGGTCGGCACCGCGTAAGGCAATAGTAGCCACAGGTGCGTTAGTCCATGACATCTGTTCTGTACTCATCACTCCCTAGGGTCCTCTCTGCAAACGGGTCTCTGATGAAGAGGGCAGAGGGTGAGTATTTTTTCTTTCAATCTGTTCTCTGGGTCTTTGTATCAGCACCCCGTGAGGTCTCCAGTATCGGTGACAGCGATTCTTCTCGTGGCAATAATGACAATTGCCCAGGGCCCGCATTCTATATGGGCCCCTCGCCGGGGCAACATGAGGAGGCGGCAGATGACGGTTGTGTGGAAGACTCAGGCAGCCTCCGAGTCAACCCACCGTTAATTCACCGTCCAGCCGACACGTATCAATGACAAGTCTATTTGAATGCAGAGTGTAGACAAGCTTCTGTGTCCGAAACCGCTCTGTGCTCTGTGGCAGGACCCATGCGTTTTGGTGGTGGATGTTGTCATCATGTGACCCGGTGGCAGAGAGGATTCCAAGAGACAATTGCAGCGGCGTGGGAACAGGAGGTAAGTTAGTTTTATTATTTTTTTCATTGCTCATATTTAAAACTTGGGGGAGTGGTGTGGAGGTGGTCTGTATATAGACTGGGATGTAGGTGCTATATATATATATTAGAGAAGAGAGAGTGGGGGCTGACGGTTGTATAGGAACTTGGGCTGGGGAGGTTGTTATAGAGTGGTGGCAGGGGTGGTTTGTATAGAGACCGGGTGCTGAGGGGGTTTCAAAGAGACTGGGGCTGGGGGGTTTTATAGAAACTAAGGTCTGGGTTTTTGTATAGGGGCTTGGGGAAGGTTGTATGTAGGACTGGGTGCTAGGGGGTTTGTATAGGCTGGGGGCTGGGGGGTGTATAATACATGGGGCTGGAGGGTTATATAGAGACTTGGGGCTCCGGGGTTGCATAGGACTGGGTCTGGTTGTCTACGGACTGGGACGAACAGTATTAAAATTTTGCTCCTGATCGATGTAAGCTGGCAACTCTCCCATGGGAAAGGCATCATGGGATATGGGTTTTTTAATACACCTCACGGTCAGGGCCGGTGCCAGCACTGGCATCCTGGGCAGTTTCGGGGGCCCAGACTGCTGAGGTCGGGAGGGCCTCACATAAGGCTGTACCTAAGGAATCCATGGTGGTGAGGGGCTGTATCTAATTAATCCATAGGAATGAATGAGTGCTTTATATAAAATACCATAGGGGGCTGTATATAAAAAACCATGAGGAGGCTGTTGGTATGAATAAGTTAGAGAATATTTTTAGGGAAATGTGTTTAGATTCAACTTCTAATACCACAACTGAGTTCATTCAACGCGGAACAACTTAGCTCTGCCCCCAGGGGCCTACTGAAACAGGAGTCGATCGTACCCTGCATAAGGTTTTTGGTAGCATTGAGAACCCTATAGTGTCGGGTGTCCAGTTAAGAGTTGCTGGTGACAGTCCCATTTGTCCACTAGAGTTCTTTATAAATGTAAGTTTTTTTATGATAATTCCATTTTTTGTTATATTGTCATGTGTTGATCATGTGCCCCAGGTACCATAGGGCAGAGTAGTGCAATGTCTTCATTTCCACAACAAGTCATTGCCAACCTTTTCCGCTAATAACTAGAGTCACCCTCTGTCAGCAGACCAGTACAAAGTTGACATCTCTTTAGATTCAGTGACTTGATTAACACATATTAACTTTCTTCCTAGAGCAGAAGCTTATGCACATCATTACCGAGCAGATCGGAGACATTATTTATTGTGGCAAACATTTGTTATAGAAACACTTCTGTCAGCTTCAATATTCTAAGGTTCCCGATGGCGCTACATGCGGCAGTTCTCCTGCAACAAACCAACAATGCTTAGGAGGGTCGTGCACTTTTCATGTCACCTTTTCAAGTCATTACAAATTCTCATAATTATCTGTGTAACCTGGTATTTTATTACCCCTACCTGCCTGAATCAAGACTTACTCATGTTTAGCTCAATATTTTACTTGTTAGTAAGTTTGGTTGAAGTTGGCCAAGGAACGGCCATTTTGAAGACGTTGGTGGTCCTAGAGCAAAGGTGGTGCCCCTTTTCCCACAATGAAAACCATATTAAAGGGTAATAGTATTAGTACTTGCGCATGCTAACATATAAGGAGCACAAAGAATTCAGGGTCGGCTCCAGTGTCAGTATTGCCTCGCTGGGTGACAGAGCCTCAGTGGGGCTCTTTCAGTGAACTCATATGGCGGCATTACTAATTCAGAACTAACAGTCCTCCTCTCCTGTTCCTAAAATGTTCTCCTAGTTTTCTCATCCCAAACAGCCCCGCATGGTTATTTTTATCTTAGGCCAGCCCCCCTCACGAGACACCCCGCTATGTATTAATTTATACAAGGCCGCCCCTCGCTTCCCATGGATTCCTAGGTACAGCTGCCCCGATAAGCCTCTGGCCCGGCACTTGTCCAGGTATGCACATGCTGTCTCAGGTCCTAAAGGGTTTCTGTGCCGTATTGTAGTACTGTGGTGTTCCATTTAATACAGGCTGGTGTTATTATAAAACTGTGGGGTTTTGCACAATGCAGGATAGGAGAAGTAGTTAGTGTGCAGTGCCCATATTCAATGATTGGGTAGTAGTAAATACAGTGCAGTGCCCATATATACAGAGTGGAGTAGTAGTATACTGTGCAGTGCCCATAATATACAGGAGTGGAGTATAGTAATACATGCAGTGCCCAGATATACAGGAGTGGAGTAGTATTAATAACTTGGGGGCCGTTGCCCTATATACAAGGAGTGGAGTAGTGTATACGTGCAGTGCCCAATATACAAGGATGGCGAAGTATAATACTGTGCAGGGTGCCCAATATTACAGGAGTGGGAGTAGTATAATACAGTGCCCCGTGGGCCCCATATATACAGGAGTGGAGTAGTGTAATACTGTGGCAGTGCCCATATATCACAGGAGTGGAGTAGTAGTAAATACTGTGCAGTGGCCCATATATACAGGGAGTGGAGTAGTAGGTAATACAGTGCAAGTGCCCATGAAAGGATAAGAGTAATAGTTCCATAGTTTTATTATAAATAGGTGTTTGAGTGGTAGCCCTGTGGCCGCGCTTGAACACCCAAACCACCCCCAAATGTTATATTAAGAAGGACCTTCATCCGTGAAATCCTCATAACCTGTTCTTTCACATGTTCTCCATACACATGAAGGGTCCTAACCACAGTTAGAAGGGACACATCCTACATTCCTCAAGAAGCTAATTCTAGTACCATATCATAGCATCATAGTATCATAGTTTATACAGTTGAAAATATACACATGTCATCACGTTCAACCAGGAAGGGAAGGGATTGGATAGGAACCTAGCATCAATGTTATTTAGGTGTGAAAGGCATCTAGACCCTTCTATGACGCTTCTGCTGTCTGCTTTGACCAGCGCCTCGGAGGGCTATTCCACAGATTGACAGTTCCACAGTAAGAAGCCGTTTGCCCCCTCCTTTTGATTAAACCTTGTTTTCTTCCAGACGAGATGTGGCCCCCTCGTCTTTTGATTGATCTTAACATGGCACAACTTTCCACATTTTTTTTGTTGGACCTTCATATTTATATAAATTAAATCATGCTCCTCTTAGTCGTCCCTCTTTTCCAGACTAATAAATTCTAGTTTTTGAATCTTTCCTCATAACCGAGACCCTCCATACCTCTTTACTTTTTGTGGCTCTTTGTTGTACCTCTACAGCTCCAGGGCAATCTTTCTATTGGACGCGGAGCCAGAACTGGATGGCATTTTCCAGTGACGGGCCACCAATCCTTGTACAAGTTGGTAATATTACAATCCCTATCAAAAGAGTTCAATACTACGTTTGATCATGAACCGATCTTGCTGGCTTTATAGGCATCTTATGGACTCTCCAGATTTACTCCCGCCAAGGACATATGTTGTCTGTGGATTTTCCACATTGACCCTCATTTGCCCAATTATGACCAAAACTCATTTGTCCATGTCACCCTGCAGCCCTATGAACATCCTCCATAGACCTGTATTACTACACACTTGTACTACTATCCCCATCCTCCCTTACTGTGTATAAAACACTACAACAGCTTGTACTACTACTCCCCTCCTCCATAGCCTGTATTCCAACTCACAGCTTGGTGCAAAAATCTGCAAAAAATTAACCCATGTGCCTATTATTCCATTCCTACCCCTCTAATCATTATAAATACATTAACAGGAGGGGGGCCATACAGAACCCTGGTGTCCACCACTCATAACTGGTGACCCTTTCCGATAGGAATCATAGACCACAAACCTCTCGATACGATCCTTCAGGCCATTTTCCAATCCAATTGCAAATTATTCCTTCCAAAAAACCACTAGATCTTATTTAACCCATCAGGCGTCTATGAAGGGACAGTGTCCAATGCTTTGCACAGTCCAAGAACTACAATATCCACAGCTACGCTACCTGCATCCAGGCATCTGCTCACCTCTTCATAAAGCAGGATAGGTTATTTGACAATTCTAATTCTTAGTAAACCATGCGGCTGGTCACTTATTATCTTTTGATGTCAATACTCCAGTATATAGTATTGGACCCCTGAGGAAGCCACGTTCCGCCCGTCCCGCGGCGATAATCGTGGGGAATTTGTCCTGGGCTTCCCTCCGGACCTCTCCACTACCTTTGGTAATATTCGATCTGCAAGTTTTTGCATGTAGGTTGTTGATCACATTTCCAGCCTGAAGTTAGTTGGGACATTCATTTTGTTTGCTACTTGTGGCACTGTGGGGACTGTTTCTCATATATTACTAGCCCTAGGTGGCATTTTTTTCTATTTGGATACACCCTTGGGGGGGGTCCTCTTGCATTAGATTCCTTGTGCATTGTGTAGGGTTATCCTGCGCCATTTTCAGAGTCACATTTGTGATTTACATATATAGACGTGTTGTGTGTGGTCTGGGGGGTCCTGTTGCAGGTATTTTAAGTCCACTATCATCTGACATCACCTCTACGTCCGTTCTGTCCACGAAAGCAGTTGATCTGCTGCCTTTTTCGTGTTTAATTGGTTTTATTGTCTGTCCCATTTGAGTCTCCTGTTTTGTATTCTAAATAAAGTATTTTCTATTTTCATGGCTACTTGACACAATGTTTTCTTGTTTTTGTTGTTCTCATATCCCAATAATCAGTCTTTTACTTACCCTTCCGATATTTTCTTCGACCCAATGGGGGAAGTTAAGCTTACGGCCGTTAATTGCCTGGCGAAGTTCTAGAGCCTTTTTTATTATATTGGCACAACATTTGCCTTGCGCCATTTCACTTGGCACCACACCAGACAATTCGGACTCCATGAAGATTTATTTAGCAGTGGGTACAGCAATAACACACTGAGTTCTGTCTCAGGAGCCTTTATTTATTAAGCTTAGATTGGTCATGTTCTATAATATTCAGCCAGTCTAGTACATTACAGGAATGCAGGACCCCCCACTGGGCACCACCCACACGTCATAAGTTTCTTTCTTCTATTGGTATAAATGAACCTAAAAAAAAATCTATACGATATACTTAAAAAAATTATTGGATTTGTTTTGCTATCTTTGGCCAAATGTCTTTCATTTTGTAGTTTTGGCTGTTTATTTAGGAGTACTGTTCTGTGCCCATATAACAGAATAGAAGTAGCAGTACTGTACGGTGCCCATATATACATGATCGGGTACAGTACTGTGCTGGCCCATATATACAGAATAAAGTATTAATGTGGCATGCCAATTATACAGGATAGGAGTAAGTAGTACTGTGCTGTGCCCATATTACAGATAGGATTAGTAGTAATGTGCTGTGCCCAGATATACCGGATAAGGAGTGTAGTACTGTGCTGTGCCCTATATCAGATAATAATCGCAAGTAACTTTTGCTGTGGCCCATATATAAAAAATTATAAGTAGTAGTCATGTGATTTGCCCATATATACAGGATAAGAATAGCAGTACTGTGCTGTGCCCCATGTTCCGACAGAATAGACGTAGTAATGTGCAGTGCCCATATAATCCATGATAGTGTAAGTATCAGTACTGTGCTGTGCCCATATAACAGAATAAATAGTACTATCAGTGCCCATTATACAGAATAGAAGTAGTAATATGCTGCCCATATATAGGATAGGAGTAGTAGTACTTACTGTGCCCATATATACGAATAGAAGTAGTAGTACTGGTTGTCTGTGCCCATATAGCAGGATAGATATCAGTACTGTGCTGTGGGCCCATATATTCAAATAGAAATAGTAATGTGCAGTGCCCATTATACAGGATAAGAGTAGTAGTACTGTGGCGTGACCATATATACAGGATAGAAGTAGTAGTACGTTCTGTGCCCATATATACAGAATAGAAGTAGTAATGTGCCAGTGCCCATAATACAGGATAGAGTAGCAGTACGTGCTTGCCCCATATAACAGAATGAAAGTAGTAATATGCATGCCCATATAGAGGATAGTAGTCGTAGTACTGTACTGTGTCCATATAATACAGAATAGAAGTAGTAGTACTGTTTTGTCCCATATATACAGAAATCGAAGTAGTAATACTGTTCTGTGCCCAATATACAGGATATAAGTATCATCTGAGCGGTTGCCCATATATAACAGAATAAATAGTAATGTGCATTGCCCATAGATATACAGGATAGGAGTAGTATACTGTGCTGTGTCCATATATACAGGATAGGAGTAGTAGTACTGTGCTGTGTCTATATATACAGATAGGAGTAGTAGTACTGTACTGGTGCCCTAGATACAGAATAGAAGTAGTAGTACTGTTCTTGCCCTATATACAGGATAGAAGTAGCATACTGTGTCTGTGCCCGATATATACATAATCAGAAGTAGTAATGTTCAGTGCCCATATATACAGGAAGGAGTAGCAGTACGGTGCTGTGCCCATATATACAAGAATAAGAAGTAGTAATGTGCAGTGCCCATATATACAGGATAGGAGTAGTAGTCTGTGCTCCCATATATATAGAATAGAAGTATAGTACTGTTCTGTGCCCATAATCAGATATATAGCAGTATGTTCTTTGTCCCCTTACATATATACAAGGATAAGAGAGCAGTACTGTGAGTGCCCATATATCGGGATAATAGTAGCAGTACTGCGTAGTGCCCATATATACAGGATCAGAGTAGCAGTACTGTGTAGTGCCCATAATTCAGGAATAAAGTAGCAGTAACTGTTTAGAGTTCCCTATATACAGGATAGGACTAGGAAAATCCTTGGACCAGCACTACTTTATGGAGGCCATTTTCCTTGCACTGTTAGTATCTTTAGTAGAGTCTTAACAAACAAACAACATCTTAAAAACTAACATCGTCCTCTACAGAAAAGGGCTTTAAATGTAGAAAATATAAAGTCTTTAAAACCTCTCTGGTTTCTCCAGATGGCCTGCTGAAATGGCGACCGTTAAGTCCAACAGACTTAACAGAAGGCCTAGAGAGTTCGTCGTATCTTACATTTACACCTTTGAAGATCTCATGAGTGGCCCGAGCCTCATGATCCTGTAGTCCTCGTAGTATAGGTCAGTGAGAAGCGCAGCTTGCATGTAACAGCGATAGGCATGTTGTTGTTGTGAACCTGACAGTAGGGATTCTCAGTCAACTAAGAATAGTGTTGGAAGATACAAGTATAGATGTATGGGGTTACCTAAGGGTCCGATTTCTCGAAACGGTACCCCACTGTCTGTGAGAGCCAAGGAAGCCTTCAGAGACAGGATTGATACAGAGTGATTGGATATGAAATTCAACAATAAAAATTGCTAGAAATTTTATGAAAGATCTTTCAAACATGTAATATAAAAAATTAGTGAAAATATGAAGTTAAGGAAATCTTTTTTTTATGGTTTCCAATACCATGTTAAGAAATGTAAGAATATTAGTTCTTTGCTATCCTTACATATTGTTGAACTGTGAATCACTGATGTGGAGTAAATAAAATCCCTAAGTCGGGCGTTTCCTTCATCAACTGGGGAGAGGGGGGGCGGGGCCTAATTCTTGAACGACTTTTATAACCTGACTGCTGCGCCTTAATTCAACTCATTGGGGGGTATTTATAAGGGCCCGAGCTCACGGTTTCATGACGGTTACCGTAATATTTCCGATTTGCGCCGATTTCCCCTGAATTGCCCCGGGATTTTGGTGCACGCAATCGGTGTGTGGCGCATCGGCACCGAAGGAAATCGGGGGGCGTGGCCGAACGAAAACCCGATGAATTCGGAAAAAACTGCAGCATTTAAAAAAACAAAAGTGTCCGCGGAGCTTGCACTTACCTTCACCAGGAATCGCCAGTGTACTTGAGTGCATGTCAGCGGACTTCAGCGCAGCCGCCACCTGGTGGACGCGAGGAACTACCATTGTGAATCCCGGCCAGACCTGAATCCACCGCAGAGAATCTACCGCAGGAGAACAAGACGTTCCATCCATTCTATTGTTGTTTCTGTACGATTCTGCTGTGCTGTAAAAAACTAGAGATGCGCGAACATACTCTCGAGACGAATACTTGCGCCTGCTCGAGAAAATGGCATCTCCCGCCGTTTTGCTTTTTGGCGGGCCAGAAACAGAGCCAATCACAAGCCAGGGAGATCTGCACTCCACCAGCATTACGTGTTACCCTTACACGTCGATAGCAGTGGTTGGCTGGCCAGATCAGGTGACCCTGAATGAGACTATCCCCTGCCCGCGCTGCTCGGTAATTCTGTGTCTGGATGCCGCTAGGGAGAGAGCTGCTGCTGGTCAGGGAAGTGTTAGGGGTGTTCTATTAGAATAGTGTTAGGCAGAAGTGATTCTACAAGAAACCCAACACCCTTCTTAGGGCTACAATAACGTTTTATTTTCCTTTTTTTGGTTTGGTCTTGTGGCTGGCTTGCTGCTATTACTAGTGCAGCTATACCATATTGTGAGTAATTGGCAAGGAAAGACTGTGTTTAGCTCTTGGTGCCACACATATCCATTTCAATACAATACAATAGCGTTATATTCTTCCTTTTTTTTGGTTTGCTTGTGGTGGGCTTGCTGGCATTAGTAGTGCAGCTAGTACCATATTGTGAGGAATTTGCAGGGAGATCTTGTGTTTAGCTCTTAGTGCTATCCACGCATTCCACCTCAAACACCACCGCAGTGGGTTCAATTTCTTAGGGGTTTGATTTGAATTACCCGAGTCTGTGCTGTTATTTTTTCTTTTACGTTTATTTCTTTTAGAACTCACATTAATCTGCCAAAGCAGTGTGCTTGAGTGTGGGCTAGGAAAATATCCATAGGAGAACCCAACGGCTTATTTAGGCCTACAATAGCGTTATTTTTCCTTTTTTTTTTGGTTTGCTTGTGGCTGGGCTTGCTGGCACTTTAGTGCAGCTAGTACCATATTGTGAGGAATTTGCAGGGGGACTTGCGACCGTTGTGTTTAGCTCTAGTGACACACATATCCACCTCAACACACCGAAGTGGGACAATATTAGGGGTTTGATTTGAATTAGGCACAGTCTGCTGATTTATTTCTTTTTTATGTTTATTTATCTTAAACTCAAGTTCATCTGACACAGCACAAATCACAGTTGTGTGCTGTCAGTGTAGTTAGAAACTAGCCATAGCAATAGGATAGCATCGTTTTGTTTAAAAACAAAAACACAAAAAAAAAATTTGAAGTTTCCATTAATTTTGAAAATGTTTAACCCGAGGGCTATGAGGGGTAGAGGATGAGGGCTGAGTGGGCGTCCAACTACTGCAGGGGTCAGAGGCCCGTGGTCACTGGGCGGGGTGAGACAAACCACCTGGCTGATGAGGGAGCAGGGGAACGCCGCAGAGCTGACACTCCCTAGGGAGCCAAAAAGGAAGTATAGCGCAACTCCCCACACCCCCACTCACGTCACATCCCAATTGCTTAGCCTGGAGGTGTGCCCTATAGGCTGGTAAGACTGGGCCTTTCGAACCTACCAGGCGGCGCCCCCCATATTCGGTCCCCAACCCGCCACTACTTTTCCCGATGTGCCGTCCCAGCCCTGCACACACGTGTCAGAAACATCATCCGTCCCTGACCAAACGCCGTTTCTGAAAGGTCTGCACAAGGACGAGTGCTGCGGGCAGGGCCCTATATATCGCTGACGGCACATTGGGTTAACTTGGTGGAGGCTGGACCGAGTCTGACCCTGGGGCTGCTCATATACTGCCGACGCCGAGGATTGCGGGGCCTACTCAGTCCAGGTCTCAAAGGCCTACTATGCCTCCTCCTCCTCCCACCCCTCCTCCACCTCTCCTCCGAATTACCATCAGTGGGCATGGCGCCATCAGTCGGTTAGCTCTAGGCAACAGCAGCAGTGGCCGTCGCTAAGCGACAGCAGGCGGTGCTCAAACTGCTGAGCTAGGCGATAAAAGGCACACGCCCCAAGAGCTATACAGGGCACCACGGCGCAGACTGATCTGTGGCTGGCCCCGCTGAAACTGAAGCCAGGCATGGTTGTGTGTTGGACAACCCGTAACCTGGTGGCGCTCTGCAAATCGGCAGACGACACATGTGCATGCCTGGCCCATTTTTTAAATCTCATAGTTCAGCGTTTCCTCAAGACATACCCCAATCTGTCCAATTGCTCACGAAGGTGCGCCGCATCTGTGCGCATTTCAGGAAGTCCAGCACAGATGCTGCCACTCTCAGGCAGCGCAGCACCGCCTCCACTGCCCCGTTACCGACTGTTGTGCGACGTGCCCACGAGGTGGAATTCAACATTAACCATGTTATCCAAGTTTACCAGCACGCGCAGAGCGATTGACTGCCAGTGTCAATTCACCCCAGAACTGGAGTCAGGTCAGTCAGCTTCCTCAAGTCTAACAATGAAGGATGGACGTGGATGTCTGATATCTGTCAGGTGACTGAGTAACTTTGGAGGAGTCAACAAGTGGTCAGTGGCGATGGCCGCCATCATCGCCTCACCATCCCGCTGCTTGGCCTGTTGAAAAACTCCTCTGGCGCATGAAGTCGGAAACTTTGCGCTCGTCACAAGAGGAGGGGGAAGAAGATTCCCTTGTTGATAGCCAAAGCACCCTAGGTCGTTTCTCAGCGCATATCGGAGGAGGTGGAGGAGGATGAGGAGTAAGAGGAGGAGAATGTTGGCGAGCGAAGAGGGGGACCATTGTTCAGTCCTTTACTGTTCAGCGTGTATGGCCAGAAGAAGAGGAGTTGGCAGGAGTGGAGGAGGAGGAAGGAGGGCAGTCAGGCCAGTGAGGGGAGTGAATTCTTGGCGCGTTGGACTCTGGCGCATATGGCAGATTTCATTCTAGGCTGCTATCCCGTGACCCTCGTGTTCAAAGAATTATTCCAGCACCGATTACTGGGTATTCACTCTCCTGGACCCACGGTACAAGCAAAATATTTCCACTCTCATCCCTAGAGAGAAAAGGAGGGTGAGAATGCATGAATACCAGCAGGCCCTGGTGCACAAGCTGAAACAGTATTTCATTCTGACAGCGCTGCGCAGAGGGGTACTTCTGCGGGACAGTAGCGAGGGAGAGTAGCGAGCAGGCAGCTTTTCCAGCAAAGCAGGGGTACGCTTTACAGAGGCCTTTGCCAGTTTTATGTCACCCCAGCAGCACCCTGTCACCTGTCCCCAGTCTCGGCAGAGTAGGGCTGATCTTACAGAAAGATGGTGAGGAGTACGTAGGTGACCATACTATCGTCCTAAATGTCACAACACGCTCCCTACAACTAGGGTTTCAAAGTGGACATGTGGCACGAACTGGCGCTGTACGCCTTGGAGGTTCTTGGCTGCCTGCCGCTAGCGTGTTGTCCCTAGCGGGTTTCAGTGCAGCTGGGGCATCAATCACCGATAAGCGTACACGCCTGTCGCCTGAAGCGCTGACAGGCTGACGCTTATCAAGATAAAAAGTCCGGATTTCTCCGGTATTTTCATCTCCACAGGTAAGAAGCTCAACCGTGAATATGTATGCACTCCTCCTCTCTCATGTCCTCTTCTCCTCTCTTTGTACACTAAAGGAGGAAACTGGCTATTTTTTGCCAGGGCCAACGGGCTAGCTTAAGTACTCTATGTGATTTTAATTTTCTGGAGGGCCACCACCCGGTCCTTGTTTAAGCAATTTTGGGAGTGCCACATACGCAAGCCTCAATCTATTAATTTTTTCTGGAGGACCACCTACCTGCTCCTCTGGTTTGGAAACCTTTTTGGACTGCCACATACAGGCACATCCAAATTAAATTGTAGCTCCACAGCAGCCTCCACATGCGCTTTAGCTGGCTCCACACGTTGTCTCCATTGCTACCTCCACACGCATCGCCATAGCTGTGCCTCCAAAGTCGTCCTATAGCTCCCTCCATACTTGTCTCCTTATCAAACGAACTGTGTCAGGCAGAATTTTGGGTTGTTTTCAGGATTCCACATCAAACTTGTTAACTGTCGCCACCCTCTGTGTAATCCACAAAATATACTGGCAAACTTTATCATTTACCGATATTATTTCAGAGCTTCTTGCGCATCTGTTTACATTCCCCTCACCCGCCATATCCCAACTTTAAAACGCTACTACACTTGATCTTATACAAAGGTTCTTAGAAGTGCTGTTTGGGAGTTAGCCTAGAGACAGGGGCTTGGATTGGTGAAAGCTCGCCTGGCAGCGGAGCGCCAGCTCCATCTCAAGATCCAACTAACATAGTTTTAACTGCCAGCACCTTTATCTACTACTAGTTCACTGCTCCTACATGGTCCCCTTATCAAACGAGCTGTGTCAGACAGAATTTGGTTGTTTCATGGCTTCCACACAAACTTGTTAACTTTGTCACCACCCTGCTGTGTAATCCACAAAAATATACTGGCAAACTTTTCTCATTTACCGATATTATTTCAGCGCTTTCTGCGATCTGTTACATTCCCACCGTCATTCCCCACCATATATCCCAAACTTATAAGAACGCTACTACACTTGATCTTATACAAAAGGTTCTTAGAAGTTGTTTGGGGAGTAGCCTAGAGACAGGGCTTGATTGGTGAAAGCTCCGCTGGCAGCGGAGCGCCAGCTCCCATCTCAAGATCCAACTAACATAGTTTAAACTGCAGACCTTTAATCTACTACTAGTTCACGCCTCCATACATGGTCCCCTTATCAAACGAGCTGTGTCAGACAGAATTTTTGGGTGTTTTCATGGCTTCCACATCAAACTTGTAACTTTGTCACCACCCTGCTGTGTAATCCACAAATATACTAACGGCACCTTTATCATTTACCGTATATATTCAGCGCTTCTTGCGATCATCGTTTACTTCCCCTCACCCGCCATATCCCAAACTTATAAGAACGCTACTACACTGATCTTATACAAAAGTTCTTAGAAGTGCTGTTTGGGGAGTAGCCTAGAGACAGGCTTGGATTGGTGAAAGCTCGCCTGGCGCGGAGCGCCAGCTCTCCATCTCAAGACCAACTAACTAGTTTTAACTGGCAGCACTTTAATCTACTACTAGTTCACTGCCTCCATACATCTCCCCTTTCAAACGACTGTTGTCAGGCAGAATTTTTCAGGGTTTTCATTCACCAGATACAATAGTGGAACTCGGCCCATCTGTCGCCGCATGCTGAGACCTGAAGTTGCAATCATAGCAGCGCAATATGAATGCCCCATACTGTCGCTCTTAATCATGGAAATCGTCTCCATGGCTGCCTCCACATGTCGTCCCTATCAAAAGAGCTGTGTCAGGCTCATTTTTCGGGTGTTTCACCAGATACGTTATGGAACTTGGTCACTATGTCGCCACCATGCTGTGTTTATCGACTAAATATACCGTCAACCTTTTGTTCATATAGGAAATCATTTCACCTCCTTTGTGAACCTGAGTCCATTTAGGGTATGTCGCATGAGACTCTCTAGCCTGCCTATGCTGCCGCTGCCTCTGCATGCCGCCCCTATAGTGTCAGGGTCATTATTGGATGTTTAGATGCTATCTAGCCTCATTCGGTCACTCTGTCATGCCATCTGTTGCCCATAATTTTGGCATAATGGTGCGATTAAGCAGCCTCAGAGCATCCTGCAGTCTGCCCCTGCTGTTTCCTGTCCATTTCCGTGGTGTTTCCATGCTTTTCTGAGGTTCCCAGGTGTTTGGCCAAGCTTCCCTGTGCGCTCTGCTCCGCTCTGCGCCCTGTGCGCCCCTTGAAAAATGCTCGAGTCTCCCATTGACTTCAATGGGGCTCGTTATTTGAGACGAGCACTCGAGCATCGGGAAAAGTTTGTCTCGAATAACGAGTACCCGAGCATTTTAGTGCTCGCTCATCTCTAGTAAAAACATATTTTATCTTTCTTAGTTGACTTTTGTATCTAGTCAGGGAGGAGGGGAGAGCTATTGGATCCAGTGAAGCTCCCCCTACCTCCTCTCTGCAGTCTAGCCACCTAAACTCTTACTGGCGGCGCATGCGCTGTGTGACTTTAATATGCACACACTGCGCAGCGGGCGTGCATCAATGCGGATGTGCCAGAGGAGGTAGCCGGGAACAAGCAGGCCGGCTCTAAAAATAAAGGTGCACCGCGCATGCACAGCTGTCGAGAACGGGCGGTTAGTGCCGTGGAGAAGAGTGCAGGGCGGGGAGTTATAGCGGTGGGGAGAGTTTAGGTGGCTAGATGGCGGAGTGGAAACAGGGACAGCTTCACTGGATCCGAGAGCTCTCTCCTGACTGGTACAGAAGTCAACTAAGGAAGATAAAATATGTTTTCACAGCACAGCCGAATTGTACAGAAACAAAAATTGAATGCATGGAATCTATCATGATAGAGGGCGGAGCAGGGTACATGTGAAAGGGGCTTTTATCGGTTTTCAAAATTTGTTATCCAGATTTCTAGGAGAACATGAGCAGGACAATTCCCCAGCCCAATGAATAATAATTCCTTTATTTATATAGCACCAACATATTCTGCAGAGCTTGCCAAATAACCATTGTCCCCATGGGGCTCACAATATAATCAACCTCCCAGTATGTTTGGGAAGAAACCAGAGGAAACACTGAGAGCATATACAAACTCTTTGCAGATGGTGACTTGGATGGGACTTGAACCCAGGAACCCAGTGCTGCGAGGCTGTAGTGCTAACCACTGAGCCACCGTGCTGCCCATATTATGAAATCATTAAAGTTCCAACAGTGATCAACAGTGGCAGAAATAAAAATAAATATTCTACTGTAAAAGTGATAAAATTTCCCCAAATGACAAAAAATAAAACCACACAAATACTAAAGTAACTTACATTTCTAATTTATTTATTTCATAGATGAATCGGATCGTCATTTACAATTTTAGAATACATCGTATTGACCATAATGAACCACAGGAAACCAAAAACAATTTTTAATAGCTTTTTTTGTTAATTCATTCACTGACAATCAATAAAAAAATTTGTTTTTTGTTACCAACTTTTAAAAGGCCCCCAAAAAATAGATTTAAGAAGTTAATGACTTGCATTTCCTCCTGGAAATTTGGTAGAGAATCATGCAACGTAATCACTGACTCTCAGAAAATTTGCCTCTATTAAGTTTTATATTTAGGCATGCAAATTATGTAGATAACAGGTTGTGTCATTCAGGATGGCTTCAGGTGCGCGGGGCACAGTTTCCACGTTGCTCATTAGTTTAACAACTGTAGCAGAAATCAACACTTTGAGTTGAAAAGTCTCTTGAATCATATCATCAGTGGTTAACACTTCTTACATGGGATATACGTTTTCCTTTGCGCTGCCTGTTACATATGTAATGAAGCTTATTGGTTACATGAAGACCCCAGACCATGTTCTACCATTGTTATAATAGTGTCCAATCATGGGAAAGAGAGGTCCTTGAGCCATGTGGTGTAGAACAGGGGTCAGGCACCTATGGCACGGGAGCCAGATGTGGCGCTTTTGATGGTTGCATCTGGCCAACAAATCTTTAATTCATAGTGATCCGCGCTGTGCGTGTCTTGTTATGGTACTACTGCCTGCATCCTTTGTGTGCCCCAGAAGCCAGCGGTGCTTAGGTAACGACACCTGAGCACTCCTCTCTAAGGCTACATTCACATTAATGTCAGCGCCAGGGAGAGGAGGAGGGGATGAATGCCGCTCACCCCGCCCATCTCCATAGTGATATATGGTGCACGGCACCATATTCCCGGGAAAGTTAGGACATGTCCTATCTTTCTCAACGCTACGGAACGGTGCCGCACAAGTACCTATCCCGTAGGGCACCGTGTGCCCATTACTGTGTTAAGGGGGGGGGGGCTATATATGCCGTATATACGTCAGCCATATATACGTCCCCCATACGTTCATGTGAATGTAGCCTAAGGTGACATGTAGACCCAGGTGACATTGCCCAAGCAATAAAGGCAGCGCCTAGGTCATAGAGAAGAGCAAAGGAGCTACAAGGAGCTAATTGCGCGAGCGTAGGTAGGTGAGTATTAATTTTTTTTTTTTTTGCTGTGACTACTCCTTTACTAGAGAAGCATGTTCAGGGGCTACCTATCTATGATGGGGACTTGTAAGAGCCAGAAAAAGGGCACCTGATGACAGGTTTCTTTTAATGAAGCAGAAATGTAATATTACAACGCACGCCTTAAGGGGATAAATACACAGATTCAAAAGTCTAAGCACTAAATTTGTCACCCACTGATCACTAGTCACTGTAATAGATATTAGTAGAACATTGTAAGTGACAGACACCAGAACCTCTCCTCTGCTAGCTGGATGCCTTTTGACCCTGATGGTAGTGGACTTTTCACTACAAATTCTGCTCTGACATATTGACCACTGGTGTCCCTTATTTAAAGTTTGCTTCTTCAAAACTGTGAACTCAACTCTTCTTTTCTACAATTATGAACTTATTACTTAAAGGGAACCTGAGAGCAGAAATTAACCTAATAAACCACTACTAGTATGTGGCCAAGAAGATCATGTTTCTTTCTTCGACCCAGTGCGGTGGTATCATCCAGAAAATCAACTTTGAAGTGAGATGTAAATTGGTTTTATAAAGTCAAAGAAGAGGAGAGTTTAACACAGAAGTCAAGCTCTCTCTTAATCACTAAAACCCCTTCGCTGAAATGATGGTCCTGCATCCAGAGACATCACTAACTACTGAAGTCTGATGCATTATTTCTATCACAGAGGAGGAGGCGTTCAGAGTTCCTCACTTTGACTTCAGTGTTAAATTCTCCGCCTCCTTGACTCTATACAACCAATTTACATCTCACTTCAAAGTTGATTTTGTAGATGATGCCATCACACTGGACCAGGAAAGAAACAAAAACTATAAGGTGTTACGCTATTTGCTAATATACTGGTAGTGGTTTATTAGGCCTATTGCTGATGACAGGTTCGCTTTAAAGCTGCTTAATAAACATTACTTGTGTTAATACCTGACCTGTTGTCTGATGACTGTGTCTTCTAGCTCAATACTATAAAACGAAATTTTAACTACTGACCTATAAAAAAGAGGTGTTATGATACAATATAAACTGGATATGATCCTGCTTGCCAGTTACATGAAGCTTTTTTCTTTGGAAAACTTTTTTTATTGATCCCAATATCTTCACTCTCTCCCATATTTATCGTAGCACAGTTATTCCCACCATCCAGGGAAAGAAATATCACTCTTAGCTTTGTTTTTGTTTTTGTTAATAAAGCTATTTTCCGTGACAAAACGGCAAACATTGCAAAAACGATAACATTTGACAACTTGTGATAATTCAGCAGAAATTACAAGGCACGAGGGTTCATATGAGTTTCATAGCCTACAGCCAATTCCATTCTCAGAGCAACAAAAATATCAGTCGGTTAAGTTAGTTGTAAACTTCTGATTAGATGAGTAAACACAATGTAAACATATGGAATCCCCACTTCTTTCCCTTAGAATAACATCCAGAAAAAAGGAATAATTAAGTTTTTGTCTCGGGGCAGAAGGTTTGAAGTTAGCGGCTGAGTAGAATCTATATGTAAACATGAAGTTCAAGTTTCAGAAGGCCAAACATACATAAAAACAACAATTTCTGCTCTAATGTACAAATTTGCATTTTATGCTACCCTCCAGCTATTTTCGTCTCGATAGATATTCCCAGTTGCCCGACACTGGCTTTCAAAGCATTCATTTGAAATTTTGGATCCTATTAACATAGAGTCATTTTAAAAGAAGTTCTGTGTTTTAACATTTTTTGCCCAGAGAGATTCCTGTAATGTTCATTGATGGATCTGTCATTGCTTGATTACCGCTTTTGATTTGTCGTTGAATATTACTTTTTGGTTGTGGTGAGATAACTGGGGTATGTGGGAAATCTGGTCCTTCGAGGAACAACTTGCCTTTATTTTTAAGTTTTGCTTGTAATATAAAGAAAATTTGGATTTTTCACTGTATTCTACCAGAAAATTAAATTAACAGGATCAGAGATTGAGGAGGTTAGTTGCAGCAATTATCAAGTCGGACAAGTGGATCTTGTCTTGGATTCAAGATAATGGGGCTCATTTACTTACACGGTCCTGTCGCGATCCAGCAGCGCATTCTCCGACGAGGATTCGGGTATTCCGCCGATTCAGCAAGCTCGTGCGTCCAACTTCCTGCAGGTGTCCCTGCTGCGCCGAGGGCACATTTACTTACCCGGTCCAGTCCCGGGATTCACTAAGGTCCGTACGTCCGATATCCAGCAGGTGTCGCTGCTGCGCCGAGGTCCGCCGGAGTTCACCATCTTCTTCCCGGTGCACAGGAGTGCTTGATTTTGCGGCACACTTAACTTTTTAAATTCCGCAGTTTTTCCGAATCCGTTGGGTTTTCCGACGGCCACGCCCCCCGATTTCTGTCGTGTGATTGTTCCGAAATCCAATTGTGTGCGCCAAAATACTGTCATACAACCCGACGAATTCGTAAAAACTGCGGAATTTAAAAAAGAATTTGTGTTGCAAGATCAAGCACTCACATGTACTGGGAAGAAGAATGTGAACTCCGGCGGACCTCGGCGCAGCAGCAACACCTGCTGGATATCGGACGTACGGACCTTAGTGAATCCCGGGACTGGACCGGGTAAGTAAATGTGCCCCATTGTGTTATCCTATGTGCACTGATGTGTGACCGGTCAGTGGTTGGATTGTGAGCATGCACCCTGCTACTCTATTTACTGTCTACGGGAGTGGTTGGAGGTTGGAGCCAAGTGCTGTCCTCATCTATTTTATTGAATATAGGATTGAATGGAGTGGCAGGACACAGGCTCCACTCATCAGTGACAACAGGTGACAACCTTTTTATCTGGTGAGCTGCATATCCTGTTCTCATAAAGAGTGTGCGTCCCAGCAGTCGAACCCTCATTGATCAGATAGTTATCCCTGTGGATAGAGGACAACTAAAATAGTTGGGACAAGAACTTTCCATGGCGAGATGGGGACATTTCTGTACCACACTGGCAATGGGTAGCCAGCAGGTTTCACTGACTGAGACCTCTCTTAGGTTATTGCATAGAGTTTATTATGCCCCTACCCGTCTGGCTCATATGTACCCCCACCTACCCAACAGCTATGTCATGGGTGCTCTTTCTGTTCCTCAGTACCTCCGTGGCAGGGTGTCTCACCTAAACACGCTCCTGTGATGGCTCTAGTGGTCCGGCGTGTGCATTGGCGCTGGCCACCTGCTAATTTAATAAATAGGCAGTCTCTTCCAACATTCCCTGCCGGATCTTTGTGCTCTCATGCCATTGAGAAATCTGTGTCCCATACCTTGTGCGTTTAGACTGATTTCCCGTTGTGACCCTGATTCTGACTTTGCTCTTCTGCTGCCAACCCTGACCTTCTGCTTTGCTCTAGACTCCGATCCAGTGCTGCCTTTCCTGACCTCCAGCCTGTCCACTACTCCGTCCCTGCCTCACAACTCTGTAAAGTCATGCCTGTGGAGCGACCTGGTCCAACCTGCTCTAGTGAAAACCAGGTGCCACTTAGTCTCCATTCCCAGGTGTCAGCTTACATTATCGTCTGTGGTGGTACAGTGGGTCCTTGACTCCTGACAAGCTGTTTCAGAGGCTGTAATGTCGCAGGTGATATAGCCCACATCTGGTGGCACTACCCCCTGTTTGCCTCTCTCTGGAACAAAGTTAAGACCCATATCCGCTCTTTATTAGATAATGCAACTTCCTTATCCCCTGCTGTACTCCTTTAAGGGGATAAACTAGTGAGGGTCAAGAATAAATCTCATCAATTGGTCCAGTTTATAGCTTTAGCGGCTAGAATCTACATAGCGCAGAATGGAAATCACTGGACCTATCGTTCACAACGCTTTAGAACACAATCAATTTACTGAGGTTGTTTGAAAGGATAAAGGCAACCAGGACAGACACCTTACCTTTATTTGAAGGCATTTGGAGCCCATGGATCACAGCACAAGGTTCACCAACCCTTGAGAGGGCTCTAGCTCTATCTTGCTAATAACCTTTAGCAATCTCACATGGAGTATCTGTACACATGGCTACTCCGGTTATCTATACTGACACATATACAACTATACTGATCTTGTACTTATTCCATTTATAAACTTATTGTTCATCCGTATGAAACAGGATGAGGAATCCAACGAAAGATAAATTAAATACACAAAAAATTGTAATAAAATTGTAAATGCTTTATTTCACAAAAAATTATAATAACACGCTGATTAAAAATGATGTTGTCCAATTGCAGGTATTTGGAGACTCAGAAGAGCATGGCACCCTTCCACCATCAATGAGAGAAGCGATAGTAGTGCTGGTGCCAAAACCAGGAAAGGATCCACAGAACTTGGACTCATATCGTCCAATATCCTTACTCCCTGTAGATATTAAAATATTAGCTAAAGCCCTGGCCAATCGTCTCATTAATGTAATTACCTCACTTGTGCATACGGACCAATCTGGATTCATGCCAGATAGGTCCACAGCGGTTAATATAAGACGTTTATACCTTAACATACAGGCGGAGGGACATGGAAGGACTGGTAGAGCGGTCCTCTCACTCGACGCTGCCAAAGCCTTTGACAGCGTCGAGTGGGATATTTTATGGGCCGTTCTGAGACGAATGGGTTTTGGCCCTAAATTCATCAAAAATGTCCAGTTGTTATACAACTGTCCGAAAGCAAGAATCAAGGTTAATGGCCTGGTCTTGGACGCCTTTGAATTGGAGAGGGGGACGCGACAGGGCTGTCCTCTCTCTCCCTTTCTGTTTGCGCTCACAATAGAACCCTTAGCGGCCCTACTTAGAAGTAGTTTGGAACTAAAGGGATTTGAAGGTGGAGATAGGGAAGAACGCGTTTCCCATTACGCTGATGACCTGTTGATATATCTTGGCAACACAGATAGATCCCTCACAGCAGCGATGGATATAATTAGCAACTTTGGATCATATTCAGGATTTAGTATCAACTGGAATAAGTCAGATTTACTTCCCCTTGATCCGATACCGGGGGACCCTCATAACTTGGGTCTTATACAGGTGAAATCCAAGATCAAATATTTGGGAGTGATAGTAACTAAACAGCCTAAGGATTATATAAAGGATAATCTAGAACCGCTACTTTCTAGTTTCTCGACCAAAATCAAGATGTGGTGCAAATTGCCCCTCTCCCCAATAGAAGGGGGAAATTTAATCAAAATGGTCCTCATGCCGAAACTTTTGTATATTCTACACAATTCCCCAGTCTGGATAGCGCAGACTTATTTTCACAAAATCCAAGGGCTGTTTCGCACACTGATCTGGAAGGGACAGCAGGCACGTATTAGTTTAGACACACTTCAGTTGAGTAAAACAGATGGTGGACTTGCTATTCCTAATCCATGGATGTACTTTTTAGCCTCTCAGATTCAGCAGTGGTCAGATAAGCAAGAAACCTACTTTGACATTAATGGGGAAAATCTGGACTAAGGCGAAAGCTATAATGGGAGTCTCCAAATATACCACTTTTAGCCCCTTATGGAGGAACCCTGCTTTACCTGAAATTTTCCGTTTAGAGGGGTTCTCTCCATGGGAAAGTAAAGTTGTTATCACTTTAGAGGATCTATGCTCTAATGGTATATGTAAGACATTTGAAGAGCTGAGAAATACACATCAGCTACCACAGGCATGGTTCTACCAATACCTCCAGCTGCGACATGCATACGATACTCAGAATCGCATAAATCAGATTACAGTGGGACCTTGCGGGGCCTTGAATAGAGTATTGACATCTACCACAACTAAGGGACTAATCTCCTTTTACAATGTTGTCTTATTGAACGACTCCCTAGGCGACGCACAGGTAAAGAGTCGCGTTAAATGGGAAAGAGATATAGGTCCAATAACTGATGAACAATGGTCAGACTGCCTAGAGATGGTGCCTACCTTATCCCCCAGTGAGGCCCCTAGAATGTCCCACCTTTTCATGCTGCATAGGGCATATAGATCGCCACAGTTGTTATATCAAATTGGGGTCTGTGGAGACTCGAACTGCCCTAGATGTGGCTGTGAGGAGGCTGGTATCCTACACATGATGTGGGAATGTGGGGAACTGGAAAGCCTTTGGAAAGAAGTGCTAGAAATCTTAGGCAGGGTGTTCTCGGTTACTATACCAGCTGTACCTCTCTCCTGTTTGTTTGGTATTTTGGATATAGATAATTTACGGAAATTTCAGACTGTGGGGATTCAGTGGTCCTTATATCAAATGAGGAAGTTGGTGGCTGCACATTGGATTAGGCCACGGCCCCCAACTGTGCGGGAATATATAAATAGGGTCAATAATGTGATCATTCTGGAATATGGCTCTTACTTGAAAAGGAACTCCATAGCTAAATTTGAGAAAATTTGGGGGAAATGGATGGATACGGCGGGTCTGCCATCGCAACAGCTGTTACAAATTAGGTCAAGTTTGCAATATCAGCTCTCCCTAGCTGCATAAGTTGGTTATTCGGATACATTGGTAAAGATAGGGAGCATTATCACTTTTGGGCATATATGCCCTACCCTTGGGAGATGACTCTGGGGGGGCTGGATGGGGGGGGGTATTATTTTCTTTTGTTGGGTTTCTTTCAATGTTATGATATGTTGTTCACTTGAAATTCATGATATGGCAGATATCCTTAGGTCTATTGTACTCCAGGATTGTGGGATAATATAGGCCATGCTTGGCCAATTTAGTATGTATCTCCTCATAATGTACATTTGACCATCTGAAATGGATAATTGTTGTGTGTTTTTGTAAAAGTTTATAAAAATCAATAAAAATAAAATTGATTAAAAAAAAAAAGATGTTGTCCCAGATGCGATACAAGAAGAGAGTTGTATACCAAGCAGCGATTCTGTAGTATATAATATATATATTATATTGACTACCAATTGTATGAAAATGTAAACAATAATTTTATTCTTGAAAACCCCTTTAACCCCTTAAGGACGGAGGGTTTTTCGGCTCATTTCTCGCTCTCCAACTTCAACCTGTGTGAGGGCTTATTTTGTGCGTAACAAATTTTACTTTCCCGTGATGTTATTTATTTTAACATGCCGTGTACTGCGAAGCTGAAAAAAAATTCCAAATGTGGAAAAATTGAAAAAAAACCGCACGTTCGTCACGTTCTTGTGGGCTCAGTTTTTACGACTTTCACTCTTCGCTCCAAATAACATGCCTACTTTATTCTTTGGTTCGGTGCGATCGCGGTGATACCAAATTTATATAGGTTTTATTGTGTTTTAATACATTTTCAAAAATTAAACGAATGTGTACAAAAAAGAAAAAAAAAATTTTGCCATCTTCTGACGCTAATAACTTTTTCATACTTTGGCGCACGGAGATGTGTGAGGGGTAATTTTTTGCGAAATGAAGGGACGTTTTCATTGCTACCATTTTGAGGTCTGTGCGACATTTTGATCATTTTTTATTTCATTTTTTATGTTATGTAAAAAGGTGTAAAAGTCGCATTTCTGACATTTGGGCGCCATTTCCCGCCTCGGAGGTCACCGCCGCCCGTAACTGTTTTTATATTTTCATAGATCGGGCATTTTGGGATGCGGCGATACCTAATATGTTTGTGATTTTTACTGTTTATTATGTTTTATATCAGTTCTAGGGAAAGGGGGGTGATTTGAATTTTTTATATTTTATTAATTTTTTTTATTTTTTAAACTTTTTTTTTTCTTTTTTTTTTCACTATCTTTTAGACCATCTAGGGTACATTAACCCTAGATGGTCAGATCGCTGCTACCATATACTGCAATACTTCTGTATTGCAATATATGGCATTTTTGCAGCACATTCATTACAATGAGCCACTGGCTCATTGTAACGAATCTGCAGATGCCAGATAGCCTCGTGTCAAAAGAAGACCCGAGGCTACCATGGCAACCGATCGCCGCCCCCCGATGACGTTCGGGGGCGTGGCGTTCGAAAAAAAGATGGCGGCGCCCGCGCGCCGCCGTCTTTTAAATGCCGCCGGCGACTTTGCCGGCGGCAACGGAGGGGTTAATAGCCGCAATCGGTGCAAGCACCGACCGCGGTTATTAGCGGTGGGGGTTTTATGCATTATGCAAAAACCCCCACCTTTGTATGAAGAGGACTCAGCCCGTGAGCCCTCTTCATACATCCCTTATACCTCTGCGCCGTAGAGCTACGGCGCAGAGCGTTAAGGGGTTAATGGTAAACACATCTACAGGTACAAGAAGGTTCTGGTTTATTCAATACAACGTTTTAGCTCTGAGCTGCGCCTTATTTAGGCCCCTGCCTGCTTCAATCCTCAATAGTATGGAGATGGGCATCGGCCATCGGCACCAGCTTACATGCGACACAAATCGGGGGACGTGAACGTCAGACAACCCAACTGATTCGGACAAACCACGGAATTTAAAAACCAAATTGTGTCGCAAGATCAGCACTCACATGCACCGGGAAGAAAAAGGTGAACTCCGGCGGACCTCAGCGGGGGAAGCGACACATGCAGGAAATTGGATGCAAGATCTTAGTGAATCGCGGCAGCTCCGAATCCTCGTTGGACATTCCGGATCGGCGGCGTCAAGGGGACTGGTAAGTAAATGTGCCCCCATAGGGCCTTAAAGAATCTGCTATGATGTTTGCCCCCATGGAAGGTGCATACATACTACATATAAATATACAACACATACTGTTATATATTAGTATTTTACCCAATTCTATATATTTTAATTTAAATAAATGAAACACATGTAGAACAAGACTCACATCACATCCATATGTTTTATCCAGTTCTCTGCTAATACATTTTCAGCAGACAACATGAGACTTTGACCCGGTGAGTCAGTGGGCAGCTCTGCACAATGTGATACATATTAAGGGTCTTTGGGACTTGATAACTTTTTTAACACATTTTATTTTTTTTTTTTTGCTGGCAATATCAAGGAGTGATCTGTGAAGTGCTTCTTGTAGCTGTCTGTCAGGAACCCTATTTATAAATCCAATGAATATTTTACCACTTTGCAGATTGTATTGCTTTCAACTGCACAGAACTATCAGCCAATATCAGCCATTGAATATTCATGGTGCTTGAGACTTATCAGAAATGTATTTTTTCTTCACTTTTTTATTATTATTAGAATCACGTAGTGTAATGGCCGGGTATGGAAATTGTGATCACATTGTGGCTGTACTCATTATAACGGCAAATATTTAGATTCTTTATTTGATCATTTATTGGGGAATTATCATGTGAATGAATCGGAGTCTGACGTCGGAGACAGGCAAGGGTTCCTATATTTCAGGTTATGTATTGCATGTGTGACTTATTTCCTAGCATTACACATAAAGCATGATATAGGAGAATCAAACGTGAAAGGAAAGTTCCCCAGAAAATGTCCCCCAATGTCTTTCCCCCTGCTGTACCTTCTCCCTCACATCGTTCCACTGGAGAAAATGGTCAGTTATGTCTTTACCTCATATGAGTAATAGCTTGTTATCCTTCCCATATGTAAAATATGGGTTATAACAGGAAGGCTGCCAATATCTTCTAAAATTTCTTTAAAATAAATACAAATAAAATACAAATACTACATAATAATCAGGTAATATATTCAATTTCTCTGTCCTGAAGCTGCCATGTTGGTTACTCCTCTCTTTGCTCTGGGTCTCCCTTGTGTTTTGTTAGGAATGGAAGGGTTAAAGGTATATTAATTTGATTGTATATTGAGCAGATTGATATGTCATTTTGTCAGAATAGATTCAGTGTAACTCATACTGTATTTCATTCATTTAGTGGAAATCTAACACCAAAATCCATCATGATGAACCAGGGACACTTACTTATAGATCCATGCACTGTGACAGTGGTAGAATTCTTAAATTAGCTATCCATGGCCTCATTCCTGCTAAAATCAATTTATAAAATTATGGTAATGAACCAGATGGACCGCTCCATGCTGCAGAATCACAGGCTGTTACACAGTCCGCCCTGCTCCCTCAGCACTTCTCCCCTCCCTCTGTCTGACGGACAGAGTAGGGTTTCAGTATAGTGGGAGGGGGAGTGCTCTTGCATAGTATAACATCTTGTGATGCTACAGCAAGGAGGGGGTCAGGTAACGTCCCCAGAGCCCTTCAGGCTCATTAGCAGAATTTTAAACGTGGATTTTAGTAGTAAGGAGACCACGGATAACAAATATAAGAAGATTCCCACAGTCACGGTGCCTGAGTGTATGAGTAATGTCCCTGGTTATCATGATGGATTTTGATGTCTGTCTGGCTTTGAAAAGGACCAACTATTTCCAAAACTGTAGAACAATCAACTCAGCTGCTCCTGCTCTATGACATGCTGCTGCAGAGAAGACAATGGGGCACATTTAATAAGAACAGTGCAGTCTGGACTAGGTGCAGTTTACATGTGTAGTATGCAGGTGGCGCTAGATTTCGGATTTCTATCGCACATACTTCATGAATCTGGTGCCCCCTGCACTGCTCCAACAGAGTGCACCATCTTTTTGGTGCACCATTAACACACTTCTGTTGAACTTTGCATATTAAATCTGGCACACGGTGCAGCTGAACCACAAAATGGTCGTGTGCAACACAAATGTGGGAAAAGAAGGTGCAAAGTCCAACAGAAAACTTGTGCATGGCTCTTAATAAATCTGCCCCATTATGTACAATCTGCACAGCTCCTTCTGCTCTTTAACTTGCCTGCAGATAGGACACTATTTACAATCTAATCAGTTCCTGCTATACAACATGCTGCCTGCAGATAAGATACTATGTACAATCTACTCATTTTCTGCTTTACAACATGCTGCCTGCAGATAGGACACTATGGGGCACATTTACTAAGGGTCCTGCAGCAGCGATTCTGTCGAGTTTTCTCTAATATTTCCGATTTGCGCCGTTTTGTGCTGAATTTCCCCGGGTTTTGGCGCACAAGATCAGATTGTGGTGCATCGGCGCCGCGACATAAATCAGGGGGCGTGGCCGTCGGACAACCCGACAGATTCGGACAAACCGCGGAATTTAAAAAAAGAATTGTGTCGCAAGATCAGCACTTACATGCACCGGGAAGAAGAAGGTGAACTCCGCTGGACCTCGGCACAGCAGCAACACCTGCTGGATATTGGGCGCACGGCCTTAGTGAATCCCAACGGACCTGAATCCTCATCGAATAACGCGCCGCGGGATCGCGACTGGATTGGGTAAGTAAATGTGCCCCTATGTACTATCTGCTTAGCTCATCCTGCTCTATAACATACTACCTGCTAATAAGACACTATTTACAATCTGCTGCTCTCCTCCTTCTCTATAAAATGTTACCTGCAGATAGGACACTATGTACAATCTCATCAGCTCCTTTTGCTCAATAACATTCTGCCTGCAGCTAGAGAACTAGGTACAATCTGCTCAGCTGCCTTAAGCTGCAACACCTCATACAATATGACTGGCTCTACCTTCTATATAACATACTGGGGCAGATTTACTTACCCGGGCCAATCGCGGCGCGTTCTCTGCGGTGGATTCGGGTCCGTTCGGGATTCATTAAGGCAGTTCCTCCAACACCCACCAGGTGGGGCTGCTGCGCTGAAGTGCATCGGAACACACTCAAGTTCACCGGCCTATTCCTAGTGAAGGTAAGTACAAGCTCCGCGGCACTTTTTTTTTTTAAAATGCGGCGGTTTTTCCGAATCCGTCGCGTTTTCGTTCAGCCACGCCCCCGATTTCCGTCGCATGCATGCCAGCGCCGGTGCGCCACAATCCGATTGAGTGCGCCAAAATCCCGGGGCAATTCAGGGGAAATCGGCGCAAATCGGAAATATTCGGGTAACACGTCGTGAAAACGCAAATCGGGCCCTTAGTAAATGACCCCCACTGTTTACTATTTCTAGAAAGGACTGTATACATAATGGGGCACATTTACTAAAAGCAGTGCAGTGTGTACTATGTGCAGTTTGCCTGTGTAGTGCGCAGGGGGCGTCAGATTCATCATTTGTGGTGCACGTTCTTCATATATCTGACACACTTCTGTTGGACTTTGCATGTTAATTGTGGCGAACGGTCCGTCTGTGCACCCGAGTTTGTGTTGCACGAGGAATAGTGCAGCCGCGCCCCAAAAAGGTTGCGTGCGCCTTATATATGGTACAGGAACTTCAAGCAGTTATAAAATAATGTGGAAAGTCTGTAATCTGTACCGCGCTAAAAAATTTATAATAAGGAAATAAGAAAACACATTAAAAAATTGTAAAAAAAAAAAGGAAACACTTATTAATATTTAATATTGGTCAAGCTGAATACATAGTACTTATACATTTACAAAGTGAATTCTGGCTTTCAAAGCAAAAAGATAGAGCAGAATATCTCTCTATATTAGTCAGCAATAGTTTTTTTTAAAAAAAATTAACCTCATGTGGAAATTTCCTAATTTGATTTTCTACTAAACACGGCTTATGCGTTACATCTCTGTATCAAGTGCTCAGTTCTCCTACATGAGTGTTACTGAATCCTGGCTTCTCTTACTATCCTCTGGACATTTTCAATGATACAACATAATGGTATTCCCTAATATCAGTTTATTGACCCCTTACTTCCTATATTTGCTCCGCAACCCTTGACCCTCATCTATCTCTGTCTTACTCCTGTTGTGATCTCATGATCAGACTGACCTCATTTCATCCTTCTCTGGTTAATACACTTTCCAGTAAATATACTGTATGTAGACTTTGCCTGCTGTTCTGTAGCGCTCTACACAGTGGTAAATTTTGTACTTCTGGGGCCCCAAGTAAAGCTGTCTTAGACCCCCTGAAGGCATATCTTTGTTTTGAACATAGAAAGGAATCTGTTCCACCCTGCAATAAACCTGCATTTTCATCACAGAACCAACAGCACCCTCCAGTTGGGTATTAAATATTCTTTTTGCACATATTAATGAGCTGAGAAGTCTCACACTTTGCGAGTTTTTTTTTTTTTTTTAAAGAAACAGAGAGGTTACAGGGAAAGGAACACTTTAGATACCCATATGTTTGCTTCATAGTGCCCGGAACAATGCTACTAGGCAGTATCTATCATAGAAACACCTGCTGAGTGGAGATTTACACCTTTAAAATGAAACCAGAAGCAAAGTTCTAGGTGCTATAGAGTGTAAAATAGGGAGATTTTCAGTAGTGGATTATAATATGGGTATTTTGGATGGTGGCTTCTAGGGGGGCCTATGGCCACCCAAAAAAACCCACTATGTTTCATACTGCTCTGATGAGATAATAGATATATGCAGCCCAGAATCCTCATACTTGTTTGCCAGTGCTCAACACATGTGTATAAGAGCCCTTCCAGGACCTTCAAGAATTTGAAAGCGACAGGAGGGAGCAACGTTTGTTTCACAAAAAGTGTAGCTCTGGTATCATATGCAGGCAGTGAATGTAACTGAAAAATACAGTAGATTGAAAATTGTGGGTCCCCACAAGTCAAACAGCTGCCTAGGGCCATAGATAGTGTTAATCTGGCCCTGGGTGTCTGAAATGAATGTCACCCTTTATCCTCACCGCCTGTCTCATCTGAGGAAAATCTGATGCCTTCCAGGCAACGTGTGACTCTTTTCATGCTATTTGAATAGGACTCTATTTTTGTATTTGGAAATTACCACAATGACAAGATTCTTAAATATACTCAGGATAACAAAATAGCACATTCTCTAACTCATTGATATTAACAAAAATACAGTATTTCACAGATATAATTTCAACCTGTCTCTATCAGTCCTAGTGTATACAATCTCAGTTGCCCCAGGATCTGACCGTAAATTTTCTGACTTAGGGTTGGGCATGGCAGATTCTTCTCAGGAATATCTTCTCCTGTCTGCTTGCTGCAGCATATCTCTCTGCATCTGCGCCTCCCCCCTACATTCCAAGATGAGCTCACACACAGACACTACCTGCCTGCAAGCGGTAGTAAGAGGAAACTAAATCTACAAGCTACATATAGGATAAGATCTTTATAGCAGGGGAAGGAGTTACAGCAGAGCTGACAGTGTTTGTTATAGCTCAGATGTAGCAGAGCTGAAGTGTGTCATTGTGTGCTATATGCATATCATGGATCTCATCATCTATCGTCTCTTTTGTGTCTCATCTCTCTTTCTATGTCTCAAATGCTAGTAGAATGTGCAGAAGCTAAATGAAAATGTAGATAAACCCTGAACCTTGATAATCTAAGCACATTGTCAGCACACAGCATCTCTAGCACAGAGGAATCATGTAGTGGCCATTACTGACCATTACTGAGTGATAGGAGCTAAAACAGCAGTAAAACTGAGTAACATTGTAAAGTAAGCGGGTTACAAATGATCTTTATTGTGTAAACATCACTAGGGAGTTACAATTTAAGAACTTAATTTTATAGGAAAGCCCCTTTAAACAGGTGCAATACCCCTGCCAATACATAGGCAGGCTGGTAGTTGTGAATAGTTCCGTCTCCAGGTTAGGAGCTGTTAGAGGGAGTCATGAACCCTCCAGTAAGTTCCTAGCACAGAGAGATTATATAGTTAAATGGGTGTAAGATGTTATCCAATTATGTGGCTGTATTGTAAATTGGAGTGTGATTGGAGAGGTGCTGACCAGGGGGAGTATAAAACCCCTGTACAGGGGGAACACATGGTCTTGGTCCTTCAGAGTCTGTCAGCAGTCCAGACAACTTGGTCTGAGTGTAGGGAGTGATAGAGTGTGGAGCACACCTTTGGTGCTGGTGCAGAACCCAATCCCAGGAACTGAGTCAGGAGACTCGAATCCAGAGCTGCAGCTTCAACAGTTTAGACACAGCTCCATCTCAATTATCTCAGCCTGCATCTACTACAAGGCTGGTGCTTTATTCCTTAGGACCCTCTCCACGCCCACTTCAGTACCAGAATCCAGATCTGCTGTGTGACCGTTCTGGCCCGTTACCTGCTACCTGTTGTACAATAAAGAACTGTGAGTTGATTTGCACAACGTTACCTCTGCCTGATCCCTGGATACGGCTGTCTACCACCACGGGCTTCCCCATCCATTACCCAGGGGCTTATCTTGCAGGGAGAACCAGTACATCAGCCTCTCCCTCCTTATTTCTTGTACAGACCACATGCTGGAGACCTGCCAGGCTGTGGGACAGCCCTCTGGCCCCATACCAAGGAACGACATCATCGTCGCAATCGCCAGCCACTACGGTATTCTGGGCCTCGACTGCCTCCAGGCCCCAAGAAAAAGGCTCGGCCCCGGTGGGGGATGTTGCACTTGTTTTCTGTGGAACTTTCTTTTCTCGTTTGATACTCCTATATCACGCTCTATGTGTTTTCTGGGCGGTGGTTGTCACCAGGCCCCAAGAAAAGGCTAGGTCCTGGTGGGGGATGTTGCACGTGCAATCATGCTAATAGTGCAATAGTGTTAATAGTTTAGTAGGTGAAAAAGTTGTATTGGAGTCATGAGGTTGGTAATACAGATTAAAGGGGGCATGTGGGTCAGAATCCAGCTTTCTCCTGTAACCCTAAGGCCACATTCACACGACTGTATGGGGGACGCATATACGGCCGCAAGCTTGGCATAGAAGGCAATGGCCACACGGAGTGATACGGTACCGCTCTGTACACGGGAAAAAGAGAGGACATGTCCTATTTTTCCCCGTATTATGGGCCATATCTCATGCATTGCAATAAAGAGGGGTCATCCCTCCTCCTCTCCATTGTGGCTGATGTGTGCCCACCCAGCCTTAGCCGTGTGGGCATACGTCAGTGTGAATGCAGCCTAACAGGGCAGACGACTGATCAACTGAGTTCCCAAAAGTAAATAGATGCATTGCATTATGGGTAAATCCCCCTTTGGCTGTACATACATCTGATTGTATTATAAATATACACATGAACTAATATACAACAAACCTGCACAGCTAAAAATAAATACAAAAATCTAGAAGCGGCCAACACACTAAAGTGTCAAATTGAACATGCAAGAAAAACCAAGAGAAGTGTGTATAGGCCAAAAAATTATTACAAATCTTTATTAACTATTGACACCACACATAAACGTATAAAAACACCTAAAAAGTACATACGTACATATGTCCTAGACCCATGTATTAAGATCACAATAGATCCATACACAACACATCACCCTAATGGACAATAGAAATGTTGTCAAAAAGTTCCTATCGGTAGTAATGATTAAATGAAAATGGAAATGATACATAAAGAAAATTTGAGATAAACATATATGATTTCCCTTCTAAACAATAAGCATATGATGCTATAGCAGTGGTTCTCAACCTTTGTAATGCTGTGACCCCGCAATACAGTTACTCATATGGCGGTGACCCCAAACCATGCGATTTGCAGTAAAAACACAATAAAATCGTGGCTCCTAAGGCTTTAGGCGACCCCTGTGTTTTGGTCGTTCGACCCCTGCTGGGGTCAGGACCCACAGGTTGAGAACCACTGTGCTATAGGAACAAGAGGCACACTCAGTGAGAAATGGTTTGATCAGAGGTACATAATTACTAGAGATGAGCGAACACTAAAATGCTCGGGTACTCGTTATTCGAGACGAACTTTTCCCGATTAATAATAACCCTCATCCATAAAGCTCTGTATAATGCTGCACCCCCCCTACCTCTCCTCTCTTATCTCAGTCTATCGCCCAACCCGTGCTCTTAGATCCGCCAGTGATCTTAGATTAACCTCTACCCTAGTGCGGACCTCCCACTCGCGTCTCCAAGACTTCTCTAGAGCTGCACCAATTCTATGGAATGCTCTGCCCCGGACTATCAGACTAATACCTAACCTCCAAAGTTTCAAACGTGCTCTTAAAACCCATTTCTTTAGGCAAGCCTATAACACTCATTAACTGCATGAAGTTTTAACTCTTCTACTAACCCGTCCTGTGTCGTCCTCCCATCTGTTATCCAGCAACCAACAGGCACCAGACTTCTCTGCAGTCCCATTCACCCTGGACCTGGTATATAAGATGACGGCTGAGTGGTTCAAGCGACAGCAATTCCATTTATTATATTTTTTTCTATTCCCTAAGAAGAATGGCTTGACCATTAAATATTCTTTTACCTCGTGTTACCCCATCATCTTCATAAACCGTAAGCTCTGGCGAGCAGGGACCTCACTCCTGTTGTTCCATACAAATGTTGTGCTCTGTTACATTACATTTGTATTTGTTTCCTATGATTTGTAAAGCGCTAATTTTCCCACTTCGGTCTTTGCTATGGATATGTGTGCCACTAAGAGCTAAACACAACGGTAGCAAGTCCCCCTGCTAATTCCTCACAAAATGGTACTAGATGCAAATTAAAATAAAAAAAGTAGAACGTTATTGTAGCCCTAAGAAGGGCTGTTGGGTTCTTTGAGAATCACTCCTGCCTAACAGTAAGCTAATAGAACACCCTAACGCTTTCCCTGACCAGCAGCAGCTCTCTCCCTAGCGGCATCCAGACACAGAATGATCCGAGCAGCGCGGGCAGCGGCTAGTCTATCCCAGGGTCACCTGATCTGGCCAGCCAACCACTGCTATCGACGTGTAAGGGTACCACGTCATGCTGGGTGGAGTGCAGAGTCTCCTGGCTTGTGATTGGCTCTGTTTCTGGCCGCCAAAAAGCAAAACGACGGGAGCTGCCATTTTCTCGAGCGGGCGAAGTATTCGTCCGAGCAACGAGCAGTTTCGAGTACCCTAATGCTCGACCGAGCATCAAGCTCGGACGAGCATGTTCGCTCATCTCTAATAATTATACTTTTTGGTAATGGCAGACATAATATGAAGGTCGCATTGGAATGGCCCCATCCAATATGGAAGTAAATGATAATAAACCACCAACTAGAAACTTTTTGTTATAATGTCAAAAATACTAAATTGCATGTTTTTCCTGTGGTTTTCATGAGCTGTTCTATGTTATTCCTATAATATATAGACAGGTAAGGTATAGTACTAATAAGAGTACACATAGAAATAGGATAGCTGCCAGTTGAATGCATGTTCAGCGGATATAGTAGGCGTTCTTTTTGACTATACAATAAGTTTGAATGATTCAATCAGCCAAGTTTTAAAAAAGTGAAGTTTGAGAAGTTGTCTTTTGGAATAGATAAACTAGTTTGGCTTTTATATTGCTTCATGTAATTAGGGTTCCTAAAAAATCATGCTTGATTTTAAGGGGGCCAGCGGCTAGTCTATCCCAGGGTCACCTGATCTGGCCAGCCAACCACTGCTATCGACGTGTAAGGGTACCACGTCATGCTGGGTGGAGTGCAGAGTCTCCTGGCTTGTGATTGGCTCTGTTTCTGGCCGCCAAAAAGCAAAACGGCGGGAGCTGCCATTTTCTCGAGCGGGCGAAGTATTCGTCCGAGCAACGAGCAGTTTCGAGTACCCTAATGCTCGACCGAGCATCAAGCTCGGACGAGCATGTTCGCTCATCTCTAATAATGACTCATTTTGAGCCTCCCCTGCTATGTAATGCACCCTTTTATGGGCCTTAAACTATCTAATGCACACTATATGATCCCCTTATTGTCATGCCCCTCTCACCTTTCGCCCGCTCATTTAAAGGGATATTCTCATCTGGGAATTCACATTTAATTTAACTCATTTGCCATATCTATATATATATATATATATAAACTTTTTTTCTTTTACCAACTGAATGTTATTGAAAGAAATGTACCTGTGTAAAGATAATTTCCCATAAATGTCGTCATATGGTCCCTTAGAAACGAGATAGGCGTCCTTGGATCCAACCACCACTTCACTCTTCCAGCAGTGGCCAGGCATGTGCTATTGAGGCACCTGACCACCTGAATTCAGCTTTTATTACCACATGACGACTGTGGGACATGCAGTAATTCCTGGACCTTACCGTTTGTCCCTTTACTCCAAGGACAGCTGTCCTTCATTTCAAAGGGACCATATGACTATATTTATGGGAAATTATGTATAAATATGACAGATTAATTAAATGTGAATGCTCAGATGAGAATACCCCGTTAAGCCTCTACTGTTAATGCTTCCCTTTCTGTTGCCCTCTCTCATTACATTTCTATTGTCCATTAGGGTGATGTGTTGTGTATGGATCTATTGCGATCTTAATACATGGGTCTAGGACATATGTACGTATGTACTTTTTAGGTGTTTTTATACGTTTATGTGTGGTGTCAATAGTTAATAAAGATTTGTAATAATTTTTTGGCCTATACACACTTCTCTTGGTTTTTCTTGCATGTTCAAATATACACATGAAGTCACTTAATGACAATTCCTCTCCGAGCTTTCTATTTCCAATCTATTACTTCATTTGGGCAGAATAAAATATTTGAAGTGAAAATAAACCATTCCCGGCATGTGATCTATTGTGGCTGCAAGCAGCGAGCACCAGTGGAATGGGACATATTGTTAAATTAATAAAAATAAATCTCTGTGATTCACATTTCGAATAATAGTTCTCAGAAATGCCTGAGACACCTATGAATCACAGAGAAATCACTGTCACCAGCGAGCAATACAGTAGCATGTCAGGCGCTACAGTGCGTGGGCGGAGGAAAATTACCTTACGATTTTTGGTTTCAATTTGAATGAAAATGTTATTTTCTGAAGTTCCTTTTATGTTTCCTTGTGTTATCTTATCTAATCTTTCTTTCTACAGATGAAGTAATCTTAAAGCAAACCTGTCAGCAGGAAAGTCATTTTTAGCTGGTGACAGGTTCCACTAACCTATGCTGTGCCGATATCAAAAATGTCTGTGTCTCCTTATCCATTATTCCTCTCCTTCATACCATCCAATTCCATCCCCTTCCATCTAGGACTCGCCTCACCACATGGCAGGGAGCCTGGTAATGTGAAATAATGTTTTAAAAAGTACTGAAAATAATCAAAATACTGACAAAGGCAGTATAGCATAGGCTAGGGGATCCTATTACCGGCTAAAACTGACATTCCTGGTGACATTCCTTTACATTTCAGGTTGAGGATCTTTATAGTTAGGTGTCGAGAATTGGATATATTAATATATTATTGCATAATTTTGAGTGGTAATAGTGTGTGAGTAATATTTAAAAATTTTATTATTGGTAGTGCAATATACAGGCAGTCCCCGGGTTACGTACAAGATAGGGTTCTGTAGGTTTGTTCTTAAGTCAAATTTGTATCCAAGTCAGAACTGTATATTTTATAATTGTGACTCCAGCCAAAAACTTTTTGGTCTCTGTGATTAACAATAAATCTTAGTTACAGACACCTGTGATAACTGTTACAGCTGAGGATTTTAACCTGGGACTAAAATACAGTAAATTACCAACATCCAGAGATCCGTTTGTAACTAGGGGTTGTCTGTAAGTCGGGTGTTCTTAAGTAGGGGACCGCCTGTATTACCTCATATGAACGTCATTCGAACAATAATTTAGCATTTTGGGTCTCCACTTTTTTCGCAAGGCCACACATTGGGGCACATTTACTAAGGGTCCGAATCAGGTTTTGCCGCCGGGTTTCCTGAATTTTCCCGCTTTGTGCCGAATTGCCCCGGGATTTTGGCACACGCAATCGGATTGTGGCACATCCACGCCGGCATGCATGCAACGGAAATCGGGGGGCGCCGCCATTGGAAAACCGGACAAATTCGGAAAAACCGCGGTATTTAAAAAAAAAAGTGACACGTGCTTACATGCACCCAGAATAGGTTGGTGAACTCCGGCGAACCTCGACGGACTTCGGCGCAGCAGCGACACCTGGTGGACATGGGGCGCACGACCTTAGTGAATCGCCGGAAGACCCGAATCCTCGACGGAGAACGCGCCGCTGGATCGCGACAAGACCGGGTAAGTAAATGATCCACATTATCTCTAATAAATCTGATATATATATATCACACAATGGGGCTTATTTACTTAGGTACTGCGGCCGCATTTCTGGCGGGTTTTCCGGCGTTTTCGGGGATTGCGCTGGGGATTGCGTCGCACGCGCTCGGATTGTGTCGTAAACGCGCCGGCTTTCAGGTGACACAAATTGGGGGGCGGGCCGATGGACAATCCGACAATTAACATTTAAAAGCACTTACATGCACCGGGAAGAAAAAGGTGAACTCCAGCGGACCTGATCAGTGCACTTTATGCCACTAAACCAGGTAATAATCCAGGACAGATAACCTTGGTCCTCCATGAACATATAAAAAGAATATAAAATATATGCCTCCACACGGAAAAGAAAGAAAACTGCTCTGCTGTCACTGTAGTGGTCAGACCAGGTTATTACAGAGCATCTCCCTTTTACTCATGGAAGATGTATTTTCGTGGCTCAGCTTGCCCACTACAATGACCATGGAGCTGTCTACTTCCTGTTCCATTCTGTTTGTATCAGCTTTACATGAAAGTTGAACTATGAAGAAGATGAACTTTAGGGATACCGGGTATTCATCGAATCCAAGTTTGGTGATCCTTCCTCAGAAAAATGGTTGTCTATGGTTGCACTTTGTGTCTTTGGCTACACTAAGAGTAAACTAAGCTAAACTATTGTAATGCTGATGTTTGTGAATGAACAGAGGAAAGGACAGAGCTGGACAATGAGTCCTAAGGCTAGAGAGGTCCCTACCCACTTGCTCATCCTGCCCTAGACAATATATGACAACTCATCAAAAATGACAAAATGACAACATGGAAACAAAAACAAAAAAAATCCCCTATGTAAAAATACTGGTCTAAACCAAGAGAACTAAGCAGTACAGAATTAAGTGACAATTGGATGGTCAGAAGACAAGCAAGAAAAAAAAATATATATAAGTCCAGAAAACACTTGCAAGCTTTAAAGAAGACTTGTAGCAAGCACTGGCCAAACAAACCTCTTATGACAGTGATGGCAAACCTTTTAGAGACCGGGTGCCCAAACTTCAACCAAAACTTCTTATTTACCATCGAGTTCCAACTTGATAAATTAAACAGTAACTTATTGCTCTCTTTTGTTCCACAACAGTCAATCGTATCAGCCCCCTGAGGACACCAGTACAGTTGAAAGCAGGGAGGCAAATTCAGACATCATTGTAGCTTCTCTCCAGAGTCTCTCTGTACAGGAAGAATTGTGGGGCCAGTAGTAGGACCTCCAAAAATATTCTGGGCCAGTTCACACTTTCTTACTCCTCTTGCAGTTGCAATCAGTCAAGGATACTTCACTTTAAAAGAGTGCCAAGAGCTGCATCTCAATTGTCTAGGACTGCAGGAAGATTTAAGTCCTGTCTGGTGAACTTTGTCCTGGGTGCCCACAGAAAGGTCCCCGAGTGCCACCTCTGGCACCCGTGCCATAGGTTCACCATCACTGTCTTATGAGATATCCAAGTCCTGGTCCAGGGAATGGCCCCATCAGTGTTGGACTGGGGTTTCTTGGGCAAACCAGAAAAATTATGCTGGGGGCCCTCCTTCCATCAACTTCTAGAAAACAGACTCTAGAACCCTCTTCCAAATTGAGTTGTCTTCTGCTGTATCTGTAGGGTCCAGTACTGGGTTAGAGCCTGGACCCACCGGAGGATCCTCGGGTACTCTGGTGGGCCAGTCCAACACTGGGTCCCGTGACACCCAAACAAACCAGTTTATCATGGAAGGAATGTGAGTGGAAGAAGCATCTGTTCATTACAATTAGCTTAACTGTCTGCAGCTCAAAACAAAGTCAACAGGATAGGACAAAATGCAAAAAAATCAGCAGTCAGCAGTGCTTCATCTGCACAGATGCTACAACTATTCAACAAAATACACCAAACTATTAAGTACAGATGCCCTCCCTTAAATATATGTTCATGGGGAGATTTCTTCCTACAAAAGACAACATTCTAGTATAAAAATGAAATACTGTACAGGAGGTTACATAAAAATGTACAGCTTTGTATGAAGCAACCCTGAAACAATGCAGACATTTGCTTTGATACTTAATGACAGTGTAGCAATAGGATTAGGAAACTCCTCAGAATCCGTTTGTGCAGCATAAATTCGGTATGCTTTGCAAACATTCCTAAAATTATATGCATGATTGAAAATGCAAAAAAAAAAAAATCTGTTCCATCTCTGCGCAGTCAGATGTAAATGTGGCATTTATTCAGCGGTGTAAAATTTCGCGCTTACACCCTACTATCAGATCATGCATTTGGATCCTGTTAGCGCCTATGAGATTGCATGGGTTTTTCCCACTAAATGAATATTTCAAAAAATAAATTACATTTAATTACCTTCAATATCTAAATAATTACTCAGAATGATAACTTCTAGAAGGTAACTGAAAGATCTCTGCAACTGAAAATCATTTCAGTAATTAACTCATTAAAATTGATTACATTTTTGTAACTGTAATGGCTTCGTACATATTTTCAAAGTCATCCCTGGGGTGGCGAAAATGATATTTCCTTTCAGGGTTCACCTAGAATCTGCAGGATGAGTTCTATTTGAATAATATGTTATGGCTTACTATATCTGTAGATATCTGAGGGATCCGTGTCAATATTAACCTGTTCATTATAGTTTGATTGATAACATAGGAACCTGGAAATTTGCATCTATACTTTCTATTTCTTCTTTAATTGAGTCCTTACAGATTTAAAGGAAATCTACCATTTGCTTTTATATATTATGAACCAAACATACCTTGAGAATGCCGTAGCTACATTGATGCAGAAACATATCTTGTTTAATCCCTGAATGGAGTGGTTTTGCTTAAAAACAATTATAAAATTGTGACCATGAGGCTCTGTCATTCCTGTGGCGGCCCTGGCCCTCTCCTCACCCTAATTTTGCACTGTTTTAGCCTTGTACTGGTCAGCACAAGCCGAGAATAGGTCATCACTGTGTTTTCCTTGACAGGCAGAAGTGATCAAACGCTGCACCATCCCCCAGCTGCTGTGTATGAGTCAGCCAGCTCAGGTTGATTAGTCCTGTCTGGACAGTTCAGGCAGCTCCGGTGTATGTTGAAGTATTTTGTTTATGTATGGTGCCAGGGCACCAAGATTTCACAGGGTCCTGAAATTTATAATAGTTTTTTGAGCAAAACCACTCAATTTAGGGATTAAACAAGATATGTGTAGCTACAGCATTCTCAAGGTATGTTTGGTTCACAATGTATGAATACAAATGTTAGATTTCCTTTTAAGGATCTTTTAGCCAAGGCAGGTGTAAAGATATGTTCTGGTGTAAGAGTGCTTTCAAAAACTGAAGTGTTAATAGGAAGTGTTAAAAAATATCCTGTAGCTAGACAATGGTCCCAAACATCATCATGGACTTGGAAGTAATAATATGGTTGTCACAAAGCCCCTAAACGTAAAGTCATCATGAATGTCATTTTTAGCTGGTGACAGGATCCAACAGTCTATGCTATGCTGAGTTTAAAATGCCTTTCTCAGCTTTCTGAATTATTTCAGTACTTTATAAAAGTTTATTTCACTTTACCTGGCTCACTGACAGCAGCATGTCCCTCCTGGTGTCCCGCACCGCCGTCTTTCTAGTCCATGCCCCAGCGGCGTGAACAGCTTCCAGTCGGCCGGTCACATCCACCTGTCCCCATAATCATTTTGTATGATGAAAAATAATAAATAACCCTGAAACAAAAATTTAAATGTTGAATCTTTTACTTTTCAGTTTTCCTGTAAACGATAAGAGGTGCAAACAGACAATAACAAAAACCATCAAAAATGAACTGGAGTATTTACTGTGATGAGTTATTCCAGATTCTCCATAGAACAGACAAATAACATTTCCTTCACTGTTTGTGAGATATTATTGCACCATTGCTGGTCACATGCTGCTCCATGGCTGCTTCATTATGTCTCATTGTTGCGATTGGAAGTGACAAGACAGCAAGTAGGGAAGTTGTTCTAAATAATTCAATTTAATTATATTATAAGATTAAAGCAAAAATAAAGATGTTTAATTAACTCTAAAGTTCCTATACGAATGATCCAGTTAAAGGAGAATTCCTATATCGTGGGGATAATATGGGAATCACCTATACTGAGGATGGATGATCAATGTCAGAATGTCAGACGTGTAACAGCAGGCAACCCATGGTGAGCAGAAACTGCACTCACTGCGGTGCTAAAAATGCTACAGTCATGGTTGTCAGTCACATGGAAGGCCAGTAGGATCTCATAAAGGAATCCTTATTCTTGTTATCAGGGTAAGACAATGGGGGTCATTTACTAAGATTTGCGTTTTCCCGACGTGTTACCCGAATATTTCCGATCTGCGCCGATTTTCCCTGTATTGCCCCGGGTTTTTGGCACACGCGATCGGATTGTGGCGGATCGGCGCCGGCATGCACGCGACGGAAATCAGGGGGGCGTGACCGAACAATAACCCGATGGATTCGGAGAAACCTCCGCATTTAAAAAAAAAAGTGTCGCGGGACACACGCTTACCTTCACCCGGAATAGGATCGTGAACTCCAGTGCGTTCCGATGCTCTTCAGCGCAGCAGCGACACCTGGTGGACGTTGGAGGAACTGCCCTAGTGTATCGCCAGAAGACCCAAATCCACCGTAGAGAATGCGCCGCTGGATCGCGAATGGGCTGGGTAAGTAAATCTGCCCCAATGTTTTGAGGGTTTCTGAAGGTTATACTTCAGGTAGAGCCAGTGACACATGACCATGGATGGTCCATGAAAAAGGGGCTGCGCTCTGGGCCATCATGGTTGTCTGAATCAGGCCTGAGAAGCTGCTGTCTTTTAAAAATGGAAATAAATGGAGACCAATCTCTCAGTTGCTTCTCCTCGGATACTGGGGCAAATGTACTAAGAACAGTGCAGTGTGTACTATGTGCGGTTGCCTGTGTATAGTTCAGGGAGCGCCGGATTAAGGATTTCTGGTGTACGTTCTGCATGAATCTGACGCCCTCTGCACTGCCTCGACGGAGTGCACCACTATTTTTTTGGTGCACCTTTGACATGGGGTGTGCGACACAATTCTGTCGGACAATGCATGTTAAATCTGGCGCAGGTCCGACCGAGCACCAGAACGACCCCTAATTTTGTCGCATGGAGGCTAGTGCAGCTTTGCCACAAAAGGGTCACGTGCAACTCAATTGCAGTGCAGACACTTATTAAATACCTGTGCAAGCAGTTTGTACCTAAAAGAATGTGCTAAGTCGGACAGAAAACTGGCGCAAGGACCTTAGTAAATGTGTCCCAGGATCTGTGGTTTCTGGAGACCCTACAACCACTAATCAATAGCAGTGTTCCCTCTTAGCTTTGGAACACAAACATTTTAAAGAGGTTTATATCTCCATGTATCTGAAAGCCTTGAAAATTGTAACTATTCTTTCAGAGTGCACAGCGTAGAGGAATCAGGACGGCCCGTGTATGACCTGACGGCCGAGCTGCAGTACTCAGAGAAAGTCCTATTGTCTTCTGACACTTTTATAAATATGCCCATAGTATAGCGACCTTTAAATTTGAGGTCCTTCACCCCAAAAGCCTAAAGAAACGCTACTGATTTAAGGCTCTCAAACCAGGTGGCAGGTTAAAGGAAATCTACCACAATGAACCAAACATACCTTGAGAATGCTGTAGCTACACTGATGCAGAAACATATCTTGTTTAATCAATGAACTGAGTGGTTTTGCTTAAAAAACAATTAAAAAATTATGATAATTAGGCTGCTCCAGCCTTGTCCTGCCCTGCATAAGCTGAGAATTAATCATCACTGTGTTGTCCCTGACAGGCAGAAGTAATCAATCACTGCTCCATCCCCCAGCTGCTGTGTATGAGTCATCCAGCTCAGGTTCATTAGTCATGTCTGGACAGTTCAGGAAGCTCCGTGTAATATGTTTATGTACAGACTTTTATTATTGTTTTTTGAGCAAAACCACTCAGTTCAGGGATTAAAGAGGATATGTTTCTGCATCAGTGTCACTACAGCATTCTCAAGGTATGTTTGGTTCACAATGCATGAAAACAAATGGTAGATTTCCTTCAAACACTGTAACTCGGTTATGACTTCATTGTTAAGAACTTGGAAGAACAGAGTGGTGGGGAACCAGGAAGGGCCAGGAACTGAATGGTGGGGAGAGGAAGGGGGGGTTAAGAGATGAGTTTAAATATTTTTTAGTATCTCATGTTTATTTTTCTACTGGGAAACACATTTGTCTTTACAGTTACAGATGGTTTCCGTATCCCTGTACAAAAAATGTCTTCATTCAAGAACTTCAGTTTTTCTACATGGAGCTACTCTACCTCCAAAGACACGACCTCATGTATATTGCCCATTATTATTTGCACCCCGTAACAAGTTCCCTTACTACGGGCTATTGCCTGGCCTCTATCCTGGAATGGGAAATTGTTTTGTAAAACAAACAACATAAGAATGGTGTTCACTTTGATTTTTGTGCACCCCTTGTTGTGTGCAGGCCTGTATTAAGTCCTAATTGTTACATATTAAAGAAAATTGTCTAGTAGCAGTAAAGATCAGCTCTGCAGGAATCATCCCTCGCGGCTTTCTGAGCAGGAGTTACTCTTGTGGAATACTGCAGTTACATAAAGATTCTTTTCCAAGTGATGACAAAGGACACAAAAGCAATCCGACATCCAGTTTAATTGCTCTCTTACCCACCTGCCTACATGTCAAAAAATCAATCATTTGCAATTCCTTGGAACAATGTAGAACGCGCACATATGACTGTGGGCAAACAATAGAATCCACCTCATTAAAGTCAACGTTGTATAGAGTAAAGGCTAATGTATGTGAGGAAGGAGTGAGGATCCTCAGATACTTATCCTCCACTTCTCAATCCATCTGTTCTGCAAGTCATGTACAGGCAGTCTCCGGGTTACATACAAGATAGGGTCCGGAGTTCTGTGCTTAAGTTGAATTTGTATGTAAGTCGAAACTGTATATTTTATAATTGTAGATCCAGACAAAATTTTTTTTGGCCCCAGTGACAATTGGAGTTTAAACATTTTTTGCTGTAATGGGACCAAGGATTATCAATAACGCTTCCTTACAGACACCTTACAGCTGATCATAGCAATCTGGGACTATAGTAAAGCATTCAGAAAGCTTTACCAGAGGTCAGAGGGGTCTGTCTGTAACTATGGGTTGTCTGTAAGTCGGGTGTCCTTAAGTAGGGGACCTCCTGTATCTGCATTCATAGCATGTATTCTTAAGGATTATGTGGTGGAGTATGTCTGGTAGAGAATGTGCACAAGCAGTGAAGATGAAGTACAGGCAGTCCCCGGGTTACGTACAAGATAGGTTCTGTAGGTTTGTTCTTAAGTTCAATTTGTATGTAAGTCACTATTTTATCATTGTAACTACAGCCAAATTTTTTTTGGTCTCTGTGACAATTGGATTTTAAAAATGTTGGATTGTCATAAGCTTAATTACAGACACTTGATAACTGTTACAGCTGATTATTGTAGCCTAAGGCTAAAGTACAGTAAATTACCAATATCCAGAGGTCCGTTTGTAACTAGGGGTTGTCTGTAAGTCGAGTGTTCTTAAGTAGGGGGGACCGCCTGTATATGTATTCCAGTGTGCCTTAGGAAGGCCCATACATAGAGATAAGTACTATAAATATTATATTATAGTTGTAAGCCTTGTACAGATTTTGCATTGGAGACAAGTATCTCCTTCGGAGGAGCCATCTCACGATCTTAATATAACCGTCAGTAATGTGCAGTATGTCCAAGAACCAAGAGATTGAAATTCTGCACTATTAATATGATGAACATAGGCGATCTGGTGACCCCGAAATTTGACTGGTCTCTCAAAGATCAGTTGGTAGTGGCTCTACCCGACTTGATTGGTGTTTGACAACCATTTGGCATTGGGTTGAACATAACCAAGCTAAAGGTTGTCTTAGAGACCTCAGAAAGATACACATACAATTTAACAGAGAGCACTTAAAGAGGGACTACCTATAGCATAATTTATTATGGAATACTGTTTGGGACACTGAAAGGAAAGCTACCAAGAGGATGAAGGTGAGTCTGAGAGTCTCCACTTCCATAGCTGTTAATTGAGCCCAGAGGCTCATTTGCATAATTTATAAAGCGCTTTTTAAAATTAAAACATGGGTATAAGAAGCTAAAAGAATAGCAGTTCCAGCCATCGGGGACACACATCAGTATGTCAGTGTGCTTGGTTTACAATCCTTCATCCTGGTGGTAGATGCCCTTTAAGGAAATTTACCATCAAAATCCATCATGATAAACCAGGAACACTTATTCATTGATCCAGGCTTATGTTATGTTATCCATAGCTTCCTTCCATCTAAACTCAATTTTTAATTTCATTAATTAATTAAATTTAATGTAATTATGCTTTGAGCCTGATGGGCTGGAGGGGGGGGGGACTATTACAGTGTGGAGGAGGACTTCCCCCTTCCCACTGTGGGAAATTACATCAGGCACAGGTAGGGGGGAGTGCCAAGGGAGCAAGTTTGTTTTAGAAGGAAGAAGGTCATGGATAGCAAATATAAGAAGATTACCAAAGTAACAGTGCCTGGATCTATGGTACTGCCCATACCACCCCCTCTCCTGCCCACCCCGTCATGTCCAGATTGGCAGTACGGTGCAGTTAACCGCCACAAATATTGGTAATGATGTTTTTTACATGCCTTGTACGTGGTCCAGCAATGCCAAGTTCCCCATCATCTTATTGTCAAGGCTCCTGTCTAGCAAGTTGGAAACCCTCAAAATTGGTTATTTTCCAAAAATATGAAGCCTATTAATTTTTGTGTAGAAACAAATCAGGTCAATGACAGAGAGTTGATATCTAAAATTTGCAAATAATTCTACATTCAGTCAATTTCACACAAATGAAGGGCTTTTTACTTATAATTTATATTCTAACGTGTACACTTGTCCTCAATGCAAGCTATAAATTTATGTGTTGGTCTCAGGAGGGTTTTCAAGAATTATGATACAGGATTCCTTGGTGGATGTTGCATTTTCGAACATTTTTTTTTGTCAACTTTGAGGAGCATATACTTTATAGAAAACCAAAGCAGGTCTTCGGGGAGACGCTTCCTCTGGAGGGTTTCTTAGCTCAGAGAAGGAATATTAAAGATGTCACTGGAGTCTTGTGCCAGTTATGCTGATAAAGTAAAAGTCGAACTTGTAACGTCTTTTAACTGTGGCGTCGCAGATATAAATGAAAGCAAATGAAATGAATCAACATATAAAATTATAATAACTCAAGTCAACAGAAGAAGATTCAACTTTCATTAATTGAGTTTGGAAAAGTTTCCAAAACATAGTTTTTGATGTACTGAATGCAGAAAAGTTAGGAAGGCTTTAATGCGTCATCGATGGAGCCAACTGAATATAAAAGTTGAGCTTTCTACTCCATATGGATCATATTTCCCTCCCTCAAACTACCAAATTTTTAAACTGTTTAGCACTGGGGGGCTGCAATAACATCTAGACGCAGATATGGTCAGGTCAGTTTTCCTCACACTTGGGTTCAGGCTTTCCAAGGTCTGTCAAAGGAAATTTTAGGCAATGAATAGGTGCAAAGTTCCTACTTAATAACATGTGTCAGGGCAGAATTAAAGGAAATCTACCATCAAAATCCATCTTAATAAACCAGGGGCACTCACTCATAGATCCAGGCATCGTGGCTGTGGTATTCTGCTTATATTCATATCCATGGTCTCCTTCCCTCTAAAAATATGTTTTTATGCTAATGACCTAGAAAGGCTATGGGCGTGTTACAGAAAGCCCTCTGCACTCTGTATTCACAGTCTGTTGTTACACAGTTAATTTTAGAAGGAATATGGCAATTGATGAAGCATCTAAAAAGATTACCATAGTCACAGTGCCTGAATCTATGAGAAAGTGTTTATTATGCTGGATTTTAATTACGGTATGCTGGTTCTCTTTAAAGGGAACCTGACAGCAGAAATTGACCCGATAAACGACTACAAGTATGTTGTCAAACAGATTACCACCTTCCAGATCCTGTTTCTTTCATGGCCCACAAATCAACTTTGAAGTGATATGTAAATTGCTTGTATAAAATCCTGGAGGCGGAGAACTTAGTGCTGAAGTCAAGCTCTCCCCATCTCAGAATGTCTCCTCTGCTGTAATTTTAGCAAACTTTGTTTTCATTAATGGCTTTCGAATGTTTTAAAAATGGAAATGAAAACAATGGAAAGTTGGGGTTAAAAACATAGATGGACAGATAGATAAAAATGCATGACAAATCCTAATGCAATAACAAACATTAGTCATGAACGAGACCGTTCAGTTCCTTGTGAACAGTCTATTATTTGCAAACTATATTTCATGACTTGATTGATAAAAGTCACGGAGCGCGCACTCATGGTCTGCGAAGTAGTTCAGAAAGATTCCCTGTTGTGTAACAAGTTTCCATCCATCCAGTCACATCGTGTCTGCTGAGGCAGATAAATGTGGAGGGGCTGAAAGTAATACTAGCAGATGCTTTCAGGCAAATTCTTTTTTCAACCCCATGCTGACAAAATTAAATGTATCACATCTCCTTTCACATGACCACCCGTAAACACGCCGCATAAACATGAGGCCCGTAATGACGCACATAATATATTTATTTGTCGAAGCTGTCAGAGCTGCCATGTACGTCTCACTGTCACTGCAGGTACAGTATCGGGAGGTAACGGAGAATTGCTTGAGCTCTGTGGATACACGCAGACAAACACTCAAATTATTTGCATGGATAAAGCATAAATATTTAGATATGTTTTATTTAATGTACATTAAAAAAATTTTTTACTAGCACACTCACAATGAAGAGTCGGGTTCCATCCTCCAAACGCCCACCAGAGAAGTCCAGAGAATCTTAATATCCAACCTTGAAACGCTGCCTTTTTATGGATCTTCTTCCTGGTGCATGTAAGTTCTTGATCTTGTGACACATTTTGAAATTAAAATCCCGCGCTCAGTTCGAATCAGTTGGAACGTCCGATGGCCCGCCCCCGATTTCTGTCTCATGAAAGCCAGCGCAGCCGTGCCACAATCCGTTCATGTGCGAAAGCGCGCCCGCAGACCCAGACCCTTAGTAAATAAGCCCCGATATAGTTGATGGTTATGTCCAAAATAGTCAGCGGACTATTGCATTAGATAGGGTTATCAGGGTCAAAACAACCATATTTTTTAGTCTCACGAGACGTTATTCGTCCTTTCTTGCAAGAAATTATCATGATTATCATTATTTTTTACTATTCCCCTTTTTTTATCTATATATTATTTTGGGACCCGTACAACCTTTTTATCACTTTTTGTTCAAATTTTTATGGATGGAAATAGAGAGAAAAGTGGTAATTTAGACAATTGTAAATTCTATTTTATTAAAAGGTTCACCACTCAAGATAATAATTTTTGTATTTTGCTAGATTTTGGGACATGGGGATACCTAAGATTTTTTTTGTTTACTTGTTATATGCATTTTAGGGAAAGAGGGCTGAATAGGATTTATTTGTTTTGTTTTTGGTGCTTAAACCCTAAAATTGCAGAGTGTTGGTGTTATAGTGATGATTGATTTCCAGTCAAGGGAGATTTCCTGAGGTTTTTGGCTGTCATTGCAACAGATGACCCCGATCCTTCCCGATGACATCACATGTGGCAACGATAATGTTGCTCAATCACAACACTTAATAAGTTAACACCTATGTACAGGCGGTCCCCTACTTAAGAACACCTGACTTACATACGACCCCTAGTTACGAACGGCGACCCCTGATGTTTGTAATTTACCCTGTACTTTATCTGGCTATAATAAACAGCTATTAACAGTATATAATGCGTGACTGTACATGAAGATTTATTGTTTATCCCTGGTTTTGCTAACAATCCTCAACATTTTTAAAAAATCCAATTGTCACAGAGACCAAAAAATTTTTGAACTGGGATTCAATAATAAAAGTACATACAAACTGCAACTGTAGAACAAACTACAGACCCTACTTTATGTAACCGCGGGACCGCCCTGACTGTATCAGTATGTAATAGCGGGGTCCCGGGTGCTTGCTTGACTTGACACTCTACCCATTCGGGGGATTGTAAACCCCATTGTTCATGACCAATTGGGCCCCTTAAATCAAAAGAATCAACATTTTATCTTCTAATCTGTGGAGATAGAATAACATTAAAGGGTATTGTCATTAATAGCATTGATCATGTTGAAATGTGGGATCAAATGGGCCCTGATCACCAGAACCACCATGATCGGCAGAACGGGGACCACAAGTCCCTTAGATGCCCTTTGTTTGACACCTGGGATTGGCTTATCCTTACATTTCAGCGGACCATAGGATGAGTTGTCAGGGTAGCTAAGAAAGACATAGTTGTCAGATCCCCTTGTCATGTATAAATGTCATTAATGGGAATATCCCTTTAAATATTCAACCAACTCCTTTAACATCAGAGATCCTCTATGTCTTTGTGTGTGGTACCATAATTAGAAGTCATATCAAGACACATTGATTAGAAGTGAGTATGACTGGGAAGGATGGTGTAATAAGTCATTTGATGAGCTAATTCCTAACACTATCACTAATTAAAGATTGTAGCGATTTCTTCGTATTTTATTAAGACATTCATAAAACTCACAGCCTTTTCCTTTCCACTGTGATAAAGAGTCATGCTGGGAAATCAGAAGTGTAAATGATAATAAATAAGCTCAGATTTATGAAGTTAATTATAGAAAATTAATAACTATTCATAAAAAAGATTGTTCTTTCAGAGGCAAAATAAGGCTTTTTAGCTGGTTGTAGTAAAATGTTAAATTACAACCTGAAGAGCTAATAACAAATTGCTATTTATCTGTATTTAAAGGGGTTGTTCGGAAGACAATTTCTTTTTGGATGAATAATGTAGACTGGGGTGAGAACATCAAAGAAGCAATACTTACAATGTGATGTGGTATGTTGATTACTGCTTATTAAAGCACTGAACTACCGCAGCCACTGATTGGTGGAGGGGCATTTCCTGTGTGTGCAACGGAACAGGAAGTAAAGAATGACCACTACCTGGGCAGTACAATTAGAAGGGGTGTCTCCTAAGAGCAATAGCTTTTCAGATAGTAGTCATCAAGGCTATTAGCTGGACCTTATTGGTCCTGCCTTTATATTCCACTATGATCAGCTTTTGTTATTAAGTAGAGCCACAGGTAATTATACAATGGTGGCTAGTAGAGATGAGCGAACATACTCGTCCGAGCTTGATGCTCGTTCGAGCATTAGCGTACTCGAAACTGCTCGTTGCTCGGACGAATACTTCGCCCGCTCGAGAAAATGGCAGCTCCCGCCGTTTTGCTTTTTGGCGGCCAGAAACAGAGCCAATCACAAGCCAGGAGACTCTGCACTCCACCCAGCATGACGTGGTACCCTTACACGTCGATAGCAGTGGTTGGCTGGCCAGATCAGGTGACCCTGGGATAGACTAGCCGCTGCACCAGCAGCAGAATAGTGAGTGCAGCTCTGGAGTATAATAAAGGATGTAACTGAGGATCAGTACAGGATATTTTTTTTTTTTGTTTTGCAAGTGTTGGACATTTTAGCCTAATGAGACAATCTAATCTATATTAATTGTGCAGGGGATGACAGGATGTCTTAGTATGAATAGTATATGTCCACATGGCAGTATATATGTATATACAGTATATAATCTTGCAGCTTTCTGACTTACAATTTACTTGAAACCTTATAAATGTTCCTGAGACGTCTAGAAGTGCTCAGGGGCTCAGGTCATAGAGAACATTTTAGAATGAAAACTTACATTAACCACCAGAGCCGCGCATTACTGAAGAATTTCGAGTTAGTTAAGAGAGCGCGATGGCCCAAAGGCTGGAATACAGCAGATTAAACCTCACTAAAATCATCGGGGATTTTTTTTTTCTATGTGAAGATTTTATTTTTCGGTTTTTTTTTTTCCCATGCACAAAATTCAAGGGATGATTGTTGATGCCTGAAGTCTGGAGCAGGATTTGGAAGATATACATTTTTTAGCAGCCGCAAGATGATCAAATGTTTGTATTTGGGGAGAAAAATAATAATGGGGGTCACATGAGGTTACATCGAAACTATTTGACTTCATGAGTATTGTCACCCTGTCCATCATCAGGGGCAGAGTCCAGAGACCATCAACAATTGTTTGGTCCTTCTTGCTCGATTCTATTATACACAAGTTCATGATATTTCTTCCTTAAGGGGGTTGTCCAGAACCTCAGCTCTCTTCCGTCCGGTCTAGATTGGTGCATCCCTTTAATGCCAGTCTGGTGGTATATTCAGAAAAGGTATTCAAAATAAAATAACTGCTGCACCATCCAAGGTGGGTATGGACAATATTCATGATAAAGGTCTCCTACAATAAACACTTGCCCCCCCCTGAAGAAGTCAAGGTCTCCTCAAGGTTCATGGCCATCTGCAGTATCATTCAGGCTGGTTGTGGACAATATTACTGGTGGTGTTCTTCTACAATAATCAAGGTTTCCTCAAGGTTCATGGCCATCTCCTGCACCATCCATGTTGGTTATGGACAATATTCATGATAAATGTCTCCTACAATAAACACTTGAGCCCCACTGAAGGAGTCAAGGTCTCCTCAACGTTCATGGCCATCTCCTGCACCATCCATGTTGGTTATGGACAATATTTAGATAAAGGTCTCCTACAATAAACACTTGAGCCCCACTGAAGGAGTCAAGGTCTCCTCAAGGTTCATGGCCATCTGCTGCACCATCTATGTTGGTTATGGACAATATTCATGGTTAAGGTCTCCTACAATAAACACTTGCGCCCCACTGAAGGAGTCAAGGTCCCCTCAACGTTCATGGCCATCTGCTGCAGCCTCCATGTTGGTTATGGACAATATTCATGGTAAAGGTCTCCTACAATAAACACTTGTGCCCAACTGAAGGAGTTAAGGTCTCCTCAAGGTTTATGGCCATCTGCTGTACCATCCAAGGTGGTTATGGACAATATTCCGGGTAATGGTCTCCCACAATGAACATTTGTGCCTCAATAGAGGAGTCAAGGTCTCCTCAAGGTTCATGGCCATCTGCAGCATCGTTCAGGCTGGTTGTGGACAATATTCCTGGTAATGGTCTCCTACAATAAACACTTGTGCCTTATTGGAGAAGTCAAGGTTTTCTCAAGGTTCATGACCATCTTCTACACCATGTAAAGTTTTCCACCTGACCCATAGACCCGCCTAAAACAATAGACCAGTTATCAAAGGGTAATTTTTTTTACAGATTTTGCATTGAGGACCAGGGAACTTCAAATGACAGGGGTTGTCTTAGATAAATAATTTAAAGGAAATCTACCCTCAAAATCCATCATGATAAACCAGGGGCACTTACCCATAGATCCAGACACCCTGACTGTGATAATCTTCTTATATTTGTTATATATACGGTCTCCTTCCTTCTAAAATAAACTCCTTCTATTATGCTAATGAGTCAGAAAGGCTCTGGGGGTGCTACCAGAGCCCCTCCGTGCTGTAGCTATTGTGCAGTCGCGCTTGCCACCTCTAAGTTCTGAAACTTACAGAGGATGGGGGAAGTGCTCCCTTACATTGTAACACCCTGTGGAGCTATAACACATAGTGGCTCTAGTAAGTCCCCAGAGACCTTTTGACTCATTAGCATAATTTTAAAAGTAGATTTTAGAAGGAAGGGGGCCATTTTCCAGGAATATTATCCATTACCAGGCCCGGATGGTGATGGCCTCTTCTGGCGTGTATCGGGAGGTGGTTGGGTAATTTGCATGTTGGATATTTTAATTTGAGTGACTTTCCCTTTCCCCACGGACACAGGACCATTTAGCAGTCGTCCTTTGAACATTTGACATATTTGTTCTATTGTTGGGACACTTGATCCCGGTTTCCATTCCGTTCCTTTGCCCCTAACGTTACTAAGGAGGAGGCAAGCGAGGGAATAAAAACACGACAAGAAAGGGAGAAGGGAGCGGGAATAGAGCCCCGGAATGAATGCCTCAGTTGTTGCCTTTTAGTACAATTACCAGACCTTTGGGGATATGCAGGGAATAGTTAATTATGACTAAATGAGTTCCTTTAAGTGGAGAGGAAAGCTCCGAACTCTGAGTGTCACAGCTATAAAGGGGAGTGAATTGGGGGCCGTCTTTGCTGTCATTCCGGTGGGATGGTCGACTTGATTGCAATAGACATTGAAATGATCGCTGGCTGGTTCTGAGATGTTCCTGACAAGCCAGGGACGTCCCACGTTACCATACTTGCCTTTTAAGTTCTGAAGGAAAAGTGTTCGTACAAAAATGTTGGATTTTGTTTCAATTTTGAAAAATAAATGTGGAAATTTTTTTTAACCACCGCAGCAATGAAATGACGCGCAGACTTTTTGATGTGAGTTTTATAGACGAATGTCTGTAAATGTTGTTATAAAATATATAAAATAATTTTTAAAATATCAATGCATAAAAAAAACAAAAACCTAAAATGAGTCAGAAATGCAAAAACATAAGCAAGAATCACACATGATATGGACATAGTTTTGAAGTTGTAAAAAAGCACATGGAATATTGGGTACATTTTTGGGCACCAGTGTATAAGTTGTAGTGGAGTTGAACTGGAGTGCATAGTTGAACTGGAGATAGGGCAAGAAGGCAAGGGCCTTGGAGAGGGGCAAGAAGGCAAGGGCCTTGGAGAGGGGGAAGAAGGCAAGGGCCTTGGAGAGGGGGCTAGAAGGGAAGGGCCTTGGAGAGGGTGCAAGAAGGCAAGGGCCTTGGAGAGGGTGCAAGTAGACAAGGGCCTTGGAGAGGGTGCAAGTAGACAATGGCCTTGGAGAAGGTGCAAGAAGACAAGGGCCTTGGAGAGGGTGCAAGAAAACAAGGGCCTTGGCAAGGGTTGAAGAAGACAAAGGCCTTGGAGAGGGTAAAAGAAGCAAGGACCTTGGAGACAGAGCAAGAAGACAAGTACCTTGGAAAGGATGCAAGTAGATAATGACCTTGGAGAGGGTGCAAGAAAACAATGACCTTGTAGAAGTTGCAAGAAAACAAAGGCCTTGGAGAGGGTGCATGAAGACCAAAGACTTGAAGGGGAAGGATAAAGATAAGGGCCTTGGAAAGGATGGAAGAAGTCAAGGGCCTTGGAGAGGGTGGAAGAAGACAAGGGTCTTGGAGTTGGTGCAAGAAGACAAGGACCTTGGAGTGGGTGCAAAAAGACAAGGACTTTGGAGTGGGTGCAAAAAGACAAGGACCTTGGAGTGGGTGCAAAAAGACACTGGCCTTGGATAGGGTGCAAAAAGACACTGGCCTTGGAGAGGGTGCAAAAAGACAATGGCATTGGAGAGGGTGCAAGCAGATAATGACCTTGAAGAGGGTGCAAGAAGACCAGGGACTTGAGGAGGAAGCAAGAAGACAGTGGCATTGGAGAGGGTGCAAAAAGACAAGAGAACAACCTCTAGACCTTGGAGAGATATGTACCACTATCATCACAGACAGGATTATTTGTTGTTAAAGCTCTTAGTCCTTAGAATTCTCCGCCACACGATCTTGTTATAGTTAATACATTGTACAAGAGGGGCCTATGGAATGCCGTGATTGGTCTGTTAAAGGGTCAGTCCATGTACACACAACCTAGTTGGCCAATCATTCAGGCTCCGAGGAGGCAACTGTCTTCCATGGAAAGGCGCCAAAGCTGTAAGGTTCTTGGTTCACTAATGTTCTTACATAATTGGGTGAATTTTATAATTTCACCTGTTCCACCTGCCATGTCCTGATTACTGTGACTTAAAGGATTCTCCGTGCCCTGACCTTGGCCTGTTATCTGACCTAGTCCCTGCTTGTTCCATGAGTGTCACACATTGATGTACCTCAATGCATCTGGGTCAACCATCGCAGACCAAGCAACAAGGGAATAACAGAGAATTTGATCACACCTAGGCCCCACCAGATCCCCAAGGGGCCCATAAGAGCCATCTTCTGGTAACAATTTATAATATGGTTCCAAGCAGCTTCAAATTACACCTGTGGCTAGTGGCTTGGTGGAAGCCTGCATTGAAGTCCAAAATACAGTTCAAGGGTTAAAGGTCCTCATGGGCAGCCCCAAGACAAATCATTTGTCATTACAGGGAATCAGACTCTTCTTTAGTGCCATATGGATAAGGATCATAATGGGGCAGATTTACTTACCCGGCCCATTCGCGATCCAGCGGCGCGTTCTCTGCGGTGGATTCGGGTCCCAGAGGCCCGCCGGAATGCCCCCTTTTTTTTTTTAAATGCGGTGGTTATTCCGAATCCGTCCTGTTTTCTCTCGGCCACGGCCCCCGATTTCCGTCGCGTGCATGCCGGCGCCGATGCGCCAAAATCCGTTCACGTGCGCCAAAATCCCGGGGCAATACAGGGAAAATTGGAGCAAATCGGAAATATTCGGGTAAAGCGTCGGGAAAACGCAAATCGGGCCCTTAGTAAATGACCCCCAATATGTATGACCACCTATATGTTATATCAGGGTAGACATAGGTCTACTCTAGGTCTACTATTAGGTCTATGCAAATTTTAATGATCCCTATTGATTTGTATTAAAAAAAAGTAAAAATACCCCAACCTCAACATCAAACATGGGGCCTGAAAGAAGCTTTTCATACCGGCAAGACGTTCCCAGTGGCTGTTTGGTTTCGCCTTTCACTCGGAGACGTATGGTTGTGCCGGGAGCCATTTTCATGACAATGGCTGACCACTCCGGTAAACTTGTAATGAATCTGGAAGAGCTTTTCTTTCAATGAAATAAAACACATTTCTTTTCTAAATAAATTGCTTTAATGTCTGTACGAATAATAGCCCCTCTCAATGGGGGTAAGATATATAACTCTGCTGCCTCCATAGTGGGGGGGGGTGAGATATATAACTCTGCTGCCTCCAAAGGGGGGGGGAGATAGGGGGCGAGGCCGATCCGGCAATACAAAGAACTTTTTTTATCCTCTCATTGGATTCTGTTGCTTTATACTTTTGGCACCATTTCTAGTTTATTATTGTTTTTTTCTCCTTATTTTATTTTCTTAATTACTCTTAAAGGAAATCTACCATCAAAATCCATCCTGATAAACCAGGGACATTACTCATAGATCCAGGCACCGGGACTGGGATAATCTTCTTTTATTTGTTATCCATAACCTCCTTCCTTCTAAAATCAACTTTGAAAAGTATGGTAATGAGTCAGAAGGACTATGGGGGTGTAACACTGTCTCCCCTGTTCCCTCAGCACTTCCTCTCCCTCTGCCTCATTTAATCTCACATAGCAAGGGGGGAAGGGGGAGCGCTCCTTGCACAAATTAACAGCCTGGATGGTAACACCCCCAAGAGCCCTTCAGGCTCTTTAGCATAATTTTAAAAGTTGATATTAGAAGGAAGGAGGCCATGGATAACAAATATAAGAAGATTACCACAGTCCCGGTGCCGGATCTATGAGTAATGTCCCTGGTTTATCACAATGGTGTAGATTTCCTTTAAAAATAATTCTATTGAGTCTTTCAGCAATTATGCTAGAATTTTGTGAAAATATATCTGTCAGCTTTTAATAGAATCTCCTTAAAGGTGATGGCCTGGACACCCTGCTGGCACTGATCAACTATTCAGAACACAAGGGCACACAGCAGACTGTTGGGCCCCATTGAATATAAATTGGGGGCCAAGTCTGAAGTTGGGGCTAGCGACCACCACAAGGTCACATACACAATTAATCCTGGCTCAATAGGGCAGATTTACTTACCTGGTCCTGTCGCGATCCCGCGGTGCGTTGTCTGACGAGGATTGGGGTCCAGCGCGATTAACTAAGGTCATGCGCCCAAGTTCCTTCATCCTGTCCCCATCATTGGGGACAGGGTCTGATCTGACAAGCTCTGTGCAGTGCTGCATAATCTGTGTGCGCTATATAAATAATAGAAGTATTATTATACTGGAAAGTTAGGGTTTAACTTTTTTTTTTTTTTTTAAATAAATTTCGTGAAATTATGAATTGTCAGTGACAGAAGGAAACAAAGATGGGTCCTCCAATCTAGACAAATTAATTTAGGTAGAAAGATCCTCTAACCTGATCATAGAGCTTCTTGGTGAATTCAGTCGTCTTCCGAGTTCAATTTCCCTCTAGCACCTCTACAGGCAGAATAAGGTATTGCACCCTTCTCCTTAAAATCAATAGGATGTAGAATGTGTTCAGTCCTCCAAAGAAAGAGACGCTCTTTTTGGGGGGGATTGAGTTGACGGCAGGATAGTGGGGGCCGCTTGGAGTTACAGGTACATATTGAGGGACCTTTCCACTACTTGTAACCTGAGTTATCTGAAAAGCCGGGAAGACAATTAGCACTTTAAGAAAAGTCTAACTCTCTGGATAATTGAAGTAATTAAATCTTAACCAACGAGAACACCGGTACACCGTTACTCCGAAGGCGGTTAATTACTAGAGATGAGCGAACACTAAAATGCTCGGGTACTCGTTATTCGAGACGAACTTTTCCCGATGCTCGAGTGCTCGTCTCGAATAACGAACCCCATTGAAGTCAATGGGAGACTCGAGCATTTTTCAAGGGGACCAAGGCTCTGCACAGGGAAGCTTGGCCAAACACCTGGGAACCTCAGAAAAGGATGGAAACACCACGGAAATGGACAGGAAACAGCAGGGGCAGCATGCATGGATGCCTCTGAGGCTGCTCCTTCCACCTTTTAATTTTCCTAATCATTTTTTATTTCTATCTTTTTTCTTTCTTTAAATGGCGGTGACCATTACCAAGCTCTTGTATTCTCTTGTGTCACCTCACCACCCCACCCTCCAACCTCACACTACATAGACTGTAACGCTCTTGTGTCAACCCCTCATTTTCCTCAATGTAGGAGTAGCGCTTGTGTAAACCACTCATCCTCATAGACTGTGGAGCTCTTGTGTCCCCCCTCATAGACTGTAAGCTCTTGTGTCCACTCCCTCATCCTCATAGACTGTAAGCTTTTGTGTCACCCCCCCTCATCCTCATGACTGTAAGCTCTTGTGTCACCCCTCTCCTCCTCCAGACTGTAATCTCTTGTGTCATCCCCTCATCCTCCTAGACCAGTGGTGGCGAACCTATGGTCACGGTGTGCCAAGGTGGCACTGAAGCCTTCTCTCTGTGGGCACTCAGGCCACTCGCCTCCATTTTAACACAAACAGACAAAGTCCACCAAATCTTCCTGTAGTCCCACAAATTAGGATGTAGCACGCAGCACTATTTTAAAGCAACAATTCATTGCTGTTTAAAACTGACGGGAAAAGTGAGAAGTGTTGACAGAACTGCATGGTCTTTTGGAGGTACATCCTGCTGGAGACCCACCATTTTCCTGGAAGAGAACTACAATGATGGTCTGGAACTTATTTTGCCCCACCGCGCTTAGGAATCCAATACAATTGAATGATGTTGAAGGAACTGGGTAGCAATAAGTTTTCTGCTTGAAATGCCATGTTGGCACTCCATGGTAAATAGTTGGAATTGGGGTTGTAGTTTGGGCATTCGGGTCTCTTAAGGATCGCCATCGACTGTCCTAGACTGTAAGCTCTTGTTCACCCCTCATCCTCATAGACTGTAAGCTCTTGTTCACCCCCGTCCTCCTCATCAGACTGTAAGCTCTTGTGCACCCCCTCATCCTCATGAGACTGTAAGCTCTTGTGTCACCCCCTCATCCTCATAGACTGTAAAGCTCTGTGTCACACCCCTCATCCTCTCATAGACTGTAAGCTTTTGTGTCACCCCCTCATCCTCATAGACTGTAAGCTCTTATGTCACCTCCTCATCCTCATAGACTGTAAGCTCTTGTTCACCCCCTAATCCTCATAGACTGTAAGTTCTTGTGTCACCCCCTCGTCCCATAGACGGTAAGCTCTTTGTGTCACCCCCTCTCATAGACTGTAAGCTCTTGTGTCACCCCCCTCATCCTCATAGACTATTAAGCCTTGTGTCACCCCCTCACTCCTGTTAATCTGGTTTAATGTCTATTATATTTGTATACGTCGCCAGAATCTGTAAGCTGTCCTGGAATTTGATGGTGGCTATAAATAAGATTATCATTATTATTACAAAGTAATATTACATATTAGATACCCAATATTACATACTATCTGCAGGCAGAATGTTATAGAGCAGGAGCAATATGTACTTGTATCTTAAGTTTAGGCAGCATGTTTTAATACACAGGATGATCGAGGAGATTGAACGATTGTTACATTTTTCTTATCTGCAAACAGTATGTTGATAGAGCGAAAAGCCTAGCAGTTATTCACTGTGCTCCTCAAATATCCCCCTGTAAAGCTCTTCTAGACCCATGTGGTCGTGTATTAATTTTCTCCTATTTTGAGCTTTCTATGAATATTATTATTCTGAAAATGGGTCCACCATTGTTTGTGGATCCCAGGAAACTGACTAACTGTAAGCAATATATTAGTGTCACACATGTAAAGCGCAATTAATTAGACTCATTTAGCACTGAGACATAATGTACATCTATGAAAGAGGAAATCTATGTCCTCAAAGCTTTTAAAGTGATCTAAGTAGAATCCAGTTTTTACTTGTGGGGGATTTGGGAGCTGTACAATCCCTTTAAAGCCACAGTATCCAACTTTGTTCTTTCTTCATCTTTGTAACCATCAATATCAACGTGACCTTAGTCTACTAATCGAAAACACTCCATGATAATCCTACATAGTCTTCTAGGCACACTTCAGTTTCATGTGTGGGGGATTGGATGGACTTCCAAGCTTTATATAACGTCTCTAGCAATTATAGGGTTTGCAACACACCTCATGAAAATTTTAAAGCAATGCTCTGGTGTACGGAAGATGCCGGTGCACATATCCACAGTGTCACATGGAAGGGTCATGTCCTATTGATCACTTTCTGTTTTGTCTTCACTTATCCTTCGGCGTGTAATTCAAGTGCACTCACCGCCACATACAAAAGCCGTATCAAGCACAATCCTCCATATGACATTGCTACGAACGGAGCGAGAAATCTGAAAAGGAAATATTGAGTGGATGTGATGTGACGACCCTACATAAGGTTTGATTGTGTTTTACATTGATGAGGACTATTACCTTCTTGAAGAGATGCCTGAGTTGACGGTTCCGGGATTTGGTAAATACCAAGGCTTCTCACATTTTAGAAAACTATGACAAATGGAGATCTTTTATATTCCCGAATTCCTTAGTGATGAAGAAATCAGGGGATAGTCTGATCATCTCTTGGTAGCTTCAAACCAACTGCAGGCACAGAGAGGCCTCAAAATTGACTTACGTTTTTTTACTTGTGCCCCACAACTCTGGTCTTCTCTTGTGCTGTGAGGGTGGTTCTTATGACTTTGTTGACTGAGAAAAGACGAGTTTTCCTAGGGCTGTAATGGTGAACATTTAAGGGGACAAGTGCCCAAACTGCAGCCAACAAAGCCAAGCAGCCACTGCACCACAGTTTTCGATCATATTGGCAACTTGAAAGACACCAAAGCCATTGAAAGAAAAGGGGAAATTCGGATTCATTTGTAGCTTTCCTCCAGGGTCCCTTTGAACAGGAAGAATAATACAACAGAGCTCCAATGAGCCAGCCCTGCCAACAGTTCCATGCTCCTCTGTAGTCCCTGGATGTGTTTGATTAAAACTTGTAAAGAAAGGCTGCAACTTACTGGACTTTGCCGGGACTGCAGGAGGAGGCCTGGCATCACTCAAAACCGGGCAAAGTCTGTCTCTGGGTGACAGCCTAGGTGAACACAGTGATAACTTAGTGAGAAAAAAGATAAATGCCAGCTCACCTCCCCCTCCGGTGTCTGAGTTCAGCACGGGCCACCCTTCTGCTGGGGTACATCAATGGCCAAGAGATAAAGAAATCGCGGTCCAGCCAGGTTCCTGGCGACCGCGATTTCTTTATCTCTTTGGCCATGGCTCTGAATGCCACCTTCTGGGACCTGTGCCATAGGTTAGCATGTGGTCTAACCTGTGGTGGGGGGTTATTTACCTGTATTTGTTAAAATATTGCTAAAGGCTCAGTCACACCCTTGTTGGGCCCTTCTGTTGCACTCTCATTTAGGAGAGCATAACAAACAAAAAACGGAAGGTCAAAGAAGATCTTCCATTCCCCTTGAATTCCCTGTATGGGATGCTGAACTATTTTTTTCCACTATTAACAACAAACAGAAACCTGCAGAAACTCTGCAAGGAGATGTTTACTAAATACAATTTCTTTGTCACAGTATGCTGTGTGTCTTTGACTATGCATATAACTTATCTATTACAGTGAGTTTTATGTTTCATGTATAAAAAGTGAAATTACTTCTAATCATTGGTATTTAATCATGATGTACCTGTACTTCCTGGAGGTCTCTGGGGTCTACTAAGTAGTAAATTCCCACCACCCTATGGTAAGTAATACCCGATAGCAGAGGAGCGTATCTGCTGTGGGACTTTGTTTATGATGAAACGCGCCGTAGAGATAAGCGTGTGGCTCTTCCTCTTGTACTGATCTGAACTCTTTTTGTCAATTTACTTATTACAATTATTATTACTTAATTTTTTTTTTTACTTTTTTTTTTACATATTTTTTTGTTGTAACTTCATTGTATTAAAAAAAAGGGACTGCCGAGGCACATGTTTTTAGATACTTAATGTGTTTTTACGAATTCTAAAATGTACTAGACCTCTATAGCTTTGAAGAATTTTTTACGACTCAATATGTATGGGCTATCCATTGTATAGTACAACTTTTTCATTGGTGGAAGTCAGAATCTTGGCAACCCTTTGTTTGTTTGAAGAGCAGCCCGGTTGCTGGTTGGTAGCCATCTTCTTTACCAACTTAAGTTGAAGCTTTTGCCTGATATTTCAGCTCTATCCCATTTACTTCATTGGAAGTAGAATGTAATATATACTAGGCACATTCACTCTCTATTTTATAAGACCCATCCATAAGTGTAAAAATCTAATCCTACGTACTGTCCTAAGTACTCATGGATGACTCTCTAGCTGCTGTTCTTATTTCTGGCCTTGTTGTTTGTTTCACTGCGACATAAGACGGAATCAGTTGATGGGGATTGCAGGTGTTCAGACCCTCACCAATCTGATATTATGACCTATTCATGGATAGGTCATCATAAAATTCAAGGAAAGAAAACCCTTTGTAAACGTCATTAAAATGCAGAGTCCATTGACAACCAAGATGATGACTGACGGCTAGAGTGTACATATGTATTCAAAAAAACTTTTCAGGACTGTTGAAAGGTAACTTCATTGTTACAGATTGAATTGCCTGAGAGAAATGTTTTGGTGTTAAGATTTCACCTATGTTTTTATTCCATGAGAAGCTGTAACATTTCTCTCGATGGGATCAAAGAACACTGCGCTCACATTGATGGTGTGGGACGGAGAATGTGTCGGCTTTTTAGGGACAGAAGTCAAGTAATTACAAAGGAGCAAAGTTGTCAAATGTCATGAAACCGAGATGATCGTCAGGCGGTCTTCTCTTGGGGATTTATATTTGGAAATTCATATAGTTAACAGAGACTTTTACTTGTATGGTATTCAATCGAAGGAGCAAACAAAGCAGAGGAATTACATTATTAAAGGCTATTCAATGTTACAAATAATTACTGTATTTGTATTAGCATGTAAGACTTGAAGAAAGATTATTTTCTAATACGATTGTTTGAGGTTGATTTTCTCTAGACTTTGCTACCTTATACCATATATTGGTTGCGGAAAGTATTCAACCCCTTTTAAAATTTTTCACTTTTTCTTATTGCCAATGGTAAGATCAAATAAAGTTTTTTTATTTGCTCATTAATGTACAACTCTGCCCTCGCCCCATCTTGACAAAAAAAACTGAAATGTAGATTATTTTTGCTAATTTATTAACAAGAAAAAACTGAAATATCACATGGTCATAAGTATTTAGACCCTTTGCTGTACACTCATACTTAATTCACATGCTGTCCATTTTCCCCTGATCCTCCTTGGATGGTTCTCTTCTTTATTGGGACCAGCTGTGTTTAATTCAACTGATTGGACATGATTAGGAAAAGACACACAGCTTCAAATGCATATCAGACACAGAAATCATGAGGCCTAAGAAACTGCCCAAGGAACTTCATAGAAAGAATTGTGACAAGGTACACATATCTGGCCAAGGTTGCAAAAGAATTCTGCGGCACTAAAGTTTCCAAAGAGCACATTAATCATAATCCTTAAAGGAAGAACTTGGGACACCACACAACTCTTCCTTACCTGGCCGTCCAGCCAAACTACGCAATGGTGGGAGAAGTGCTTTCGTGAGAGAGATAGAAGGAACCCCAAGATCACTGTGGCTGAGCTCCAAATGCAGGAGGGAGATGGAGAAATAATCCACAAAGTCACTTCATTGCAGCCTCCACCAGTCGGTGCTTTATGGCAGAGTCTGCTGACGGAAGCCTCTCCTCAGTGCAAGACATGAAAGCTGCATCAGTGTGCAAAAAAAAAACTATTGAAGGTTTCAAGACTATGAGAACTAAGATTCTCTGCTCTGATCAGATGAAGAACTGGCCTTTTTGGTGTTTTACTAACGCGTGGAGAAAACCAGCACTGCTTATAACCTTCCAATACATACAATAGTGACACATGGTGTTGGCCAGCAGCATTATGCTTATGGGCAGGGACAGGACTATTAGTTGTTATTGAAGGAAAAAATGAATTGTGCCAAGTACAGAGATATCCTGGCGGAAAACCTCTTCCAGATGCTCTGGACCTCAGACGGGCCACGGTTTCCACCTTCCACGAGACATGGACCCTAAGCACACAGCTAAATAACAAAGCAGAGGCTTCAACATCTCTGTGACCATTCCTGACTGGCCCACCAGATCCCGGACCTAACCCATCCAAGAATCTGGTGAGGACCTGAAAATGGCCTCCACCAACGTTTTAGCTGCCAAACCTGGAAGGAACTGGAGAGGATCTGCAAGGAAGAGGCCAAGGACCCCAATCCAGGTGTGAAAACTGTTGACAATCTTCCAAGAAAGACTCCTTACTGGCTCCAAAGCTAAGATAAATAACATAAACAGACAACAAAGAAAACACGAAGAAAACCTGGCAGTTGATTTATAGAACTTGAAAGTTGGACTCAATGGAGATACTGTATACATTGTGCAGTATATTAATACTTGTAAGTTTGGCTTGGTCCCCTTAGGAATTGGCTAGTAGATTCCATAAGGTAGTTATGTAGTACAACAGCGAGAATTTGATGAATAGAAGGAATGATGTGGAATTCCAGTTCTTGCTATTAAGTTTTGTGAGGCGTTTAATGAAGATGTGTGGTTAAGTGATTGATAGGTATATTTCTAGCCCCGAAGATATAAGGGTACTTCTGTGATCCCACGGGTTGTATTTGCTTGCAGTTTTCACCATACATTCAACAACGATCGTATCTCCTCGTTACATCTCCAACAGATGTTTGACCTGATGCATATTAAAATATTGATATTGATGGATATTGATGGAGTGAAATATTTAATGCTCATAGGTGGTTCCGAAAACAAAATTTTGGGGCAGATTTACTTACCCTTGTCATACGGTCCGTGGCACGTTCGTGTGGAGGATTCGGTCTTCCACCGACACCTGGTCGACATGGGGGGGAACTACCTTAGTTAATCGCCGGAAGACCCGAATCCTCCACACAGAACGTGCCACTGGATCGCGTATGGACCGGGTAAGTAAATCTGCCCCAATATTTTGTTTTAGGAACCACCTATGAGCATTAAATATTTCACTCCATCAATATCCATCAATATCAATATTTTAATATGCATCAAGGTCAAACATCTGTTGGAGATGTAACGAGGAGATATGATCGTTGTTGAATGTATGGTGAAACTGCAAGCAAATAAAACCCGGTGGGACCAGAAGTAACCCTTATATCTTTGGGGCTAGAAAATATACCTATCAATCACTTAACCACACTATCTCATTAAACGCCTCACAAAACTTAATAGCTAAGAACTGGAACTCCACATCACTTCCTTCTATTCATCAAATTCTCGCTGTTGTACATAATAACTACCTTATGGAATCCTTACTAGCAAATCATAAGGGGACCAAGCCAAACTTACAAGTATTAATATACTGCACAATGTATACAGTATCTCCATTGAGTCCAACTTTTCAAGTTCTATAAATCAACTGCCAGGCTTTTCTTCTGTGTTTTCTTTGTTGTCGTTTATGTTATTATCTTAGCTTTGGAGCCAGTAAGGAGTCTTTCTTGGAAGATTGACAACAGTTTTCACACCTGGATTGGGGTCCTTGGCCTCTTCCTTGCAGATCCTCTCCAGTTCCTTCCAGGATTGGAGCTAAAACGTTGGTGGAGGCCATTTTCAGGTCCTCACAGATTCTTGGATGGGTTAGGTCCGGGATCTGGTGGGCCAGTCAGGAATGGTCACAGAGATGTTGAAGCCTCTGCTTTGTTATTTAGCTGTGTGCTTAGGGTCCATGTCTCGTGGAAGGTGGAAACCGTGGCCCGTCTGAGGTCCAGAGCATCTGGAAGAGGTTTTCCGCCATTCTCGCGGAATCTCTGGTACTTGGCACAATTCAATTTTTTCCTTCAATAACAACTAATAGTCCTGTCCCTGCCCCATAGCATAATGCTGCCACCACCATATGTCACTATTGGTATTGTATTTGGAAGGTTATAAGCAGTGCCTGGTTTTCTCCACCGCTTAGAATCAACACCAAAAAGGCAATTCTTCATCTGATCAGAGCAGAGAATCTTAGTTCTCATAGTCTTGGAAACCTTCATTAGTTTTTTTTTTGCACACTGTATGCAGCTTTCATGTCTTGCACTGAGGAGAGGCTTCCGTCAGCAGACTCTGCCATAAAGCACCGACTGGTGGAGGCTGCAATGATAAGTGACTTTGTGGAATTTTCTCCCATCTCCCTCCTGCATCTCTGGAGCTCAGCCACAGTGATCTTGGGGTTCTTCTTTATCTCTCTCACCAAAGCACTTCTCCCACCATTGCTTAGTTTGGCTGGACGGCCAGGTCAAGGAAGAGTTGTGGTTGTCCCAAATGTCTTCCTTTAAGGATTATGATTATGTGCTCTTTGGAAACTTTCTAGGTCTGCGATTGTAGTCAGAGAAAAAGATTCCTGTTGTTGTAACAAGTTTCCATCATCCAGTAACATCGTGTCTGCTGAGGCAGATAAATTGTGAGGGCTGAAAGTAATACTAGCAGATGCTTTCAGGCAAATTCTTTTTTCAACCCCATGCTGACAAAATTTAAATGTATCACATCTCCTTTCACATGACCACCAGTTAAAAAACACGCCGCATAACATGATGCCCGAATGGACACACCTAATATATTTATTTGTCGAAAGCTGTCAGAGCTGCCATGTGTCTCACTGTCACTGCAGTACAGTATCGGAGGTAACGGCGAATATGCTTGAGCTCTGTGGATACACGCAGACAAACACTTTCAAATTATTTGCATGGCTAAAGCCTTATAAATATTTAGATATGTTTTATTTAAGGTACATTAAAAAAAAAATTTACTAGCACACTCACAATAGAGTCGGGTTCCATCCTCCAAAAGCCCCCACCATTCTAAATCAATCCAACCTTGAAACGCTGCCTTTTATGGATTGGTTTTATTATCTTATATATATATAATATATATTATTTACAAATATAATAAGACAAATAATATGTATGTTCAGTTGTAATGAAAACACACTACACAATGGAGCAATTTGCTTACAGGTCCTCCAGATTTACGATCCGACGATAATGCACTGTGTCACGATTCACTAAGATAGGGTGCCGAATCCTCATGGGTGCTTCCCCGCAAGGTCTGACGGAGTTCACCTCTTCTTACTGGGTGCATGTAAGTCTTGATCGTTGTGACACAAATTTTGAAAGGTAAACAAGCGCTCAGTTCGAATCAGTTTGAACGTCGATGGACCGCCCCCCGATTTCTGTCTCATGAAGCCAGCGCAGACGTGCCACAATCGTTCAGTGCGGAAAGCGCGGCCCGCCAGACCAAGACCCTAGTTAAAAAGCCCCGATATAGTTGATGGTTATGTCCAAAATAGTCAGCGGACTATTGATTAGATAGTGTTATCAGGGTAAAAAACAACCATATTTTTTAGCGGACGGAGACGGTTATTAGTCATTCTGCAAGAAATTATCATGAGTATCATTATTTTTACTATTCCCTGTTTTTATCTAATATTATTTTTGTTCAAATGTATGGATGGAAATATAGAGAAAAGTGGGAATTTAGACAATGTAAATTCTATTGTAGTAAAAGGTCACCACTCAAGATAAAATTTTTGTATTTTGGCTAGATTTGGGACATGCAGGTTACCATAAGATTTTTTTTGTAGTTATATGCATTTTAGGGAAAGGGGGGGGGACAAGATGGGCTGAATAGGATTTATTGTTTTGTTTTGGTGCTTAACCCTAAAATGCAGAGTGTTGGTGTTATAGTGATGAGTGATTCCATGTCAAAGGGAGATTTCCTGAGGTTGTTGGCTGTCATGGCAAACAGCTTGACCCCGATCCTTACCGAATGACATTCACTGTGGCAACGATAATGTTGCTAATCCAACAAGTAATAAGTTAACACCTATGTACAGGCGTCCCCTACTTTAAGACACCTGACTTACATACGACCCCCTAGTTACGAAAGGACACATGGATGTTGTATTTACTGTACTTTAGTCCTAGGCTATAATAAACACGCTTTCAACAGTTATAAATGGTCTGACTGTAATAAGATTTATTGTTTATCAGGGTTTCTTATGCAATCTCCAAACTTTTTAAATCCAATTGTCACAGAGACCAAAAAATTTGACTGGATTACATAAATAAAGTAACATACAAACTTCAACTTTAAGAACAAACTTACAGACCCTATCGTGTATGTAACCAGGGGGACTGCATGTACTGTAATCAGTATGTAATAGAGGGGCGGGTCCGGCGTGCTTGCTTGACTGGTGACACTTACCCCTCTGGGGATGTAAAACCACCTGGTCATGACCTTAAATTCAGAAGAATCAGCATTTTTATCTTCTAATCTGTGGAATAGAATAACATTAAGGGGTATTGTCATAATAGATTGATCATTTGACATGTGGATCAAATGGGCCTGATCACCAGAACGACCATGTCGGCAGAACGGGACCACAAGTCCCTTAGATGCCCTTTTTAACCTGGGATTGGATTATTGCTACATTTCAGCGACCATAGGATGAGTCGTCAGGGCACTAGGAAAGACGTAGTTGTCAGATCCCCTGTTCATGTATTAAATGTCTTAATGGGGAATATCTCTTAAATATTCAACCAACTTCTTAACATCGAGTTCCTCTATGTCTTTGTGGTGGTACCATATTAGAAGTCATATCAGAAAACATTGATTAGAAGTGAGTATTGACTGGGAAGGGAGGTGTAATAAGTCATTGGATGAGCTAATTCCAAAACACTATCACTAATAAAGATTGTAGCGATTTCTTAGTATTTTATTAAGGACATTCATAAAACTCACAGGCCTTTTCCTTACACTGTGATAAAGAGTCATTGCTGGGAAACAGAGTGATAAATGATTAATAAATAAGCTCAGATTTTTTTATGAAGTTTAGTTAATTATAGAAAATAATAAACTATCATAAAAAAAGATTGTTCTCAGAGGCAAAATAAGGCTTTTTAGCTGAGTGGTCGTAAAATGGTTAATTACAACCGAAGAGCTAATAACAAATTGTATGTATCTGTATTTATAAAGGGGGTGTTCGGGAAGACAATGCGTGTTGGATGAATAATGTAGGACTGGGGTGAGAACATCAAAGAAGCAAATACTTAAATGTGATGTGGTATGTTGATTACTGCTTTTAAAGCACTGAAACGACCGCAGCCACTGATGGTTTGGAGGGGCATTGCCTGTGGTGCAACGGAACAGGAAGTAAAGAATGTAAAGTAAAGATATGGACCACTACCTGGGCAAAGTACATGAGAAAGGGGCGTTCTTCCGGAAGAGCAATTGCTTTTCAGATAGTAGTCATCAAGGCTATTAGCTGGACCGTATTGGTCCTGCTTTCTATTCCACTATGATCAGCTTTTGTTATAAGTAGAGCCACCGGTAATTATACAATGGTTTTGATGTAGAGATGAGCGAACATACTCGTACGAGCTTGATGCTCGTTCGAGCATTAGCGTACTCGCAAACTGCTCGTTGCATCGGACGAAAGACTTCGCCGCCGGAGAAAAATGGCCAGCTACCGCCGTTTTGCTTTGGGCGGCCAGAAAACAGAGCCAATCACAAGCCAGGAGGGACTCGGCACTACAACAGCATGGACGTGGTACCCTTACAGTCGATAGCAGTGGTGGCTGGCCAGATCAGGTGACCCTGCGAATAGACTAGACGGGCCCGCGCTGCTCGGATCATTCTGTGTCTGGATGCCGCTAGGGATGAGAGCTGCTCTGGTCAGGGAAAGCGTTAGGGTGTTCTATTAGAAATAGTGTTAGGCAGGAGTGATTCCACAAGACCCAACAGACCTTGTAGGGATACAATAACGTTATACTTTTTTTTTTGTTTGCTGTGATGGGCTTGCTGGCAATAGTAGTGCAGCTAGTACCATTTGTAAGGAATTTGTAGGGGGGATTGCTACCGTGTGGTTAGCTTAGGACACACATATCCAACTCAAACACCAAAGTGGGCAAATTTATTAGGGGTTTGATTTCAATTAGGCACAGTCTGCCATGTACTTTTTTATATACGTTTATTTTGTTAAACTTACAGTGTCATCTCATCTGGCATAGCAGTTGTGTTTTAATACTTGACTAGAAAATAGCCATAGGAGAAATCCAAACGCTTACTTACGCCTACAGTAGCGTTATATATATTTGATTCTGGTGATCTGCTGGTGGAGGTCTTGCGGCAGTGCATTCTACTAGCAAATGTGAGCAATTTGTAGTGAGAGTTGCGACCGCGTATGTGTTTGCGCTTAGTGACGCACTATCCATCGCAAGACCGAAGTAGGCAAATTTATTAGGGGTTGGATTCAATTAGGCACAGTCTGGCCAAGTTTCTTTTTATTTTACGTTTATTTTTCAACTCAGCGTCATCTCATCAGTTGTTGCTTCATACTTGGTCTAGAAAATAGCCATAGGAGAATCCAAAAAATCGGCTTACTTACGCCTACAGTTAGCGTATATATAGTTGATTCTGTTTTGATATGCTGGTGGCTGTACTTGCTGCAGTGCGCATCTACTAGCAATAATTGTGAGCCATTTGTAGGGAGAGTTGCGACCGCTGTGGTTGCGCTTTAGTGGCGCACAATCATCGCAAAGACCGAAGTGGGAAAATCTATTAGGGGTTGGATTTCAATTAGGCACATCGGGCAGGCAAGTTCTTTTTATTGTTACGTTTATTTTATAACTCAGCGTCATCTCATCAGTGTGCTTTCATACTTGGCTAGAAAATAGCCATAGGAGAATCCAAACGCTCTTACTTACGCCTACGTAGCGTTATTATATTTGATTTCTGGTTGATCTGCTGGTGGCGTCCCCCCACACCCCATGGCCCTGAAGTGCATTACTAGCAATTGTGAGCAATTGTAGTGGAGTTGCGGACCCGCTGTGTTTGCGCTCTTAGTGACGCACATATCCACTCGCAAAGACCGAGAGTGGGAAATTTATTCGGGGTTGGATTTCAATAGGCACCCCAGTCTGCCATTCCTTTTTGATTTCGTTATGTTTTTAATAACTCAGCGTCATCTCATCTGGCATAGCAGTAGCAGGTGCATTATACTTGGCTAGCAATAGCCATACAATAGGATAGCATGTTGGTTTTAAAAACTAAAAACACAAAAAAAAATAAAAAACACAAAAAAAGTAAAATAAAAAATAAAGTTATAACTTCATTTTCAAAATATTTAACCCGAGGGCTAGGGGGGGAGAGGACGAGGGCTGGGGACGGGGCGTCCAACTACTGCAGGAATCAGAGGCCGTGGTGCCTGGGCGGGGTTGAGACACCACTGCTGATGAGGGGAGCAGGGAACGCCGCCAGGTTACACTCCCAGGTCATGTCTGAAGTTACTGGGACTCGTGGTAGAGCACTGTTGAGGCCGAACAGTGCGAACAGGTGATGTCGGGGATTGCCGACAATGCTTCGAGCATTTTCCACCAGTCAGTCTTCCAGCAGTCCACCCATGTCACCGAAATCGGCACTCCTCCAGCTCCTGCACTCAGCCTCCTCCCCCCCAGTCTGCCCCCCCCAGGAAAATTTGGCATTTGAACGGATACTCTGAGGAATGTTTTCTGGACCCTTCCCACGTCACAAACCACTTGCCGGTTGCTGCGAGCAATTTTCCGAGCCCAGGTTCCAACCAGTCGCAGTCTGTGGGGATGATGACCTTCTTGACGTAGTGGAAGAAGTGTGTAAAGAGGTGTCCGACGATGAGGAGGCACGGTTGGCAGACAGTGGGGAAGTGTTGTCAGGCAGGAGTCCGAGGGGGGAAGGGGGAGCAGACTGAGGGATCGGAGGATGATGACGGTGACAGACCCAAGCGGGTTGATAGGACAGGTGAACCACAGTGCTTTGAGACGGAGGAGAGGAGAGGCCTCGTACCAGAACAGGTTGGAAGAGGCAGTGTGGGGCCCAAGACGGAGAGGCAGGGCCAGAGCTGGTGCATGCAGCGCAAAGTGTCAACTAGTGGAAGCTCCCGTGGCGAGGGCTCTGCGGCGAGGGCTTAAGATTTCAGAAGAAGTATAGGAGGTTCTTTAAGAAACACCGGAGACCGACGGACTGTGTCATTGTGCAACATTTTGCCAAACCAGGATCAGCAGGGTTCCACCACTAATAGCTTAACTACCACCAGTATGCGCAGGGATATGGAATGCTAAACACCCCACTCAGTGGCAAAAAAGCCCGTTCCACCTACGGACGTGCACACCAATGACTCCTTCCCATGTGTCAGCTGATAGTCAGCCCCTTCCCAGGACACTTGCCACAAAAACCCGCTCGTCGCCTCAACGATCATCACAGCATCCACAGCGTTCAGCTCCCATACCCCAGACGCTGGATCGGAAACGCAAATAGAGTGCAACCCACCGCTTGCCCAAGCCCTTAATGTCCACATCTCCAGATTGCTCAGACTGGAGATGATTTGCCCTATAGGCTAGTAAGGACCGAGACCTTTCGCAAAAACATCATGGCCGGCGGGCCCGCCCTCGGTATTCGGTCCCCAGCAGCCATACTTTTCCCGAGATGTGCCGTCCCAGCCCTGCACCAGCACGTGTAGACAACATCATCCGTGGCCCTGACCAACGCCGTTTCTGACAGTCTACCTGACCACGGACTGGACGAGTGATGCCGGGCAGGGCCACTATATATCGCTGACGGCACATTGGGTTAACTTGGGGAGGCGGGGACCGAGTCTGACCCTGCGGCTGGTCATATACTGCCGACGCCCAAGGATTTGCGGGGGCCTACCTCGGTCAGGTGTTCAGGCCTACTATGCCCCTCATCCTCCCACCCCTACTCCACCTCCTCCTCCGAACTACCAGCCGTGGGCAGGCGCCATCAGTCGGTAGCTCTAGGCACAGCAGCAGTGCCGTCGACTAAGCGACAGCAGGCTCGGTGCTTCAAACGTGAGCCTAGGCGATATAAAAGGCACACGCCCAAGAACTATTACAGGTCACGGCGCAGACTGATCTTGTGGGCTGGCCAAAACCGCGGAACTGAAGCCAGCATGGTTGTGTGTGACAACGGCCGTCCGTAACCTGGATGGCCGGCTTGCCAACTCGGCAGACTGAACATGTTGCCATGTACCTGGCCCAGTTGTTTAAATCTGTAGTTCAGCGTTTCCTCAAGCAACATACCCAATCTGTGATTTGCTACGAAGGTTGCGCCGCTCTGTGAGCCATTTCAGGAAGGCCAGCAACAGATGCTGCCCACTCTCAGGGCAGCGCAGCGCGCTCCGAACGCCACGTCACCGACCTGTGTGCAACGTGGCCCCACGAGGTGGAATTCAACACTGACCATCTATCAGAGTTACCAGCAGAGCAGAGCGATTGTTAGACTGCCAGATGTCAACTTCCACCAGAACTGGTAGTCAGGCAGTCAGCGTCCTCAGTCTCAATGAGGAGTGAAGTGGGAATGTCTGATATCTGTCAGCGTGCTGAGGAACTGTGAGGAGTCAAACAGATGGTCAGTGGCGATGCCGCCATCATCCGCCTCACCATCCCGCTGCTGGCCTCCTGTGAAAAATATTGATCAGCATGAAGTCGAAGCTTTGGGGGCTCGTCCAAGAGGAGGGGAGGGAAGAAGATTCCTTGTTGATAGCCAAAGCACCTGAGGTCTGTTTCTCAGGCATAGCGGAGGAAAGGGATGGTGGAGGTGGAGGAGGATGGGAGGAAGAGGAGGAGAATGTGCGAGACACAAGAGGGGACCATTGTTCAGTCTCACTGTTCAGCGTGGATCTATGGCAGACGAAGAGGAGTGGGGAGTTGGTGGAGGAGGAGGAAGGAAATGGACAGTCAGCCAGGAGGGGAGTGGTGAATTTCGTACGCGTTGGACTCTGGCGCATAGGCAGATTCATGTAGGCTGCCTATCCAGAGTGACCCTCCGGTCAAGAATTATTCCAGCACCGAGTTACTGGGTGTTCCACTCTTCGGACCCACCGGTTACAAGCAAAAATCTTTCCACTATCATCCCTGGAGAGGGAAAGGAGTGTGAGAATGCCCGATTACCAGCAGGCCCTGGTGCACAGAGCGAAACAGTATTTCCCTTCTGACAGCGCTAGCGGCAGAATGTGCGTAGTTCTGCGGGACAAGTACGAGGAGAGTAGGAGAAGCAGGCAGCTTGTCCAGCACTGGCAAGGTACGCTTTACAAGGCTTTGCCAGCTTTATGTCACCCAGCAAGGAAACTGTGTCACCTGTCCCCAGTCTCGGCAGAGTAGGGCTGATCTTTACAGAAAGATGGTGAGGGAGTACGTTAGCTGACCATACCATCGTCTATATGTGATCACCACAGCTCCAGAAAAACTACTGGGTTTTCAAAGATGGAAATGATGGCACGAACTGGCGCTGTTACGACTGGAGGTTCTTGCCGGCCCTGCCGCCTAGCGTCTTGTCCGAGCGGGTTTTCAGTGCAGCTGGGGGCCTCATCACGATAAGAGTACACGACTGTCGACGACAGCGCTGGAAGGCGGAGCTTGATAAGATGAATAAAGCCTGGATTTTCATCATTTCAAATACTCCACCAGGTGAAGGAAGCTCAAACCTGAAAATTTAATACACTCCTCCTCCTCCTCATTTTCCTCCTTCTCCTCTCTTGTACAGTAAAGCAGAGGAAACTGGCTATTTTTGTGACAGGGACCAATGGCTCTAGCTATTTTTTCTTCCCCCCTTTTCACCCCGACAACGCTTTTTCTTTCCGAGTTATCTCCGCCCCCTCCCCCTCCTCTAGTACTTTATGCATTATTTTTCTGGAGGGCCACCGACACGGGCCTCGGTTTTAAAAAATTTTTGGGTAGGCCAAATACCAGGCACTTCAATCTATTCCATTTTTCTGGGAGGGCCACCTACCTGCTCCTCTGGTTGAAAACTTTTTAGGACTTGCCACATACAGGCACTCAATCTATCCATTTTCTGGAGGGCCACCTACCTGCTCTCTGGTTTGAAAACTTTTGGACGCCACATACAGGCACTCAATCTATCCATTTTTCTGGAGGGCACCTCCTACCTGCTTCCTCTGGTTGAAAACTTTTTTGGACTGCCACAACAGGCACTCAATCTATTCATTTCTGGGAGGGCCACCTACCTTGCTCTCTGGTTGAAAAACTTTTTTGGACTGCCCACATACAGGGCACTAATCTATTCCATTTTTCTGGAGGGCCACCTACCCTGCTCCTCTGGTTATGAAAACTTTTTTGGACTGCCACATACAGGGCACTCAATCTATTCATTTTCTGGGGCCACCCTACTGCTCCTCTGGTTTGAAAAATTTTTGGACTGCCACATACAGGCACTATCCAAATTAAAGGTCTCATAGCAGCCTCCACACGTTGTCTCCATTGCTACCTCCAAAAAGTCGTCCATATAGCTGCCTCCATACATCGTTCCCTATCTCAAACGAGGTGTGTCAGGCAGAAATTGGGGTGGTTTTCATGGATTCCACTCAAAGTAATTGTAACTTTTGTCGCCACCCAGCGGTTGTTATCCAAAAATATTACTGGCAAAACTTTTATAATTTACCAATATATTTCAGCGATTCTTGCGATTCTGGGTACATTACCCTCACCCGCCATATCCTAAAATAAAGAACGCTACTACACTTGATCTTATACAAAAGGTTCGTAGAAGTGCTGTTGGAGTAGCTAGAGGACAGGGCTTGGATGGCGAGCTCGCCTGGAGCGGAGCGCCAGCTCCATCCCAAGATCCAAACTAAACATAGTGTAAGTGCAAGCACCTTTAATCTAATTCTAGTTCACTGCCTCCATAATAATAATAATAATAATAATCTTTTTTTGATATAGCGCCATCATATCCGTAGCGCGACAAAATCATAGAAACAATACAAATGAATGTAAAACAAGACACAACATTGTAGGAACAACAGAGTGACGGTCCAGGGTCGCCAGAGCTTACGGTTATGAAGATGATGGGGGGGTAACACGAGAGGAAAAGAATTTTTAATGTCAAGAATTCTTCTTAGGGAATAGACCAAACTATAATAAATGGAATTTGCTGTCGCTTTGAACACCAGCCGTCACCGGTCAGGGTGAATGGGACTGCATAGAAGGTTGGTGCCTGTTGGTGTGGATAACAGATGGGTGAGGACGACACAGGACGGGGGTAGTATATAGAAGAGTCTTAAAAAAACTTCATGCAGGATGAGTGTTATAGGTTGCTAAAGAAATGGGTTTAAGAGCACGTTTGAAACTTGGAGGTTAGGTATTAGTATGATAGTCCGGGCAGAGCATTCCATAGATTGGTGCAGCTCTAGAGAAGTCTTGGAGAAGCGAGTGGTGGGTCCGCACTAGGGTAGAGGTTGAATCTTAGATCACTTGCGGATCTAGAGCACGATTGGGCGATAGACTGAGATAAGAGAGGAGAGGTAGGGGGGTGACAGCATTATACAGAGCGTATGGAAGATGAGGGTATTATTTTAAAACGTATTCGAAAAGGAGGACTGGCAGCAGAGCAGCGGACTGCATGAACTGTAGGCATACATGGTCCCCTTATCAAACGAGCTGTGTAAGGCATAATTTGGGTCTGGTTTCATGGCTTCAACAACCAAAATTGTTAACTTTGTCGCCACCTGCGGTGTAATCCACAAAATTAACTGGCAAACTTTTTATTACCATATTATTTCAGCGCTTCTTGCGCATCTGTTTCCATTCCCCTCAACCTGCCATATCCTAAACTTATAAGAACGGCATTTACACTGATCTTATACAAAAGGTTATTAGAAGTACGGTTGGGAGTAGCATAGAGACAGGGCTTGGAGTGGCGAAAGCTCGCCTGGCAGAGGCGCGCCAGCTCCATGCAAGATCCAACTAACATAGTTTTTTTTAAAACTGCAGCACCTTTAATTCACTACAGTCACTGCCGCCATACAGGGTCCCCTTATCAAACGAGCTGTGTCAGCAGAATGGGGTTGTTTTCATGGCTTCCAGGTAACTTGTCGCCACCCTGCTGGGGAATCCCACAAAATATACTGGCAAACTTTTATAGGTACCGAATATTTGAGCGCTTCTTGCTCACCTCTTTGGTTCCTCTCTGCCACCCATTGCGTTTGAAGCACTGAGTCCATTTAGGAGTAGTCGGCCATGCCACTCTCTAGCCTGCCGCCCTGCTGCCGCTGCCCTCTGCATTGAGTCCCCTATAGTGTGCAGGGTAAATAGTGGATGTTTTAGATGCATCGAGCTTTCATTTGCACTCTGTCTGGCCTGTTTGCCCATATTTTGGCATAATGGCCGATTATTATTTTTAAGCAGCCTCAGAGGCATCAATGCCTGCGACCCTTGCTGTTTCCTATCCATTTCCGTGGTGTTTCCATCCTTTCTGAGGGTTCCCAGGGTTTGCCAAGCTTCCCTGTTGCAGGAGCCTTGGTCCCCTTTGAAAAATGCTCGGTCTTCCCATTGCTTTTCAATGGGCGTCGTTATCGAGAGATGAGCACTCGAGCATCGGGAAAAGTTCGTCTCGAAAAAACGAGTACCCGAGCATTTAGGCTCGCTCATCTCACGTGGCTGCTAGTTCAAATATACACGATTCTAAATCAGGTAAATGTTAACGATCAGATTCTCAACAGTTAAATCCACTTTACAAAACTCAAGGAAATCCTACAATATGGAAGTTTTCATAACAGGTTGGTAAAATCGAGGAAAGAAAAAAACAGGAAGGTCTTAAAGGGGTTTATTCAGCATTTGCAAATCAATCACTATCATAAACAATAGGATATTTTGATTATAAATGAGCAGTGGTCCACGTCTGCAAAACCTTCGCCAAGGTCATTGTTGTATTTTTACGTCTGTTGTCACCCTCTTTTTTCTTACCAACAGTTAAACTTTTTGAGTCAACACTTCTTTAAAGGGAATCTGTTTTCAGGAGCTATTTTGGGCGCCCCACACCCATAGAGAATAGTGGGCACATTGCCAAAGAGTTTGTAGAAACGGTATTTCCCAGAAAATTATGTTGAATGAAAGTTTACCTTTCTGAGTAGAGCTGTGTTCCTAGCCCCTGGGAGTGGCCAGTGAGGAGTGGGCAGTGGAGGGGGATAATATGGGGATATGGGAGCGTTTAATTTTATATGACATCGATGCATGATGGAGTGGATTCCCGAGGGTGGGGGGAAATAAACGCTTCCTCACTGGCACTCCCGGGGGACTAGGAAAAACACAGCTCTCCTACAGAAAGGTAACTTCAATCTTAATTATCTTTTTTTTTGAAAACGCAGTTTACTCTAAAAAACTCTTAGCAATATGTATAAAATTCTCTTTGCGGACATGAGGGAGACCCAGAAAAAAGGGCTCCTGATGAAAGGTTCCCGATAAAGGAGACCTTCAACACAGATTAGAATCACCCACTCTTGAGGGGGGGGGGTTTGCCCGTGTCATTTTAGGAACTTCCCATCTGAGAATGGACAGTTCTAATTAGCATATTGCGGAATGCTAAACTATCTGTCACTGATTGCTCATAAAAAAGGAGCAAAATGTAAATTTTTTTGGACCCTGTGGAGCAACACCTATAGGAGGATGGCAATAGGTGAGTTGGAGGGAGAGGCTTGAAATGCCCTGTTTAGTCATTGAGTATTACTTTGTGATATCAGATTCTGTTATACACTTACTCTAATTGTGACTTTGATCTATAAATTATAAAAATATTGATCATATATAAACGTTAGAGCAAATTGAGGACAAAATGTTCCTAATAGAAGTGAATGAAATCCTCATTCTGTCTCATAAAATAAGGGATGGATATCCGAAAAGAGGCCATTTAGAGTGATATTTAATTGTAAAGGTCAGGCTCATATTTTCCTAATATCTTTTTTATGTTGTAACTGTATACAGAGTTATTACATATTCCCCGATAACCTGTAGTTTTGATCTTCATTCTTCTCTTGCATGTTAATTGTTGCAGATTAAAAAAACGGGAGGAAACGGCTAAGATTGTAATCATTAGGAGGTGACGGGGGCAGGACATATTTCATGCAAAAAAGAGTTGATCCTCTGTGCAGATACACTCCCACTCCATAGAGACCATATAGTTTAAAATAGGGGCAATTCAGCGGCAGCTTGCTCAATGACAGACGCCTTACTTATTGGTAGACTAAGGCTCCCACATATGTGCTGGAGGCTCTTTTAGGACTGAAGAATCTGAATCTATTTTCCCGGTCTTAACTAGAGATGAGCGAGTATACTCGTCGAGCTGATGTCGTTCGAGTTATTAAGGTCTCGAAACGGCTCGTGCCGGACGAGTATTTCCCCATGCTCGAGATCGAGCATTTAATTAAAAAAAAAACAGTGAAGAACAATGAAGAATAGAATAAACAACAGTGAACACAGTGAACACAGATCATTTTAAGTGAAAAACACAGTGAAGAAGACAGTTGAAGAATAGATTACAGATGTTCGGCATCTGCTTATTGCGGAAGATAAGGCGGAACGGTGCGAACAAATAGATGTGAAGAAACACATGAAGAACACGTTCAGCCAGGACAAGAGACACCAGGGAGAGCACCAGGCAGCGGGAAGGCACGGAGACAGCGGGCAAGCAGCAGCACGGAGACAGCGGGGGGGGCAGCGCAGGCACGGAGACAGCGGTGCAGAGGCAGGACACGGAGACAGCGGGGCAGCGGCAGCACAGAGACAGCGGGGCAGCGGCAGCACGGAGACAGCGGGGCAGCGGCAGCACGGAGACAGGCGGGGCAGCGGCAGGCACGGAGACAGCGGGGGCAGCGGCCCGGCACGGCGACAGCGGGGGGGGCAGCGGCAGGCACGGAGACAGCGGGGGAGCGGAACGGCACGGAGAATCGGGGGCGGGCCAGCGAAGGCCGGAGACAGCGGGGGAGTGGCAAGGCACGGAGGAGACAGAGGGGGAGTGGCAGCACGGAGGACAGCGGGGAGCGGCAGGCCGGGAGGACATCGGGTGGGCAGCGGCAGGCACGGAGGACAGCGGGGGGAGCGGGCAGGCACGGACGAAGACATCGGGGCGGGCAGCCACGGAGACGCGGGGGAGGGCAGGCACGGAGACAAGCGGAAGGGGCAGAGAGATCGGGAGATTCAGTGGAAGGAAGAGGAGCGGACCCGGGGGCAGCGTATCTCCCGACAAGGTAAGCAGAGGTTGCCGAACATCTGTTAAATCTATTCTTCACTGTGTTTTTCAACTTTTTGCCGTTTCACTATCGATCCTGTGTTCACTGTGTTCACTGTTTTTATTCTATTTTCTGTTCTTCAATCTGCTACAAATGGTCGGGAGAAATTTACGCGCGGAAACAGTGAAGCATAGATTGCAAGATGTTTGCAACATCTGCTAACTTATCAAAAGACATTCTTTTTCAATTAAATCACACATTTTATTCCTGAACATGGTCCTTTGACAAAATGCTCGAGTCTACCCAAGCGAGTTTTTTTTGAGCAGTAATTAAAAAAAAAAACAGTGAAGAACAATGCAAGAATAGATAAAAACAGTGAACACAGTGAACCAGGCTCATTAAGTGAAAAACACAGTGAAGAATACAGTGAAGAATAGATTACAGATGTTCGGCACATACTGCTACTGTCGGAAGATACAGCGGAACGGTAGCGAAACAAAATAGCATGTGAAGAACACATTGAAAGAACACGTCAGCAGGTACAGGGACACCAGGGAGCAGCACAGGCACCGGGGACAGCACAGGCAGCGGCAGGCACGGAGACAGCGGGGGCAGCGGAAGGGGCAGGCATGGAAGAAAGATGTGGAAGGAAGCGGCACGGCAAGGAGGAAAGCGGGTGGCCAGCGGCAGGCACGGAGATGAGAAAGCGGGCCAGCGGCAGGCACGGAGACAGAGGGGGGGCTGGCGGCAGGCAAGGCATGGAAGACACCAGGGCAGCGGGGCAGGACGGAGCAGCGGTGGGAGAGGCAGGCACGGAGACATCGGGGCAGCGGCAGGCAAGGAGACAGCCTGCTAATGGTGGAGATAATATACGCGCGGAACAGTGAAGAATAGATTGCCGATGGTTTTGCATACATCTGCTAACTTATCAGAAGACATTCTTGTCAATAAAATAACACATTTTTTCATGAACCATGGTCCCTTTGAAAAATGCTCGTCTTCCCATTGACCGAGCATCAGGAAAAAGGTGGTCTCAATAACGGAGCACCGAGCATTTTTAGTGCTCGCATCTCTAGTCTAAACCAATGTTGCTCCAATTCATCTGGAGATGTGCATATAACCCCCTCTCAATCTTTTGAAACCATCTTTTCATGATTTTCATGAAAAGAAATTTCTAATGTTACAACTCTGGTTCATAGCATCTTTGTAAAAGTTGGATTTAGAAGAAGAGGAGAGGCTGTGGATAACAAATAAAGAAGGTTACCACAGTCACGGTGCATGGATCTAAGTAGTAATGTCCATGGTTATTATATTAGGAAAAATCTCCTTTAATACATCTTTACTATTAATTTAAAGGGATTTAATTTTGTGCTGTCAGCTCCAGCAGACTCCTACTGCCTTATGACACTCTAATCTCAGTCTTCTTACCAGACTCTTCCTGGTATACTGATTAATAGTCCTGTCCGCTTTTGTGATATGTAAAATGTCCATAAAAGGCTGCAGAGGGAGGGTTCATATGATCTCATAGGCCTATGAACCAATGCCCTTCAGGACCTTGGTCAATATTCATGAAATAGAAAATCATGGTCCAGAGCGGCAATTCCGGCGTGGACAGAAGAGATACAGACAACCCCTTCTGTGGCCTATCAAGAAAGCAGTGCAGAACTAATATATAGGACATTATATTAGTAAAGAACCTAGCATCCTGCCCCTACACGTACCCACACATTACAAAAAAACAAGGTAAAGAATGGGCCACCCTCTTTAAGAATGTAGATTCCATAATGAGAAGCACATGTCTAAAATGGTATTATTAATTTAACACTAGGTCCTCTGCGGTTTTTATACTGTTCTCCTCTTTAATGTTCTGATTCAGGAGAAGTAGAAATCTCCGAGCCACGAGCAGCAAGGTTTAAGGTGTTATTTTTGGGAAACTATTTTGGGTGAGCTAGGATGAAAGTAATCCAAGAAACTACAGTACCTGTAGAGCATGACTGTGCTAGATGAAGCAGAGGGACAGACAGGCCACAGAAATGTGACACAGCAGGAAAAAAATGGTCCTTTTTCGATCTTAGAACAAAACCTTCTTCACACATCTTTTAGTTAGTGTTATTTTTATCTTCTTACTTTAAACTAATTCATCCCTTTAGAACTTATGTATTCTCCCACTGCACATAAGCTTCAAAATGACTGTGTCCCTTTAAGCATCTTATGCAATCGCCTTATCTGTCACCAGCTTTTACCTCAAACCAGGACCTCCCGATGAGGAATGAAAGGTCCTTTTCGAATTCCCTCTTTTATATCTTACTCATTTACCTTCAAGGTCATATGGAAATGAGTTGAGTACAGTCCTATGGCCCGCTCTATAATACCTGGAAACATAGGATCTCATTTTCAGATCACATCAGGCTTGTGGTTCTGTGATCTACATATCCAGAGATACAGGAAGTTAAGAAAGCGGGGGGAAGGGAAAATATATATTTTAATCTGAAACATTTTAACTGTCTCTCTTTGTTTCTCAGTGTGATTGTGGTTTGAATGGGAATATTTTATATTTAATTTGAAGTCCAAAGCATTCGTAAGGGCAAGTAAGGGAGAACAAAACATGAGCCCTATGCTAAGCCCCATATCCAGTTTTTTCTTACCTGATTGGCTTGCCAGCCCCAGTGGTAAAGAAGGACGGGCTAAGAGACATTCCCTCTTGGTGTCAAAGTGCAAAACACAGAGACTGGACAAGACAATACAATTGAATAAGAGGCATCAGCAGAGGCTGGGTCCGAACCAAGAGGACAAATGTCAGTACAAAATTGCATAGCAGAGAATGTCAGAACATGAACCAAAAAGTCAGGATACAAGGAGAATAGATCAGCAATAACACAATGGATACAGTGGGTATGGAAAGTATTCAGACCCTTTAAAAATTTGCACTTGCCCCACTCCTGACAGAAAAAAACACAAATATAGATATGTGCTAAATGGAGAAAATGAAACGGCCTGTGATGTGTTGACAGCATGGGGACAGCTCTGGTAACAACTCCTCAGAGCCCTTCTGGCTCAGTAGCATAATTTAAAAGTTGATTATAGACGGAAGGAGGGCCCTTGTTTATCATGCTTGAATTTTCCTTTAACGTCAAGGAGTTTACATTTCTTGTGGACAGTGGTATGGCTCCAAGTTGTCATCCAGCTCCACATCCTAAGTGTCCCTTACACCAAAGTAAACACTAGGGATACATCTACTTTAGTACAAACACCTGAAGTGTTGTGAGGAAAACAGAAAATTTGAAGATAAAACAATGGGGGTCATTACTAAGGACCCAAATCGCGGTTTTACGCCGGGTTTACCCGTTATTTTCCGTTTTGTGTGGCGATTTTCCAAGAATTGCCCCCGGGTTTTTGGCACACGCGATCAGATTGTGGTGCCCCCGCGCCGGGTGTGTGTGACGGAAATCGGGGGGTGCCGCCGTCCAAAACCTTGACACGCACTTACCTGCACCCAGCCATGGCTTGGTGAACTTTAGGAACTCCGATGGACTTCAGCGCAGCACCGACACCTGGTCGACATGGGGGGGAATACCTTAGTTAATCGCCGGAAGACCGAATCCTCCACACAGAACGTGCCACTGGATCGCGTATGGACAAGGGTAAGTAAATCTGCCCCAAAATTTTGTTTTCGGAACCACCTATGAGCATTAAATATTTCACTCCATCAATATCCATCAATATCAATATTTTAATATGCATCAGGTCAAACATCTGTTGGAGATGTAACGAGGAGATACGATCGTTGTTGAATGTATGGTGAAAACTGCAAGCAAATACAACCCGTGGGATCACAGAAGTACCCTTATATCTTCGGGGCTAGAAATATACCTATCAATCACTTAACCACACATCTTCATTAAACGCCTCACAAAACTTAATAGCAAGAACTGGAATTCCACATCATTCCTTCTATTCATCAAATTCTCGCTGTTGTACTACATAACTACCTTATGGAATCTACTAGCACAATTCCTAAGGGGACCAAGCCAAACTTACAAGTATTAATATACTGCACAATGTATACAGTATCTCCATTGAGTCCAACTTTCAAGTTCTATAAATCAACTGCCAGGTTTTCTTCGTGTTTTCTTTGTTGTCTGTTTATGTTATTTATCTTAGCTTTGGAGCCAGTAAGGAGTCTTTCTTGGAAGATTGTCAACAGTTTTCACACCTGGATTGGGGTCCTTGGCCTCTTCCTTGCAGATCCTCTCCAGTTCCTTCCAGGTTGGAGCTAAAACGTTGGTGGAGGCCATTTTCAGGTCCTCACCAGATTCTTGGATGGGTTAGGTCCGGGATCTGGTGGGCCAGTCAGGAATGGTCACAGAGATGTTTGAAGCCTCTGCTTTGTTATTTACTGTGTGCTGGGTCCATGTCTCGTGGGGAAGGTGGAAACCTGTGGCCGTACCTGCAGGGGTCCAGAGCATCTGGAAGAGTTTTCCGCCAGGATATCTTGTATTGGCACAAAAAAATCATTTTTCCTTCAATAACAACTAATAGTTCCGTTCCTGCCCCATAGAGCATAATGTGCTGGCCAACACCATGTTGTCACTATTGTATGTATTGGGAAGGTTATAAGCAGTGCTGGTTTTCTCCAACGCTTAGAAAAACACCAAAAAGGCCATTCTTCATCTGATCAGAGCAGAGAATCTTAGTTCATAGTCTGGAAACCTTCAATAGTTTTTTTTTTGCACACTATGCAGCTTTCATGTCTTGCACTGCGGAGAGGCTTCCGTCAGCAGACTCTGCCATATAAAGCCACCGATGGTGGAGGTGCAATGAGTGACTGTGTGGATTTCTCCATCTCCCTCCTGCATCTTGGGAGTCAGCCACGTGACTTGGGGTTTCCTTTATCTACTCTCACGAAAGCACTTCTCCCACCATTGCGTAGTTTGGCTGGCGGCCAGGTAAGGCAAGAGTTGTGTGGTGTCCCAAATGTCTTCCTTTAAGGATTATGATTATGTGCTCTTTGGAAACTTTAGTGCCGCAGAAATTCTTTTGCAACCTTGGCCAGATCTGTACCTTGTCACAATTCTTTCTATGAGTTCCTTGGGCAGTTTCTTAGGCCTCATGATTCTCATGTGTTCTGATATGCACTGTGAGCTGTGTGTCTTTCCTAATCATGTCCAATCAGTTGAATTAAACACAGCTGGTCTCCAATAAAGGAAGAGAACCATCTCAAGGAGGATCAGGGGAAAATGGACAGCATGTGAATTAAGTATGAGTGTCACAGCAAAGGGTCTAAATACTTATGACCATGTGATATTTCAGTTTTTCTTGTTTAATAAATTAGCAAAAATATCTACATTTCAGTTTTTTTTTTGTCAAGATGGGGGCAGAGTGTACATTAATGAGCAAATAAAAAAACTTTTTTGATCTTACCAATTGGCAATGAAAAAGTGAAAAATTTAAAGGGGTCTGAATACTTTCCGCAACCACTATATGGTATAAGGTAGCAAAGTCTTGAGAAAATCAACTCAAAACAATCTGTATTAGAAAATAATCTTTACTTCAAGTCTTCATGATAATACAATACAGTAATTATTTGTAACATTGAATAGCTTTTAATAATGTAATTTCCTCGGCTTTGTTGTCTCCTCTGATTGAATACCTACACAGTAAAAGTCTCTGTTAACTATGATGAAATATTCCAACTTATAAATCCCCAAGAGAAGACGCCTGATCTCTCATCTCTCGGTTCTATGACATTTGACAACTTTGCTCCTTTGTAATATAATTGACTTCTGTCCCTAAAAGCCGACACATTCTCCGTCCCACACATCAATGTGAGCGCAGTTGTTCTTTGATCATCGGAGAAATGTTACAGCTTCTCATGGATAAAACATTAGGTGAAATCTTAACACAAACATTTCTCTTCAGGCAATTCAATCTGTAACAATGAAGTTACCTTTCAACATGTCCCTGAAAAGTTTTTTGAATACATATGTACACTCTTAGCCGTCAGTCATCATCTTTGGTGTCAATGGACTCTGCATTTTAATGACTGTTTACAAAGGGTTTTCTTCCTTGAATTTATTGATGACCTATCCATGGAATAGGTAATAAATATCAGATTGGTGAGGGTCTGACACCTGACATCCCCATCAACTGATTCCGTCTTATGTCTGCAGTGAAACCAACACAAGGGCCAGAAATAGAACAGCAGCTAGAGAGTCATCCATGAGTCTTAGGACAGTACGTCAGGATTAGATTTTTTACACTTATGATGGGTCTTATAAAATAGAGAGTGAATTGTGCCTAGTATTACAATTTACTACTCTCCCAATGAAGTAAATGGGATAGAGCTGAAATATCAGGCAAAGCTTCAACTTAAAGTTGGTAAAGAAGATGGCTCCAACCAGCACCCGGGCTGCCTCTTCAAACAAACAAAGGGGTTGCCAAGATTCTGACTTCCACCAATGAAATAAGTTTGTACTATACAATGCATAGCCCATACATATTTAGTCGTAAAAAATTATTCACAGCTATAGATGTCTAGTACATTTTTAGAATTCGTAAAAACACATTAAGTATCTAAAACATGTGCCTCGGCAGTCCTTTTTTTTAATACAATGAAGTTACAACAAAAAAATAGTAAAAAAAAAGTAAAAAAAAAGTAAGTAATAATAATGTAATAAGTAAATTGACAAACAGAGTGCAGATCAGTACAAAGGAAGAGCACCACGGCTTACTCTAAGGCCACGTTTCATCATAAACAAAGTCCCACAGCCAGATACAGCTCCCTCTGCTATCTGGGTATTACCTACCATAGGGTGGTGGGAATTTACTACTTTAGTAGACCCCAGAGACCTCCAGAAGTCACAGTTTACATCTATGATTAAATACCAATGATTAGAAGTAATTTCACTTATTATACATGAAACATAAAACTCACTGTACATAGATAAGTTATATGCATAGTCAAAGACATCACAGCATACTGTGACAAAAGAAATTGGTATTTAGTAATACATCTCCTTTCAGAGTTTCTGCAGGTTTCTTTCTGTTGTTAAATAGTGTAAAAAATAGTTCAGCAGTCCCATACAGTGAATTCAATGGGGAATGGAAGATCTTCTTTGACCTTCCGTTTTTAGTTTTGTTATGCTCTCCTAAAATGGAGAGTGCAACAGAAGGGCCCAACACGGGTGTGAACTGAGCCTTTTTAGCAATATTTTACAAATGCAGGTAATAACCCCCCCACCACAGGTAGAACCACAGGCTAACCTATGGCACAGGTCCCAGAGGTGGCATTCAGAGCCATGGCCAAGAGATAAAGAAATCGTTGTCCAGCCAGGAACCTGGCTGGACCGCGATTTCTTTATCTCTTGGCCATTGATGTACCCCAGCAGAAGGGTGGTCCGTGCTGAACTCAACACCGGAGGGGGAGGTGAGCTGGCATTATCTTTTTTCTCACTAGTTATCCCTGTGTTCACCTAGGCTGTCACCCCAGGACAGACTTTGCCCGGTTGAGTGATGCCAGGCCTCCTCCTGCAGTCCCGGAAAGTCCAGTAAGTGCAGCCTTCTTTACAATTTTCAATCAACACATCCAGGGACTACATGAGGAGCATGGAACTGTTGGCAGGGCTGGATTCTCATTGGAGCTCCTGTTGTATGATTCTTCCTGTTCAAAGGGACCCTGGAGGAAAGCTACAATGATAATCCGAATTTCCCCTTCTTCTTTCAATGGCTTTGGTGTCTTCAAGTTGCCAATATGATCGAAAACTGTGGCTGCAGTGGCTGCTTGGCTTGTTGGCTGCAGTTTGGGCACTTGTCCCCTTAAATGTTCACCATTACAGCCCTAGGAAACTCGTCTTTATCTCAGTCAACAAAGTCATAAGAACCACCCTCACAGCACAAGAGAAGCCAGAGTTGTGGGGCACAAGTAAAAAACGTAAGTCAATTTTGAGTCCCTCTCTAGTGCCTGCAAGTTGGCTTTGAAGCTACCAAGAGATGATCAGACTATCCCCCTGATTTCTTCATCACTAAGGAATTCGGGAATAAAAGATCTCCATTTGTCATAGTTTTTCTAAAATGTGAAGAAGCCTTGGTATTTACCAAATCCCTGGAACCGTCAACTCAAGGCATCTCTTCAAGAAGGTAATAGTCTCATCAATGTAAACACAATCAAACCTTATGTAGGGGTCACATCACATCACTCGATATTTCCTTTTTCAGATTTCTTCGCTCCGTTCCGTAGCAATGTCATATGGAGGATTGTGCTTGATACGGCTTTTGTATGTGGCGGTGAGTGCACTTGAATTACACGCCGAAGGATAAGTGAAGACAAACAGAAAGTAATCAATAGGACATGACCCTTCCATGTGACACGTGTGGATATGTGCTCCGGCTCTTCCGTACACCAGAGCATTGCTTCTAAAATTTTCATGAGGTGGTTGCAACCCTATAATTGCTAGAAGACGTATAAAGCGTTGGAAAGTCCATCCAATCCCCCTACACATGAAACTGAAGTGACCTAGAAGACTATGTAGGATTATCATGGAGTGTTTTCGATTAGTAGACTAAGGTCACGTTGATATTGATGGTTATCAAAGATGAAGAAAGAACAAAGTGTATACTGTGGCTTAAAGGGATTGTACCAGCTCCCAAATCCCCCCACAAGTAAAAACTGGATTCTATAGATCACTTTAAAAGCTTTAGAGACATAGATTTCCTCTTTCATAGATGTACATTATTGTCTCAGTGCTAAATGAGTCTAATTAATTGGCTTTACATGTGTTACACTAATATATTGCTACAGTTAGTCAGTTTCCTGTGATCCACAACAATGTGGACCCATTTTCAGAATAATAATATTCATAGAAAGCTCAAAATAGGAGAAAATTAATACACTGACCACATGGGTCTAGAAGAGCTTTCTACAGGGGGATATCTTGAGGAGCAACAGTGAATAATCTGCTAGGCTTCTTCTGCTCTATAACATACTGTTTGCAGATAAGAAAATATGTACAATCTTTCAATCTCCTCTGATCATCCTGCTTTATAACATGCTGCCTAAACTTAAGATACAATGTACAATTTGCTCCTGCTCTATAACATTCTGCCTGCAGATAGTATGTAATATGTGGTATCTAATATGTAATATTACTTTGTAATAATAATGATAATCTTTATTTATATAGCACCATCAAATTCCAGACAGCTTACAGATTCTGGCGACGTATACAAATATAATAAGACATTACAGATTAACAGGAGTGAGGGGGTGACACAAGAGCTTACAGTCTATGAGGATGAGGGGGTGACACAAGAGCTTACAGTCTATGAGGATGGGGGGTGACACACGAGCTTACGTCTATGAGGGACGAGGGGGTGACACCAGAACTACATTCTATGAGGATGAGGGGTGACACAAGAGCTTACAGTCTATGAGGATGAGGGGTGACACAAGAGCTTACAGTCTATGAGGATGAGGGGGTGACACAAGAGCTTACAGTCTATGAGGATGACGGGGGTGACACAAGAGCTTACAGTCTATGAGGATGAGGTGGTGACACAAGAGCTTACAGTCTAGGACAGTGATGGCGATCCTTTAAGAGACCGAATGCCCAAACTACAACCCAAATCCAACTATTTACCATGGAGTGCCAACATGGCATTTCAAGCAGAAACTTATTGCTACCAGTTCTTCAACATCATTCAATTGTATTGGATCTCCTAAGGCGGTGGGCAAATAAGTTCAGACCATCATTGTAGCTTCTCTCCAGGAAGAATGGTGGGTCCAGCAGGATGACCTCCAAAGACAATGCAGTTCTGTCAACACTTTCTCACTTTTCCCGCAGTTTCAAACAGCCAATGAATTGTTGCTTTAAAATAGTGCTGCGTGCTGCATCCCTTAATTTGCTTGGGACTACAGGAAGATTTGGTGGATTTTGTCCTGTTTGGTTAAAATGGAGGCGATGGCCTGAGTGCCCACAGAGAAGGCTCTCAGTGCCACCTCTGGCACCCGTGCCATAGGTTCGCCACCACTGGTCTAGGAGGATGAGGGGATGACACAAGAGATTACAGTCTAGGAGGAGGAGGGGGTGACACAAGAGCTTACAGTCTATGAGGATGAGGGGGTGACACAAAAGCTTACAGTCTATGAGGATGAGGGAGTGACACAAGAGCTTACAGTCTATGAGGGGGGACACAAGAGCTCACAGTCTATGAGGATGAGTGGTTTACACAAGAGCTTACAGTCTATGAGGATGAGGGGTTGACACAAGAGCTTACAGTCTATGAGGATGAGGGGGTGACACAAGAAGTACAAGAGCTTGTAATGGTCCAGCCATTTTAAAGAAAGAATAAAAGAATAGAATAAAAATGATTTAGGAAATAAAAATTCTTCAGCTTGAACCAACCATCAGCCGCATCTTATATACAAGGTCCAAAGTCAGTGGGACTGCAGAAAAGCCTGGAGCTTTGTACCTCACATTTTCCAGATAATTCTGGGAGTACCCAGAATTGGTTAATAAAGAGATTGTTAAAGTTAAAGAGTTAAAGTTGCATGCAAGTGTGATACGCCTACCTAAACAAATGAGTTTTAAGAGCATGTTTGAAGCTATGGGGATTGGGTATTAGGTCTGATAGACCGGGGTAGGGCATTCCAGAGAATTGGGCAGCTCTGGAGAAGTCCTTAGACGTGAGTGGGAAGTTTGAATTAAGGAAGAGAATAAAATAATAACATCACTGGTGAATCGAGGAGTACGGGTTGGGAGATAGAGTGAGATAAGAGAAGAGAGGTAGGGAGGTGCAGCATTGTGCAGAGCTTTGAGGATGAGGGTAATTAATTTAAACTGTATTCAGAAAGAGGCAACTAGTGCAGTGACTGGCATAGACTGGAGGCATCCATGTAGCGTTTGGTCTGCTAAATTAACGGAAATCTACCACCAGAATTAAGGATTGTAAACCAAGAACACAAGTGTTTAAAAATTAGGCAATTGAGCCCGAGGAACTCCAGACTCCATTGACATCTATGAAGCCATGAACCCCTCAGGCTCAGCTGCATTATTTTAAAAAGTTTTTTCTTAAAAACAAGGGCACAAGAAGCTAAAAGAAGAGCAGATCCTTCCAGAGGTGGCACACAGCAGTATGTCAGTGTGCTTGGTTTACAATCCAATGATAGTTGTCCAATTAGTGTTTTAGAAGTTTCAACTGTCAGAAATGGTCGGATTCTGGAGATGTTTCTGAGATACGTGTGGCAATAGTGAGTAATAGATTGAATATAGGGTGAAAAGGAAAGGTCCAGCACAACCCCAAGACAGCGGCCTGCTGCCTCGGTGCTATAGTGATCCCACAGACCAAGATTGGAGAGGTCAAGGTTGGGTTGGTTAGTAGATGGTGGAAAGATTAGGTCTTAATAAGATTAAGTTTCAAGAAGAGAGAGGACATGATGATAGAGACGCCATAGAGACACTAGTGTTCTGGAGTAAGGCAGGGGTGACGTTGCGTAGCTGGGTATCATCAAGATACAGATGATTCTGGAAGCCAAATCATGGTTTGTCCGATGGGGGCAGTATAGAGGGAAAAGAGTAAAGGACCTAGGACTGAGCCCTGAGGAACCCCGACACTGAGAAGATGAGAAGAGAGAAATCCTGAAAAGGAGACACCGAAAGTGCGGTCAGAGAGATAGGAAGACAACCAAAAAAAGATTGCAGTGAATAATAGCCTGCAGATAGGACAGTATGTACAATCTGCTCAGCTCCTACTGCTCTATAACATGCTGCCAGCAGGTAGGAAACAATTTACAATCTGCTCACCTCTTCCTGCTCTATAACATGATGCCTGCAGATTGGACACTATGTAAAATCTACTCAACTCCTCCTGCTCTATAACATGATGCCTGCAGATAGGACACTTTGAACAACCTGCTCAGATTTTCCAGCTCTATAATAATAAGCTGCCTGTCACGACCCCACCCGCGATCCTTGGTACAGATCGCGGGTACACCCGTGCCCTTCCCTGTGGCGCAGCAGCCCCCGGCCCGGACTTACCTCTCCAATGCTCCTGCTTCCCGACTAGGTGGCATCCTCTCTCACTGGCCGTGCACCCACTCACTAGGGCGCACGCGGCGGCTCTCCTAGCCTAAAAGGGCCAGTGTCCTCCCAATTGGCGCTGGCCAATCCGGCTCCTCCCTTCCTGCCACTCTGGATCTTCTGCATTCTACAAGGAACTTCCAAGATTTCCAGACCTTGCTTCCCACAGCAGTTCCTGTTGAAGAGAAATAGAAAGCCTTCCCAGCATTCCCAGACGCTCTCCTTTCTTCTAGCGTTCCCAGACGCTTTCCTGTCTCCAGCGTTCCTAGACTCTCTCCTGTCTTCAGCGTTCCCAGACGCTTTCCTGTCTCCAGCGTTCCCAGACGCTCTCCTGTCTCCAGCGTTCCCAGAAGCTCTTGGTGGCTCCTGTGTTCCTAGCGTTTCCAGACGTCTCCTAGCCATGAGCTCTCTTCCAAGGACCTGTCCGTTCCTGTCCACCTGGATCGCGTGCCAGCAACTGCCAGCTTGCCTGCCGTGAGTTCTAGCTCATCCTTCCAAGCCATACTCCTGCTGTCATCCCAGGCTCGGATTGTGTCCTACACCCCCTGGTTCCCTGGCTGCCACCGCGGGCCTAGTCATGCCCTTGGAATGACCTGGTCGGGCACCCTGCCGCAGCAAGACCATCCCGCTTTGCAGCGGGCTCTAGGGAAGATCACGTGCCACTTAGACTCCGGTCCCAGGTGTCGGCTAGTACCATTATCATCTCCCGCGGTGGTCCAAAAGGTCCAAAGACTCTTCCTTAAGAGACTCTCTGACAGTGAGGCCACACTGAGGATTATTGTTGAGATTGACAAGTGCCGTGTGCAGAACATCTTCTAATATATTGTGACTTATGATTACACCAATTATATAGATCCAGCATATTAATTTATGCCTCCCATTTTAGCATGACTTGATATGGGCAATGGGAACAGTATGACTCTAGGAGCGATCCTTAAAATTAAAATCTTATTTTTCCATATTATTTTTAAACTGTTGCCAGAACACAAAACGTCCTACCCTCTCACAAACATTAAAATGATTTATTTAGAAATACATCTCCTTCAACTACAGAGTGAAAAATGATGCAGCATCGATCCGTATATTACGCATAACTTAACTATTAAGCGAGAGAGGTTACAGTCTCCAGGTTCCACATTAACGGTGTGCATGGAGGATCATTGCTTTCAGGACACTGTACCATATAGAGGGTTGACGTAAATATGTAGAGATGAGCGAGCACTTAAAAAATGCTCGATGCTCGTTATTCGAGAACGAACTTTTTTCAAGCAGATGCTCGAGTGCTCGTTCGAATACGGAGCCCATTAGAAGTCAGGGAGACTCGAGCGCCACTTTTCAAAGGGACCATGGTTTCGGGAAATAAAATGTGTTATCATTAATTGAAAAAGAAGATGTTGCTGATAGTTCGCCAGATGTATCAAACATCTGCAATCTATTTTCAACTGTGTCCCGCGCCGTCCATATTATCTCCCCGACAATTTAAACAGATGTGAAGAACAGTGAAGAATAATTAAAAACAGTGAACACAGTAGGATTGATTTAAGTGAAAAGCAGTGAAGATAGATTACAGATGTTTGCACACATCCTCTACCTTGCGGGAGATCTGGCCCCTGCCACCCCTCCTCCCGTAGCCCGCTGAACTCTCCAAGTGCCCCAAACTAGACTGCCTCCTCCCGTGAACAGCGAGTGCTCTCGTGCCGTCTCCGCACATGTTCGTGCACCCACTGTCTACCCCGTAGCCCATCGCTGTCTACGCGTGCCCCCGCCGGCTCTCCGGTGTCCCCGCTGCTCTCTGCCCATGTTCTCCCGGCCCCAGCCCGCACCGTCGTCCCGGCCGATGTCTCCCGTGCCCCCCATGTCTCTGTGCCCCATGTCTCCGTGCCCCATGTCTCCGGCCCAGGCTCAGTTGCCCATGTGCTGCGTGCCTGCCCAGCCAATGTTCTCTTTTGCGCCGCTGCCACGATGTTCCGTGCTGCTCCCCGCGGTGTCCTGGTGCTGCCTCCACCGTGTCTCTGCTGCTGCTCCCCGTGTCTACTGTCCTGCTCAACTCGTGTTTCAAAATGTGTTCTTCACACACTATATATTGTCATCCTTACAACATACTATTTGTTGTCCACGTTCCGCGCCGTATCTTCCGCACAAGTAAGGACAGAATGTGCCGAACATCTTAATCTATTCCTTCACTGTGTTCTTCACTGTGTTTTTTTCACATTAAAGTAATCCTTGTGTCACTGTGTTCACGTTTTTATTCTATTATTCATTTTCTTCACTGTGGTTTTTTAATAAAAATGCTCGATCTCCGAGCAGGGGAAATAGCCGTTCCGAAGCCCAACGAGCCGTCTCGAGGAACCTTTTAATTACTTGAACGAGCATCAACGCTGCCCGGCACGAGCAGTTCGCCCTCTCTTAAAGTAATATATATATGCATCAAGTTGATTCAATGACAGCCGCCATAGCCTCTCCAGTAGGAACGGATACAGTAATGAAGGAAGCTTGTTTTTAACCACAGCAACCAATTCCATATCATGGTGCCACCATGTTTGCCTATGATGCCACAATATGGACCTGTGTTTTTCTTTAATGTGGTAACAAACAGGCCTTATATATTTTTTCACTTTAAAATATGCCACATTATTTCTCTGAAATACCATTAAAACAGATGCTATAGCCCATGTCCTTTTCCCCTTTCCCCTTAGGTGCATTGCCAAAGGGGAGATGTCACATAATTTCAATCCATGCCATTGCCATTGGACCCTATGGGAACAGGGGAGATAGTAGTGATTGAAGCACTAAATAACACGGTTCTTAAAAATACAGACACTTGGAATGGGATAGAAGTGGATGTCCAACCTCCATCCTCCATACATTACTGTATCAACATCCATAGGGAGCCAAAACAATTTAAAGCTAGTAGCAGAGAAGAGCGCAGTAAACACAGAAGAGTGGCATTAGTGGTGCAATAACTTAGCTTGGTGTGGGTTGCCCTACACACATGCCTAGATACGTGCCACATGATGAATTGCGTATGTATATGGTCTACCAATATTTGATTAATCACAAGTGGTGAAATCCCATATATAATTATGTGTGATCTTCTCTGGTGGTTGTGTTATCATTACAAGAGTCCAGTGTTTGGTCTATGCAAATGGGGTCACGGTAATTGATTTACATGGTATCATGAGAAATGTTATCTGCTGTGAGCTGGATGTACACATCTATAATCAAGTTTTACTGGAATAGTAAATAGCAAATAGTTTTTTTTATAATTGAACACTATTTATTAGGAATTTTAAATTTAACAATACACAAATAATCAAAATTCTTATAATACTGAAATGTATATTCCCTCCTGTCCAGGAATATAATCAATCATCATCACTATTATATACAACTTCACAACTTTACTCATGTGGAATCTCATGTTATTGTGGGGGGTGGTACGAAATTGAATTCCTATTCCCTACTTCCCCTGACCTGTCTCAAACGTTTCTGTTTCTATAATCAGAAAAAAGCCCCACCACTCCCAGATGGGTTATAAGTAAAAAAAAAAAATAATAAATAAATAAATAAATACAAAATAGCCCCCTTCCATAAGGCCCCAACATTAGGCAATCTGTGCTGAGTTTAGCAATTAGAGGGGGGGGGGCAACCGGGTTGATACTGCTTTCACTCATATCATAGGCTTCTTATCGCCACGTTCATACTTGAGCCTGTTTCACAACGCACTTCTAAACTTGGGTTGAGATGGAACTGGGGGCTAAAATCCACGCACATATGCTCGTCGGAGCCTTTTGGTGGTCCCCAAGTACCTCAATCCACATTTTCCTCTTCTTAACACTGCTGCTTAAATCTTGGTGCAAATTCATGCGACTGACTGCATTCCAGGTGCTGTCACTCACTCACTTTAGGCAACCCTGACTTAATACGACCTACAAAACAATCCCTTCCAATTTTCGACCCTTCTCCCTAGGGTACGTAGTGTGGATGACCAAGAACGGAATCCGCTCTCCATGACTAATGTGACTACAGTGCTGGCCTGGCCCCCTCTAGAATGGCTCCAATTCTTCCAGGTTTGTAGATTCATGATCTCTAGGCCCACCGCACTTTCTCTACCACTCAACTCCTTACCTCATTATGAAGAATTGTGTCTGGCTTCCTCCCCTCCCATCCACATGATCTCCTTGGTCTAGGAATATGCTGATACGAAGATGGAACGGGGAATGCTTTTACCTCCATTTTCTACTGTTGGGAGAGCGACCTTCAAAAGTTTTTCTCACACACGCGTGGCAAAAAGCGTTTTTCTATCCTTCACTCAAAGCTTCGGTCTATTGCTGCCTTCAAGAACTTAAACTTAAAATCTTATCTCAATGGTACAGAAACGCCCGGCAAAACTACATGTTCCTGGGGATCTCATCCCTGTGCTGAGTTGGCTGTGGGAGAATCAGAGGGCAACACGCTTCACAGAATTGCCCCCCGATATGCAAAATCTACTGGAGGGAAATTCTTTAACCTGTACAAAGAACATATGCCCATCCGGGAATAGACCCAACACTGAATTGGCCCCTCTCTCAATGTTCTCCAAATTAAAATGAGCCTTGCTCCGACCTAGTCTGCTCACTTCCTTATGGCAGCAAGGCAGTTACTTCCCAAGTAGATCCCCTACCCCACCTACTAAGCACAGAAGGGTGGAATGACTCAATGCATATTACACATGGAGGAAGCTGAAGGTAGTGATGAGGGCAAACATGACCATTTTCAAATAAATACTTTTGGAGTCCCTGGATCACTTTTTAGAACTCTACCGACAACTATATATATCATCCCAATATCACTTCTGGACCTAAGGTGTTTCGCTGTCTTTCACCACCCCCACTAACCCACTACCCTTTATGTCTTACCCTATCTGTCATGTATGTGTTGGTGTTCCCTGTTGTTTGTAATTGAGTCCTTTTTGGACTGTCCAGTTTTTTAATTTATTTACTTGATCCAGTACATTCAATATCCTTATGACACTTAAATCTCAATCTAAGCATTCAACATAATGGAAACACCTTAACTTATACATACTGATATGATTGTCATATAACCTACTTAACTGTCAATGTGCATAACCAAAAAAAAACTGCAAAAACTGCAAATACAATGTTTTGTTTACCCAACATTTCTCCATTCCCACGCAACTATTTCAGAAATATATTTCTTCCCTATATCAAGCCATAAATGTTAAAATTCATTTCCACAGGTATGTACAGAATAACATTCCCCACAATTGGTGTTTAAAGAAAACCTTATGGCCATAGCTGATTTTATCCTTTTCATACTAATCACCAACATATGGCATATTCTTTCCTATTCCTACCCGCACGCCAGTGTTCTAGTATTTTAATACAGTCTTGGATCTATATATGGGCTTCTGCCATGTCCATAAAACTGCTGCTGATTGGGAGATATTCCACTGGATATACATACACTGAACTCGAAGTATAAGCTCGGCTTATACTCGAGTAAATAAAATATAAATCCAAACTCACCTTCCTCTTCTTCCGGGCTTCCCCAGCGCTGCCTGGCAGATATACTGGGGCAGATGGGGCTTGACGCCTTAGTATTAATGGGCAGGTGGCTGCAGCGTATATAACTGGGAATTTGGTGCCTGGCAGGCCTACTATACGGGGGGCAAGGAGTGCTGGCCTACTATACTAATGGGGAAGGGCTCCGCAAGGCCAACTAATGGGGCCACGACGGAGCCGTTGAACCAATCGTTTTCCCCACCCTACGGTTCCTATCGAAGTTCAACAACTAGTCTTTGGTTTGCCTCCCCCAGTTTTGTGAAAATTATAGCGGGGCATTGTACACTTGACTCTGGTAGCAGACTTATAATATACGATCACTTGAGTATGGTTGTAGGTATGTTTTGTTTTTAATAAGTTGATAATGAATTAAAGTTTAAGCCATAGGATAGTGGATAACCCAAAACCTCTTTTTTTTTTTTCACAAATACAACCTTTCATCATTTTGATGATTTTTTGATAATTCGTGGTGTGTGTGATGTGCTGGGGGGGGCCTGTTGTGTCACTAGTTTATAAAAACAAAATGGCGTTGCTAAATTTCCCCTTGATACATGATTACTAAGTTCTATTTCTACATCGCTATGGCCAAATCCTGTTTTCTCTCCTCTCCTACCTTTTCTGTTGTTACAAACAGCTCGCTGACCTGGTTTAAAACCCTGTTTGCTCTGGATCCCTCGCTAGTATTATTCTCGTAGCAAAGATCAAGCTGAAAGTGAACGGGGTTGATTGTGTGGAGCTTTTGTGCATGGGCCTCCATCAGACATCACACAATCCAGGCGGATTTCTATGGCAGGCAAGGAGCTGATTTTTTTTTTAATAAGTTAAATGAAGTACTGTAATAAAGTATATTGGAGAAATGTCGAACCGAACCTCTGACACGACCCACCAACTCCATATCAGCCTACCCATACACAAGTCAGGCCGGTTCCCCCTAAACTTAATGAAATACTCCCGACATTACAAAGTACGAACCCCGCCCTAGTATACAATGAACGGCCTCTGGATGTTCGGTATAATGGTCTCCGTACTATTAGTCCCTAGCTACGTACAACATAAAACAGCTACTACATCAGTTTTATCACAGGTGTCTGCTAATGAAGCTTTAGTGTTAAACCCTCGGGACCACAGCCTCTGTATTGGCCGTACGGACGCGGCACCATCTCTTCAAATCTGGCCGTGTCATCTATTATAGTTGGTTATAACGGGCTGAGACGCTATGAGATATCCAGCAGGATATCTGTGAGCAGCTTGTTTCGTGACTTTACTCTAATTTTTAATAATCTGTTGTTTGTCTCGATGAAAACAAGAACCATTGAGCTTTTTTAAAAATTTTGGATGAAACTGTTAAAGTTATAAAAAAAACAAAATGGCAAAAACTGAAAAAATCCTTTATTTTCAAACGTTCTAAAATTCTAATCTACTTTTGATGCAGGATAGTCAACTTTCAGCTCCCAAAGACTAAATTCATAACTCAATTTCCCACCAGCAGTTTGCTTATTTGACTGGCATTGGTTTTTGAAGTTCCAACAATTTTACTCGCATTGTTATTGAGGCTCAGAATTTGGGTTGCACATTTTTATTTTTTCACTTTTTAAATCACAAAACCTGTCATTTAGATTGGACCTTGCCCTCAACTTCTCTAATGTGCTCACTGAATGAGGCCTAACTAGTAAATATAGTGAGACTCGTTTGTTAACGCCGCGCTTACAGGTTTATATAGGGCGTTTTAATGTAACAAAAAGGAGGTGCAACTCCCCAAATGAACTATTTTTTTTCACAATACACCCATTTCGGGTGGAAAATTAAACATGTCAAAATGGATATACTGAATAAAGGCTTCCACAAAGTTTGTTAACCGAATCTCCCTTCCTTCACTCCCCCGAGTACACAGATACTCCTAGATGTCGTGAGGTGGTAACCTGCTGTGGGATGGGCGCCTACTTACGGCGGCGGGGTCACGCAGAGACAGGGAAGGAGGCGCAATTCCTAATCAGAATTCTGCTTGTCCACACTTGTACAGGCTATTTTCCTTTTTTTAATCGACTAAAGGGGCTTATTTCTTTCCACTGATATTTTCGGGTAGTTTGATCAAAGGTAATTTGTTTACATGGGCTTATGTCTTCGTTGTCAATGAGAATATGCACTTTTTCTCGAACGTACGTTTTTATATTTGGGGGAACTATGGCTAATTTTTGGTCGTGTACTCATCACTGATAAAGACCAGTGGATGTAGGAACTAAAAATATAACTTTTGAAGCTTATTTCTACTTGTGGAGTTGCCTTTGAGCCTGTTGACCAAGTATATCCCCAAATCCAGTATTATACATTCTATGGCCCAGATACGACAGTCGTCAGATTCTAGAACTCATTATATATATTTTGATTTTTCCGACATTTTTTTGTATGCATAAGCAGAGTAATTTGGGCAATATTCGTTGTTTATTTAGTAGCATCACTGGTCTTTCCATTGTAATAAACTTATTTATTTTCACTAGCATCAGAATCTGTCCTTAAGGGGCTTATTTATGGTGAGCGACATGATTGCCTCTTTTTAGTGAGGTCCTATGATTTTAAGGTGAGTTGCTATTATAACGTTTTTTCAAATGCACTCATTTTCTTAGAGACAATTTTCTTGAAAGGCCCACATTATAATAGACACACTCCTTTTATCCAAAGTTTTTTAGGGTTTGTTTTTTGTTACGGGGATTCTATCTTGCGTGACATCTAATAACGATTCTGTGTTAGTCTATAGAGTGTTTTACGGACGCAGCCTTGATACTCAACTATGTGGAGGGTTTGTGTGTATTTTATTCAATCGTTTTATGCTTCAATTGTACTAACTAACAATTTTGGTGGAAAATCTTACTTCACTTTAGTACTCAAGCACACCTCTTTTGTTATAATGCATAAACTTTTTTTATTTTTTTGGCTGAAGAATCTTAAGTCCGCTTTAGGGAGACTTATTTTAGTGTGTTCGAGCCAGTTGTATCTTTTTTACGCCCTGGCTTATTTATTTTAGCAGTGGCCTCAAGTTTTTAAAATCACTTTTTGAGCATGTTTGTTTTAGTAGGGTATTAATTAAAATATATCTTTGTTATCCGGCCAGTAAGTTTTTTTTTTTTTTTGACACGTTTGTTCCCTTCCGGTCGTTTACATCGGCGGGTCCGAGTAACAATCTCTGTTTTATTATGCAGATTGCTTTACGGAGCAGGGCAATAACCAAAATGCGGGGTTTTCTTTTTGGTTTTTTATTTATTTGTTTCTAACTTTATTAAGTTTTTTGTAGGGAAAGTTGCCCTTTTAAGGGGCTTCATTATTTTATGTATTTTTTTTTATTATATTTATAAATGTGTAGTCGTTTAAGTGTCGTGTTTGCCATTTTTTTACTATACTTGACTTGAACTTAAACCAGTGATGATCCATTGCAGCTCCTGGGAGTCTAGGGACTATGGTAAAGCACTCAATGAGAGATTCATCAAGGGTCACAGTCTGGTCAGAGAGATCTGTCTGTAAGTAGGGGTCATCTGTAAGTGTTTCCTAAGTTGGGGACTGCCTGTGTCTGTAAAAATATATTTAAATGTAGTATGACTCTGTATTTCTTGCCAAAAATAAATGAGATGCCATGGAATAAGATCTCCAAAAATAAAAAATAAACCTCTTTCTATCTTCTTTGTGTGAACCTAGTATATTAATTAAGTAAGGCCCCATTAAAAAACACTTTCTGAGGGTATTGTTTATTTTAAGCTTGGAAATATATACAATGTATGGTGTCATGGTGTTTCCACACACCAGATTGCATGGTTGATAATTGCTTCCATGCACTGTTTTGGCTACCTACCAGTTGGGTCGCTTAGGAATCTTACAGACTTTTTTAGCATGTTGTATTAATTGATTTGATGAAAATTTGGAATCCCTTGGCCCAAATTAATCTACGGTAAGAGTGTATCATGTTGATAGACAGCGGGCACATTTACTTACCTGTCCTGGTCGCTCACCCCGTATTGTCCGCTATCCCGTCCGGAACGCACTGTGCCGCAATTCATTAAGGATCGTAAACGCTCCGTGATCCCTCCCCCTCCAGGTCCGACAGAGTTCCACGTTTTTCTTTTCCCAACCTCATGTAAGTGCGTTGTCTTGCGACATATTTGAATCTTAAATCTTAAATCCCCGCGCCTCAGTCCCGAATCATTGTCGGATCGTCTCCGCCCCCGATTTCTATCGCATTAAAGCTTGCCGCAGCTGCGCCAGCAAATCCGATCCGCGTGCGACACAATACCCATCTCAGACACCTGTTAAATATCTGTCAAAGCCTGCGCCAATCATCCGAAAACAGTCCACCGACCCTTAGTATAATAAGCCCCCATTGTATAAAAATTGAATTTGATGAAAGTTTGTAATCCTTACGCCAATATAATCTAAGGTAAGGCCCTAACATTCACACGCTGTATGGGGGGACGTATATTACGGCCGATGTCATATGGTGCCGTATATAAGTTCCTCATAAGATGGCAATGGGCGCACAGGCCCCATACCGTTCGTAGCCGGAGAAAGATAGTAATATGTTCCATCTTTCCCTCGGGAATACGGCGTCATGCACCTAATATATCTCTCTGGAGAGGATACAAGAGTGAGCCAGTGATCATCTCCCCCACTCCTCTCCCCCAGCCACCGACGTCTGCCCACCGATTGTATCATGCTGCATACAGACATGGGGCAGATGTGTACTTACCTTGATCGCTTTTCCGCGATCCTCAGCGGCGCGTTCTGTGTGGTGGATTCGGGGTCCGGCCGGTGATTCCTCAAGGTAGTCTCCTCCGACGTTCCCACCAGGTTGCGCTGCTTGGCGTGAAAGCATCTGTAACGCACTCGAGTTCACCGGCCCCGGCCCAAGAAGTAAAGCGCGTCCCAAGCGAACCACTTTATAGAAATCGGCGGTTTTTATCCTTCGAATCCCGTGGGTTTTTTCCCCTCGGGGCCATGCCCCCCCGATTCCCCCGTCGCGTGCAACGCCGGCGCCGATGCGCCAAATTCAATGCGTGCGCGCCAAATCCCGGGGCAATCATGAAAATCGGCGCAAATCGGAAATATTTTGGGGTAACACGTCGGGAAAAACGCGATTCGGTGCGCCCTTGAGTAAATGACCCCCAGTGTGTGTTTTTCTATGTTATAATTATATTAGTATAGAATGTATTCCTAGGCCTAAAATTGCTAATAATTAGTCTTTTTTTGAATAAATAAATATAATTGTTTATTTAGTTTGCTATAAAATAAAATCCTCAATCTAAAAATGACCAAGATAGGGATGGCCAATGGTGATGCTAGATCAGCTAGTCTCTGCTGCGATAACGTTGATTACACTACCCATTAATTAGTGTATATAGCTGTGTGTCTAAATTAACCAGGTCTAACGAGAAATATGGCTCCCATCAGCTTTTCTTATCTTATATATTCTGATATTAGTATTGGAATACTGGTGCAAACCAATTAGCTTGACTTTGTTGAACCAGCAAATCCCTTGATCAATCTAGAGAGAAGCCGCCGCAGTCCCCCACAATCATGTATTCTGATAGAATGGCCTTTAAGATCTTTTTTGTGAAAATGAACTGTGAACAACATTGTGGTTAAACAGTGGTAAATGCCAAAAGTAACGCCGTCGAATGTATTAATTTCCCCCAGTGGACAACAATATTATTAATCAGGTTTTGTAAAAACACCCGTAAGAATTGCTTACGACAAACGTGTATTTACTATTATTATCAAATATGGTAAGTGAAATTAACATCAACTCACATTTTATATCAATTACAATTAACAAATGCAAAACATCGTTAGTTAACTGAAGAGCGCGGTGAGTCCTATTTGGCTTCAGTTTGGTAGTGAAGCTCTTAAAGTTTGCGTCGTTGTCAAAGCCTGATTAATATTTGATTTGTGTGACAACCCCTTTCGCAATAGAGACCAGACAGGAAGACTTCTCAATTTTAGGAACGCTTCCTGTCAGGAAGTATTGACAAAACAACTCTGTGGTCGTTACGACTCTGCCTTATACATTAATCACCCGCCTTCTGATTAGTATACAATTTAAACAGCAGTATAGATGGATAATGGCCTATCTGTTATTGCAATTGTAATCTCTCCCCAACGTCTAATTGTTCAACAGCTCTATTAGTCCCCTCTTCAATATTGACAGGGCAGTGTACTGCTTTTACATCATAAACACAAATGTGGGCCTTTCTGGGGAAAACCGTAGGAAAGTCTTCCAATAAATGGAGCCTGTTCCAGAAAAAACTGTCTCTATTCTCTATTTTTGACTTGCAAAAAAGTAACCTTTATATGTTCCATACAGAAGTGAGTGAGGAGAACGCAGATCTGCACTTGCATTTTCTTGGGGCACTTTGGGGCCTTTCTTTTCTTTTCCCTAATTCCCGCGGTCACTAGAAGAGAGGAGGTTCTAAACACATCTACCATATACATGGCGCATCCCCTACACCTAATAGAGAGGAGGTTCTACCATCGCACCATATGACAGGGGGGCATTCCTCTAACATCTAGAGGAGAGGTGGTTCTAACCATCACACATAGACAGAGGGGGCATCCTCTACAACCTAAGAGAGAGGTGTTTCTCACCATCACCATATTAGGGGGCAAATCCTCACATAGAGGAGACGGTGGTTCCTATCCATCACCAATAGATAGGGGGCATCCTCCTTACACCTAAAGGAGGGAGCCTACCATCACAATAGACAGGGGGCATCCTCTGACATCCAATGGAGGCGAGGTGATTCTAACCATCACCACTAATACAGGGCATCCTCCTACACCCTAAGGAGAGGCAGTTTCTACCATCATCATAGACAAGGGAGTCATCTTCACCTAGAGGTAGTGGATCTACCATTGCCATAGATAGGGGACAATCCTCTACACCTAGAATGAGGAGGAGGTTTAATACCCAGTCACCCCATAGACAGTGGGGCATCCCACTACACCTAGAGGAAGGTGGTTCTTGTTCTTATAAACCATCCAGCCATATGACAGGGGGCACCCTCCTACACCTAGAGGGAGAGGAGGTGCTACCCTTCCCCAGACAGAACGTCATACTCTACCCTGAGCGAGCGTGGATTCTACCTCAATCCATAGAACAATGGGGGGCATCCTCTACACCTAGAGGAGATGGTGTTCTAACAAAAACATCGCCATATGACAGGGGGTCACCTCTACTACACCTAGAGTGAGTAGGTGATTTCTAAACCTAAACAATCACCATAGTACAGTGGCTCTCCTCTCACCTAAAGGAGAGGAGTTTTCTACCATCATCAATAAAAGAACAGTGAGACTATCTTCACCTAGAGTAGAGGTGGATTCTCCAATGCCATAAGACGGGGACACATCCTCTACAACCTAGAGAGAGGAGGTCTATCTACACCCCATCACCAATAGACAGAGGGCATCCTCTACACCCCATAAACAGGGGCATCCTTACAACTAGAAGAGGAGGTTCTAAACTATAATTCTAACATCACCATAGACAGGGCATCTTTAACTAGAGAGAAGGAGGTTTTCTACCATCCCACACTAGACAGAGACATCCTCGTACACCTAAAGATAGGCAGTTTTATCAACCATCAACCATAGACAAGGGGGGCATCTTTCACCTAGAGAAGAGGTGGTTCTAACAAACATCGCCATAGCAGGGGGCCAATCCTCTACCACCTAGACAGGAGTATGGAGGTTTCCATCCTACATCATCATGACAAGGGACATCTTCCCTAAGGGAAGAGGTGGATTTTACCATCACCAATAGACAGGGTGCCATCGACTTTACACTACGAGGAGATGGCGATCTACCCATCACCATAACAATTGGGGGGCATCCTGTAACACCTGGGAGAGGTGGTTGCTAAAATCCACGCCAGAGACAGGGGCATCCTCTACACAATTAGAGGAGAGGCAGTTCTACCATCCCACCTATAAGAACAGGGGCATCTTCACCTAGAGGAACGGTTGGTTGTCTCCATCACCATAGACTGGGGGCATCTTCACCTGAGGAAGTGTTTTCCTGGTGTTCTACCATCAACCATATACATGGGCCTCCTCCTCTAACACCTAGACTACAGGAGTTTCTTACCATCACCATAATACGGGGGCAATCCTCACGAGACCTAGCTGGGAGGTTTCTCCATCACCATAGACATCGGGGGCATCTTCACCTAGAGGAGAGTTTGGTCTATCATCCACTCATTACACAGGGTGCAATCCCTCTATAACCTAAGAGAGGTGGATTCTACCATCGCCAAAAGACAGGGGGCATCTTCAGCTAGAGGAGAGAGGTTTCACCATCGACCATAAGCAGGGGCACCTTTACACCTCAGAGGAGAGGTGGTTTTCTACCATCACCATAGACAGGGGGCATCTCCGTACAACACTAGAGAGGAGTGTGTTCTAAACCATCAAACAAAACAGAGAGGGGCATCCTCCTACACCTAAGGAGAGGGGCTACCATCACCATATATGACGGGGCAAGTCACTCCTACCCCTAAAGGAGGTGAATTTCTACCATCACCATATTAGGGCTCCTTAACAACCCGAGAGTTACATCACAAGACAGGGAGCAATGCTTCCACCTATAGGAGAGGTGGATCTCACCATCTGACATAGACAGGGACATCCTCTACACCTAGAAGAGAGGAGGTGTTCTCATCATCATAGACAAGGAGTGGGGCCCATCCCTACACCTAGAGACGAGTGTTGTCTTCTACCCATCGCCATAGAAAGGGGGCTCACGAGGCAGCGTTCCCATCCTAAGCACCATCCTAAGAGGAGAGGAGGTTCTTTCTAAAACCATCATCATAGAAGATGGGGCAATCTCTCTTCACCTAGAGGAGAGGGTTTAACCATCGACCCATAAAGGGGGCATCCCTCTAACAACACACTATAGACGAGGTGGTCTAAACCATCGAGCCATAGAAGGGGCACCCTCTACCTAAGAGAGGCGGTTCTACTACCATCACCATAACAGGGCACCTCACAACCTAGAGGAAGAGGGGTTCTACCCATCACATAGACAGGGGCCCATACCTCACATAGAGGAGAGGCGTTTCCTTTACCCATCACCATATAACAGGGCACCTCTACACCTATAGGAGAGGTGGTTCTAACCATCGACATAGAGACAGAGGGGCACCTCTACACCTTAGAGGAGAGTGCGGTCTACCATCCGACCAACTACAAGGGGGGAGCTCCTCTACGACCTTAGGAGGAGAGGCGAGGTTCTACCAATCACCATATAGCAGGGCAAATACTCTACATACCTAAAGGAGAGGGAGTTTCTACCATCACTCATAAGACAGGCTGGAGCATCCTTACCACCTAGAGGAGAGGTGCTCCCCGTTGTCTCTGTCCTGCTCACCGTGTTCTTCAATGTGTTCTTCACACATATATATTGTTCTTCACATACTATTTTGTTCGCACCGTTCCGCGCGTATCTTCCGACAAGTAAGCAGATGTGCCGAACATCTGTAATCTATTCTTCACTGTGTTCTTCACTGTGTTTTTCACTTAAATGATCCTGTGTTCACTGTGTTCACTGTTTTTATTCTATTCTTCATTGTTCTTCACTGTGTTTTTTTAATTAAATGCTCGATCTCGAGCAGGGGAAATACTCGTCCGAGCAACGAGCCGTCTCGAGTACCTTAATACTCGAACGAGCATCAAGCTCGGACGAGCATGTTCGCTCATCTCTAGTAAATATATATATGCATCAAGTTGATTCAATGAAGCCGCATAGCCTCTCCAGTAGGATACTGGATACAGTATGAAGGAAGTTGTTTTTAACCACAGCAACCCAATTCCATATCATGGTGCCACCATGTTGCCATATGATGCCACAATATGGACCTGTGTTTTTCTTTAATGTGGTAACAGAACAGGCCTTAATATATTTTCACTTTAAAATATGCCACATTATTTCTCTGAATACCATTAAAACAGATGCTATAGCCATGTCCTTTCTCCCCTTTCCCCTTAGGTGCATTTGCCAAAGGGGAGAGTCACTAACATTTCAATCCATGCCATTGCCATGGACCTATGGGAACAGGGGGAGATAGTGAGATGAAGTCCACTAAAACGGTTCTTAAAATACAGACACATCAGTCTTCATGCGAATCATACAGTATATTTGTACACTTAAATACTTTCTAATATTAAACGTTCCTCGCGTTGTGGTTGGCCCTCTTATGTCCCTACACACCTAAAGTTATGTTAACTATAAGGAAATATTTCCAACTTAGTAATCCCCAAGAGAAGAGCCTTGTCTGCTTTCATCTATCGGTTCTAGCCATTGACAACTTTGCTCCTTTTAACTCCTAATTGACTTTCTTCCTAAAAGCCTACACATTCTCTGTCCCCATCACATCATGTGAGCGCAGTTTTTCTTTGATCCTCTGAGAAATGTTACAACTGTCTCATGGAAACATTAGGTGAAATCTTAACACCAAACATTTTCTCTTCAGGCAATTCAACTCGTATAACAATGAAGTTACCGTTTCACAAGCTGTCCTGAAGTTTTTTTGATACATATGTACACTCTTAGCCTTCAGTCATCATCTTTGGTGTCAATGGACTCTGCATTTTAATGACTGTTTACAAAGGGTGTTTCTTCTTGAATTTTATGATGACCTAATCCATGGAATAGGTCATAAATATCATATGGTGAGGGTTCTGCCCCCTGCAAAATCCCCATCACTGATTCCGTCTTATGTCTGCAGTGAAACCAACACAAGGGCCAGAAATAGAACAGCAGCTAGAGATCATCCATGAGTTTTAGCTACGTCAGATTAGATTTTTACACATTATGAAGGGTCTTATAAAATAGAGAGTGAATTGTGCCTAGTTATTACAATTTACTACTCTTCCCAATGAAGTAAATGGGATAAGCTGAAATATCAGGCAAAAGCTTTCCAACTTAAGTTTGGTAAAGAAATGAATCTCCCACCACACCGACACCGGGCTGCCTCTTCAAACAAACAAAGGGTTTCCAAGATTCTGACTCTTCCACCAATGAATAAGTTTGTACTATACAATGGATAGCCCCATACATATTTAGGGTCAAAAATCTTCACAGTCTATAGATGCTAGTACATTTTAGAATTCGTAAAAACACATTAAGTATTCTAAAACCTGTGCCTCGGCATCCCTTTTTTTTTTAATACAATGAAAGTTACAACAACAAAAATTGTAAAAAAAAGTAAAAAAAATTAGTAATATAATGTAATAAGTAATTGACAACAAAGTGCAGATCAGTACAAGAGGAAGAGCACCACGGCTTACTCAACGGCCGCTGTTTCATCATAAACCATCCCACAGCCAGATACGCTCCCTCTGCTATCTGGTATTACGTACCATAGGTGGTGGGAATTTACTTACTTTGTAGACCCCCAGAGACCTCCAGAAGTCACAGTTTACACTCTATGATTAAATACACAATGATTAGAAGTATTTCACTTATTATACATTAAACATAAAACTCACTGTACTAGATAAGTTTATTCATAGTCAAAGACATCACAGCATACTGTGACAAAAGAAATTGTATTTAGTAATACATCTCCTTTCAGATTTTCTGAGGTTTTCTCTTCTGTTGTTAAATAGTGTAAAAATCGTTCAGCAGCAGTCCCATCCAGGGAGTATTCAAGGGAATGAAATCTTCTTTGACCTTCCGTTTTTTTGGTTTTGTTATGCTCTCCTAAATGAGAGTGCACAGAAGGCCCAACACGGGTGTGACTGAGCCTTTTTAGCAATATTTTCCACTACAGGTAAATAACCCCCCCACCACAGGTAGACCACAGGCTAACCTATGCACAGGTCCCAGAAGTGTGCATTCAGACCATGCCAAAGATAAAGAAATCGCGTTCCAGCCAGGAACCTGGCTGGACCGCATTTCTTTATCCTGGCCTTATGTTACCCCAGCAGCATGTGCACCGTGCTGAACTCGCACAACCGGAGGGGGAGGTGTGCTGGCATTATCTTTTTTCCTCACTAGTTATCCCTATGTTCACCTAAGGCTGTCACCCCAACAGACTTTGCCCGGTTGAGGTGATGCCAGGCCTCTCCTGCAGTCCCGGCAAAGTCCAGTAAGTGCCGCCTTCTTTACATTTTCAATCAACACATCCAGGGACTACATGAGAGCAGGGAACTGTTGGCAGGCTGATGCTCATTGGAGCTCCTGTTGTATGATTTTCTTCCTGTTCAAAGGACCCTGAGGAAAAGCTACAATGATATCCGCATTTCCCCTTCTTTCTTTCAATGGCTTTGGTGTCCTTGCAATTTGCCAAATGATCGAAACTGTGGTGCAATGGCTGCTTGGCTTGTTGGCTGCAGTTTGTGGGCACTTGTCCCCTTAAATGTTCACCATTAACAAAAGCCCTAGGAAACTCGTCTTTATCTCACACAACAAGTCATAAGAACCCACCCCTCACAGCACAAGAGAAGCCAGAGTTGTGGGGCACAAGTAAAACACGTAAGTCAATTTTGAGTTCCCTCTCTAGTGCCTGCAAGTTGCTTTGAAGCTACCAAAGAGATGATCAGACTATCCCCTGATTTCTTCATCACTAAGGAATTCGGGAATAAAGATCTCCATTTGTCTAATTTTTTTCTAAAATGTGAGAGCCTTGGTATTTACCAATCCCTGGAACCGTCAACTCAGGCATCTCTTCAAGAAGGTAATGTCTCATACATGTAAAACACAATCAAACCTATGTAGGGGTCACATCACCTCCCTCAATATTTCCTTTTTCAGATTTCTCCGCTCCGTTCCGTAGCAATGTCATATGGAGGATTGTGCTTGATACGGCTTTTGTATGTGGCGGTGAGTGCACTTGAATTACACGCCAGAAGGATAGTGAAGACAACAGAAAATTAATACATAGACTGTGACCCTTCCATGTGACACGTGTGGATATGTGCACGGCTCTTCCGTACAACCAGAGCATTGCTCTAAAATTTTTCATGAGGTGGTTGCACCCTATAATTGCTAGAAAGACGTATAAGCGTTGGAAAGTCCTCAATCCCCCTACACATGAAACTGGAGTGACCTAGAAGACTATGTAGGATTATCATGAGTGTTTTCGATTAGTTAGACTAAGGTCACGTTGATATTGTGGTTATCAAAGATGAAGAAAGAACAAAAGTTATAGCTTGTGGCTTAAGGGATTGTACCAGCTCCCAATCCCCCCACAGTAAAACTGGTTCTATAGATACTTAAAAAAGCTTTAGAGACATAGATTTCTCTTTCATAGATGTACATTATTGTCTCAGTGCTAAATGAGTCTAATATTGGCTTTACATGTGGTTACACTAATATATTGCTACAGTTAGTCAGTTTTCCTGTGATCCACAACAATGGTGGACCCATTTTCAGAATAATTCTTCATAGAAAGCTCAAAATAGGAGAAAATTAATTACATGACCAACATGGTTCTAGAAGACTTTCTACAGGGGGATATCTTGAGAGCAACAGTGAATATCTGCTAGGCTTCTTCTGCTCTATAACATACTGTTTGCAGATAAGAAAAATAGTACAATCTTTCAATCTCCTCTGATCATCCTGCTTTTATAACATGCTGCCTAAACTTAAGATACAAGGTACAATTTGCTCTGCTCCATAACATTCTGCCTGCAATAGTATGTAATTGTGGTATCTAATATGTAATATTACTTTGGTAATATAAGTAATCTTTTTTATATAGCACCATCAAATTCCAGACAGCTTACAGATTCTGCGGCCGTATACAATAATAAGACATTACAGATTAACAGGAGTGAGGGGGTGACACAAGAGCTTACAGTCTATGAGGATGAGGGGGGTGACACAAAGCTTACAGTCTATGAGGATGGGGGTGACACACGAGCTTACAGTCTATGAGGGACGAGGGGGTGACACCAGAACTTACAGTTCTATGAGGATTAGGGGGTGACACAAGAGCTTACAGTCTATGAGGATGAGAGGTGACATAAGCTTACTTACAGTACTATGAGGATGAGGGGGTGACACAAAAGCTTACAGTCTATGAGGAGGAGGGGTGACACAGAGCTTACAGTCTATGAGGATGAGGGGTGACACAAGAGCTTACAGTCTATGAGGATGAGGGTGAACAAAGCTTACACGTCTATGAAGGATGACTGGTGAACACAGATCTTCAGTCGATGAGGATGAGGTGGTGACCAAGAGCTTAACAGTCTAGGACAGTGATGGCGATCCTTTAAGAGACCGAATGCCCAAACTACAACCCAAATCCAAACTATTACCATGGAGATTCCAACATGGCATTTCAAGCAGAAACTTATTGCTACCAGTTCTTCAACTCATTCAATTGTATTGGATTCCTAAGGCGTGGGCAAATAAGTTCAGACCATCATTGTAGCTTTCTCTCCAGAAAATGTGGGGTCCAGCAGAAATGACCTCCAAAACAAAATGCAGTTCTTTCAACACTTCTCACTTTTCCCCAGTTTCAAACAGCCAATGAATTGTTGCTTTAAAATAGTGCTGCTGTGCTGCATCCCTAATTTTGCTTGGACTACAGGAAGATTTGGTGGATTTTGTCTGTTTGTGTTAAAATGGAGGCGATGGCCTGAGTGCCCACAGAGGGCTCTCAGTTGCCACCTCTTGGCACCCGGGCCTAGGTTTCGCCACCACTGTCTAGGAGGATGAGGGGATGACACAAGAGATTACAGTCTGGAGAGAGGAGGGTGACACAAGAGCTTACAGTCTATAGGATGAGGGGTGACACAAGAGCTTACAGTCTATTGAGGATGAGGGTTGACACAAGACTTACATTCTATGAGGATGAGGGGTGACACAAGAGCTCACAGTCTATGAGGATGAGTGGTTTACACAAGAGCTTAGAGTCCTATGAGGATGAGGGGTTGACACAAGAGCTTACGTCTATGAGGATGAGGGGGTGACACACGAAGTACAAGAGCTTTGTAATGGTCCAGCCATTTAAAGAAAGAATAAAAGAATATAAAATGATTAGGAAATAAAAATTCTTCAGCTTGAACCAACCACAGCCGCATCTTATATACAAGGTCCAAAGTCAGTGGGACGGCAGAAAGCCTGGAGCTTTTGTACCTCACATTTTTCCTGATAATTCTGGGAGTATCCCAGAATTGGTTAATAAAGAGATTGTTAAAGTTAAAGAGTTAAAGTTGCATGCAAGTGTGATACGCCACCTAAACAAATGATTTTAAGAGCATGTTTGAAGCATGGGGATTGGTTATTAGGTCTGATAGACCGGGGTAGGGCATTCCAGAGAATTGGGCAGCTCTGAGAAGTCCTTAGACTTGAGTGGGAGTTTGAAATTAAGGAAGAATAAAATAATAACATCACTGGCGAATCGAGGAGTACGGGTTGGGAATAGAGTGAGATAAGAAGAGAGGTGGGAGGTGCAGCATTTCAGATGTTGAGATGAGGGTAATAATTAAACTGTATTCAGAAAGAGGCAACTATGCAGTGACTGGCATAACGACTGGAGGCATCCCTGTAGCGTTTGGTTGCTGCAAATTAAACGGAAATCTACCACCAGAATTAAGGATTGTAAACCAAGAACCAAGTGTTTAAAAATTAGGCAATTAGCCCGAGGAACTCCAGACTCCATTGACATCTATAAGCCAATGACCCCTCAGGCTCAGCTCATTTTTTAAAAAGTTTTTTTCTTAAAAACAAGGGCACAAGAAGCTAAAAGAGAGCAGATCCTTCAGAGGCCACACAGCAGTATGTCAGTGGTGCTTGGTTTCAAAATCCAATGTATTTGTCCAATAGTGTTTTTAGAATTTTCAATTGTCAGAAATGGTCGGATCTGGAGATGTTTTCTGAGATAACTGTGGCAAAGTGAGTAATAGATTGAATTAGGGTGAAAGGAAAGGTCAGGTCCAGCACAACCCCAAGACAGCGGCCTGCTGCCTCGGTGCTATAGTGATCCCACAGACCAAGATTGGAGAGGTCAGGGTTGGGTTTGTAGTAGATGGTGGAAAGATTAGGTCTTAATAAGATTAAGTTTCAAGAAGAGAGAGGACATGATGATGAAGCGCCATAGAGACACTGTGTTCTGGAGTAAGGCAGGGGTGACGTTTACGTGCAGAAGTATATATCTGGGTATCATCAAGATACAGATGATTCTGGAAGCCAAATCATTGTTTGTCCGATGGGGGCAGTATAGAGGGAAAGAGTAAAGGACCTAGGACTGAGCTCTAGGAACCCCGACACTGAGAGGAAATGAGAAGAGGAAATCCGGAAAGGAGACACCGAAAGTGCGGCGAAGAGATAGGAGAAAACCAAAAAGATTGCAGTGAATAATAGCCTGCAGATAGGACTATGTACAATCTGCTCAGCTCCTACTGCTCTATAACATGCTGCCTCAGGTAGGAAAAATTTACAATCTGCTCACCTCTTCCCTGCTCTATAACATGATGCCATGCAGATTGACACTATGTAAAATCTACTCAACTCCTCCTGCTCTATAACATGATAGCCTGCAGATAGGACACTTTGAACAACCTGCTGAGTTTTTCCAGCTCTATAAGCCTGCTGTCATGACCCCACCGGCGTATCCTTGGTACAGATTTCGGGTACACCCGTGCCCTTCCCTGTGGCGCGCAGCCCCCGGCCGCAACTTACCTCTCCAATGCTCTGTCTCCCGCTAGGTGGCATCCTCGCTAACTGCGACTGGCCGGCACCCACTCACTAGGGCGCACGCGCGGCTCTCCTAGCCTAAAGGGCCAGTGTCCTCCCAATTGGCGCTGGCCAATCCGGCTCCTCCCTTCCTCACTCTGGATCTTCTGCATTCACAAGGAACTTCCAAGATTTCCAGACCTTCCTTCCCACAGCAGTTCCTGTTGAAGAGAAATAGAAGCCTCCCAGCATTCCCAACGCTCGCCTTTCTTCTAAGCGTTCCCAGACGATTTCCTGTCTCAGCGTTCCTAGACTCTCTCCTGTCTTCAGCGTTCCCAGACGCTTTTCCTGTCTCAGCGTTCCCAGATCCTCTCCTGTCTCCAGCGTTCCCAGAAGCTCTTGGTGGCTCCTGTGTTCCTACGTTTCCAGACGTCTCCTAGCCAAGACTCTCTTCCAAGGACCTGTCCGTTCCCTGTCCCACCTGGATCGCGTGCCAGCAGCTGCCAGCTTGCCTGCCGTGAGTTCTAGTCATCCTTCCAAGCCTACTCGCTGTCCTCCAGGCTCGGATTGTGTCCTACACCCCCTGGTTCCCTGGCTGCCACCGCGGGCCTAGTCATGCCCTTGGAATGACGCTGTCGGGCACCCCTGCCCGCAGCAAGACCATCCCGCTTTGCGGCGGGAACTCTGACTCCGGTCCCAGGTGTCTCTAGTACCATTATCATCTCCCGCGGTGGTCCAAAGGTCCAAAGACTCTTCCTTTGAGACTCTCTGCCAGTGAGGCCACACGAGGGTTATTGTTGAGATTGACAAGTGCCATGTGCAGACATCTTCTAATATATTGTGACTTATGATTACACCAATTATTAGATCCAGCATTATTTAATGCCTCCCATTTAGCACTTGATATGGGCAATGGGGAACATTATGAACTCTAGGAGGCGATCTTAAAATTAAAATCTTATTTCCATATTATTTCAAAACTGTGCAAGAACCACACGTCCTACCATTACATAACATTAAGAATTGATTTATTTGAAATAATCTCTTCAACTACAGAGTGAAAAATGATGCAGCTCGATCCGTTTACGCTATAACTTACTATTACGCGAGAGTTTACAGTCTCCAGGTCCACATTCGGTGTGCATGGAGGATCATTGCTTCAGGCACTGTACCATATAGAGGGTTGCGTATAATATTTGCATCAGTTGATTCAATGAAGCCGCTAGCCTCTCCAGTAGGACCGGATACAGTATGACGGATTGTTTTTAATACCACAGACCCTAATTCCCATATCATGGTGCCACCATGTTGCCATATGTTGCCACAATATGGACCTGTGTTTTTCTTTATAATGTGGTAACAAACAGCCTTATTATTTTCACTTTAAAATATGCCACAATTTTCCTGATAACCATTAAACAGATGCTACACAGTTCCTTTCTCCCTTCCCCTTGGGTGCATTTGCCAAAGGGGAGAGTCACTAACATTTCAATCCATGCCATTGCCTTGGACCTATGGGAACAGGGGTAGATAGTGAGATGAAGTCCACTAAAACGGTTCTTAAAATACAGACACTTATGGGAACTGGGTAGAAGTGGGATGCCAACCTCCATCCTCCATACATTCACTGTATCAACATCCATAGGGAGCCAAAACAATTATCAGTCTTATGCTGAATCATACAGTAATATTTGTACACTTGAATAGTACTTTTAATAATGTAAAGTTCCTCGCGTTGTGGTTGTCCTCTTGATTGATCCCTACACATAAAGTCTCGATGTTAACTTTAGTGAAATATTCCAACTTATAAATCCCCAAGAGAAGACCTCGTCTGGCTTCATCTCTCGGTTCTATGCAATTGACAACTTTGCTCCTTTTATTAATTGACTTTCTGTACCCTAAAAGCCACACATTCTCTGCTCCCCCACATCATGTGAGCGCAGTTTTTCTTTGATCCTCGTGAGAAATGTTACAACTGTCTCATGGAAACATTAGGTGAAATCTTAACACCAAACATTTTCTCTTCAGGCAATTCAACTCGTATAACAATGAAGTTACCGTTCACAAGCTGTCCTGAAGTTTTTTTGATACATATGTACACTCTTAGCCTTCAGTCATCATCTTTGGTGTCAATGGACTCTGCATTTTAATGACTGTTTACAAAGGGTGTTTCTTCTTGAATTTTATGATGACCTAATCCATGGAATAGGTCATAAATATCATATGGTGAGGGTTCTGCCCCCTGCAAAATCCCCATCACTGATTCCGTCTTATGTCTGCAGTGAAACCAACACAAGGGCCAGAAATAGAACAGCAGCTAGAGATCATCCATGAGTTTTAGCTACGTCAGATTAGATTTTTACACATTATGATAGGGTCTTATAAAATAGAGAGTGAATTGTGCCTAGTTATTACAATTTACTACTCTTCCCAATGAAGTAAATGGGATAAGCTGAAATATCAGGCAAAAGCTTTCCAACTTAAGTTTGGTAAAGAAATGAATCTCCCACCACACCGACACCGGGCTGCCTCTTCAAACAAACAAAGGGTTTCCAAGATTCTGACTCTTCCACCAATGAATAAGTTTGTACTATACAATGGATAGCCCATACATATTTAGGGTCAAAAATCTTCACAGTCTATAGATGCTAGTACCTTTTAGAATTCGTAAAAACACATTAAGTATTCTAAAACCTGTGCCTCGGCAATCCCTTTTTTTTTTAATACAATGAAAGTTACAACAACAAAAATAGTAAAAAAAAGTAAAAAAAATTAGTAATATAATGTAATAAGTAATTGACAACAAAGTGCAGATCAGTACAAGAGGAAGAGCACCACGGCTTACTCAACGGCCGCTGTTTCATCATAAACCAATCCCACAGCCAGATACGCTCCCTCTGCTATCTGGTATTACGTACCATAGGTGGTGGGAATTTACTTACTTTGTAGACCCCCAGAGACCTCCAGAAGTCACAGTTTACACTCTATGATTAAATACACAATGATTAGAAGTATTTCACTTATTATACATTAAACATAAAACTCACTGTACTAGATAAGTTTATTCATAGTCAAAGACATCACAGCATACTGTGACAAAAGAAATTGTATTTAGTAATACATCTCCTTTCAGATTTTCTGAGGTTTTCTCTTCTGTTGTTAAATAGTGTAAAAATCGTTCAGCAGCAGTCCCATCCAGGGAGTATTCAAGGGAATGAAATCTTCTTTGACCTTCCGTTTTTTTGGTTTTGTTATGCTCTCCTAAATGAGAGTGCACAGAAGGCCCAACACGGGTGTGACTGAGCCTTTTTAGCAATATTTTCCACTACAGGTAAATAACCCCCCCACCACAGGTAGACCACAGGCTAACCTATGCACAGGTCCCAGAAGTGTGCATTCAGACCATGCCAAAGATAAAGAAATCGCGTTCCAGCCAGGAACCTGGCTGGACCGCATTTCTTTATCCTGGCCTTATGTTACCCCAGCAGCATGTGCACCGTGCTGAACTCGGACAACCGGAGGGGGAGGTGTGCTGGCATTATCTTTTTTCCTCACTAGTTATCCCTGTGTTCACCTAAGGCTGTCACCCCAACAGACTTTGCCCGGTTGAGGTGATGCCAGGCCTCTCCTGCAGTCCCGGCAAAGTCCAGTAAGTGCCGCCTTCTTTACATTTTCAATCAACACATCCAGGGACTACATGAGAGCAGGGAACTGTTGGCAGGCTGATCTCATTGGAGCTCCTGTTGTATGATTTTCTTCCTGTTCAAAGGACCCTGAGGAAAAGCTACAATGATATCCGCATTTCCCCTTCTTTCTTTCAATGGCTTTGGTGTCGTTCAATTTGCCAAATGATCGAAACTGTGGTGCAATGGCTGCTTGGCTTGTTGGCTGCAGTTTGTGGGCACTTGTCCCCTTAAATGTTCACCATTAACAAAAGCCCTAGGAAACTCGTCTTTATCTCACAGCAACAAGTCATAAGAACCCACCCCTCACAGCACAAGAGAAGCCAGAGTTGTGGGGCACAAGTAAAACACGTAAGTCAATTTTGAGTTCCCTCTCTAGTGCCTGCAAGTTGCTTTGAAGCTACCAAAGAGATGATCAGACTATCCCCTGATTTCTTCATCACTAAGGAATTCGGGAATAAAGATCTCCATTTGTCTAGATTTTTTTCTAAAATGTGAGAGCCTTGGTATTTACCAATCCCTGGAACCGTCAACTCAGGCATCTCTTCAAGAAGGTAATGTCTCATACATGTAAAACACAATCAAACCTATGTAGGGGTCACATCACCTCCCTCAATATTTCCTTTTTCAGATTTCTCCGCTCCGTTCCGTAGCAATGTCATATGGAGGATTGTGCTTGATACGGCTTTTGTATGTGGCGGTGAGTGCACTTGAATTACACGCCAGAAGGATAGTGAAGACAACAGAAAATTAATACATAGACTGTGACCCTTCCATGTGACACGTGTGGATATGTGCACGGCTCTTCCGTACAACCAGAGCATTGCTCTAAAATTTTTCATGAGGTGGTTGCACCCTATAATTGCTAGAAAGACGTATAAGCGTTGGAAAGTCCTCAATCCCCCTACACATGAAACTGGAGTGACCTAGAAGACTATGTAGGATTATCATGAGTGTTTTCGATTAGTGAGACTAAGGTCACGTTGATATTGTGGTTATCAAAGATGAAGAAAGAACAAAAGTTATAGTTGTGGCTTAAGGGATTGTACCAGCTCCCAATCCCCCCACAGTAAAACTGGTTCTATAGATACTTAAAAAAGCTTTAGAGACATAGATTTCTCTTTCATAGATGTACATTATTGTCTCAGTGCTAAATGAGTCTAATATTGGCTTTACATGTGGTTACACTAATATATTGCTACAGTTAGTCAGTTTTCCTGTGATCCACAACAATGGTGGACCCATTTTCAGAATAATTCTTCATAGAAAGCTCAAAATAGGAGAAAATTAATTACATGACCAACATGGTTCTAGAAGACTTTCTACAGGGGGATCTCTTGAGAGCAACAGTGAATATCTGCTAGGCTTCTTCTGCTCTATAACATACTGTTTGCAGATAAGAAAAATAGTACAATCTTTCAATCTCCTCTGATCATCCTGCTTTGTATAACATGCTGCCTAAACTTAAGATACAAGGTACAATTTGCTCTGCTCCATAACATTCTGCCTGCAATAGTATAGTAATTGTGGTATCTAATATGTAATATTACTTTGGTAATATAAGTAATCTTTTTTATATAGCACCATCAAATTCCAGACAGCTTACAGATTCTGCGGCCGTATACAATAATAAGACATTACAGATTAACAGGAGTGAGGGGGTGACACAAGAGCTTACAGTCTATGAGGATGAGGGGGGTGACACAAAGCTTACAGTCTATGAGGATGGGGGTGACACACGAGCTTACAGTCTATGAGGGACGAGGGGGTGACACCAGAACTTACAGTTCTATGAGGATTAGGGGGTGACACAAGAGCTTACAGTCTATGAGGATGAGAGGTGACATAAGCTTACTTACAGTACTATGAGGATGAGGGGGTGACACAAAAGCTTACAGTCTATGAGGAGGAGGGGTGACACAGAGCTTAACAGTCTATGAGGATGAGGGTGACACAAGAGCTTACAGTCTATGAGGATGAGGGTGAACAAAGCTTACACGTCTATGAGGATGACTGGTGAACAGATCTTCCAGTCATGAGGATGAGGTGGTGACCAAGAGCTTAACAGTCTAGGACAGTGATGGCGATCCTTTAAGAGACCGAATGCCCAAACTACAACCCAAATCCAAACTATTACCATGGAGATTCCAACATGGCATTTCAAGCAGAAACTTATTGCTACCAGTTCTTCAACTCATTCAATTGTATTGGATTCCTAAGGCGTGGGCAAATAAGTTCAGACCATCATTGTAGCTTTCTCTCCAGAAAATGTGGGGTCCAGCAGAAATGACCTCCAAAACAAAATGCAGTTCTTTCAACACTTCTCACTTTTCCCCAGTTTCAAACAGCCAATGAATTGTTGCTTTAAAATAGTGCTGCTGTGCTGCATCCCTAATTTTGCTTGGACTACAGGAAGATTTGGTGGATTTTGTCTGTTTGTGTTAAAATGGAGGCGATGGCCTGAGTGCCCACAGAGGGCTCTCAGTGCCACCTCTTGGCACCCGGGCCTAGGTTTCGCCACCACTGGTCTAGGAGGATGAGGGGATGACACAAGAGATTACAGTCTGGAGAGAGGAGGGTGACACAAGAGCTTACAGTCTATAGGATGAGGGGTGACACAAGAGCTTACAGTCTATTGAGGATGAGGGTTGACACAAGACTTACATTCTATGAGGATGAGGGGTGACACAAGAGCTCACAGTCTATGAGGATGAGTGGTTTACACAAGAGCTTAGAGTCCTATGAGGATGAGGGGTTGACACAAGAGCTTACGTCTATGAGGATGAGGGGGTGACACACGAAGTACAAGAGCTTTGTAATGGTCCAGCCATTTAAAGAAAGAATAAAAGAATATAAAATGATTAGGAAATAAAAATTCTTCAGCTTGAACCAACCACAGCCGCATCTTATATACAAGGTCCAAAGTCAGTGGGACGTGCAGAAAGCCTGGAGCTTTTGTACCTCACATTTTTCCTGATAATTCTGGGAGTATCCCAGAATTGGTTAATAAAGAGATTGTTAAAGTTAAAGAGTTAAAGTTGCATGCAAGTGTGATACGCCACCTAAACAAATGATTTTAAGAGCATGTTTGAAGCATGGGGATTGGTTATTAGGTCTGATAGACCGGGGTAGGGCATTCCAGAGAATTGGGCAGCTCTGAGAAGTCCTTAGACTTGAGTGGGAGTTTGAAATTAAGGAAGAATAAAATAATAACATCACTGGCGAATCGAGGAGTACGGGTTGGGAGATAGAGTGAGATAAGAAGAGAGGTGGGAGGTGCAGCATTTCAGATGTTGAGATGAGGGTAATAATTAAACTGTATTCAGAAAGAGGCAACTATGCAGTGACTGGCATAACGACTGGAGGCATCCCTGTAGCGTTTGGTTGCTGCAAATTAAACGGAAATCTACCACCAGAATTAAGGATTGTAAACCAAGAACCAAGTGTTTAAAAATTAGGCAATTAGCCCGAGGAACTCCAGACTCCATTGACATCTATAAGCCAATGACCCCTCAGGCTCAGCTCATTTTTTAAAAAGTTTTTTTCTTAAAAACAAGGGCACAAGAAGCTAAAAGAGAGCAGATCCTTCAGAGGCCACACAGCAGTATGTCAGTGGTGCTTGGTTTCAAAATCCAATGTATTTGTCCAATAGTGTTTTTAGAATTTTCAATTGTCAGAAATGGTCGGATCTGGAGATGTTTTCTGAGATAACTGTGGCAAAGTGAGTAATAGATTGAATTAGGGTGAAAGGAAAGGTCAGGTCCAGCACAACCCCAAGACAGCGGCCTGCTGCCTCGGTGCTATAGTGATCCCACAGACCAAGATTGGAGAGGTCAGGGTTGGGTTTGTAGTAGATGGTGGAAAGATTAGGTCTTAATAAGATTAAGTTTCAAGAAGAGAGAGGACATGATGATGAAGCGCCATAGAGACACTGTGTTCTGGAGTAAGGCAGGGGTGACGTTTACGTGCAGAAGTATATATCTGGGTATCATCAAGATACAGATGATTCTGGAAGCCAAATCATTGTTTGTCCGATGGGGGCAGTATAGAGGGAAAGAGTAAAGGACCTAGGACTGAGCTCTAGGAACCCCGACACTGAGAGGAAATGAGAAGAGGAAATCCGGAAAGGAGACACCGAAAGTGCGGCGAAGAGATAGGAGAAAACCAAAAAGATTGCAGTGAATAATAGCCTGCAGATAGGACTATGTACAATCTGCTCAGCTCCTACTGCTCTATAACATGCTGCCTCAGGTAGGAAAAATTTACAATCTGCTCACCTCTTCCCTGCTCTATAACATGATGCCATGCAGATTGACACTATGTAAAATCTACTCAACTCCTCCTGCTCTATAACATGATAGCCTGCAGATAGGACACTTTGAACAACCTGCTGAGTTTTTCCAGCTCTATAAGCCTGCTGTCATGACCCCACCGGCGTATCCTTGGTACAGATTTACGGGTACACCCGTGCCCTTCCCTGTGGCGCGCAGCCCCCGGCCGCAACTTACCTCTCCAATGCTCTGTCTCCCGCTAGGTGGCATCCTCGCTAACTGCGACTGGCCGGCACCCACTCACTAGGGCGCACGCGCGGCTCTCCTAGCCTAAAGGGCCAGTGTCCTCCCAATTGGCGCTGGCCAATCCGGCTCCTCCCTTCCTCACTCTGGATCTTCTGCATTCACAAGGAACTTCCAAGATTTCCAGACCTTCCTTCCCACAGCAGTTCCTGTTGAAGAGAAATAGAAGCCTCCCAGCATTCCCAACGCTCGCCTTTCTTCTAAGCGTTCCCAGACGATTTCCTGTCTCCAGCGTTCCTAGACTCTCTCCTGTCTTCAGCGTTCCCAGACGCTTTTCCTGTCTCAGCGTTCCCAGATCCTCTCCTGTCTCCAGCGTTCCCAGAAGCTCTTGGTGGCTCCTGTGTTCCTACGTTTCCAGACGTCTCCTAGCCAAGACTCTCTTCCAAGGACCTGTCCGTTCCCTGTCCCACCTGGATCGCGTGCCAGCAGCTGCCAGCTTGCCTGCCGTGAGTTCTAGTCATCCTTCCAAGCCTACTCGCTGTCCTCCAGGCTCGGATTGTGTCCTACACCCCCTGGTTCCCTGGCTGCCACCGCGGGCCTAGTCATGCCCTTGGAATGACGCTGTCGGGCACCCCTGCCCGCAGCAAGACCATCCCGCTTTGCGGCGGGACTCTGACTCCGGTCCCAGGTGTCTCTAGTACCATTATCATCTCCCGCGGTGGTCCAAAGGTCCAAAGACTCTTCCTTTAGAGACTCTCTGCACAGTGAGGCCACACGAGGGTTATTGTTGAGATTGACAAGTGCCATGTGCAGACATCTTCTAATATATTGTGACTTATGATTACACCAATTATTAGATCCAGCATTATTTAATGCCTCCCATTTAGCACTTGATATGGGCAATGGGGAACATATGAACTCTAGGAGGCGATCTTAAATCTAAAATCTTATTTCCATATTATTTTCAAAACTGTGAAGAACCACACGTCCTACCATTACATAACATTAAGAATTGATTTATTTGAAATAAATCTCTTCAACTACAGAGTGAAAAATGATGCAGCATCGATCCGTTTACGCTATAACTTACTATTACGCGAGAGTTTACAGTCTCCAGGTCCACATTCGTGTGCATGGAGGATCATTGCTTTCAGCACTGTACCATATAGAGGGTTGCCGTATAATATTATGCATCAAGTTGATTCATGAAGCCGCTAGCCTCTCCAGTAGGAACGGATACAGTATGAGGATTGTTTTTAATACCACAGACCCTAATTCCATATCATGGTGCCACCATGTTGCCATATGTTGCCACAATATGGACCTGTGTTTTTCTTTTAATGTGGTAACAAACAGCCTTATTATTTTCACTTTAAAATATGCCACTATTTCTCTGATAACCATTAAACAATGCTACACCATTCCTTTCTCCCCTTCCCCTTGGGTGCATTTGCAAAGGGGAGATTCACTAACATTCAATCCATGCCATTGCCATGGACCTATGGGAAGGGGGGAGATAGTGAGATGAAGTCCACTAAAACGGTTCTTAAAATACAGCACTTGGGAATGGGTTAGAATGGGATGTCACCTCGCATCCTCCATACATTCACTGTATCAACATCCATAGGGAGCCAAAACAATTTAAAGCTGTAGCAGAGAAGAGCGCAGTAAACACAGAAGAGTGCATTAGTGGTGCAATAACTTAGCTTGGGTGGGTTGCCCTACACATGCCTAGATACGTGCCACATGATGAATTGCGTATTATTATGGTCTACCAATATTTTATCACAATGTGAAATCCCATATATAATTATGTGTGATCTTTCTGTGGTTGTGTTGCTTGCTACAAGAGTCCAGTGTTTGGTTAGCATGTCACGGTATTGAATTTACATGGTCTCATGAGAAATGGTTATCCTGCTGTGAGCTGGATGTACACATCTATACATAGTTTTACTGGAATAGTAAATAGCAAATAGTTTTTTTTATTGAACTCATTTTATTGGAATTTTAAACAATACAAATAATCAAAATACTTATAATACTGAAATGTATATTCCCTCCATGTCCAGGAATATAATCAATCATCATCACTATTATATACAACTTCAGCAATTTACTCATGTGGAATCTCATGTATTGTGGGGGGTGGTACGAATATTGATATTCCTATTCCCTACTTCCCCCTGACCTTGTCTCAAACGTTTCTGTTTCCTATAATCAGAAAAAGCCCCACCACTCCAGATGGGTAGAAGTAAAAAAAATAATAAATAAATAAAAAAAATAGCCCCCTTCCATAAGGCCCCACTATTAGGCAATCTGTGCTGAGTTTAAGCAAAATAGAGGGGGGGGGGCACCGGGTTATCTGATTTTTGTTTATATCATAGGGCTTCTATCGCCACGTTCATACTTGACCTGTTTCACAAACGCACTTATAAACTATGGGTTGAGATGGAACTGGGGCTAAATCACGCACATGCTCTCGGAGCCTTTTGGTGGTCCCCAAGTACCTCAATACCAACATTTCCCTCCTCTTAACACTGCTGCTTAAATCTTGGTGCAAATTCATGCGACTTGACTGCAGTTCCAGGTGCTGTCACTCCACTTATAGGCAACCCTGACTTAACTGACCTACAAAACATCCCTTCCAATTTGCGAGCCCTTCTCCCTAGGGTACGTAGTGTGGATGACAAGAACGGAATCCGCTCCATGACTAATGTGACTACAGTGCTGGGCCTGGCCCCCTCTAGATGGCTCCAATTCTTCCAGGTTCGTAGATTCATTGATACTCTAGGCCCACCTGCACTTTCTACAACTCTTACCTCATTTGAAGAATTGTGTCTGGCTTCCTCCCCTCCCATCCACATGATCTCCTTGGTCTAGGATATGCTGATACGAGAGGGAACGGGGAATGCTTTACCTCCATTTGCTACTGTTTGGGAGAGCGACCTTCAAAAGTTTTTCTCACACACGCAGTGGCAAAAAGCGTTTTTCCTAACTCATAAAGCTTCGGTCTATTGCTGCCTTCAAGAACTAAACTATAAAATCTTATCTCAATGGTACAGAACGCCGGCAAAACTACATGTTCCTGGGGATCTCATCCCTGTGCTGGTGCTGTGGAGAATCAGAGGGCAACACGCTTCACAGAATTGCCCTCCGATATGCAAACTCTGGAGGGAAATCTTTAACCTGTAAAAGAACATATGCCCACCAGGAATAGACCCAACACCTGAATTGGCCCTTCTCTCAATGTTCCCAAATTCAAAATGAGCCTGCTCCGACACTTCCTTATGGCAGCAAGGCAGTTAATCCCAAGGAGATCCCCTACCCCACCTACTAAGCCACAGAGGGTGGAATGACTCAATGCAATATTACACATGGGGGAGCTGAAGGCTAGTGATGAGGGCAAACATGACCATTTTCATAATACTTGGAGTCCCTGGATCACTTTTAGAACTCTACCGACAACTATATATCATAAAATATCACTTCTGGACCTAAGGTGTTTCGCTGCTTTCACCACCCCCATACCCACTACCCTTTCTGTCTTACCCCCTATGTTGTCTGGTGTTCCCATGTTGTTAATTGAGTCCTTTTTGGACTGTTCCAGTTTTTTTATTTACTTGATCCAGTACATTCAATATCATTATGCACTTAAATCTGCCAATCTAAGCATTCAACATAATGGAACCCTTATACTTTATACTTGATATGATTGTCATAACCTACTTTAACTGTCAATGTGCATAGCAAATAAAACTGCAAAAACTGCAAATACAATGTTTTGTTTACCCACATTTCCCTTCGCAACTATTTCAGAAATATATTTCTTCCCTATCTCAAGCCATAAATTAAAATTCATTTCCACAGGTATGTACAGAATAACATTCCCCACAATTGGTGTAAAGAAACCCTTATGCCATAGCTGCTTGATATTCTTCCATACTAATCCCAACATATGGCATATTCTTTCCTACTCCGCACCCCAGTTTCTAGTATTTCTAATACAGCTTGATCTATATATGGCTTCTGCCATGTCCATAAAACTGCTGCTGATTGGGAGATAATTCCACTGGATTACCATACATACTCGAGTATAAGCCTAGTTTTTCAGCACAAAAAAAGATGCTGAAATCCAAACTCGGCTTATACTCGAGTAAATAAAATATATCAAAACTCACCTTCCCGCTCACATGTCGCGTTTAACGCTGCGTTTAAAACGCATTGCAATAGCTGGAGAGTGATTTGCCCTATTAAACGCTGCTAACACCTGTGTTTACAAAAAGCACAGTTAACACACACTGTTAACGCATGTGTTAACATTGCGGTTAACGCATGTGTTTTGTAACACAAGCGTTAAGATAGCTGTTAATTAGGCAAATCACTCTCCAGCTATTGCAATGCGTTTTTAAACCATGCGTTAAACGCGACGTGTGACCGCACCCTGAGTTTAACCACTTATTTTCGGGATGAATCCTGTCTGGCTCCATACAGATGCAAATAAAAGATGAAAAGACACCCTTGTCTGGAGTCGTGAGCCTGCCTAAAGGATTTTGAGGTCCTTCCATTAATAACTATTCAGGCTATAGGATCCACCAGACAAATTTATAACCAAATCCTCTGATGACCAGGGATACATGTTTTCAGCTGCTCCGCAAGCATTGTGGCCAGAAGTTTATCATCTGTATTGATCAACAAAATCGGGCGAAATAAATCAACTTTACTAGGGTTTTCCAGTAGGTATTATTTTAGTTGTCCAATATTCTACATGTCGTGTTCTCCTTTGAAATTACAATTTTTTTGCCAAAAGAGAAAAACACTACAATGTGGTTAATGCAGCCAGTTGGAATTAATATCAATGTGTTTGTGTTTTGGGCAAGGATAATAATTGTAATAGATGGCATTCCTGACAATGAGTAATGTATGGGATAGTGGTCAAATTATAGGTAGGTCATTCAGAAAACAAAGGAACTGGAAAAATCACCTAAGCATCATATATCAAAATATTTCAACAAGTGACAAGGCAAATAACATTTCATCACCTCAAAAATGAGTAAAACTCCAGATAATCGAACTGCCGAATAGTAGACAGAAATGCAAAAAAACACAGAAGTTTATTGCAAGACTGCAATAAACAAATAGATTGGAGGTGTATAACGTGTACTGTATCGATATTTAATTATTCATTTTATATCAAATGTATTGATTTCAATTAAAATGAATTGGCTATAAAATAATAATAATGGTAATAATAGTGAATTGAATAATGGTGATCATAAATATAAATGTAACAATAATAGCAAATGTAACCATAATAATACAGTAGTGAAATTAATAATGATGTTAATGAGAAATGTAACAATAATAGCTAATGTAATTAAATAATAATAATAATAATAATAGTGAATTTAATAATAATGATAATAATAAATGTGACAATTATAACAAATGTAATAATAATAATAATAATAAACATAAAAAATGTAATTATACATTTACTACTATTATTAAAGGGGTATGCTGGCAATATGAACGTCTGTTACAAAAACCCATAATGCTGTAAATAAATGAATACAACGAAACTCAATGTCATTAATCATAAAATGGAGCTTGAATAGTTTGCTTTTATGATTCACATATTTTATGGGCTTTCTAAAGTAGGCGGAGTTATCTCTAAGATGACCTTTCTTTAAAACTACAACTCTCATGATCCCTCAGTTCTCAGTAACTACACATTGTCCAACAGAGTGAGTCTCACCACAACATTAAGGAAAAAATGCTATTTTGTAGAATCTCTTTTACAGCTCAGCTCCTTGCCTTAATCAGCTGGATCCCATTGATTTGACCGAGGGCCTCTAGACGAAACTGCCTGGATCGCAGCCAAAAGCTATGTAGACGGGTTGTAAAGATTTAGGGTCCCAGCTCTGTTGAAAATAAAAAACTTTCTTTATTAGGACATATTAAAAAACAGTGACAACACCCGCCATACAGGATGCACTGCATGCAACTCACTACAGCCAAACATAGTGATGATCACATGACTTGCACAGACAGGTGCAGGACATGTGATGTGGGCTCATCATATATACTTTTCGGACTACTAAATTGACTAAATTGCAGCCTATACTAAAATAAATAGTTTTCCAAAAAAGTAAAAGCTAATTCCTATGTACAGGCAGCCCCCAGGTTACTTACAAGATAGGGTCTGTAGGTTTGTTCTTAAGTTGAATTTGTATGTAAGTCAGAACTGTATATTTTATCATTGTAATCCCAGCCAGAACTATTTTGGTCTCTGTGACAATTGGATTTTAAAAATGTTGGATTGTTATAAGAACCAGGATTAACAATAAAGCTTCATTACAGACACCTCTGATAACTGTTACAGCTGATTATTGTAGCCTAAGGCTAAAGTACAATAAATTACCAATATCCAGAGGTCCGTTTCTTAACTAGGGGTCGTATGTAAGTCGAGTGTTCTTAAGTAGGGGACTGCCTGTATCTCATAAAGCAAGTTTAATAAATGAAAAATTATAATTGAACTTTCTTGCTGTCTAATTAAAAATATATACAGACAGTCCCTGGGTTACATATAAGATATCTTATTTAGGTTTGTTCTTAAGGTAAATTTGTATGTAAGTTGGAGCAGGTATATTTTATGATTGCATCTTTTTGTCACAGTGATTATTGAATTTTCTCAATTTCTTGCTGTTATGGGAACAAGGATTATCAATAAATCTTCATTACAGACACCTTACAGCTGATCATTGCAGTCTGGGACTATGGTAAAGCATGAAGAGAGATTCATCAGGGGTCACAGTGGTCAGAGAGATCTGTCTGTAAGTAGGGGTCATCTGTAAGTGTTCCTAAGTCGGGGACTGCCTGTGCTGTAAAATATATTTAAAATGTAGTATAACTCTGTATTCTTGCACAAAATTAATGAGATGCCATGGAATAAGATCTCAAAATAAAAAAGATTAAAACTCTATCTATCTTTGTGGGAAACTCTAGGTATATTAAGGCCCCATTAAACATTACTGAGGGTATTGTATTATTTTAAGATTTGGAAATATTCAAATGTATGGGTCATGTGTTTCCACCACCAGATTGCAGGTGATATGCTTCATGCCAATGTTTGGCTACCCAGTGGTCGCTTAGGATCTACAGACTTTTTTAGCATGTTGTATTAAATTGATTTGATGACAATTTGGAATCCTTGGCCAAATTAAATCTACGGTAAGAGTGTATCATGTTGATAGACAGCGGGGCACATTTACTTACCTGTCCTGTTGCTATCCCGTATTGTCGCTATCCCGACATAATTTGGATTTTAAATCCTGCGCTCAGTCCGAATCAGTCGGATTGTCCGACGGCCCGCCCCCCCCGATTTCTGTCGCATTAAAGCTAGTGCAGCTGCGCCACGATCCGATCGCGTGCGACACAATCCCAGCGCAGACACCTGTTAAATATCTGTCAAAGCTGCGCGAATCCCGTAAACCGTCAACAGTCCACGACCCTTAGTAAATAAGCCCAATTGTATTAAATTGATTTGATAAAAATTTTGAATCCTTAGCCAAATTAAATCTATGGTTAGGCATCGTTCACTCTGCCGTATGGGGGACGTATATACGGCCGATGTATATATGCCATACATAAGTTCCTAATAGATGGAAATGGGCGCACGGCGCCGTATGGAAGTGGTACGGTGCAGCACATGTGCGGCACCATACCGTTCCGTAACCGGGAGAAAGATAGGATATGTCCTATCTTTCCCTGGAAAATGGCGCCATGCAGTGCTCACCAACTCCTCCTCTCCCCAGCGCCGGTACGGTACGGCACGGGACGGTAGGGACACGGCAGGGACGGTAGGTACGGCAGGGACACGTTAGTGTGAATATAGCCTAAGAGAGTATCATGTTGATACACAGTGGGGGTCATTTACTAAGGGCCGAATCGCCTTTTTCCGACGCGTTATCCAAAAATTTCCGAATTGCGCCAAATTCCTCTGAATTGCCCCGGAATTTTGGCGCAAGCGATCGGATTGTGGCGCATCGGCGCCGGCATGCACGCGGCGGAAATCGGGGGCGTGGCCGTACGCAAAAACCCGACGGATTCGGAAAAACCGATGCATTTTTTTAAAAAAATGTCGCTTGACACGCACTTACCTGCACCCGGCCCGGCTTGGTGAAGTTCAGTGCAATCCGAGGAACTTCAGCGCAGCAGCGACACCTGGTGAATGTCGGAGGAACTACCTTAGTGAATCCCGGCAGAACCCGAATCCTCCGCAGAGAACGCGCCGCTGGATCGCGACAGGACCGGGTAAGTAAATCTGCCCCAGTGTGTTTACTATGGTAATAATTATATATAGTATATATTGTATATTAGGGCACTAAATTGTCTCTTTTTGAATAAAATAATATAATTTTAGTTGCTATAAAACAAATCTCAATCTAAAATGACCAAGATACAGGGATGGTCAATGGTGATGCTAGATCCACTAGTCTCTGCGATACGTTGATTATACGCCATTAATTAGTGTATATACGCCGGCATGCGCGCGACGGAAATCGGGGGGCGTGGCCGAACGAAAAAACCCGACGTATTCGGAAAAACCGCTGTATTTAAAAACCGAAAAAGTGTCGCTTGGGGAGCGCTTACCTTCACCTGGTCCGAGGTGGTGCATTCCGGCGCGATGAGATTTTCATATGTATAACTTTTTTATTTTTCACCTCACAAATCTGTTTAAGGGCTTATTTTATGCGAGAATGATTGCTCTTTTTAGTGGTCTTATTTTAGATTGCGTAACTTTTTTAAATCACTTTTTTTAGAGCATTTTTGAAGGACATTAATAAAAAATCATCTTTTTCAGAGAGTTTTTTTAGGTTGTTTTTTACGGGGTTCACTTTGCGGATCTAATAACGATTCTGTTTTATTATACAGATTGTTACGGACGCAGGGATACCAAATATGTGGGGGTTTTGTGTATTTTATTCAATTGTACTGAATAAAAACTAATTTGGAGAAAATCTTATTCATTTTAGCATCACCATCTTTTTATATGCATAACTTTTTTATTTTTTGGCTGACAAATCTTGTTAGGGGCTTATTTTTTGCGAGAACAGTTGTTCTTTTTAGTGGGCTTATTTTAGAGTGCATACAATTTTTTAAATCACTTTTTAGAGCATTTTTTATAGGGTATTAATTAAAAATTATCTTTTTTCGGAACGTTTTTTGCGTTTTTTTCCTCCGGCGTTTACCGTGCGGGTCCAGTAACAATTCTGTTTTATTATGCAGATTGTTACGGACGCGGCAATACCAAATATGCGGGGTTTTTTTGTGTTTTTATGTTTTTTATACTTTATTAAGTTTTTTTATGGGAAAGTGACATTTTAGGGGCTTATATTTTTATGTATTTATTTTTTATTTATTATAATGTGTAGTGTTAAGTGTTTTTGCATTTTTTTACTTATACTTACTTGAACTTAAACCAGTGATGATCATTGCAGTCTGGGACTATGGTAAAGCATCAAGAGAGATTCATCAAGGGTCACAGTGGTCAGAGAGATCTGTCTGTAAGTAGGGGTCATCTGTAAGTGTTCCTAAGTTGGGGACTGCCTGTGCTGTAAAATATATTTAAAATGTAGTATGACTCTGTATTCTTGCACAAAATTAATGAGATGCCATGGAATAAGATCTCAAAATAAAAAAAATTAAAACTCTTTCTATCTTTGTGTGAAACTCTAGGTATATTAAGGCCCCATTAAACACTACTGAGGGTATTGTATTATTTTAAGATTTGGAAATATATACAAATGTATGGGTCATGTGTTTCCACCACCAGATTGCAGGTGATATGCTTCATGCCAATGTTTGGCTACCCAGTGGTCGCTTAGGATCTACAGACTTTTTTAGCATGTTGTATTAAATTGATTTGATGAAAATTTGGAATCCTTGGCCAAATTAAATCTACGGTAAGAGTGTATCATGTTGATAGACAGCGGGGCACATTTACTTACCTGTCCTGTCGCTATCCCGTATTGTCGCTATCCCGTCCGGAACGCACTGTGCCGCAATTCATTAAGATCGTACGCCCGTTATCCTCCCCGCTCAGGTCCGACAGAGTTCACGTTCTTCTTCCCACTGCATGTAAGTGCGTTGTCTTGCGACATAATTTGAATCTTAAATCCCGCGCTCAGTCCGAATCAGTCGGATCGTCCGCCCCCGATTTCTATCGCATTAAAGCTTGCGCAGCTGCGCCACAATCCGATCGCGTGCGACACAATACCAGCGCAGACACCTGTTAAATATCTGTCAAAGCTGCGCCAATCCCGAAAACAGTCCACGACCCTTAGTAAATAAGCCCCATTGTATTAAATTGATTTGATGAAAATTTGGAATCCTTAGCCAAATTAAATCTAAGGTAAGGCTACATTCACACTGCTGTATGGGGGACGTATATACGGCCGATGTATATGTGCCGTATATAAGTTCCTCATAGATGGCAATGGGCGCACGGCCCATACCGTTCCGTAGCCGGGAGAAAGATAGTATATGTCCTATCTTTCCCTGGAATACGGCGTCATGCACCATATATATCTCTATGGAGAGGGACAAGAGTGAGCAGTGATCTTCCCCACTTCCTCTCCCCAGCACCGACGTCTGCCCACCGAGTGTATCATGCTGACATACAGTGGGGCAGATTTACTTACCTGGTCCGTTCGCGATCCAGCGGCGCGTTCTGTGTGGTGGATTCGGGTCCGGCCGGGATTCCTCAAGGTAGTTCCTCCGACGTCCACCAGGTTGCGCTGCTGCGCTGAAAAGCATCTGAACGCACTCGAGTTCACCGGGCCGGACCAAGTGAAGGTAAGCGCGTCCCAAGCGACACTTTTATTGTTTTAAATGCGGCGGTTTTTCCGAATCCGTTGGGTTTTCGCTCGGCCATGCCCCCCGATTTCCGTCGCGTGCAAGCCGGCGCCGATGCGCCACAATCCAATCGCGTGCGCCAAAATCCCGGGGCAATACAGGAAAAATCGGCGCAAATCGGAAATATTCGGGTAACACGTCGGGAAAACGCGAATCGGGCCCTTAGTAAATGACCCCCAGTGTGTTTTCTATGGTTATAATTATATATAGTATAGAATGTATTCTAGGGCACTAAATTGCTAATAATTAGTCTTTTTTTGAATAAAATAACAATATAATTTTAGTTGCTATAAAATAAATCTCAATCTAAAATGACCAAGATACAGGGATGGCCAATGGTGATGCTAGATCAGCTAGTCTCTGCGATACGTTGATTATACGCCATTAATTAGTGTATATAAGCTGTTGGGTGTCTAAATACACAGTTCCTAACGAGAATAGTGGCTCCCATAGTTTCATTTCTATTTTCTGAATTAGTATTGGGAAACTGGTGCAAACCAATTAGCTTGACTTGGTTGAACAGCAAATTCCCATTGATCAATCTAGAGAGAAGCCGCGCAGTCCCCAATCATGTTATTCTGAGTAGAAGTGCTTTAAGATTTTTTGTGATAAATGAACTGTGGAACAACATTGTGGTGTAACAGGGTAAATGCAAAAGTAAACGCCGTCGAATGTAATTATTCCCCCCAGTGGACAACAATATTATTAATCAGGTTTGTAAAACACCCGTAGAATTGCTTACGACAAGTACGTGTATTTTACTATTATTATCAAAATATGGTATAGTGAAATTAACATCAACCACTTTTAATCAATTACAATTAAAATGCAAAACAGCGTAGGTTAATGAAAGAGCGCGTAAGTCTATTTGGCCAGTTGTGGGTAATGAGCTTCATTAAGTTTGCGTTCGTTTCAAGTGCATTTAATATTTGATTTGGTGACAACCCCTTTCGCCAATAGAGAACCAGAGGAAGACTTTCAATTTAGGAACGACTTCCTGTTCAGGAAGATTTAGACAAAACAACTCTGTGTCATTTTAACTACTCTGCCTTCAGTAATCACCGCCTCTGATTAGTATCAATTTAAACAGCGTATAGATGGATAACGGGCCTATCTGTTATTGCAATAGTATTCTCCTCCCAGACTCTAGTGTTCAACAGCCTCTATTAGTCCCCCTCTTCAATAATAAGAAGGGGCAGGGTGACTGCTTTTACATTCATAAACACAAATGTGGCCTTCTGGGGAAACCGGAGAGAAAGTCTTCCAAATCCTAAATGGAGCCTTGTTCCAGAAAGAACTGTCTCTTTCTCGTATCGTTGAACTGCAAAAAAAGTACCTTTAGTATGTTCCATTAGAAGTTAGTTGGAGAACGCGATCTGCACTATGCAATTTTTTCTATGGGGCACTTTGGGGACTTTCTTTCCTTTTTTCTTTTTCCCTAATTCCCCGGCGGTCACTAGAAGAGAGGAGGTTCTAAACCCATCTACCATAATTACAATAAAAGGGGCATCCTTCCTACACCTAATAGAGAGGAAGGTTCTACCATCATAAACATATGACAGGGGGGCATCCTCTAACATCTAGAGGAGAGCGTGGTTCTACCATCACACCATAGTACAGGGGGCATCCTCTACACTAGAAGGAGAGGTGGTTTCTACACCATCACCATGATTAGGGGCAAATCCCCCTCTACAACCTAGAGGAGAGGTGGTTCCTATAACCATTCACCAAATAGATAGGGGGCATCCTCCTACACCTAATAGGAGGAGGCCTCTACCATCACATATAGACAGGGGGCATCCTCTACACCTATGGAGAGGTGATTCTAACCATCACCCCATAATACAGGGGCCAATCCTCCTACACCCTAAAGGAAGAGGCAGTTTTCTACCATCATCATAGACAAGGGAGCATCTTCACCTAGAGGTGAGTGGATCCTACCATTGCCCATAGATAGGGAACAAATCCTGCTACACCTAGAAGAGGAGGAAGGTTTAATACCCAGCGACCCATAGACAGGTGGGGGCCATCCCACTACACCTAGAGGAGAGGTGGTTCTGTGTTCTTAAAACCATCCCCCAGCCATATGAACAGGGGGCACCCTCCTACACCTAGAGGGAGAGGAGGTTTCTAAACCCTTCTCACCTTAGACCAGAAGTCATCTCTACACCTGGGTCGAGTCTGGATTTTCTAACCATCATTATCCATAGAACCACAGGGAGGGGGCATCCTCTACCACCTAGAGGAGAGGTGTTCTAAAACTAAAAAAACCATCGCCATATAACAGGTGGGGGCACTCTCTACACTCCACCTAGAGTAGTGGTGATTTCTATAACCTAAAACCAATTCACCATAGACAGTGGCATTCCTCTACACCTAAAGGAGAGGCAGTTTTTCTAACCATCATCAATAAATAGAACAGTGAGCTATCCTTCACCTAGAGCTGAGAGGTGGATCCCAATGCCAATAAGACACAGGGGACACATCCTCTACAAACCTAGAGGAGAGGAGGTCTATTCTACTACCCCATCACCACATAGACAGGAGGGCATCCTCTAACCACCCCATAAAGACAGGGGCATCCTTTTAACAACTAGAAGAGAGGAGGTTCTTAAAACTATTTTAATTCTAACCATCACCATAGACAGGGGACATCTTTAACTAGATGAGAGGAGGTTTTTCTACCATCCCCAACACCTAGACAGAGGACATCCTCGTACACCTAAAAGATAGGCAGTTTTTATCAACCATCAACCATAGACAGGGGGCATCTTTCACCTAGAGGAAGAGGTGGTTCTAACAAAACCATCGCCATAGACAGGGGGCCCATCCTCTTTACCACCTAGCGGCAGAGGAGTTCTACCATCCTACCATCATCATCGACAAGGGATCATCTTCACCTAAGGAGAGGTGGGGAATTTTACCATCACATAGACAGGGTGAGCCAATCCTTTACACCTAGAGGAGAGGCCGATCTACCATCTACCCATAGGACAATATGAGGGGGCATCCTGTAACACCTAGGGAGAGGTGGTTCTAAAAACCATCGCCATAGACAGGGGGCATCCCCTCTACACAAATAGAGGGAGAGGCAATGTTCTATCATCCCACCATAAGAACCATGGGCATCTTCACCTAGAGGCAAAGGTTGGTTTCTACCATCACCATAGACATAAGGGGGCATCTTCCACCTAGAGGGAGAGGTGGTTTTCCTGGTTCTGTTTTCTACCATCAAACCATATACATGAGGCCCTCCCCCTCCTAAACACCTATACTACAGGAGTTTTCTTACCATCACCATAATACGGGGGCATCCTCACACCCTAAGACTAGAGGAGGTTTCTCCAATCACCATAGACAATCGGGGGCATCTTCACCTAGAGGAGAGGTTTGGTTCTATCATCCACTCATTAGCCAGGGTGCAATCCCTCTATAACCGAAAAGAGAGGTGGATTCTACCATCGCCAAAAGACAGGGGGCATCTTCAGCCTAGAAGGAGAGTGGTTTCTAAACCATCGACCATAACAGGGGCATCCTTCACCATAGAGGAGAGGTGGTTTTCTAACCATCACCATAGACAGGGGGCCATCCCTCCGTAACAACACCTAGAGAGGGTGTGTTCTAAAACCATCAAAACAAAACAGAGATAGGGGGGCATCCTCCTACACCTAAGGAGAGGAGGGCCCTACCATCACCAATAGACGGGGGGCAAATCACTCCTACACCCTGAGGAGGTGGAATTTCTACCATCACCATATATAGGGGCATCCTCTTTAACACACCCTAAAGAAAGGCAGTTTCTACCAATCACATCATAGACAGGGGAGCAATCTTCCACCTATAGGAGAGGTGGATCTACCATTGCCATAGACAGGGGACATCCTCTACACCTAGAAGGAAGAGGGAGTTTTCTTCATCATCATAGACAAGGAAGTGGGGCCCTCCCTCTACACCTAGAGGAGAGGTTGGTTCTACCCATCGCCATAGACAGGGGGGGGCACCCCTCTAACACACCTAAGAGGAGAGGAGGTTCTATTTCTAAAAACCATCACATAGAAGATAGGCAATACTCTATCTACACCTAGAGGAGAGGGGTTCTACCATCGACCCAATAGAAAGGGGGCATCCCTCTAACAAACCTAGAGAGAGGTGGTCTAAACCATCCGAGCCATAGAAAGGGGCACCCTCTACACATAGAGGAGAGGCAGTTCTACTACCATCACCATAGACACCATAGACAACCTAGAGGAAGAGGAGGTTCTACCCATCATCATAGACAGGGGGCCCATCCCTTCACTAGAGGAGAGGCGTTTCCTTTTACCCATCCACCATATACAGGGGGCATCCCTCTACACCTATAGGAGAGGAGGTTATCTAACCATCAACCATAGAACAGAGGGGCATCCTCTACACCTTAGGGAGAGGTGGTACTACCATCCGCCAATAGCAATGGGGGGAGGGGGCACCCCTCTACCGACCCTTAGGAGGAGAAGGCGAGGTTCTAACCAATCACCATAGAGAGAGGCAAATACTCTACAACCTAAAGAGAGGTGGTTTCACCATCACCATAGACAGGCGGGCATCCTCTACCACCTAGAGGAGAGGCTAGTCTCTGCGATACGTTGATTATACGCCATTAATTAGTGTATATAGCTGTGTGTCTAAATTAACCAAGTCTAACGAGAATATTGGCTCCCATCAGCTTTCTTATTCTGAATTAGTATTGGGAATACTGGTGCAAACCAATTAGCTTGACTTTGTTGAACCAGCAAATCCATTGATCAATCTAGAGATGAAGCCGCCGCAGTCCCCACATCAGTATTCTGAGTAGAAGTGGCCTTTAAGATCTTTTTGTGATATGAACTGTGAAAACATTGTGGTTGAAACAGTGTAAATGCCAAAAGTAACGCCGTCGAATGTAATTAATTTCCCCCCAGTGGGACAAACAATATTATTAATCAGGTTTTGTAAAAACACCCGTAGAATTGCTTACGACAAGACGTGTAATTACTATTATCAAATATGGTAAGTGAAATTAACATCACACTTTTAATCAATTACAATTAAAATGCAAAACAGCGTAGGTTAATGAAGAGCGCGGTGAGTCTATTTGGCTCAGATTGGGGTATGAGCTTCATTAAGTTTGCGTCGTTTCAGCTGATTAATATTGATTTTGGGTGACAACCTTTCGCAATAGAGAACCAGAAGGAAGACTTCAATTTAGGAACGACTTCCTGTCAGGAAGATGACAAAACAACTCTGTGTCATTTACTACTCGCCTTCAGTAATCACTGCCTCTGATTAAGTATACAATTTACAGCTGTATAGATGGATAATGGGCCTATCTGTTATTGCAATAGTATCTCTCACAGACTTCCTAATTGTTCAACGCTCTATTAGTCCCTCTTCAATAATGACAGGGCAAGGTGTACTGCTTTACATTCATAAACACAAATGTGGCCTTCTGGGAAAACCGGAGAGAGAAGGTCTTCCAAATCAAATGGAGCCTGTCCAGAAACTGTCTCTATTCTCGTATTGTTGGACTTCCAAAAAAGTAACCTTTAGTATGTTCCATAGAAGTGAGTGGGGAGAACGCAGATCTGCACTGCATTTTCTATGGGAGACTTTGGGGACTTTCTTTCTTTTCCCTAATCCCGGCGGTCACCTAGAGGAGAGGAGGTTCTAAACCCATCTACCATAATTACAATAAAAGGGGCATCCTTCCTACACCTAATAGAGAGGAAGGTTCTACCATCATAAACATATGACAGGGGGGCATCCTCTAACATCTAGAGGAGAGCGTGGTTCTACCATCACACCATAGTACAGGGGGCATCCTCTACACTAGAAGGAGAGGTGGTTTCTACACCATCACCATGATTAGGGGCAAATCCCCCTCTACAACCTAGAGGAGAGGTGGTTCCTATAACCATTCACCAAATAGATAGGGGGCATCCTCCTACACCTAATAGGAGGAGGCCTCTACCATCACATATAGACAGGGGGCATCCTCTACACCTATGGAGAGGTGATTCTAACCATCACCCCATAATACAGGGGCCAATCCTCCTACACCCTAAAGGAAGAGGCAGTTTTCTACCATCATCATAGACAAGGGAGCATCTTCACCTAGAGGTGAGTGGATCCTACCATTGCCCATAGATAGGGAACAAATCCTGCTACACCTAGAAGAGGAGGAAGGTTTAATACCCAGCGACCCATAGACAGGTGGGGGCCATCCCACTACACCTAGAGGAGAGGTGGTTCTGTGTTCTTAAAACCATCCCCCAGCCATATGAACAGGGGGCACCCTCCTACACCTAGAGGGAGAGGAGGTTTCTAAACCCTTCTCACCTTAGACCAGAAGTCATCTCTACACCTGGGTCGAGTCTGGATTTTCTAACCATCATTATCCATAGAACCACAGGGAGGGGGCATCCTCTACCACCTAGAGGAGAGGTGTTCTAAAACTAAAAAAACCATCGCCATATAACAGGTGGGGGCACTCTCTACACTCCACCTAGAGTAGTGGTGATTTCTATAACCTAAAACCAATTCACCATAGACAGTGGCATTCCTCTACACCTAAAGGAGAGGCAGTTTTTCTAACCATCATCAATAAATAGAACAGTGAGCTATCCTTCACCTAGAGCTGAGAGGTGGATCCCAATGCCAATAAGACACAGGGGACACATCCTCTACAAACCTAGAGGAGAGGAGGTCTATTCTACTACCCCATCACCACATAGACAGGAGGGCATCCTCTAACCACCCCATAAAGACAGGGGCATCCTTTTAACAACTAGAAGAGAGGAGGTTCTTAAAACTATTTTAATTCTAACCATCACCATAGACAGGGGACATCTTTAACTAGATGAGAGGAGGTTTTTCTACCATCCCCAACACCTAGACAGAGGACATCCTCGTACACCTAAAAGATAGGCAGTTTTTATCAACCATCAACCATAGACAGGGGGCATCTTTCACCTAGAGGAAGAGGTGGTTCTAACAAAACCATCGCCATAGACAGGGGGCCCATCCTCTTTACCACCTAGCGGCAGAGGAGTTCTACCATCCTACCATCATCATCGACAAGGGATCATCTTCACCTAAGGAGAGGTGGGGAATTTTACCATCACATAGACAGGGTGAGCCAATCCTTTACACCTAGAGGAGAGGCCGATCTACCATCTACCCATAGGACAATATGAGGGGGCATCCTGTAACACCTAGGGAGAGGTGGTTCTAAAAACCATCGCCATAGACAGGGGGCATCCCCTCTACACAAATAGAGGGAGAGGCAATGTTCTATCATCCCACCATAAGAACCATGGGCATCTTCACCTAGAGGCAAAGGTTGGTTTCTACCATCACCATAGACATAAGGGGGCATCTTCCACCTAGAGGGAGAGGTGGTTTTCCTGGTTCTGTTTTCTACCATCAAACCATATACATGAGGCCCTCCCCCTCCTAAACACCTATACTACAGGAGTTTTCTTACCATCACCATAATACGGGGGCATCCTCACACCCTAAGACTAGAGGAGGTTTCTCCAATCACCATAGACAATCGGGGGCATCTTCACCTAGAGGAGAGGTTTGGTTCTATCATCCACTCATTAGCCAGGGTGCAATCCCTCTATAACCGAAAAGAGAGGTGGATTCTACCATCGCCAAAAGACAGGGGGCATCTTCAGCCTAGAAGGAGAGTGGTTTCTAAACCATCGACCATAACAGGGGCATCCTTCACCATAGAGGAGAGGTGGTTTTCTAACCATCACCATAGACAGGGGGCCATCCCTCCGTAACAACACCTAGAGAGGGTGTGTTCTAAAACCATCAAAACAAAACAGAGATAGGGGGGCATCCTCCTACACCTAAGGAGAGGAGGGCCCTACCATCACCAATAGACGGGGGGCAAATCACTCCTACACCCTGAGGAGGTGGAATTTCTACCATCACCATATATAGGGGCATCCTCTTTAACACACCCTAAAGAAAGGCAGTTTCTACCAATCACATCATAGACAGGGGAGCAATCTTCCACCTATAGGAGAGGTGGATCTACCATTGCCATAGACAGGGGACATCCTCTACACCTAGAAGGAAGAGGGAGTTTTCTTCATCATCATAGACAAGGAAGTGGGGCCCTCCCTCTACACCTAGAGGAGAGGTTGGTTCTACCCATCGCCATAGACAGGGGGGGGCACCCCTCTAACACACCTAAGAGGAGAGGAGGTTCTATTTCTAAAAACCATCACATAGAAGATAGGCAATACTCTATCTACACCTAGAGGAGAGGGGTTCTACCATCGACCCAATAGAAAGGGGGCATCCCTCTAACAAACCTAGAGAGAGGTGGTCTAAACCATCCGAGCCATAGAAAGGGGCACCCTCTACACATAGAGGAGAGGCAGTTCTACTACCATCACCATAGACACCATAGACAACCTAGAGGAAGAGGAGGTTCTACCCATCATCATAGACAGGGGGCCCATCCCTTCACTAGAGGAGAGGCGTTTCCTTTTACCCATCCACCATATACAGGGGGCATCCCTCTACACCTATAGGAGAGGAGGTTATCTAACCATCAACCATAGAACAGAGGGGCATCCTCTACACCTTAGGGAGAGGTGGTACTACCATCCGCCAATAGCAATGGGGGGAGGGGGCACCCCTCTACCGACCCTTAGGAGGAGAAGGCGAGGTTCTAACCAATCACCATAGAGAGAGGCAAATACTCTACAACCTAAAGAGAGGTGGTTTCACCATCACCATAGACAGGCGGGCATCCTCTACCACCTAGAGGAGAGGTTATTTACATCGGACGTTTCTGCATTCTTCACAACTAACTTGTCATGATGAAGTTCATCATTGCACACCCACGAGACTTGTGCGACTGTGAAAACCTCGGCTATGGGAAAATTGGTCAGCGAGCAACCGGACCAAGTGGTTTGACTGTGGGAGGCGTTCCAGAAAACAGTTTCGCGCAGATTATGCCGTGTAAATGCATATTTTCCTGGGGGGGGCTAGACTGGGGGGGAGGGCGCAGTGGCGTAACTGACAGGTGCTAAGAAGAGCTGAGATAGCTTGCCGATGTTAATGGCGGCTGATGCAATGTGTGGACTGCGTGTGAGAAGAAGGACATGATATCTTGGTGGTTAGAAAATGTGTACTCGCAAGCATTGTCGTCCGGCCAATCCCAAACGACCATACCTTTTCGCACTGTTCTGTTCTCTGCTGGGCCTCAACGTGCTCTACCACAACGTACTCAGCAGCGACAGTAACTTCAGGAACGAGACCTAGGGAGTACGTGCATCTGCGAGCGTTCCCCATCTGCTCCACCTCATCAGCAGGTGGTGTCCTCACACCCCCGCCCCGGACCCCACGGCCTCTGGGTTCCTGCAGTATTTGGGACGCCCACTGTCCCCGGGCGCCTCGTCCTCTACCCCTAGCCTCGGGTTTAAATATTGAAAATGAAAGTAAACTTTAATTTTTATTTTACTTTTTTTTGTGTTTTTTAGTTTTTTTTTTTGTGTTTTTTAGTTTTTTAAAACCAAACAATGCTATCCTATGCTACGGCTATTTGTCTAGCCAATTTTGAAAGCACACTTCTATGGCCAGATGAAGATGACGCTGAGTTAGTTAAACAACTAAACTTAAAATAAAAAAGGGAAATTGCAGCTGTGCCTATGAAATCCAACCCCTATAAATTTTCCCACTTCGGTCTTTGCGATGGATATGTTGCGTCACTAAGCGCAAAACACATCGTTCGCAACTCTCCTACAAATTGCTCACAATTTGACTATTAGAATGCACCTGCAGCAGGGACAGGCCACCAAAGCAGATCAACCTAATCAAATATATATAACCGCTATACTGTTAGCCGGAAGTAAGCCTTTTTGGATTCCCTAGGGCTATTTTCTTTCTATCCAAGTAATGAAAGCACCACTGATTAGATTACGCGAGTTTATTAAAAAATAAACGTAAAGCTTAAAAGAACTGCCGACTGTGCCTGAATTGAATCCAACCCCTAATAAATTTTCCCACCTGGTGTGCGTGTCTTTCGATGGATATGTGCGTCACTAAGCCGCAAAACACAAAGCGGTGCGCAACTCTCACTACAAATTGCTCACATTGCTAGTAGATGACTGCAGCAAGGACAAGCCACTCAGCAATCAAACCAAATCAATATATATACGGCTACTTCGGCGTAAGTCAGCCAACGTTTGGAATTACTCCTATGGCTATTTTCTTTCTAGCCAAGTATGACAGCACACTGATGATATGACGCTGAGTTATGAAAAAATAAACTTAAAATCAAAAAGAACTGCCAGACTGTGCTATTGGAAATCCAACCCCTCATAAATTTTCCCCTTCGTCTTTTGCGATGGACTTTTCGTCACTAAGCCGGCAAGAACACATCGGTCCAACTCTCACTACAAATTGGCTTCAAAGTTAGCATGAGTGATGCACTGCAGCAGGACAGCCACCGACGATATCAACCATAAATCAATATATATAACGCTACTGTAGCTAAGTAAGCCGTTTGGATTTCCTATGGCTATTTTTATTCAAAGTATGAAGCACACTGCTATGGCCAGATTTAATGACACTGAGTTATTAAAAAACTAAAACTTAAAATAAAAAGTAAATGCAGACTGTGCCTAATTGAAATTCCAACCCCTACTGATTTTCCTACTTGGTGTTTGAGTGTGGGTATATGTTTGGTCACTAGAGAGGCTAAACACACACTGTAGCAAGTGGCCCGCGGCTACAAATTCCTTACAATATTGTACCTATCTTGCACTACTAGTGCCCGCAAGCCCAGCCACAACAAACAAAAAAAAAGTATAACGTTTTGTACCCAAGAGGGTGCTGTTGGGTTCTTGTTGGATCACTCTACATCCTGCCTACACTATTCTAATAAACACCCTAACGCTTTCCCGGACGCAGAACAGCTCTCTCCCTAGCGTGCATCCATTACACAAGAATGATCCGGCAGCGTCGGGCCAATCACAAGCCAGGAGACTCTGCACTCCACCCAGCATGACGTGGCACCCTTACACGTCGATAGCAGTGGTTGGCTGGCCAGATCAGGTGACCCTGGGATAGACTAGCCGCTGCCCGCGCTGCTCGGATCATTCTGTGTCTGGATGCCGCTAGGGAGAGAGCTGCTGCTGGTCAGGGACAGCGTTAGGGTGCTAGTAGATTACTGTTAGGCAGGAGTGATTCAACAAGAACCCAACAGCCCTTCATAGGGCTACAATAACGTTATACTTTTTTTTTTTTGTTTGCTTGTGGCTGGGCTTGCTGGCACTAGTAGTGCAGCTAGTACCATATTGTAAGGAATTTGCAGGGGGACTTGCTACAGTGTGTGTTTAGCCTCTCTAGTGACCAAACATATACCCACACTCAAACACCAAGTAGGAAAATCAGTAGGGGTTGGAATTTCAATTAGGCACAGTCTGCATTTACTTTTTATTTTAAGTTTTAGTTTTTTAATAACTCAGTGTCATTAAATCTGGCCATAGCAGTGTGCTTCATACTTTGAATAAAAATAGCCATAGGAAATCCAAACGGCTTACTTAGCTACAGTAGCGTTATATATATTGATTTATGGTTGATATCGTCGGTGGCTGTCCTGCTGCAGTGCATCACTCATGCTAACTTTGAAGCCAATTTGTAGTGAGAGTTGGACCGATGTGTTCTTGCCGGCTTAGTGACGAAAAGTCCATCGCAAAAGACGAAGGGGAAAATTTATGAGGGGTTGGATTTCCAATAGCACAGTCTGGCAGTTCTTTTTGATTTTAAGTTTATTTTTTCATAACTCAGCGTCATATCATCAGTGTGCTGTCATACTTGGCTAGAAAGAAAATAGCCATAGGAGTAATTCCAAACGTTGGCTGACTTACGCCGAAGTAGCCGTATATATATTGATTTGGTTTGATTGCTGAGTGGCTTGTCCTTGCTGCAGTCATCTACTAGCAATGTGAGCAATTTGTAGTGAGAGTTGCGCACCGCTTTGTGTTTTGCGGCTTAGTGACGCACATATCCATCGAAAGACACGCACACCAGGTGGGAAAATTTATTAGGGGTTGGATTCAATTCAGGCACAGTCGGCAGTTCTTTTAAGCTTTACGTTTATTTTTTAATAAACTCGCGTAATCTAATCAGTGGTGCTTTCATTACTTGGATAGAAAGAAAATAGCCCTAGGGAATCCAAAAAGGCTTACTTCCGGCTAACAGTATAGCGGTTATATATATTTGATTAGGTTGATCTGCTTTGGTGGCCTGTCCCTGCTGCAGGTGCATTCTAATAGTCAAATTGTGAGCAATTTGTAGGAGAGTTGCGAACGATGTGTTTTGCGCTTAGTGACGCAACATATCCATCGCAAAGACCGAAGTGGGAAAATTTATAGGGGTTGGATTTCATAGGCACAGCTGCAATTTCCCTTTTTTATTTTAAGTTTAGTTGTTTAACTAACTCAGCGTCATCTTCATCTGGCATAGCAGTGTGCTTTCATAGTTGGCTAGAAAATAGCCATAGCAATAGGATAGCATCGTTTGGTTTTAAAAACTAAAAAACAGAAAAAAAAAAGCACACAAAAAAAAAGTAAAAAAAAAATTAAAGTTATAACTTTCATTTTCAAAATGTTTAACCCGAGGGCTAGGGGTAGAGGACGAGGGCGGGGACGTGGGCGTCCAACTACTGCAGGGGTCAGAGGCCGTGGTCCTGGGCGGGGTGAGACACCACCTGCTGATGAGGGAGCAGGGGAACGCCGCAGAGCTACACTCCCTAGGTTCATGTCTGAAGTTACTGGGACTCGTGGTAGAGCACTGTTGAGGCCAGAACAGTGCGAACAGGTGATGTCGTGGATTGCCGACAATGCTTCGAGCAATTTGTCCACCAGTCAGTCTTCCACGCAGTCCACCCATGTCACCGAAATCGGCACTCCTCCAGCTCCTGCACCTCAGCCTCCTCCCCCCCAGTCTGCCCCCTCCCAGGAAAATTTGGCATTTGAACCGGCATACTCTGAGGAACTGTTTTCTGGACCCTTCCCACAGTCACAAACCACTTGTCCGGTTGCTGCTGAGCAATTTTCCGATGCCCAGGTTTTCCACCAGTCGCAGTCTGTGGGTGATGATGACCTTCTTGACGTAGTGGAAGAAGTGTGTAAAGAGGTGTCCGACGATGAGGAGACACGGTTGTCAGACAGTGGGGAAGTTGTTGTCAGGGCAGGAAGTCCGAGGGGGGAGCAGACTGAGGGATCGGAGGATGATGAGGTGACAGACCCAAGCTGGGTTGAGAGGCCGGGTGAACACAGTGCTTCTGAGACGGAGGAGAGTCCTCGACCTGAACAGGTTGGAAGAGGCAGTGGTGGGGCCAGACGGAGAGGCAGGGCCAGAGCTGGTGCATCAGCGCCACTGTCAACTAGTGAAGCTCCCGTGGTGAGGGCTCTTGCGGCGAGGGCTAGATCTTCAGAAGTGTGGAGGTTCTTTAAGGAAACACCGGATGACCGACGGACTGTGGTGTGCAACATTTGCCAAACCAGGCTCAGCAGGGGTTCCACCACTACTAGCTTAACTACCACCAGTATGCGCAGGCATATGAATGCTAAGCACCCCACTCAGTGGCAACAAGCCCGTTCACCTCCGGCCGTGCACACCACTGCTCCTTCCCCTGTGTCAGCTGCTAGTCAGCCCCCTGCCCAGGACCCTGGCACAAAAACCCCATCGTCGCCTCCACGATCCTCCACAGCATCCACCAGCGTTCAGCTCTCCATACCCCAGACGCTGGAGCGGAAACGCAAATATAGTGCAACCCACCCGCACGCCCAAGCCCTTAATGTGCACATCTCCAGATTGCTTAGCCTGGAGATGCTGCCCTATAGGCTAGTAGAGACCGAGGCCTTTCGCAACCTCATGGCGGCGGCCGCCCCTCGGTATTCGGTCCCCAGCCGCCACTACTTTTCCCGATGTGCCGTCCCAGCCCTGCACCAGCACGTGTCAGACAACATCATCCGTGCCCTGACCAACGCCGTTTCTGACAAGGTCCACCTGACCACGGACACGTGGACGAGTGCTGCCGGGCAGGGCCACTATATATCGCTGACGGCACATTGGGTTAACTTGGTGGAGGCTGGGACCGAGTCTGACCCTGGGGCTGTGACTTATGATTACACCAATTATATAGATCCAGCAGTATTTAATGCCTCCCATTTAGCACAGCTTGATATGGGCAATGGGGAACAGTATGAACTCTAGGAGGCGATCTTAAATCTAAAATCTTATTTCCATATTATTTCAAAACTGTGCAAGAACACAACGTCCTACCATTACATAACATTAAGAATTGATTTATTTAGAAATAAATCTCTTCAACTACAGAGTGAAAAATGATGCAGCATCGATCCGTATTACGCTATAACTTACTATTACAGCGAGGATGCAGCATCGATCCGTATTACGCTATAACTTACTATTACAGCGAGAGTTTACAGTCTCCAGGTCCACATTACGGTGTGCATGGAGGATCATTGCTTCAGGACACTGTACCATATAGAGGGTTGCGTAAATATTAGAGATGAGCGAGCACTAAAATGCTCGAGTGCTCGTTATTCGAGACGAACTTTCATCTTCACCTAGAGGAGAGGTGGATCTACCATTGCCATAGACAGGGGACATCCTCTACACCTAGAGGAGAGGTGGTTCTACCATCACCATAGACAGGGGGCATCCTATACACCTAGAGTAGAGGCAGTTCTACCATCACCATAGACAGGGGGCATCTTCACCTAGAGGAGAGGTGGTTCTACCATCACCATATACAGGGGGCATCCTCTACACCTAGAGCAGAGGAGGATCTACCATCACCATATGCAGGGGGCATCCTCTACACCTAGAGGAGAGGAGGTTCTACCATCACCATAGACAGGGGGCATCTTCACCTAGAGGAGAGGAGGTTCTACCATCACCATAGACAGGGGGCATCCTCTACACCTAGAGGAGAGGAGGTTCTACCATCACCATAGACAGGGGGCATCCTCTACACCTAGAGGAGAGGTGGTTCTACCATCGCCATAGACAGGGGGCATCCTCTACACCTAGAGGAGAGGCAGTTCTACCATCACCATAGACAGGGGGCATCCTCTACACCTAGAGGAGAGGAGGTTCTACCATCACCATAGACAGGGGGCATCCTTTACAACTAGAAGAGAGAAGGTTCTACCATCACCATAGACAGGGGACATCTTTACCTAGAGGAGAGGAGGTTCTACCATCACCATAGACAGAGGACATCCTCTACACCTAGAAGAGAGGCAGTTATACCATCACCATAGACAGGGGGCATCTTCACCTAGAGGAGAGGTGGTTCTACCATCGCCATAGACAGGGGGCATCTTCACCTAGAGGAGAGGTGGATCTACCATTACCAAAGACAGGGGGCATCCTCTTCACCTAGAGGAGAGGCGTTTCTACCATCACCATAGACAGGGGGCATCCTCTACACCTATTGTAGAGGCAGTTCTACCATCACCATAAACAGTGATTCTTTACTGTAAGAGAAGTGAGAATATAAAACTGCAGGAGGTTGTTGTGGCCGATTCTGTGTACATGTTCAAGAGAGGTCTAGATAACTTTGTTGAGGACATGCATTATAAGCAGCCAGGAGTGCCAGACATCTTGTGCCAACACTCCAGCCTGCAAATTATTAGTTTCTTTTCTAGGTGATCCCAGCGTGTCAGGACTAGCGGTGGACAGCGCAGAGATCAAGATAATCAGGTGAGTATTTTTAGTGTTTTTGTGTTTTTGGACTTGTTGATTTCCTTTAACTTCAATGAAAGTATGGATATGTCCTTCGTTAAAGGGGTTTTCCATAATCATGGGGCGGTTAAAAAAAAGAGCACATATTTATGGTTTCCCATGTCCTTCCTATACATCCAGTCTTGGGACTTCATGGACTTGGGACAACACAGAACATAAAGTCCTCTGGAAAGTAGACTCCCTATGTCTAAGCCACTAATTGGATAAAGCAGGTCCTGTGGCCACCTAGAACTTTTTGGCAAATAAAATAATCAATTACAGAGTAAAAACATAGTCATATGGAAAAATAAGAGTTAGGTTCCTGCTCACAAAAGCTTACAGTCTATCAGGGTGAAGAGGGTGACACAAGAGGTACAGTATAAGAACTTGTATAATGGTCCAGCCATTCTACTGGACTATACTATATAATTTAATAAATAAAAATCCTGCGGTCTGAGCCAGTCATCAGCCAACATCTAACATACAGAGGGTCATTTACTAAGGGCCCGATTCGCGGTTTCATGATGTGTTACCCAAATATTTTCGATTTACGCAGATTTTTCCTGAATTGCCCCGGGTTTTTGGCGCACACGATCGGATTGTGGCGCATCGGCGACGGCATGCACACGACGGAAATCGGGGGTGTGGTCGAACGAAAACCCGACGGATTCGGAAAAACCGCCGCATTTAAAAAAAAAGTGTCGCTGGACACGCGCTTACCTTCACCAAGAATAGGATCGTGAACTCCGGCGGCCTCGGTGGACTTCAGCGCAGCAGCGACACCTGTGGACGTCGGAGGAACTGCCTTAGTGAGCCTGGAGCTTGGTATCTGGTGTCTCCCAGATAACAGTCGGGAGGAGGACACAGGATGGGTTAGTAAAGATAGAGTTGGGTTTTAGCCTGATAGTCAAGGAAGGGCATTCCAGAGAATTGCTGAAGCTTGGGAGAAGTCCTGGAGCCGCCAATTCGGAGCTTGCTGCGATTAAGATCGTGAGTCCAATTTCCTGCATGTGTCGCTTCCCCCGCTGAGGTCCGCCGGAGTTCACCTTCTTCTTTCCGGTGCTTGTGAGTGTTGATTTACGACCAATTTGCTTTTTAAATCGTCGGGTGTCCGAATCAGTTGGGTTGTCCCACAGCCACGCCCCCCGATTTGTGTCCCATGAAGCCGGCGCCGATGCGCCACATCCGATCGCATGTGCAAAAAACCCGGGGCATTCAGTGGCAAAACAGAAAATTCAGGAAACCCCGACGGAAATGGTCCGATGACCCTTATAAATGTGCCCCAATTTTTCTTGTTTGAGGGCTAGAAAAAATTCAGTGTAATGGAATCAATTAAGTAACATCCACAATATAGAGGGTTACAGAGCTGGTGCTGATGAGGTTTCTGTAGCACTCCTGGGTATCATGTGAACTAGATCAATTCAGCCAGCAAAACAGCGGCAGTGTGACTCATAAGAGTCTTTACTGAGCAAACATCAAAGAATTAATCCTCCCACATTATTGTTTTTTGTGGAATTTGGTTAAGTATTCAAACAACAGAGATATCAGCACAGCTGACATCTACTCTATAAATCAATGTCTGATTCACATGATGCTTTCAGGTATTATTGGTATATGCTATTAACTCTTAAGGGAACCGTCAAAGCTTTTACCACTAAACTACCAGCGCCCCCAAAACTGGATATAAACAATATGCTTTGAGTTCTCTCTATTCACCTGGTTATCTATAAAAAGACTTATGCGATCACGAGAAGAGTCACTTTTACCTTAGATAAGTCACTTTTAGATGATGGAGGGAAGGAGTCAATTCAGATACCCACCTTGGGCTCCACAGAACCTCTCATCATGCTTATTTGCTGTGGTTCTGTGAGCTACAAAACAGGAGATACAGCAGTTAAGAAGGAGAGAATTGGTATCATTATCTGCATCTCACATTACCAATTTTAGTCTTGCATCTTTTCACAAATTTTTATTTCACAGTTTCTGAATTTATCAACATCATCAATTTTTGACGCAACACATATGCCGACCGCACCTTTCCAGCATCGAATAAACAATTGTGCAAAGCAGGAAAACCAGTGCGAAATGTGCAAATCAAAAAAATGCAAAACAAAAAGATACATCTGCCCCTGGTGCACTTTTAGTTTTTCCCGTCCTGCACAATCCCCAGAAAGTGCATTGGTCCGACTGGGGATTCAACAAAGATGTGTCCCCCCGATATATCCTGCATGTGCCGCTTCCACGCTCAGGGTCCGCCAGCGAGTTCCACCTGCTTCTTCCCGTTGGGCATGTAAGTGCTTTGTCTTGCGACACAGTTTGAATATTAAATCCTGCGCTCAATCTAATCAGTCGGATCGTCCGACGGCACCAAACCCCCCCCCCCAATATCCTGTCACATGAAAGCTGACACAGCTAGTGCCGCCCAATCATCGATACCGATCTGCGCAGCGACACAATCCCCTGCTAAATACCTGTCACCAGCGGCGCAAATCCCAAAAATGTCGGGAAGTCTGACAGAATGCGATCTGCAGACCCCTATTAAATAAGCCCCTATGTCTTTTCCTGTATCTGAACTCCCAGAAAAACTAGTCTGGTGCAATTTAAAAGATGAGATTCCCTGTAAATACTGGATTGTATATCATTTTTGGAGCAGGATAGTCAGTGTAAACTAAATAGCAATCTCGATCGCTGGATAACTCTACAAAAGAGAGAATTCATGGATAAATTTAATATACATAAAAGACTCATATCTGGGTACTGTATCACAATAAATCCGTACTGTGTCAATGTCTAAATTAGACAGCAATATTGTTGTTATTTAATCGTACCATTATATTTATGAGACATTTTATTATCGTCTAACAACCCAGGTATGAATGTTGAAGATCCTCTGCTCATTCCCGAGTTATACGTTTCGGAGTCTAAGCCTTTCCTACCATAGCAATGCTCCTGGCTCTGTTTTAATTTCATTGCCTTGACGATGTGCTTTATTGTAACCCAAAGGGGAAATACAGTATAAGCTTTTATTTTAATTGGCTGAAAATGGCTTCTGTGGAACAATTTAGACTCTGCAGATCAGACGATCTCTGTTACGCCGCAGAAGTTCCTAGAGTTATCTGTTCTACCTGCAAATCTACAAGGTGAGGATGACTTTAATTCTCCTGTGATAGTGCTGAACCTCCTGCTACCATTATACTAGAAACATGTATGCCTTCCTAAAAGCATGATCAATTTTTATTGCACCTTTTCATAGTAGTCAAAACTGCCGGGTTTGTCAGCAGATGGCTCCTGTTAGCTAAAGATAAATTATTAAACCTGCGCCTAAAAAATGTAACACTTTTGATATTTTGGAATAAAATAATATTACTCTTTAAGGGAATTATTAAAATATGCTGCCTAGTTAAGGGTAAATGTATTATAGTGTCTGAAACCATACAGCTATTGTGCCTAATGCTAAAATGACGCAGAAAAAGGACTATATATATAATACAGTGAACTTTGGTTTATGAGCTTAAAAGTGTTTTAAGCTCAGTATAATATGGCTTAATCATGGTTGTGTCCTTCCCGCAGCCATGTTTCCTCCTATCTCACAACCACACGCTCAGTCTAATACAGCTTAATCATGTTGCTTCCTTCTCACAGCCATCTCCCCTCCTATCTCACACAGACGCTCAGTATAAATACAGCTTAATCATGTTGCTTCCTTCCCGCAGCCATGTTTCCTCCTATCTCACAACAGACAGCTCAGTTAATCACAGCTTAATCATGTTGCTTCCTTCCTGCAGCCATGTCCCCTCCTATCTCACAACACAGCTCAGTCTAATAGAGCTTAATCATGTTGCTTCCTTCTCGCAGCCATGTCCCCTCCTATCTCACAAAAGACAGCTCAGACTAATACTGCTTAATTATTTTTCTTCCTTCCCGCAGCCATGTCCCCTCCTATGTCACAACACACAGTTCAGTCTAATACAGCTTAATCATGTTGCTTCCTTCCCACAGCCATGTCCCCTCCTATCTCACAACAGACAGCTCAGTATAATACAGCTTAATCATGTTGCTTCCTTCCCGCAGCCATGTCCCCTCCTATCTCACAACAGACAGCTCAGTATAATACAGCTTAATCATGTTGCTTCCTTCCTGCAGCCATGTCCCCTCCTATCTCACAACAGACAGCTCAGTATAATAGAGCTTAATCATGTTGCTTCCTTCCCGCAGCCATGTCCCCTCCTATCTCACAACAGACAGCTCAGTATAATATGGCTAAATCATGTTGCTTCCTTCCCGCAGCCATGTCCCCTCCTATCTCACAACAGACAGCTCAGTATAATATGGCTTAGTCATGTTGCTTCCTTCCCGCAGCCATCTCCCCTCCTATCTCACAACAGACAGCTCAGTATAATACAGCTTAATCATGTTGCTTCCTTCCCGCAGCCATCTCCCCTCCTATCTCACAACAGACAGCTCAGTATAATAGAGCTTAATCATGTTGCTTCCTTCCCGCAACCATCTCCCCTCCTATCTCACAACAGACAGCTCAGTATAATACAGCTTAATCATGTTGCTTCCTTCCCGCAACCATGTCCCCTCTTATCCCACAACAGACGCTCAGTATATACTGCTCAATCATGTTCTTCCTTCCCCAGTCATCTCCCTCCTATCTCACAACAGACGCTCATATAAGACGCTAATCATTGCTTCCTTCCCGCAGCCATGTCCCCTTTGTAGAACTTTCAATGGTCCTGAATGGCTCTTGGTACATGTGTATTGAGAGCAGGACCATATTATGAGAGTTTACGATGAAGGGCATTCTCATAAATTTGATGGGCGGTTTGGTGGCCATGGGCGCCCTAGAAGTTTGACCCCGGTACCACCCAAACTGGCAATAGAAAAAACAATCCCTCCGTCTCCTGGTATTTCTTGACATAGTAGCTGTGCAGTGTAATGAAGAAGGAATCGGGCTGCAGGAGCTGTGCTCATTCATGTGAGATAGAAATGTTCAACAATATCTGACAAATGCAATGAACTTCCCGCGTGGAGAACGGTGATAAATTCTTTGTGCGACGGTGATAATGTGCAAGACAGCTGGCAAGTAGGTGTCATGATCTTGTAGAAAAATGAACGTTTATGATAAAAGAGGGAATGAGAAGAAGTTGGAGAGTGTTTCTAGTAGAAGTGTGTTTTTTGACTTCCTTGATGTAAAAGATGCATGGAAATGATTTATGAAGCTCTTTGTTTTGCTACAGGACACCTCTGGTTTTGTGATTTGCTACAGAACCTGGCCATATGGCAATTGAATTTTTCCCAATCATCTACATAAATCCCTTTATCAAAAAGGAATTGGTATTGGACCACACTGTAAACCTTAAAAGCAAGCCCATAAAAAATGGTGCAATGGTTTCTCCATCTTCCAGTTTGCAATATAGTACATTGCATGGAAGACTATGTTCTATAGAATTTACATTTGTTCTATACTCATGTGTTTTCTATAAACTGAAAAAGTTATAGCTCTGGGAAAGTGGAATCCAAATAGACATTTATTTCTGAAATTTAGAAGTAAATTTTCTGCATATTCTCCCACAATATTAAATACACCAACCGTAACCCAATCCTTATGGTGGTTCCCATTAAATAAGAGCAAGCGGCAAAGTTTTCTAATTTTAGGAACCTGTCACCACATGTTTTCACAAATACAGCTACTGGCAGGTTCCCATAGAGCCATAGTAACTAACTGACACCCTTCTTATAGCTAAATATTGTTTCCCTCAGTTTCCCATATAATCAACTTTATAATTTTACCAGGTATCCAAGTTTTCAATAGCGAGTTGAGGTGGGCGTGTCCTCCTCAGGCTGACATCATCACAGGTCCTCTAGGCTAATCGGGCTGAATCCAGCAGCTCATACCTTTCTCAGCATTCAGCAATAATTTCATGTGACCTGTGTGACATCATCACAGGTTCTTTATCCTATTAACATTTGCAAACTGTACCCCAGGCATATAACTGATCTATAAAATCATAGCATGCCTGCATGGACTTCTACTACTCTCCATGCCTCCATGCAGGCACGCTGTGATGTCAGTTATCAGATATGCATGAATGCAGTAGTTTGCTAATGTTAACAGGCTAGAGCAGTGATTTTCAACCTTTTTTGAGCCGCGGCACACTTTTTATCATATTATACACATGTCATATTATACACATAGTTAATAATATAGATTCTAAATTTATTTTACTCACTCAGTGTGAAACCTGGGCCTGTTTCATAAACACAAAGGGATATCCTGGCAGGAATGGTGGAAGACACACACGAAGCTCTTACTCAACAGTTCTCAGTTTCTCCCTGAGAAGTACTATAGCCATGAGGCCAGAGTATAAGTGCCAGCTTATATACTCAGCATATGAGCTGGTACTTGTAGTCCCAGCCTCATGACTATAGTATTTCTCATTGTATATGTAGTATACTGCTGGAGTACTAAAAGTAGCACGCTCATATGCTGAGTATTCTGCCAACAGTTCATATACTCAGGCAAAAGCTCATATAGTCAGCATATTGGTAGGCATTACCTTGGCGTGGGCAAATGCGAGAGTCTCTCGCTCTCAGGATGATGCGCCAGCCTTGGTGATGTCATTTTGTTGCGCGAGGTTCAAGCTTGTGCATGTGTTATTGTACACGTCTCCTACATTGTAGAAGCCGTGACTGCGCATCGCTGCGCATTGCCGGAAAACAAAACAACAGGGGCACCATATTTGGGATCTTTCCCCGCGGCAACCCTGACCATGTTCACGGCACACTAGTGCCACGGCACACTGTTGAAAATCACTGGGCTAGAGGACCTGTGATCATGTCACCCCTCGACTCGCTATAGATATCCGGTGATACCAGGTAAAATTATAATGTTGATTAAATGGGAAACAATTTTTAGCTAAAAGAAGGATTACGTTAGTTATTAGGGCTCTTTGGGAACCTACCACTTGTGCTTTTGTCAAAACTGTGGTAACAGGTTCCCTTAAACCGGTTCCTATAGTATAAATTCACCAGTCCTTCTTTTATTAAATTCCTATACTTACATCTGAACTGTATAAAACTTTTTGAGTCTACTCCACAAAGTTTTACAATACTTCCGTTCTATAATGATTGGCACTTCAGAGATTTGTATCCATTAGAATTGCTTTCTCTTAGTAGATCATTTTTGATATGTTAACTAGGTACATCACACGTCAACAAAGAAATATTCAGATCATCTATTGTCAAGTTTCATTCCCACCTAGTCTGTAACCTCGTCAAGAGTTTTTTTGTTTGCATATCAAAAAATCAAAGTAAACCCTCAAGAGTGAGAATCAGGAAATGGGTAAACAGATGAAAAAAAATTCATGTCCAACTACAATTCAATTCACAAGTCAGTTTACCCAATGGAATAGCTCCGCAATCCTTGACATCAAAATTCAAGAGGATCAGAACAGTCTATTGTTTAAAGGACATCTACACCAGATTTACTTACACAGAGCTGCTGTCTTTGTCGGCTGGATCAGATGGGAAAAGGCTAAAATGAAGAGAGCAGGGTCATGTATATCTTATCACATGGCGGAGCTGGAGTCACCTAGGCTGGAACAACTGTGCTTATTTCCATATTTTTTATAAGTGATTAAGCTCTATTAGACTGAGCTGTGTGTTGTGAGATAGGAGGGGACATGGCTGCAGGAAGGAAGCAACATGATTAAGCTGTATTATACTGAGCTGTCTGTTGTGAGATAGGAGGAAACATGGCTGCGGGAAGGAAGCAACATGATTAAGCTGTATTATACTGAGCTGTCTGTTGTGAGATAGGAGGGTCTATAAGAGGGTATCTCTTTTGCAAAGTCAATGGAATGTTTGTGTTTAGGGGACTTTAACTTTATTTAATTAATTCTTTTTATTAAAAAGTGTGTTTATTTAGTGTTTTTAACTTTTTTCTTAACTTTTACAAGTTAGTTTGAACAAGCGATCCACTGATCGCTTGTTCAAGCCATTCTTCACCTAATACAGTGTAATACAGATGCTGTGCATGCTCAGTGTATCACAGCCCGGTCCTGCTAGTCCCTGGGCTGCGATTCCAGTTAAATGCCCCTCACACGCCGCGGTGAGAAATCTCCGATCGCGGGTGTTAGAGGCTGCTGTCGGCTATAATATAGTTTAACGTACTATTACTTCATATTGCTGGAATGAACTTCCCACCATGCAGTTATAGTACGTCAAATGTCGGGAAGGGGTTAACTGTGTTAAAACACAGTAAAACCTGTATAAATTTGGTATCACCGTGATCGTACTGAACCAAAGGGTAAAGTAGAGGTATTATTTGGAGCGCACAGGAAGGGCATTCCAGAGAATTGCTGAAGCTTGGGAGAAGTCCTGGAGACGGGAGTGGGTGGTTGGAATTAAGGTAGAGAATAATCTAGGATCACTGGCCGATTGAAGAGCACAGGTTGGGAAATAGACTGAAATGAGAAAGGAGAGGTAGGGAGGTGCAGCACTTTGTAGAGCTTCATGGACGGATTTGTGGGGGATTATTTTTAACTATTCGAGCAACTTGAGAAATTTTACTTCAACCCGTGCCACTTGTTGTCCACAATCATGGAAAACCCCTTTAATCATTAGTAACTTGATCTTTTGATAATAAAACATGATAATAAGACATGATAACTATCCTGCCTTTGTCTATGTGCTGCCCATAGTGGAGGGGATGTGATTTTCAAGATTGTAACTAAACTATCTTTCTCTCTATTATCTATTTTTCTTTCTTTTCTATCTATCTCTTCAAAATATTTACAGCCCATGGAATGGTTTTACCTTTGATGCTCTGCGCCGAGGCTGAGTCCTCTTCATACACAGGTTGGGTTTGTTGCACATTGCAGCAAACCCCCACCGCTAATAACCACGTCTTTTAACTCCTCTGATGTCGGCGGCAAAGCTGCCGGCGGCATTTAAAAGACGGTCCTGCTAGTCCCTGGGCTGCGATCGGAGCAGCGGACCCCCCCCTCCCCGGTAAGCGCCGCGTGTGTGTGGGGGGGGCGATTCCAGTTAAATGCCCCTCACAAGCCGCGGTGAGAAATCTCCGATCGCGGGTGTTAGAGGCGGCTGTCGGCTATAATATAGTTTGACGTACTATTACTTCATATTGCTGGAATGAACTTCCCACCATGCAGTAATAGTACGTCAAATGTCGGGAAGGGGTTAACTGTGTTAAAACACAGTAAAACCTGTATAAATTTAGTGTCACCGTGATCGTACTGAACCAAAGGGTAAAGTAGAGGTATTATTTGGAGCGCACACAAACATGATTTTTTTTCCAATTTTTCCACCTTCCTTTTTTTCCAGCTTCCCAGTACATGGCATGGCATAATAAATAAGGTGACGGAGAAGTAAATTTTTTAATGCACAAAATAAGTCCTAACACAGCTCTGTACACAGAAAAATGAAAAAATTATGGATTTGTGAAGGACCCTGCGTCCTTAAGGGGTTAAATTAGTTGGATGAAAAGATCACAGCATCATAAATACAGCTTAAAATGAGAAAATTATGTTTTAAATCTGTGATACCTCCAATATGTAGAGGGGGAATGATGATTAACTAGGGGCCTTCCAGCCAGACAATACCTTTCGCAAGAATTCCAGATAAAAAATTGCACTCACTCTTGGATAAGCAGAGGACAAGGAAGGTCACATTCAAAAATGTCCACCTATATTTCTATTTGCACAGTCATGCCTATTATATCATGCACATACACTACACAATTATTTGGTTACCTCCTGGTTTGTAATAATAAAATTTAAAAAATCCAATAAAAATCTCTATTCTATGAGTTTTAATAGTCCGACTGCAAACATATAAATTACTTAAAAATAATAATTAATAATAATTTTACAGACGTGTCGTCCCTTACTATACCCCTTGACTATATGTCTTATGAGACTAAACACTTTTCAAGACAATATTCTTTCTTGGTATTCTGTCCAAAAATATTCTACATGTGCAGTCTCCCAGTCCAAGTCATCAGTCCAGCGCGTGAACATGAGGAGTAATATTGTTTATGAATATTATGTAATGTCCATGTCTGCAGCTTTCAGTAAAGTGCAGTCTACTCTAAACTAATGAATGAAGACCAAGCGGCTTTGAAAATATAGCTCACATCCCCCTCCCCTCTCCATAGAATTCCATATAATTTGACAGATCTAGTAAGATGTGTGTGTGCTAATGACCTACATTATATATGTCATCTAACAGAGAAATTACCAGCATTATCATCACGGAGAACCCCTTTACCAATATTATAAAGATGGACACTGAACAGCAGAATTTACAGCTACACTGAACAATAGAAACTTAAAGAGTAACTTAACTTTCGTCAAACTTTTATAAATCACTTGTGCAACTTTCATCCTTATTTAATCACTTTGTGTAAATCAGCTTTCTGTCCTGTACCCACTCATATCGGAGTGATAACGGTACAAGATAAAGTGTCTAATGATTTACCTCTTCACAAACAGACCCTGGATAGTCTCATCTAATTCATAGAAGAATTGTCCAGGGAAATATTCTATATGTATGGAAATAGTCCATCATTAGTTTCCTTATCTGCTTAGGTAGAGCTCTAAATGCTGTCAGATAAATGAAAGAGTAGAAGGCACAGAGAAGCTGATTTACTAAAGAAAGTAACTGAATGCTGTCAGGTACACTGCTCACTGTAGGAGAAAGAGTAGAAACAAGGCACAGAGAAGCTGAAGTACATGGCATGGAATAATAAATAAGGTGACGGAGAAGTAAATTTTTTTATGCACAAAATAAGTCCTAATACAGCTCTGTACACAGAAAAATTAAAAAATTATGGATTTTTGAAGGACACTACGTCCTTAAGGGGTTAAATTAGTTGGATGAAAAGATCACAGCATCATAAATACAGCTTAAAATGAGAAAATTATGTTTTAAATCTGTGATACCTCCAATATGTAGAGGGGGAATGATGATTAACTAGGGGCCTTCCAGCCAGACAATACCTTTCGCAAGAATTCCGTATAAAAAATAGCACTCACTCTTGGATGAGCAGAGGACAAGGAAGGTCACATTCAAAAATGTCAACCTATATTTCTATTTGCACAGTCATGCCTATTATATCATGCACATACACTACACAATTATTTGGTTACCTCCTGGTTTGTAATAATAAAATTTAAAAAATCCAATAAAAATCTCTATTCTATGAGATTTAATAGTCCGACTGCAAACATATAAATTACTTAAAAATAATAATTAATAATAATTTTACAGACGTGTCGTCCCTTACTATACCCCTTGACTATATGTCTTATGAGAATAAACACTTTTCAAGACAATGGGGCACATTTACTTACCCGGCCCATTCGCGATCCAGCGGCGCATTCTCTGCACAGGATTCGGGTCCGGCCGGGATTTGTGAAGGTAGTTCCTCCGCCGTCCACCAGGTGGCGCTGCTGCGCTGAAAATCATCTGAACGCACCGGAATACACCGAGCCGGACCAGGTGAAGGTAAGCCCTTCCCAAGCGACACATTTTCGGTTTTTAAATGCGGCGGTTTTTCCGAATACGTCGGGTTTTCGTTCGGCCACGCCCCCCGATTTCCGTCGCGCGCATGCCGGCGCCGATGCGCCACAATCCGATCGCGTGCGCCAAAATCCCGGGGCAATTCAGGTACAATCGGCGCAAATCGGAAATATTCGGGTAACACGTCGGGAAAACGCGAATCGGGCCCTTAGTAAATGACCCCCAATATTCTTTCTTGGTATTCTGCCCAAAAATTTTCTACATGTTCAGTCTCCTAGTCCAAGTCATCAGTCCAGCACGTGAATATGAGGAGTAATATTGTTTATGAATATTATGTAATGTCCATGTCTGCAGCTTTCAGTAAAGTGCCGTCTACTCAAAGCTAATGAATGAAGACCAAGCGGCTTTGAAAATATAGCTCACATCCCCCTCCCCTCTCCATAGAATTCCATATAATTTGAGAGCTCTAGTAAGATGTGTGTGTGCTAATGACCTACATTATATATGTCATCTAACAGAGAAATTACCAGCATTATCATCACAGAGAACCCCTTTACCAATATTATAAAGATGGACACTGAACAGCAGAATTTACAGCTACACTGAACAATAGAAACTTAAAGAGTAACTTAACTTTCGTCAAACTTTTATAAATCACTTGTGCAATTTAATCACTTTGTGTAAATCAGCTTTCTGTCCTGTACCCACTCATATCGGAGTGATAACGGTACAAGATAAAGTGTCTAATGATTTACCTCTTCACAAACAGACCCTGGATAGTCTCATCTAATTCATAGAAGAATTGTCCAGGGAAATATTCTATATGTATGGAAATAGTCCATCATTAGTTTCCTTATCTGCTTAGGTAGAGCTCTAAATGCTGTCAGATAAATGAAAGAGTAGAAGGCACAGAGAAGCTGATTTACTAAAGAAAGTAACTGAATGCTGTCAGGTACACTGCTCACTGTAGGAGAAAGAGTAGAAACCTAAGGACAGCGAAGGCTGATTTGACTAAATGAAAGTAAAAAAAATGAATGCTGTCAGATACTCTGCTCACTGAAGGAGAAAGATCAGAAACAAGGCACAGAGAAGCTGATTTACTACATGAAGTAACTGAATGCTGCCAGATACACAAGGCACAGAGAAGCTGATTTACTAAATGAAGTACCTGAATGCTGTCAGATACTCTGCTCACTGTAGGAGAAAGATCAGAAACAAGGCACAGAGAAGCTGATTTACTAAAGAATGTAACTGAATGCTGTCAGGTACACTGCTCACTGTAGGAGAAAGAGTAGAAACAAGGCACAGAGAAGCTGATCTACTACATGAAGTAACTGAATGCTGCCATATACACTGCTCACTGAAGGAGAATGAGCAGAAACAAGGCACAGAGAAGCTGATTTACTAAATGAAGTAACTGAATGCTGTCAGATACTCTGCTCACTGAAGGAGAAAGATCAGAAACAAGGCACAGAGAAGCTCGAGAATTGAATCAGTGAAACGCGCACAAGAGAACTCATATACTAAACTGAAGTACTGAAGCTGATCAGATACTCTGCGCAACTGAAAGGAAACGTTGCTGAAACAAGGCACAGAGAAGCTAATTTACTACATGAAGTAACTGAATGCTGCCGATACACAAGGCACAGAGAAGCTGATTTACTAAATGAAGTACCTGAATTGCTGCCAGATATACTGCTCACTGTAGGAGAAAGATCGAACAAGGCACAGAGAAGCTGATTTACTAAATGAAGTATATTAAGTATGTAAAGTATACTATCATCAGCTGCTCTATTCTTTTATAAATGAAATAAAAAATTACTTTAAAGGTTAAGTTGCTCTTTAACCCAGTCCAGCAGGTGTGGTTAAATCCAGGTCTACTAAGTCGGTATGAGACAAAGTAACTACTAGAGGACTAGTTAATAAAGCAGTAAACTAGAGGATAAAAGAGATCAGAGAGATGTAGATGTAATAAGAAAATGAGCCAAGAGGTTGGACGCTGAGTAATCACTAAAAGTAAGAAGACATTGGCAAAGGCAGAGACAAGGACAGAGGCATAGAACCAGAAGGACAGTAACTTATAAACAAGCAGCAGTGTCCTAACAGCATTTTTCACCATCGGTGATAGTCATCAGTGTAGGTGGTCCATCAGGCAGCTGTGATGTGGACATATGTCTTAGCGGTCCGTCAGTGCAACAGAGCAAAAAGTGGTCCGGAGACAGTTATACGAGAAATAATGTGCCATATGTTCTTCCCACTTATATCTTACAGTAACAGTCATGGCCATAAGTTTTGAAATGATAGAAATGTTAATTTTTACAAGCTCTGCATCAGGTTTATAATGGCAATTTGCATATACCCAGAATGTTATAAAGAGTTAGTCAGCTAAACAGCAATATAATTGCAAAGTCATTATTTACTGGAAAATAACTTTTTCCCCCAAAAACTCATTTCAAGTTCATTACAGGTCTACCGTAAAAGGAGCAGCTAATATTGTTTCAGTGATTGCTCGTAACACAGGTGTGCGTGTTGATGAGGGCAGGCGAGATCATCTGTCATGATTTTAGCATCATTGTTTCTCTTCTGTTAACCATGTTCTCTCTAAAGAAACATGTGCAGTCATCATTGCACTGCACAAAACTGACCTAACGGGAAGTATCGCAGCTAGAAAGATTGCACCTCAGTCACCAATCTCTCAGCACTCATCAAGGAATTCAAGGAGAAGGTTCCATTGTTGCCAAAGGCTCCAGGGCGCCTAGGAAGGACCAGCAAGCGCCAGGACCGTCTCCTTAAAACTGTTTCAGCTTTGGGATGGGGCTAACAGCAGTGCAGAGCTTGCTCAGAATGGCAGCAGGCAGGTGTGAGTGCATCTGTATGTACGTGGTGTCAAGGAGAGCAGCAAAGAGCCACTTCTCTCCAGAAAAAACATCAGGGACAGACTGATATTCTGCAAAAGGTACAGGGAGTGGACTGCTGAGGACTGGGGTAAAGTCATTTTCTCTGATGAATCCCACTTTCCGATTGTTTGGAACATCTGGAAAACTGCTTGTTCGGAGAAGACAAGGTGAGCGATCCCACCAGTCTTGCTCATGTCAACTGTAAAGCCTCCTGCAACCATTCATGTGTGGGGCGCTTCTTAGCCAAGGGAATCTCTCTCTCTCTCTCACAGTCTTGCCTAAAAACACATCCATGAATAAAGAATGGGACCCAATGTCCTCCAAGAGCAACTTCTCCAACGCCATAACTTTGCCATAAAGCAAAGGTGATAACTAAAGGGCTCAGGGAACAAAACATAGGTCCATGGCCTGGAAACTCCTGTGATGTTAATCCCATTGAGAACTTGAGGTCAATCATCAAGAGACGGTGAACAAACAAAAACCAATAAACTATGACAAAATGCAACATTGATTGTGCAAGAATGGACAGCTATCAGTCAGGATTTGGTCCAGAAGTTGATTGAGAGGTGCCAGGGAGAATTGTGAGGTCCTGAAGAAGAAGGGTCAACACTACAAATACTGACTTGCTGCATTAACTCATTCTGTCAATAAAGCATTTGTTACTCATAATAGATTGCTGCCTTGTATTTCGTATGTTAAAAACATCTGACAAACCAAGGGCAACAGATCATGTGACAATATAATATTTGTTCATTCTCAAACTTTTGGCCATGACTGTACTGAACTTGCGGCAAATTCCATTGGCCATGACTGTAAAAAAAGGGAAGCTTTTAAGGAATTACAGTCTTGCCAAAAACAGGTTGTAGGAAGTGTTTTTCCAGGATGCAACATTATGTATTTTAGAGCTGAAGAAGGATAGCATCTCTGGATTTGATTCCATGTTGAAGCAGTCAATTACGATTCCTATAGCTTCACTGTCAAACAATATTTTAAAATGTCTGTGTGCTCTACAAACTTGCAATTTTGAGTTGAGAGAGTGCGTTCTAATAATATCTGCTCTACTTGTTCACAGTGAAGCAAGAAAGGGGAACCCTAGCAAACTGCTTATTTAAATTTTATCGAACAGTGAATTAAAAGTCCCAGTTAATAATATGAAGAGTCGCTGGCTCTTTCACAGTTTTGGTATCAGTACTGGAATGTTCATGGTGAATCCAGTTGTATCAAACTATCCGCTCTTGATTAAAGAAAATGAAACGACATGGAACTAATTCCCGCAAATTTAACCATTTTTCCACAATGACCTCTATGAACTTCAAGCATACCGAATAGCTGCAATGAAGAATTCATTCATTCATGGATACTGAAGAAGAGGTATTTTATTTCTTAGGGCTTCCAGGTTTTATAAACATGGGCCACATAATCCAAAGTTTGTGTATAGAATGGTATCTCTGTTCCAAGAATTTCAAAGGAGATAAACGGTTCCACAAACTGGAAGCCATTCAATGGGGTCTATAAGGGATCACCCGTGAAAACTAGAAAAAACTCCAGCAAGGAGTTAGGAAACTCCTCCTCTTAGTAGACATCTCTATTGCACGAGTGATCACTGGCATCAACTCTCCTAAACGGTGTCGCAAAGATATACTACAAGAGATTCTGACTTCTTAGTGTATCAGTGCATGGTTGTGGGCAGGACAATTCTATGGCATTGTAATTGGCATGGGCTATAGCTAGTCCACCAGAGCAGGGGCGTCTTAGCCGTGGTCAGACCATCCATGGACCACTCCGTCACCATAGCCCTCCACACCAAGGCGCCAGAAGGGGAAAAGTTGCAATACCTGTACTCCACTACAAGTCATGATAAATTTCTCCATAATGTTCTGACTAGTCTCTTCTTAATGTACACTAAATGTCTTCACTCACGACCATACTGTATTCAAAGAAGCAGCAATACAATTCCAGTGGGCATTCAAGCCAAAACACTTCCTCATAACCGCTCAGGTTTTGAAAAGGCCAAATAGCCTCCCCTCCCACCAAGCCTTAGAGTCATTGACATGGAACCTTGATCACACAAACCCAGTTCCTGCTATGGCCAAGTTATCCATAGGAACACAGTTTATGCTCAAAATTACAGAGAACCAGGAGTTTTTTTTCCATAACAAAATGCTGAAAGGAAAATGTCTCAGCAACCATAGGTGCAAAATACAAGTCAAGACCTGCACTCACAATTCTGCTGGCTTCAGAGTTGACTGAAAATCTGCAGGAGGCTTTTGTAGGAATTTGAATTCTGGGAATTTACGTAAGGCCATATGTGCTTAAAACAGGCTGTAAACAGAAGGTGTTAGTGACCCTATTGGCTGGTGGAGATGGAGCGGTAAGTGCTCCACACCATAAAGATGCAGATCACCATCTCCATAGAGCTGAGCGCCATGCCACCTGACTGGTCATGGTATGGTGACACGTGGTGTACTCACTGCACTGTGAACATACATAGAGGGGTCAATGGCTGCCGGTTTGCAGCAGCTCTTTGCCAACAATCTATGTACAATTTTGCTTAACCAACTGATTTATTTATAGGAACTTATGTATTTGGTAATCGTTGTACATATTCTGCCTCGCTTTCAAACTTTTTTTTTTAAACATCTGATTTGCAGTAACTCAAGGTCACCTCAAAACCACTTATAAAATGCATATTTTTGTACACGGCGAGTGTGAATAGAATAGTAAGTAATCATTTAGCTGCTTCTCTGACATGTGGCTGCTTTACTTTACCAAGTTTTAAACGACAGTCTCATGGCGAGTCTGCAGCCTAGACCTGCCTTAATTAATGGTCGCTGACTTAATTCAATTATTTAAAACACATTGAAGTAGGTCAACATTAAAAAGAGAGTCTACTCGGGATCCAGCACTACTTTCATCCTAGTCTCATATACAAGCATATGGCAGTGTGACCATGGTGATCAATCAATGCATCCAATGTTCGGGCATATTTGCCATCAGGAACTGGAGGCTTGTGTCTAGGGATTATCTCAAATATCATCACAATTACTTAGAAACCAGGAATACTGCATATTGCCAATGGCAGGGGGAGCTGTACATATGGTCCTAGACACATGACTCTTGTGCTGCAGTGTTCTCATGACATAGGTATACCCTGGGCAAAGGCAGCGTTGGATCCTTGGTATTTTCTTTTAAGTCTATTTTCAGAAAGTTTTAAATAAAAAAATCCATTTCCCATTTCCTGGGAACATAACCATTGTCTGAATTATATTCAGCTCATACTTCGGCTATGTTAATGCTTCACTTTTTGCCTTCAGTAGCTCCTGGTTTAGTAGTATTTAATCATAACTGTAAAGTGTTTTTACCATGATGATAAAAAAATGCACATTACTGTCAATTAAAGGCTCATTTCACATGTGCTTGGTTGAACTTATGGGGTTTTAATGTGCTTAGAAGCTAAAATAAATGAAAAGCGAAAAGGTTTGCACAAAATGAAGTACGTAGCAATAGATAATAATGAGGGCCTGAAAAAGAAATGAGAGCCGGGCATTATCAAGAATAAATGGAAAGATGTTATCCAGAAATAACTCTCTATCATCATGTCACATTGATCCATTTTGCCTACATGAGTTAAATGTAATCTGTTAGTAAATCTTACCAACCACACTAGAGATTTCCATGCATATAATGGAACCGACCACATATTACGGTATTAGAACATTATATCCAAAATATCCATGCAGAAATCTGCAGCATGTCAATATAAGTCTTGAAATAGTTACAGAATTTTCCGAAACTACTCAGCTTACTCCTGACTACTGTATGTCTGACTCCTGTGTTTACATAAGTGTCTCCTGACCCGTTGGGTCTACTAAGGATCTGTGCAGCAAAAATGGAGTCACTTAAAGACATATAAGACACACTTTTTAAAATGTGGACTAATCGGTTAGGTGGATATTTAATTCAATCCAATCAATTACCCATTGTGAGACACGGGATGGGTTGGTAGATATGTTTCCCCTGGGTTTTCTACTATGCATGGCCTTAATGCAGAGGTTGTGTTGTCCAGCTCCTTGGACACAGGTGGTGGGAGCAGCCTAATCAGGCTACATAAAGCTGCTGAGCATGCTGAGAGCGTTGGCTCTGAAGGAGGCTGGAGAGCACACAGCCCTGACTCTGTGTCTGGGAGCAGCAAAATCCTTATGTTTTAGTGGTGAGTTGGGAGAACTCTGTTAGCTAGCACCCAGACAGGTAGGATTTTGTTTATGTTTTGTTGCCTGTATGTGAAGGATGTTTTATTTTTACCTGTTGATGGAATAAACGCCGGCAAGGTCTGTTTGGACTGAACTTTGGTGTCACTGTCTTAAACTGCATCCAAACCTCGATGACTCAGTCTCTACTGAGCCAATCTCCACATGAGGTGTTTGTGGATGCGGCCAGTTCAAAAGACACACACCTGAAAAGGCTTGCTACATCCGCAACATTGCATGGCCTGGATAAAAGCAGCAGGCAAATAGCAGAATAAAGCCAAGATGGAGGACTTTATTAAATTCCTGCAAAGGAGTCTAGAGCTCCAGCAACAGGAGGAGAGGTCCTGCCAGGCAGCAGGAAAGAGTCCCAAGTTAAATCAACAGCTGCAGCAAGCCATGCTCCAGCAAACAGGAGGAGAGGTCCCATCAGCAGCAAGCCATGCTCCAGCAACACGCAGAAGAGTCCCGAGCCATGTTCCAGCTGAAGATGGAAACGTTTTCTGGCATTATGGCAGCACCTCAAGCGACGACTACTGAGGGGTCCCAAACTGGTTTCAAGGGTACCCGGTTCGTCAATGTTCCTCACAGGCTGCAGTGCAAGAAGACCTTACAAAAAAATGACGCAACTGACGACGTGGAGGCGTATCCACGTGTGTTCGAGCAGTAGCTGAGCGAGAAGAGTTACCAGCTTAGCAGTGGGCGGATGTTGTGGCACCGTTCCTGACAGGTGAAATGCAGTGAAACAGAGGCCCATGAGTATCACCCCGGCTAAAGGTGGGAGATACTGGCTCATCTTGGGTCACCATACAAGTTAGTTCCGCCGGGTCCACCAGTGGGCATACTCAAAAAAAATCCAGGGCTCCTAAATGCATGACCTGATCCATCTTGTCTGAAGTGGCTACAACCAGAGGACTGCACCCGAGCACAATGGTCGAGACAGTTGTTCTTGACAAGTTCACCCCTCTCCCCCCTGCCCCTCGGCTTCAGCAATGGGTTGGACAGACGGTCCCACCAATGCTGAGGAACTTGTGTCCCTGGTAAAGAGATAGCAGGCTACAGTATGAAAGCAGAGCCAGTGACAAGGCCACCAAACCCTGGTAAGACTGCTAATGTAGAAAAGGGGAAGCAGGTTCAGGTTGGGAGGAATTGCATGGGGGGCTCGGATACACAGCACACCCTACGCGGCTCGTGACAGAATTCACAGCCGAATCCAGTGCTGATGAGACCAATGAATGGGCCATATTGCTGCAACTTGTCCCGTCAGTGGAGCCAATGGACCCGTCAGTGGATCTCCCCTTTTATGCAGCCCTACAGCTCTTAACGGTCACAAGATGTTCAGACCCTTTCTTGCCTTTTGCCTAGCAATGCGTGCCTGAAGAAGGTCTGATGCTGTAAGACCGAAATGTTGCATTGATTTGGATTGCTGATTCACTTTATAACATATGCAAATCGAACATCACAGGAGTCCCAAGTTTCTTTTAAGAGCCAATGAACTGCAACACAGACCCGGCGAATGTCGCTGTTTTGCCGCAGGTTCTGCAGCTGAGTCTGTCAGGATGCAGAACCCTAAGTGGTGTATGGTCACACGGTGGAAGCCTGCGCTCAGGGAGTCTGGTTCACCATGGTGCGGGGAACTTTGGTTACTCCTGGACATACAGTGGGCGTAAAGTGGGAGTTTTGTGTATACATGGGGACACCCCGCGCGATATCCCCTGCGGTCATCAACTACTCGTACACCTGTGGTACTATTACCATGAGTGGGGGTGTGGGAACCCTGTTAAATTAGGCTTTATCAGTATTGCAGGGGCTCTAATATACTCATGGGCAGGGACGTGCAGTAGAGTAGGGTCCTGTCAAAAGAGTCTAGCTTGACATGGCTTTAAAAATGTTTAGGTAAAAAAAATGTTTATACAATGTTATGTATCAATGTGGGAATAAACGCCCCGGGGGAGGAACCCACAAAAATCTTCCAGTCAGCGGCCCCCAAATTTCCTAGTGACGGTCGCGATGTAGCCTTGTCAACCCTTCTCCCCCAATCCAGAAAAACAAGTTTCCTACAAAGCAAACACAGGGAAAAACTTTATCTCTGTTGAATATTTCCCTACAAACGGGACAAATATAGACTCCATCCACAGGTTTTCACATGGTCTGTCACAACACCTAATGATCAGTTTCTCCTTCAGACCATTTTCGTCGATTTTTGTTTATTCACCGGTGGTATTTTTGCTTTTCATGAAAAATCACAATACGAATGTGGAGGAATCAGTCAGGGCCGTTATATATTTTCTTCTAAACCAAAAGCAATAAAATGTATTCTGGAGTGAAATAAATAGGTCTATCATTATTTAATCACATTGTAATTGGAAGTGTCTTATAATTGAGTCAGCGAGGCAACAATGCATTTTCACTGTTCCGAACTGTCAAGCCTCTTAGATTGACATTCTACACGCGCAGAAATAAAGATCTTCACACAATGTACCGTGGCAGTTCAGTACGCGGAGCAGCACAATGGTGTTATACTGTGCAATTAGCTGAAGGGTAATGCTTTACCAGCTTTACTGCCGAAAATAAAGGGAAATAATTTAACCTGTATGAGCGGTACTAAATTACAATATGACATGAACAATGGAAAGAATTTAGAGGGGGGGGGGGGGATAAAATTACATTCTAATTATAGTTTTTTAAGAAGTTGTCAAGCATATTTATACCTGAACTGTGGTGTATAGCATATACTGCACCCACGGTCATATGAGGTTTTAGTCAAATAGTTTGTCTAGAAACTGTATGTACATTTACATGATGGTTCTGCAGGTTTGTTCTTAAGTTGAATTTGTATGTAAGCCGGAACTGTATATTTTATACAAGTAACCACAGACAGAATTTTCTTGGGTCCCTGTGATAATTGGACTTTAAGAAGTTGGGTTGTCATAAGAACCAGGATTATAATACAACTTCATTACAGACACCTGATAACTGTTACAGCTGATTATTGTAGCTAGGGCAAAGTACAGTAAATTACCAAATCAAGAGGTCCGTTTGTAACTAGGATCATCTTAAGTCGGGTGTTCTTAATATGGGGAACCACCTGTATTAATTTAGCTGTGTCTATGATGCACGCCCAAGCCAAGGCAGTTCCCCATGTGCTGCTGATGAGATGCAAAACATTGGAAGGCTAAATTCACACTACCATTACTACCCTCAATTAAAAAATTGGATACAGATCCCTGGATAAATGGAACATAACTAATGAGGTAAAATTTACATTGATGTCAATGAGATTTTTAATTGATACTTAAACCTCCTTAAAGCTTCATTCTTTAATTTTTACCAATGTTAGGAACAGTAGTGTGAAATGAGCCCACAAAGTCATGCTGATGTTAGGAGGACTGCCTAGCAAGGTAGTTGGAGTGCAAAGTTTCCTTATTCTTCCTGGAAAACATATTTGCATATTTCCTTTCCAATGGATATAAGCAATACTTATTTTCTAGATATGTTTTATTTTGTTTTTTTAAAGCAATCTATGGAAAAAGCCATTTTTAAATATTGCAAAAAGGTATACAAAAGGTCGTGGCCTTGCTCCAGAAAAGTCTTTGCACCAAAAATAACTGCTAACCCAACAGATTTTGTTCAATTTTCTGGCGTAAAGTAAACCAACTAATATGAGGTGCATAGTACGACTAGACGTCTTCTACTAGGACAGACTTATCATGCAGCATCACACAGACACTTGTATAAATCTGGAAGAATAAGACTGTCCAGTCCTTAGGCCCCTTCCACACTAGCGTTGCGTTTTCACGTCATGTGCAATGCGTGAAAAACTGACGTTTTTGGCTGCGTTTGTTCCATTTTCCTTGGAGTATTAGCGTTTTTGCGTTTTTCACGCGCGTGTTGTTAGCGTTTTTTTTTTTGCGTTTCGGCGCATTTTTCACGCGCGAGTCATGGGAGACTCGAGCATTTTTTCAAAGGACCAGGTTTGGATTAAAATGTTTATTTAATTGAAAAAAATGTCTTCTGATAAGTTGCAAACATCTGCGACTATTCTCACTGTTCCCCGTGATATTATCTCCCGACAAGTTAGCAGATGTGAAGACCAGTGAAGAATAGAATAAAACAGTGACCACAGTGAAAACAGTGAACACAGGATCATTTAAGAGAAAAACACAGTGCAGAACACAGTGCAGAATAGATTACAGATGTTCGGCAACATCTGCTTACTTGTCGGGAGATACGCGCGTAAGGTGCGCCCAAATAAGCTTGTGAATAACAATATATATTGTGTGACAACAAATTGCAGATGTTAAATACCTCCAATGTGTTCTTCACACATATATATTGTTCTTCACATGCTATTTGGCCGCACCGTCCGCGCGTATCTCCGACAATTAGCAGATGTGCCGAACATCTGTAATCTATTCTGCACTGTGTTCTGCACTGTGTTTTTTTCTCTAAATGATCCTGTGGTCACTGTGTTCACTGTTTTTTATTCTATTCTTCACTGTTCTCATTGTGTTTTTTTATTAAATGATCGTTCTCGAGCAGGGGAAACTGTATACTGGTCACCTAGCACCCTTACGTTTAAAACGCATTGCACTCGCATTGCACTTGCAATGATTTGCGAGTGCAATGCGTGTCTTGATGCATCTCCATAGACTTGAATGGGCTGAAAAACGCGCGTGAAACGTCAAAAGTAGAGCATGCTGCGATTTTGACGCGCGTGAAAACGAACGCAAGCACGCGCGTGAAAACCACGCTAAGAGAGAAAGACCACCTTGTAATCTAGATGGACAGAGTGAATCAAGTCTGCTCAGTCTCATGCGCCAGACCCGCGCTCCGTGTAAACGCCTTGTGCAGGCTTACTCTGCACCTGTCACCTAAGGACATGTTTATAAATCTCTGCCCCAATGATTCCGTCCTGAATTCTATTTCCACCGAATTCACAGTCGATGGAATCACTCATGATGTCACGACCCGTATCTACCACTAGTCACTCAATTACACGTAGCAGAAAGGTACCCAGTATCACATCGTATAACCCCTTATTTCACAGCAGAGTAATACTCATCACAGTGATGTCACATACAAGGATAATGCACACCAGTGATGGCACCAGTCCAGGATTATACACCAGTATTCCAGACAGATGTCCCACAGTATGTCCACGTCACAGAATAATACACACAGTTATGTCACAGTCAAGGGATAATACACACACAGTTTAGTTCACAGTACAGGGATAATACACTCAGTGATGTCACAGTACAGGGAAATACCACACAGTGATGCTCACAGTACAGAAAATAATATGCACACAGTTATGTCACAAGTACCTGGAATAATACACACATGTTATGCCACAGGTAAGGATATACACACAGTATGTCTACAGACAGGGTATATACACATTATGTCCAACAGTACAGAAATAATACACACAGTGATGTCACGTACAGGATAATACACACAGTGATGTCACAGTACCGAGATAATTACACAGTAGGTCACAGTACCAGGAGATAATACACACAGTTATGTCACAGTACGGGATAAATACCACAGGTATCCGTCACAGTACAGGGATAATACGCACACAGTGATGTCACAGTACATGGGATAATCACACACATGATGTACACAGTACAGCGATAATGCAAACACACAGTGATCTCACAGTACAGGGATAATAAACAAGTGATGTCACAGTTACAGGAGAAAACACACAGTGTTATCACAGTACAGATATACCACATGATGTCACAGTACAGGGGATAATACACACTGAGTGTCAAGTACAGGGATTAATACACCAGTGATGTCACAGTACAGAATATACAACACAAATGGTCACAGTACAGGAAACACACAGTTATGTACAGTTCAGGACAATACAAACAGTGATTGTCTAAAAATCTCTCCAGATGTCACACCACAGCCATAATGCGCATCATGACATGTTAAATAATTCATTATCTAGTTCAATAGAGTAATAGAGAATTTAGTTAAGGCTTCATTACTTGTATATCAACTTCTCTACTAATGTGTGATGAACTTAATGCACAGTGGAATCATAGAATACGCGAATTTTGGCGTCTAATTAGTTGAACAATGGTTGGCTTTAGTACTAACAGGCACCCCGGGTTCCGTACAAGATAGGCTCGGAGGTTTGTTCTAGTTGAATTTGTATGTAAGTCGAAACTGTATATTTTATAAATGTAGATCCAGGCAAAAAAATTTTTTGGCCCAGTGACAATTGGAGTTTAAACATTTTTTGCTGTACATGGACCAAAAATTATCAATAAAGCTCATTACAGACCCTTATAACTGATCATTGCAATCTGGGACTATAGTAACATCCAGAAGCTTCACAGAGGTCCAGTGGTCTGTCTGTAACTATGGTCTGAAGTCCGGGTGTCCTTATAGTGGGACCACCTGTATTAGACAGGTATAAAATAAAAGATACACGAAGGTTCCAGATCAGATTCTCTGTGGATACAACAAGATTTGTTTGTGTCTATGTTATGGCCGATACACTTTATTAATTAATTACTTCTGCCTCGTTCTATATAGGATTACTATAACAATTTGGCGGGCCCCGAAACGAGATCCTAGACTGGTCTGAAAACGAGAATGGGCTGATCCTAGGTAAGTGAAGACAATTGACTTTTTCCGGATCAGTCCGGATTGCATGTTTCCAGGCATCATTGCAGGTTTTGTGGTTCATTTTTATTCTAATCTGATCAGTTGCTTTTCTCATATAAAGGCAGAGGAAATATACTAAAACAAAAAGCAAGAATAATCCATGGTCACATGAATTATTCGGTGACTCCTCAGGGGTAAGTAAGACATGTACTATCAGAGGGTATCTCTTTGCAAAGTCAATGGCACTTTTACTTATGTAATGGAATGGGCGATTTTTACTAAAATGACTTTATAAAATATGGAAATAAGCCACAGTGTTCCAGCCTAGGTGAACTCCAGCTCCGCCATGTGATAAGATATACATGACCGCTCTCTCTTTTAGCCTGTCCCATCTGATCCACCGATCTACAGACAGCAGCCTGTGTAAGTAATCGGGGTAGATGTCCTTTAAACAATAGACTGTTCTGATTCCTCTTGAATTTTGATGTCAAGTTTGCGGAGCTATTCCATTGGGTAAACTGACTTGTGAATTAATTGTAGTTGACATGATTTTTTTCATCTGTTTACCCATTCCTGATTCTCACTCTCTGAGGGTTTACTTTGATTTTTTGATATGCAACACAAAAAAAACTCTTGACGAGGTTACAGCTAGGTGGGAATGAAACTTGACAATAGATGATCTGAATATTTCTTTGTTGCAGTGTGATGTACCTAGTATAACATATCAAAAAGATGCTACTAAGCACAAGCAATTCTATATGGATCAATTCTGAAGTGCCATCATTATAGAACGGAAGTATTGTAAAACTTTGTGGAGTAGACTCAAATTTTTACGTTCAGATGTAAGTATAGGAATTTAATAAAGAAGGACTGGTGAATTATACTATAGGAACCGGTTTAAGGGAACCTGTTACCACAGTTTTGACAAAGCCACAAGTGGTAGGTTCCCAAGAGCCCTAATAACTAACTGTAATCCATTCTTTTAGCTAAAAATTGTTTCTCCATTTAATCAACATTATAATTTTACTGGTATCACCGGATATCTATAGCGAGTCGAAGGGGTGACATGATCACAGTCCTCTAGCCCAGTGATTTTCAACAGTGTGGCCTGGCACTAGTGTGCCGTGACACATGTCAGGTGTGCCGCGGGGAAAGATCCCCAAACTATGGTGCCCCCTGTTGTTTTGTTTCCCGGCATGCGCAGCGATGCGCAGTCACGAAGCCTTCTTACAATGTAGGAGACTTGTACAATAACACATGCACAAGCTTGGAACCTCGCGCAACAAAATGACATCACCAAGGCTGGCGCATCATCCTGAGGCGGAGAGACTCTCGCATTTGCCCACCGCCCAGGTATGCCTACAATATGCGGACTATATGAGCTTTTGCCTGAGTATATGAACTGTTGGCAAGAATACTCAGCATATGAGTGCTACTTTTAGTACTCCAGCAGTATCTACATATACATGAGAAATACTATATGTCAGAGCTGGGAGTTCTCATAACGTCAGCTCATATGCTGAGTATAATAGTGGCACTTATACTCTGGGCCTCATGGCTAGTACTTCCACTCAAGGGAGAAACTGAAACTGTTGAGTAAGAGCTTCGTGTTGTGTCTTCTCCCACCATTCCTGGCCAGGATATCCCTTTGGTTTATCGAAACAGGCCCAGGTTTCACACTGAGTGAGTAAAATAAATTTAGAACTTCTATATTAACTATGTGTTATATGACACTGTGTATATATATGATAAAAAGTGTGCCGCGGCTCAAAAAAGGTTGAAAATCACTGCTCTAAGCCTGTTAACATAGTCAAACTACCTGCATTCATGCATATCTGATAACTGACATCACAGCGTGCCTGCATGAGGCATGAGATAGTAAGAATCCATGCAGGCATGCTATGATTTTATAGATATCAGTTATATTGCCTGGGTTACAGTTTGCAAATGTTAATAGGATAAAGAACCTGTGATGATGTCACACGGTCACAGAAATTATTGCTGAATGCTGATAAAGGTAGTGAGCTGCTGGATTCAGCCCGACTTAGCCTAGAGGACCTGTGATGATGTCAGCCTGAGGAGGACACGCCCACCTCAACCGCTATTGAAAACTTGGATACCTGGTAAATTATAAGTTGATTTGATAATGGGAAACTGAGGGAAACAAATCTAGCGAAAGAGAGGTGTCAGTTTAGTTTACATGGCTCTATGGGAACCTGCCAGTAGCTGTATTTGTGAAAACATGTGGTGACAGGTTCCCATAAATTAGAAAACTTTGCCGCTTTCTCTTATTTAATGGGAACCACCATAAGGATTGGGTTACGTTTGTGTTATTTAATATTGTGGGAGAAATGCAGAAAATTTACTTCTAAATTTCAGAATTAATGCTCTATTTGGATTCCAACTTCCCAGAGCTATAACTTTTCAGTTTATAGAAACCAGAATGGTTATGAACACAAGTAACTTCTCATAGAATCATAATAGTCTTCCATGCAATGTACTAATATGCACTTGGAAGAGGGAGAAACCATTGCACCATTTTTTATGGGCTTTGGCTTTTAAGGCTTTCACAGTGTGGTCCAATCAACCAAGTTCCTTTTTGATAAAGGGATTTTATGTAGATGATTGGGGAAAAATTCAATTGCCATAGTGCCGGTTCTTGTAGCAATCACAAAACCAGAAGGTGTTCCTGTAGCAAATACAAAGAGCTTCATAAATCATTTCCAAACTGCATCTTCTTCTACATTCAGAGTTTCAGCTGCGGGAAAGGTTTCATTGCATTGTCATATATTCTGATACATGTTTCTATCTCACTGAATTGAGCACACTCCGCTGCACTGCTCCTAACTCCTTCTTCATTCACACTGCACAGCGACTATGTCAATAGATAATACCAGGAGACAGGAGGGATTTTTCTATTGCCAGTTTTGGGTGGTACGCGGGTCAAAACTTTAGGATAGGGCGCCCATGACCACCCAAACCCCCCATCAATTTCATACTGAGAATGCCTTCATCGTTAAAACTCTCATATATTTGGTCCTGCTCTCACTACACATGTACACAAGAGCCATTTCAGGACCATTGAAAGTTCTACAAAGGGGACAGTGCTGCGGGAAGGAAGCACATTTAGTGCCGTATTATATGAGCTGATCTGTTGTGATAGGAGGGGAGATGACGTGGGGAGGAAGCCACTGATGAGCAGATGATATCTGAGGTCTGTTGGGGATAAGAGGGGACATGGTTGCGATTGGAAGCACATATAGCTGTATTATGCTGTGCTGTCTTTGTGAGATGGAGGGGAATGGTTGCGGGAAGGACAGCAACATGATTAAGCGCTATTATACTGAGCTGTCTGTTGTAGATCGAGAGGGAGATGGCTGCGGGAAGGAAGCAACATGATTAAGCTGTATTATACTGAGCTGTCTGTTGTGAGATGGAGGGAGATGGCTGCGGGAAGGAAGCAACATGACTAAGCATCATATATATCTGAGTCTTCTGTGTGTGAGATAGAGGGACGATGGCTGCGGGAAGGAAGCACATGTATTTAGCCATTTATAACTGAGCTGTCTGTTGTGGGAGATATGGACGGAACATGCGCGGGAAGGAAGCAACAATGATTAAGCTCTATTATACTGAGCTGTTCTGTTGTGTGATGATAGAGGGGACATGGACTGCAGGAAGGAAGAAGCAACTGATTAAGCTGTGATTATACTGAGCTGTCTGTTGTGAGATAGGCAGGGGACATGGCTGCGGGAAGAAGCAACATGATTAAGCTGTATTTACTGAGCTGTCTGTTGTGAGATAGGAGGGGACATGGCTGTGGGAAGGAAGCAACATGATTAAGCTGTATTAGATGAACTGTGTGTTGTGACATAGGAGGGGACATGGCTGGCGGGAAGGAGAAAAATAATTACGCAGTATAGTTGAGCTGTCTTTTGTGAGATAGGAGGGGACATGCTGCGAGAAGGAAGCAACATGATTAGCTCTTAGACTGAGCTGTGTGTTGTGAGATAGGAGGGCACAGCTGCAGGAAGGAAGCAACATGATTAAGCTGTATTATACTGAGCTGTGTCTGTTGAGATAGGAGGAAACATGGTTGCGGGAAGGAGCACCATGATTTAAGCTGTATTATACTGAGTATCTGCTGTTGTGAGATAGGAGGGATTGGCTGTGAAAGGAAGCACATGATTAACTGTATTAGACTGAGCTGTGTGTTGTGAATATGGAGGAAACATGGCTGGGGAAGGAAGCAACATGATTAAGCCATATTATACTGAGCTTAAAAACACTTTTAGCTCATAAACCAAAGTTCACTGTATATATATATAGTCATTTTTTATGCGTCATTTATAATCATTAGGCACAATAGCTGTATGGTTTCAGACACTATAATACATTACCCTTAACGAGGGCAGCATATTTTAATAATTCCCTTAAGGTAATATTATTTTATATCACAAAATCAAAATGTGTTAACATTTTTTAGCGGCAGGTTTAATAATTATCTTAGTCAACAGAGCCATCTGCTGACAACCCGGCAGTTTTGTGACTACTATGAAAAGGTGCAATAAAAAATTGTCATGCTTTTAGGAAGGCATAACATGTTTCTAGTATATGTGGTAGCAGGAGTGTTCAGCACTATCACAGGGAATTAAAGTCATCCTCACCTGGTAGATTGTGCAGGTAGAACATTAACCATAGGAACTCTCCCTGTGCGTAACAGAGATCGTTCTGATCTGCAGAGTCTAAATTGTCCCACAAAGCTCATTCAGCCAATTAAAATAAAAGGCTTAATACTGTATTTCCCCTTTGGGTTACAATAAAGCACATCTGTCAAAGGCAATGAAATTAAAACAGTGCAGCAGAGCATTGCTTATGGTAGGAAGGCTTAAGACTCCGAAACGTATAACTCGGGCAATGAGCAGATATTCTTCAACATCATACCTGGGGTTGTTAGCCGAGATAATAAAGTGTCTCATAAAATATAATGGTACGTTTAAATACCAACACATATTGCTGTCTAATCTTGTCACATGCACCAGATGACGGATGTTTTGTGATACAGTACCCAATAATGAGTCTTTATATGTAATAATTATTACCATAATTCTCCTCTTCTTGTAGAGTTATCCAGCGCTCGGAGATGCTATTTAGTTTACACGTACTTCCTGCTCAAAACATGATATACAATCCAGTATTTAACGGGAATCCTCATCTTAATTGCACCAGACTATTTTTCTGGGAGTTCAAGATACAGGAAGACATTAGGGTCTTATTTACTAGGGTCTGCAGATCGCAATTCTGTCAGACTTCCCGACATTTTGGGATTTGCGCCGCTGGACATGTATTTAGCAGGGGATTGTGTCGCATGCGATCGGATTTTGCGGCACTGTGTCAGCTTTCATGTTGACAGATATTGGGGGGGGGGTTTGGTGCCGGCGGACGATCCGACTGATTCAGATTGAGCGCAGGATTTAATATTCAAACGTGTCGCAAGACAAAGCACTTACATGCACCGGGAAGAAGACAGGTGGAACTCCTCCGCGGACCTGACGTGGAAGCGCACATGCAGGATATCGGGGGCACAATCTTTTGTGAATCCCCAGTCGGCAATGCACTTTCGGGGATTGTGCAGGACGGGAAACTAAAGTCGCACCAGGGGCAATGTATCTTTTTTTTTTTTTGCATTTTTTTGATTTGCACATTTTCGCACTGGTTTTCCTGCTTGTGCACATAGTTTATCTCTGAACAGGTGCTGTGTCGGCATATGTTGCGTCAAAATTGATGTATAAATTCAGAACACTGTGTAAAAATTTTGAAAAGATTTGCAAGACATAAAATTGGTAATGTGACGATGCGAGATAATGATAACAAATTCCTCCTTCTTAAACTGCCTGTATCTCCTGTTTTGTAGCTCACAGAACCACAAGCAAATTAAGCATGAATGAAAGAGGTTCTGTGGAGGCCCAAGTTGGTATCTGAATTGACTCTCTCCCTCCCATCATCATAAAAGTGACTTTACTAAGTAAAGTGACTCTTCTCCGCTGATTCGCATAAGTCTTTTATTAGATAACCAGGTGAATAGAGAACTCGAAAGCATATTTTAATACCTAGTTTTGGGGGCTGGTAGTTAGTGGTGTTAAAAGCTTCTGACGGGTTCCCTTAAGAGTTAATATGCATAATATCCAATAATAACCTGAAAAGCATCATGTGAATCAGACTTGAATTTATAGAGTAAATGTCAGCTGTGCTGATATCTCTGTTGTTGAGATACTTAACCAATATTCACCAAAAAACAAATAATGTGTGTGGAGATTAATTCTTTATTTTTGCTCAGTAAAGACTCTTATGAGTCACACTGCCGCTGTTTATGCTGGCTGAACTTGATCTAGTTCACATGAACCTGACCAGGGAGTGCACAGAACCTCATCAGCACCAGCTCTGTAACCCTCTATATTGTGGATTTTACTTAATTGATTTCCATTACTACTGAGATTTTTTCTAGCCCTCACACAAGAAAACATTGGGCACATTTATTAAGGGTCCATCGGACCATTTCTGTCGTTTTCCTGAATTTTTCTGTTTTGCACTGATTGCCCCGGGTTTTTTGGCACATGCGATCGGATTGTGGCGCATCGGCGCCGGCTTTCATGGGAACACAAATCGGGGGGCGGGCTGGCTGTGGACAACCCAACTGATTCGGACAAACCGCGAATTTAAAAGAGCAAATTGTGTCGTAAATCACACTCCACATGCACCGGAAGAAGAAGGTGAACCTCCGGCGGACCTCAGCGGGGAAGGCGACCACGTGCAGGAATTGGACTCAACACGATCTTAATCCAGCAGCTCCGATGTGTCGGCGTCAAGGATGGGTAAGCTTAATGTACCCGTTGAGTTCATTCAAGTGGCAGTTTGTTTTAGCCCAAAAACTCCACCTGGGTGCGTAGGATAGTCTATTAGTATATTGGATGCCAAACTAACAATACGAATTGCTAAAGAATAGTGGTCAACTGCATCAGAACCGGTTTGAACAAGTCCAATTGAAGGATGCAAAAGTGGTTGAGATGGAGAGTGAAAAGTCTGAATACAGATCATAGACCTTTGTGTAAATACTATACTGGGGGGGCATAACCTGGTGGGGATACTACTTTGGCCAACTGGTCTCATCACTTTTTTTTTCCTTTTCCCTCTTGGCCTCCCTGTTCTCTTGGCTCCTTTTTTTTTTTTCCTTTCGTTTGTCCCATTCTTTCCCCCCTTCCCCCTCCTCTCTCCTTATTTTCTCCACCCCCTGTTCCTCACTATCGACCTGCTGGCGCCAGTCTTTCCATTTTCTTCTGTCGGCGGATCCTTTCTTTCCTGGGTCGGAGTCGAGGGGAGGGGACCGGCCGTGGAGCTTCTGTCGGAGGACCCCGTCGTTGCCTTTTTTTAGGAGCAAACGGCTACTACATGCTTGCAGTGTATGTAAAGGAGAAGTGTCTTCTGTGTCTGTGGCCACAGTTTGGTGTTGCTGTTACCATTTTGGTGGGTGCGGGCGGCTCTTTACCCTTTGGGAACTCTTTAACATATCCAAGTGATTGGTGAAAAAAAATATCTCGTAGCATCACTTGTACTTCAGTTATTTAAAAAATTTTGGTGGTATGTTTTGCATTATTTGTGGTCAGAAAAATCAGATATTTGTGTGAAAATCCTCCGTGTTTTTTTTATACATACTCATTTTTGTAGGACTGTTATGGGGCTTTGAACTTCCGTGCATTTTTTCACACATTTTCATAAAAAACGCAAATCTGCTATTGAGGACCTGCTCACGTTTGAAGTCACTTTGAAAGGCCTAAATAAAAAGTAAAACCCCCATAAATTACCCCATTATAGAAACTACATACAAAACAACACAACCAACCCCTCAACGTACGTAAACACTTTTAATGAGTTTGTTAATCCTTTAATGTTTACAAGGGTTAAAACAAATCGGATGCACATTTCGAAATTAACACTTTTTTTAGGGGCTAATGAATGTGTTTTTCCATAAAATGTACAATTCTCAGTTGATAAAATGACCAAAACGCTCACACAAAATTTGATCTCCCAATCTCTCCCGGTATACAATCCCCAAAGTGGTGGGTAACCTGCTTGTAGGGCACAGCACACGCCAGGGCATCGAACAGAAGCTGCGCCATTCAGAGCAGATTATGCATTGTCACATTTATTGTGCTATCAACATCTTTATTGTTATTTGGCATTTGGACATATCAAGGGCTTATTTTGCCGACATGAGATGCCACTTTACAATACTACTCATTTTAAGTGGGTCTGTGCTTTTTGATGAGATTTTATCAACTCTTTAATGTATGGAGAAAAAAAATTGTCAAGTTTGGGTTTCTTTTTTTGTATATTTGGGGGTCGTACACCTTACACTAAAAAACTATAATATGTTTTATTCTAAAGTCACTACATTACAGTGATACCTCATTTTATATCTTTTTTTTATATCTTCACATTTTAAACAGGAAAAAAAGAATATAGAAAATCTCATTTGTTGTTTTGCATCATCACCATCTTTTCGGAGATAACTAACTTAATATTTTTTTGTGACAGGCTGGTTTAAGGCTTTTTTTTTTTACGTGTGGAGTTGTCCTTTTCAGTGTACCATTTGTTGCAATAACTTTTTTTTTTTATCACTTTTGGAAATTTTTTTTGAAGGGATTTAATACAATTTACATTTTGGCGAGTTTTTCGGTTTTGTTTTTACGGGGTGTTCACCGTACAGGTCCAATATGTTTCTGTTTCTATATGTTGATTAAGTTTTACGGATGCGGCATACCAAATATGTGGGGGGTTTTGGCGATTTTCAGGTTTTTTACTTTATTAATTGTGTTATAGGAATTTTTGTGTTTAGGGACTTTAACTTTATTTATTAATTCTTTTTATTAAAAAGTGTGTTTATTTAGTGTTTTTTAACTTTTTTCTCTAACTTTACAGTTAGTTTGAACAAGCGACCACTGATCGCTGTTCAAGCCATTCTTCACTAATACAGTGTACTACAGATGCTGTGGCATGCTCAGGTGTCACAGCCCGGTCCTGCTAGTCCCTGGGCTGCGATTCCAGTTAAATGCCCCTCACACCCGCGCGGTGAGAAATCTCCGATCGCGGGTGTTAGAGGCTGCTGTCGGCTATAATATAGTTTAACGTACTATTACTTATCATATGCTGGAATGAACTTCCCACCATGCAGTTATAGTACGTCAAATCGGGAAGGGGTTAACTGTGTTAAAACACAGTAAAACCTGTATAAATTTGGTATCACCGTGATCGTACTGAACCAAAGGGTAAAGTAGAGGTATTATTTGGAGCGCACAGTGAAAGTTGTAAAAACTAAGCCCTCAAGAACGTGACAGAAACATGATTTTTTCCAATTTTTCCACCTTCCCTTTTTCCAGCTTCCCAGTACATGGCAATGAAGACTAAATAATGTGACGGAGAAGTAAATTTTTTATGCACAAATAAGTCCTAATACAGCTCTGTACACAGAAAATTAAAAAATTATGGATTTTTGAAGGACACTACTGTCCTTAAGGGTTAAATTAGTTGGATGAAAAGATCACACAGCATCATAAATACAGCTTAAAATGAGAAAATTATGTTTTAATCTTGGATATACCTCCAATATGTAGAGGGGAATGATGATTAATAGGGGCCTTCCAGCCAGACAATACCTTTCGCAAGAATTCCGTATAAAATAGCACTCACATCTTGGATGAGCAGAGGACAAGGAAGGTCACATTCAAATTGTCAACCTATATTTCTATTTGCACAGTCATGCCTATTATATACATGCACATACACTACACAATTATTTGGTTTACCTCCTGGTTTGTAATAATAAAATTTAAAAAATCCAATAAAATCTCTTTCTATGAGATTTATGTCCGACTGCAAACATATAAATTACTAAAAAATAATTAATAATAATTTTACAGACGTGTCGTCCCTTACTATACCCTTGACTATGTCTTATGAGAATAAACACTTTTCAAGACAATGGGGCACATTTACTTACCCGGGCCCATTCGCATCCAGCGGCGCATTCTCTGCACAGATTCGGGTCCGGCCGGGATTTGTGAGGTAGTTCCTCCGCCGTCCACCAGGTGGCGCTGCTGCGCGCTGAAAATCATCTCAACGCGCCGGAATGCACCACCTCGGACCAGTGAAGGTAAGCGCTTCCCGAGCGACACTTTTTCGGTTTTTAAAATCGGCGGTTTTTCCGAATACGTCGGGTTTTCGTTCGGCCACGCCCCCCGATTTCGTCGCGCGCATGCGGCGCCGATGCCCACAATCCATCGCGTGCCCCAAAATCCCGGGCAATTCAGGTACAATCGGCGCAAATCGGAAATATTCGGGTAACACGTCGGGAAAACGCGAATCGGGCCCTTAGTAAATGACCCCCAATATTCTTTCTTGGTATTCTGCCCAAAAATTTTCTACATGTTCAGTCTCCTAGTCAAGTCATCAGTCCACACGTGAATATGAGGATTATATGTTTATGAATATTATGTAATGTCCATGTCTGCAGCTTTAGTAAAGTGCCGTCTACTCAAAGCTAATGAATGAAGACCAAGCGGCTTTGAAAATATAGCTCACATCCCCCTCCCCCTCCATAGAATTCCATATAATTTGAGAGCTCTAGTAAGATGTGTGTGTGCTAATGCCCTACATTATATATGTCATCTAACGAGAAATTACCAGCATTATCATCACAAGAGAACCCCTTTACCAATATAAGATGACACTGAACAGCAGAATTTACAGCTACACTGACAATAAAACTTAAAGATAACTTAACTTTCGTCAAACTTTTATAAATCACTTGTGCAATTTAATCACTTTGTGTAATCAGCTTTCGGTCCTGTACCCACTCATATCGGTGATAACGGTACAGATAAAGTGTCTATGATTACCTCTTCACAAACAGACCCTGGATAGTCTCATCTAATTCAAGAAGAATTGTCCAGGGAAATATTCTATATGTATGGAAATAGTCCTCATTAGTTTCCTTATCTGCTTAGGTAGAGCTCTAAATGCGTCAGATAAATGAAAGAGTAGAAGGCACAGAAAGCTGATTTACTAAGAAAGTAACTGAATGCTGTCAGGTCACTGCTCACTTGTAGGAGAAGAGTAGAAACAAGGCACAGAGAGCTGATTTACTAAATGAAGTAACTGAATGCTGTCAGATACTCTGCTCACTGAGTGAGAAAGATCAAACAAGGCACAGGAAGCTGGATTTACTAAAGAATGTAACTGAATGCTGTATCAGGTACACTGCTCACTGTATGAAGAGTAGAAACAGGCACAGAGAAGCTGATCTCACATAAAGTAACTGAATGCTGCCATATACAATGCTCACTGAAGGAGAATGAGCAGAAACAGGCACAGAGAAGCTGATTACTAAATGAAGTAACTGAATGCTGTCAGATACTCTGCTCACTGAAGGAGAAAGATCAGAAACAAGGCACAGAGAAGCTGATCTACTACATGAAGTAACTGAATGCTGCCATATGCACTGCTCACTGAAGGAGAATGAGCAGAAACAAGGCACAGAGAAGCTGATTACTAAAAGAAGTAACTGGAATGCGTGTTCAGATTTCTTACTCTGCCAACTGAAGGGAGAAAGATCAGAAACAAGGCACAGAGAAGCTAATTTACTACATGAAGTAACTGAATGCTGCCAGATACACAAGGCACAGAGAAGCTGATTTACTAAATGAAGTACCTGAATGCTGCCAGATATACTGCTCACTGTAGGAGAAAGATCAGAAACAAGGCACAGAGAAGCTGATTTACTAAATGAAGTATATTAAGTATGTAAAGTATACTATCATCAGCTGCTCTATTCTTTTATGAAATGAAATAAAAAATTACTTTAAAGGTTAAGTTGCTCTTTAACCCAGTCCAGCAGGTGTGGTTAAATCCAGGTCTACTAAGTCAGGTATGAAGACAAAGTAACTACTAGAGGACTAGTAATAAAGCAGTAAACTAGAGGATAAAAGAGATCAAGAGAGATGTAAGATGTAATAAGAAAATGAGCCAAGAGGTTGGACGCTGAGTATCACTAAAAAGTAAGAAGACATTGGCAAAGTGCAGAGACAAGGACAGAGGCAAATAGAACCAGAAGGACAGTAACTTATAAACAAGCAGCAGTGTCCTAACAGCATTTTTGCACCATCGGTGATAGTCATCAGTGTAGGTGGTCCATCATGCAGCTGTGATGTGGACATATGTCTTATGCGGTCCGTAGGCAACAGAGCAAAAAGTGGTCCGGAGACAGGGTTATACGAGAAATAATGTGCCATATGTTCTTCCCACTTATATCTTACAGTAACAGTCATGGCCATAAGTTTTGATAATGATAGAAATGTTAATTTTTACAAAGTCTCCGGCATCAGGTTTTATAATGGCAATTTGCATATACTCCAGAATGTTATAAAGAGTAGTCAGCTAAACAGCAATTAATTGCAAAGTCAATATTTACCTGGAAAAATAACTTTTTCCCCCAAAACTCATTTCAAGTTCATTACAGGTCTACCGTAAAAGGAGCAGCTAATATTGTTTCAGTGATTGCTCCAGTAACACAGGTGTGCGTGTTGATGAGGGCAGGGCTGGAGATCAATCTGTCATGATTAAGTAAGAATCACACCACTGGTGCTTAGCATCATTGTTTCTCTTCTGTTAACCATGGTTCTCTCTAAAGAAACATGTGCAGTCATCATTGCACTGCACAAAACTGACCTAACAGGGAAGAGTATCGCAGCTAGAAAGATTGCACCTCAGTCACCAATCTATCGCATCATCAAGGAATTCAAGGAGAAAGGTTCCATTGTTGCCAAAAAGGCTCCAGGGCGCCTAGGAAGGACCAGCAAGCGCCAGGACCGTCTCATAAAACTGTTTCAGCTTTGGGATGGGGCTAACAGCAGTGCAGAGCTTGCTCAGGAATGGCAGCAGGCAGGTGTGAGTGCATCTGTATGTACTGTGGTGTCAAGGAGAGCAGCAAAGAAGCCACTTCTCTCCAGAAAAAACATCAGGGACAGACTGATATTCTGCAAAAGGTACAGGGAGTGGCCTGCTGAGGACTGGGGGAAACTCATTTTCTCTGATGAATCCCCTTTCCGATTGTTTGGAACATCTGGAAAACTGCTTGTTCGGAGAAGACAAGGTGAGCGATACCACCAGTCTTGTCTCATGCCAACTGTAAAGCCTCCTGCAACCATTCATGTGTGGGGCGGCTTCTTAGCCAAGGGAATCTCTCTCTCTCTCACAGTCTTGCCTAAAAACACATCCATGAATAAAGAATGGGACCAGAATGTCCTCCAAGAGCAACTTCTCCCAAACGCCCATAACTTTGCCATAAAGCAAAGGTGATAACTAAATGGCTCAGGGAACAAAACATAGGTCCATGGCCTGGAAACTCCTGTGATGTTAATCCCATTGAGAACTTGAGGTCAATCATCAAGAGACGGGTGAACAAACAAAAACCAATAAACTATGACAAAATGCAAGCATTGATTGTGCAAGAATGGACAGCTATCAGTCAGGATTTGGTCCAGAAGTTGATTGAGAGGTGCCAGGGAGAATTGTAGAGGTCCTGAAGAAGAAGGGTCAACACTACAAATACTGACTTGCTGCATTAACTCATTCTGTCAATAAAAGCATTTGTTACTCATAATATGATTGCACTTGTATTTCTGTATGTGATAAAAACATCTGACAAACCAGAGGGCAACAGATCATGTGACAATATAATATTTGTGTCATTCTCAAAACTTTTGCCCATGACTGTACTGAACTTGCGGCAAAATTCCATTGGCCATGACTGTAAAAAAGGGAAGCTTTTAAGGAATTACAGTCTTGCCAAAAACAGGTTGTAGGAAGTGTTTTTCCAGGATGCAACATTATGTATTTTAGAGCTGAAGAAGGGAATAGCATCTCTGGATTATGATTCCATGTTGAAGCAGTCAATTACTATTCCTATAGCTTCACTGTCAAACAATATTTTAAAAGGTCTGTGTGCTCTACAAACTTGCAATTTTGAGTTGAGAGAGTGCGTTCTAATAATATCTGCTCTACTTGTTCACAGTGAAGCAAGAAAGGGGAACCCTGGAGCAACTGCTTATTTAAATTTATCGAATCAGTGAATTAAAAAGTCCCAAGTTAATAATATGAAGAGTCGCTGGCTCTTTCATCAGTTTTGGTATACAGTACTGGAAGTGTTCATGGTGAATCCAGTTGTATCAAACATATCCGCTCTTGATTAAAGAAAATGAAACGACATGGACTAATTCCCGCAAATTTAACACATTTTTCCACAATGACCTCTATGAACTTCAAAGCAATTACCGAATAGCTGCAATGGAAGAATTCATTCATTAATTCATTCATTCATGGATACTTGAAGAAGAGGTATTTTATTTCTTAGGGCTTCCAGGTTTTAATAAACATGGGCCACATAAATCCAAAGTTTGTGTATAGAATGGTATCTCTGTCCCAAGAATTTCAAAGGAGATAAACGGTTCCACAAACTGGAAGCCATTCAATGGGGTCTATAAGGGATCACCCGTGAAAACTAGAAAAAACTCCAGCAAGGAGTTAGGGAAATTACTCCGCTCTTAGCTAGACATCTCTACTGCACGAGTGATCATTGGCATCAACTCTCCTAAACGGGTCGCAAAGATATACTACATGAGACTCTGACTTCTTAGCGTATCATGTGCATGGTTGTGTGGCAGGACAATTCTATGACATTGTGAATTGGCATGGGCTATAGCTAGTCCACCAGAGCAGGGCGTCTTAGCCATGGTCAGACCACTCCATGGGCCACTCCCTCACCATGGCCCTCCACACTAAGGCGCAAGAAGGGGAAAAGTTGCAATACCTGTACTCCACTACAAGTCATGATAAATTTCTCCATAATGTTCTGACCTAGTCTCTTTCTTAATGTACACTAAATGTCTTCACTCACGACCATACTGTATTCAAAGAAGCAGAAATACAATTCCCAGTGGGCATTCAAGCCAAAACACTTCCTCATAACCGCTCAAGGTTTTGAAAAGGCTCAAATAGCCTCCCCTCCCACCAAGCCTTAGAGTCAATTGACATGGAACCTTGATCACACAAGACCCAGTTCCTGCTATGGCCAAGTTATCCATAGGAACACAGTTTATGCTCGAAATTACAGAGAACCAGGAGGTTTGTTCTCCATAACAAAATGCTGAAAGGCAATTGTCTCAGCAACCATAGGTGCAAAATACAAGTCAAGACCTGCACTCACAATTCTGCTGGCTTCAGAGTTGACTGAAAATCTGCAGGAGGCTTGTTGTAGGAATTTGAATTCTGGGAATTTACTGTAAGGCCATATGTGCTTAAAACAGGCTGTAAACAGAAGGTGTTTGTGACCCCTATTGGCTGGGTGGAGATGGGAGCGGTAAGTGCTCCACACCATAAGAGATGCAGATCACCATCTCCATAGGAGCTGAGCGGCCATGCCACCTGACTTGGTCATGGTATGGTGACACGTGGTGTACTCACTGCACTGTGAACATACATAGAGGGGGTCAATGGCTGCCGGTTTTGCAGCTAGCTCTTTGCCAACAATCTAATGTACAATTTTGCTTAACCAACTGATTTTATTTATAGGAACTTATGTATTTTGGTAATCGTTGTACATATTCTGCCTCCGCTTTCAACACTTTTTTTTTAAGACATCTGATTTGCAGTAACTCAAGGTCACCCTCAAAGAACCACTTATAAAAATGCATAATTTTTGTACACGGCGAGTGTGAATAGAATAGTAATGTAATCATTTAGCCGCTTCTCTGACATGTGGCTGCTTTACTTTACCAAGTTTTAAACAGACAGTCTCATGGCGAGTCTGCAGCCTAGACCTGCCTTAATTAAAGGGGTTGCTGACTTAATTCAATTTATTTAAAACACATTGAAGTAGGTCAACATTAAAAAGAGAGTACTCACCCCTCTCCCTCCTCGGGATCCAGCACTACTTTGCATCCTAGTCTCATATACATGCATATGGCATGTGACCATGGTGATCAATCAATGCAGCCAATGTTCTAGGGCAATATTTGCCATCAGGAACTGGAGGCTTGTGTCTAGGGATTATCTCAAATATCATCACAATTACTTAGAAACCTGGAATACTGCATATTGCCAATGGCAGGGGGAGCTGTACATATGGTCCTAGACACATGACTCTTTGCTGCAGTGTTCTCATGACATAGGTATACCCTGGGCAGAGGCAGCGTTGGATCCCTTGGGTATTTTCTTTAAGTCTATTTTCAGAAATGTTTTAAATTAAAAAAAATCCATTTCCCATTTTTTGGAACATAACTCATTTGTCTGAATTATATTCAGCTCACACTATTCGGCTATGTTAATGCTTCAGCTTGTTTGCACTTCCAGTAGCTCCTGGTTTTAGTAGTATTTAATCATAACTGGTAAAGTGTTTTACCATATGATGAAAAACATGCACATTACTGTCAATTAGAAGGCTGCATTTCACATGTGCTTGTTGAATTATGGGGTTTTAATGTGCTTAGAGAGCTAAAAATAAATGGAAATAGTCGAAAAGGTCCTGAAAAAAAGCATAGACATAATGAGAGCCGGGCATTATCAAGAATAAATGGAAAAAGATGTTATCCAGAAATAACTTCTCTATCATCATGTATCACATTGATCCATTTTGCCTACATGAGTTGAAATGTTAATCTGTTAGTAAATCTTACCAACCACACTAGAGATTTTCCATGCATATAATGGAACCGACCACATATTACGGTATTAGAACATTATCATCCAAAATATCCATGCAGAAATCTGCAGCATGTCAATATAAGTCTTGAAATAGTTACAGAATTTTTCCGAAACTACTCAGCTTACTCCTGACTACTGTATGTCTGACTCCAGGTGCTTTACATAAGTGTCTCCTGACCCGCTTGGGTCTACTAATGATCTGGTGCAGCAAATAATGGAGTCACTTATAAGACACACTTTTTAAAATGTGGACTAATCGGTTAGGTGACTCATTTATATTCAATCCAATCAATTTACCCATTGTGAGACACGGGATGGGTTGGTAGATATGTTTCCCCTGGGTTTTCCTACTATGCATGGCCTTAATGCAGAGGTTGTGTTGTCCAGCTCCTTGGACACAGGTGGTGGGAGCAGCCTAATCAGGCTACATAAAGCTGCTGAGCAGTGCTGAGAGCGTTGGCTCTGAAAGGAGGCTGGAGAGCACACAGCCCTGACTTCTGTGTCTGGAGCAGCAAAATCCTTTATGTTTTAGTGGTGAGTTGGGAGAACTCTATTTAGCTAGCACCCAGACAGGTAGGATTTTGTTTATGTTTTGTTGCCTGTATGTGTAGGATGTTTTATTTTGTACCTGTTGATGGAATAAACGCTGGCAAGGTCTGTTTGGGCTGAACTTTGGTGTCACTGTCTTAAACTGCATCACAAACCTTGATGAGTCAGTCTCTACTGAGCCAAATCTCCCACATAAGGTGCTGTGGATGCGGCCAGTTCAACAGACACACACCTGAAAAGGCTCGCTACATCCTGCAACATTGCATGGCCTGGATAAAAGCAGCAGGCAAATAGCAGAATAAAGCCAAGATGGAGGACTTTATTAAATTCCTGCAAGAGGAGTCTAGAGCTCCAGCAACAGGAGGAGAGGTCCTGCCAGCAGCAGGAAGAGTCCCAAGTTAATCAACAGCTGCAGCAAGCCATGCTCCAGCAACAGGAGGAGAGGTCCCATCAGCAGCAAGCCATGCTCCAGCAACAGCAGGAAGAGTCCTGAGCCATGTTCCAGCTGAAGATGGAAACGTTTTCTGGCATTATGGCAGCACCTCAAGCGACGACTACTGAGGGGTCCCAAACTGGTTTGCAAGGGTACCCGGTTGTCCAGTGTTCCGCATGGGCTGCAGTACAGAAGACCTTACAAAAAATGACGCCAACTGACGACGTGGAGGCGTATCTCACTGTGTTCCAGCTAGTAGCTGAGCGAGAAGAGTTACCAGCTTAGCAGTGGGCGGATGTTGTGGCACCGTTCCTGACAGGTGAAATGCAGTGAAACAGAGGCCCATGAGTATCCCCGGCTAAAGGTGGAGATACTGGCTCATCTTAGGGTCACCATACAAGTTAGTTCCCGCCGGGTCCACCAGTGGGCATACTCAAAAAAAATCCAGGGCTCCTAAATGCATGACCTGATCCATCTTGTCTGGAAGTGGCTACAACCAGAGGACTGCACCCGAGCACACTTGGTCGAGACAGTTGTTCTTGACAAGTTCACCCGATCTCTGCCCCCTCGGCTCCAGCAATGGGTTGGACAGGATGGTCCCACCGATGCTGAGGAACTTGTGTCCCTGGTAAAGAGATATCAGGCTACAGAGAATCTTCTACGTATGAAGCAGAGCCAGTGACAAGGCCACCAAACCATCTGGTAAGACTGCTAATGTAGAAAAGGGGAAGCAGGTCAGGTTGGGAGAGGATTGCATGGGGGGCTCGGATACACAGACACCCAACGAGGCTCGTGACAGAGGTCACAGCCGTATCCAGTGCTGATGAGACCATGAAATGGGCCATATTGCTGCCAACTGTCCCGTCAGTGGAGCCAATGGACCCGTCAGTGGATCTCCCGCTTTATGCAGCCCTACAGCGCCTTAACGGTCACAGAACTGTGCTTCAAGCCTTTTATGCCTAGCAATGCGTGCCTGAAGAAGGTCTGATGCTATAAGACCGAAATGTTGCATTGATTTGGATTGCTGATTCACTTTAATAAAATATGCAAATCGAACATCACAGGAGTGCCAAGTTTCTTTTAAGAGCCAATGAACTGCAACCAGACCCGGCGAATGTCGCTGTTTGCCCGGCAGGTTCTGGCAGCTGAGTCTGTCACGGATGCAGAACCCTAAGTGTGTATGGTCACACGGTGGAAGCCTTGCTCAGGGAGTCTGGTCACCATGGTGCGGGGAACTTTGGTTGATCCTGGACTATACAGTGGGCGTAAAGTGGGAGTGTTGTGTATACATGGGGACACCCGCGAATATCCCACTGCGGTCATCAACCTACGTACACCTGGTGGTACTATTACCCATGAAGTGGGGGTGTTGGGAACCCTGTTAAATTAGGCTATTATCAGTATGTGCAGGGGCTATCTATATACTCAGTGGGCACGTGCAGTAGAGTAGGGTCCTGTCAAAAGAGTCTAGCTTGACATGGCTTAAAAATGTTTAGGTAAAAAAAATGTGTATACAATGTTATGTATCAATGTGGGAATGGACGCCCCTGGGGGAGGAACCCACAAAAGTCTTCCAGTCAGCGGCCCCAAATTTCCTAGTGACGGTCTAGATGTAGCCTTGGTCAACCCTTCTCCCCCCACTCCAGAAAAACCAAGTTTCCTACAAAGCCGAACACAGGGAAGAAACTTTATCTCTGCTGAAATATTTCCCTACAAACCTGGGACAAATATAGACTCCATCCACAGGTTTCTCACATGGTCTGTCACAACACCTAATGATCAGTTTCTCTCCTTTCAGACCATTTTCGTCGATTTTGTTTATTCACCGGTGGTATTTTTGCTTTTCCATGGAAAAATCACATAATGAATAATGGAGGAATCAGTCAGGCCGTATATATTTTCTTCTAAACACAAAAGCAAATAAAATGTATTTCTGGAGTGAAATAAATAGGTATATCATTATATTAATCACATTGTAATTGGAAGTGTCTTAATAATGAGTCAGCGAGGCAACAATGACATTTTCACTGTTCCGAACTGTCAAAGCCTCTTAAGTTGACATTCTACAGCGCAGAAATAAAGATACTTCACACAATGTACCGTGGCAGTCAGTACAGCGAGAGAGCAGCACAATGGTGTTATACTGTGCAATTAGCTGAAGGGTAATGCTTTACCAGCTTTACTGCCGAAAATAAAGGGAAATAATTTAACCTGTATGAGCGGTACATAAATTACAATATGACATGAACAATGGAAAGAATTTAGAGGGGGGGGGGGGGGATAAAATTACATTCTAATTATATGTTTTTAGAAGTTGTCTAAGCAGTATTTATACCTGAACTGTGTGTATAAGCACATACTGCACCCACGGTCATATGAGGTTTTAGTCAAATAGTTTGTCTAGAAACTGTATGTACAGTTACATGATAGGTTCTGCAGGTTTGTTCTTAAGTTGAATTTGTATGTAAGCCGGAACTGTATATTTTATAATAGTAACCACAGACAGAATTTTCTTTGGTCCCTGTGATAATTGGACTTTAAAAATGTTGGGTTGTCATAAGAACCAGGATTAATAATAAAACTTCATTACAGACACCTGATAACTGTTACAGCTGATTATTGTAGCCTAGGGCCAAAGTACAGTAAATTACCAACATCAAGAGGTCCGTTTGTAACTAGGGATCATCTTTAAGTCGGGTGTTCTTAAGTAGGGGACCACCTGTATTAATTTAGCTGTGTCTATGGCCACTGCCCAAGCCAAGGCAGTTCCCTATGTGCTGCTGATGAGATGCAAAAACATTGGAAGGCTAAATTCACACTACCATTACTACCCTCAATTAAAAAATGGATAACAGATCCCTGGATAAATGGAACATAACTAATGAGGTAAAATTTACATTGATGTCAATGAGATTTTTAATTGATACATTAAACCTTCCTTAAAGCTTCATTCTTTAATTTTTAACCAATGTTAGGAACAGTAGTGTGAAATGAGCCCAACAAAGTCATGCCTGATGTTAGGAGGACTGCCTCGCAAGGTAGTTTGGAGGCAAAGTTTTCCTTATTCTTCCCTGGAAAACATATTTGCATATTTCCTTTCCAATGGATATAAAGCAATACTTATTTTTCTAGATATTGTTTTATTTTGGGTTTTTTTAAGCAATCTATGGAAAAAGCCATTTTTAAATATTGCAAAAAGGTATACAAAAAGGTCGTGGCCTTGCTCCAGAAAAGTCTTTGCACCAAAAATACTGCTAACCCAACAGAATTTTGTTCTAATTTTCTGGCGTAAAGTAAACCAACTAATATGAGGTGCAGAGTACGACTAGACAGTCTTCTACTAGGACAGAATTATCATGCAGCACCAGACACTTGTATAAATCTAGAATAAGACTGTCCAGTCTTAGGCCCCTTCCACACTAGCGTTGCGTTTCATGTCAGGGTGCAATGCGTGAAAAACTGACGTTTTTGGCTGCGTTTTTGTTCCATTTTTCCTTGGAGTAATTAGCGTTTTTGCGTTTTTCACGCGCTTGTTATTAGCGTTTTTTTTTGCGTTTTCGGCGCATTTTTCACGCGCGAGTCAATGGGAGACTCGAGCATTTTTCAAAGGCACCATGGTTTGGGATTAAAATGTGTTATTTAATTGAAAAATAATGTCTTCTGATAAGTTGCAAACATCTGCGATCTATTCTTCACTGTTCCCCGTGTATATTATCTCCCGACAAGTTAGCAGATGTGAAGAACAGTGAAGAATAGAATAAAAACAGTGACCACAGTGAAAACAGTGAACACAGGATCATTTAAGAGAAAAACACAGTGCAGAACACAGTGCAGAATAGATTACAGATGTTCGGCACATCTGCTTACTTGTCGGGAGATACGCCGCGAAAGGTGCGCCCAAAAATAGCTTGTGAAGAACAATATATAGTGTGAAGAACAAATTGCAGATGTTTTAATACATCTGCAAGTGTGTCCACACATATATATTGTTCTTCACATGCTTATTTGGCCGGTTCGCGGCGGTATCTCCCAGAATAGTAAGAGATGTGGAACATCTGTAATCTATTCTGCACTGTTTTCTGCATGTGTTTTTTCTCTTAAATGATCCTGTGGTCACTGTGTCACTGTTTTTATTCTATTTCTTCATGTTCTCATTGTGTTTTTTTAATTAAATGATCGTTTCGAGCAGGAAGAAAATACTGTTATCTGGTCACCTAGCAACCCTTACGTTAAAACGCATTGCACTCGCATTGCACTTGCAATGAGCGAGTGCAATGCGTTCTTGATGCATCTCCATAGACTTGAATGGGGCGTGAAAAAAAGCGCGTGAAACGCAAAAGTAGAGCAGCTGCGATTTTGACGCGCGTGAAAACGAACGCAAGCACGCGCGTGGAAAAACCAACGCTAATGAAGAAAAGACCCATTGAATACAATGGGACAGAGTGCAATGCAAGTTCTGCGCGTCAAATGCACGCGCAGAACTCGCGCGTGAAAAACGCCAGTGTGGAAGGGGCTTAACTCTGCACTGTCTAACCTAAGGACATGTTTTATAAATCTGCCCCAATGATGTCACTGTCCTGAGATAATATCCACAGTGATGTCACAGTACAGGGTTAATACACACAGTGATGTCACAGTACAGATATAATACACACAGTGATGTCACAGTACAGAAATAATACACACAGTGATGTTACAGTACAGGGATAATACACACAGTGATGTCACAGTACAGGGATAATACACACAGTTATGTCACAGGACAGGGATAATGCACACAGTGATGTCACAGTACAGGGATAATACACACAGTGATGTCACAGTACAGGGATAATACACACAGTTATGTCACAGTACAGAAAATAATACACACAGTGATGTCACAGTAAAGGGATAATACACACAGTTATGTCACAGTACAGGGATAATACACACAGTGATGTCACAGTACAGGGATAATACACACAGTGATGTCACAGTACAGGAATAATACACACAGTGATGCAACAGTACAGAAATAATACACACAATAATGTCACAGTACAGGGATAATACACACAGTGATGTCACAGTACAGAAATAATACACACAATAATGTCACAGTACAGGGATAATACACACAGTGATGTCACAGTACAGAGATAATACACAGTGATGTCACAGTACAGAGATAATACACACAGTTATGTCACAGTACAGGGATAATACACACAGTGCTGTGTGTATTATCCCTGTACTGTGACATCACTGTGTGTATTATCTCTGTACTGTACATCACTGTGTAATTATCTCTGTCTGTGACATCACTGTTGTATTATCCCTGTACTGTGACATTATTGTGTGTATTATTTCTGTACTGTGACATCACTGTGTGTATTATCCCTGTACTGTGACTTATTGTGTGTATTATTTCTGTACTGTGTGCAATCTGTGTGTATTTATTCCGTGTACGTGACATCACTGTGTGTATTATCCCGGTACTGTGACATAACTGTGTGTATTATCCCTGTACTGTGACATCATGTGTGTATTATTTTCTGTACTGTGACATCACTGTGTGGTATTATCCCTGTACTGTGACATCACTGTGTGTATTATCCCTGTACTGTGACTAACTGTGTGTATTATCCCTTACTGTGACATACTGTGGTATTATTTTCTGTACTGTGACATAACTGTGTGTATTATCCCTGTATGTGACATCACTGTGTGTATTATCCCTGTACTGTGACATCACTGTGTGCATTATCCCTGTCCTGTGACATAACTGTGTGTATTATCCTGTACTGTGACATCACTGTGTGTATTATCCCTGTACATGTAACATCACTGTGTGTATAATTTCTGTACTGTGACATCACTGTGTGTATTACGTACTGTGACATCATGTGTATTAACCCTGTACTGTGACATCACTGTGGATATTATCTCAGGACAGTGACATCATTGGGGCAGATTTATAAAATGTCCTTAGGTTAGACAGTGCAGAGTTAAGCCCCTTCCACACTGGCGTTTTTCACGCGCGAGTTCTGCGCGTGCATTTGACGCGCAGAACTTGCATTGCACTCTGTCCCATTGTTTCAATGGGTCTTTCTTCATTAGCGTTGGTTTTCACGCGCGTGCTTGCGTTCGTTTTCACGCGCGTCAAAATCGCAGCTGCTCTACTTTTGCGTTTCACGCGCTTTTTTCACGCCCCATTCAGTCTATGGAGATGCATCAAGACGCATTGCACTCGCAATCATTGCAAGTGCAATGCGGTGCAATGCGTTTTAACGTAAGGGTTGCTAGGTGACCAGATAACGTATTTTCCCTCCTGCTCGAAACGATCATTTAATTAAAAAAACACAATGAGAACTAAGAATAGAATAAAAACAGTGACACAGTGACCACAGGATCATTTAAGAGAAAAAACACATGCAGAAAACAGTGCAGAATAGATTACAGATGTTCGCACATGCTCTTACTATTCTTGGGAGATATCCGCGCGAACCGGCCAAATAAGCATGTGAAGAACAATATATATGTGTGGAACACACTTGCAGATGTATTAAAACATCTGCAATTTGTTCTTCACACTATATATTGTTCTTCACAAGCTATTTTGGGCGCACCTTTCGCGCGTATCTCCCGACAAGTAAGCAATGTGCCGAACATCTTAATCTATTCTGCACTGTGTTCTGCACGGTGTTTTTTCTCTTAAATGATCCTGTGTTCACTGTTTTCACTGTTGGTCACTGTTTTTATTCTATTCTTCACTGTTCTTCACATCTGCTAACTTGTCGGGAGATAATATACACGGGAACAGGGAAGAATAGATCGCAGATGTTTGCAACTTATCAGAAGACATTATTTTTTCAATTAAATAACACATTTAATCCCAACCATGGTGCCTTTGAAAAATGCTCGAGTCTCCCATTGACTCGCGCGTGAAAAATGCGCCGAAAACGCAAAAAAAAACGCTAAAACAAGCGCGTGAAAACGCAAAAACGCTAATTACTCCAAGAAAAATGGAACAAAAACGCAGCCAAAAACGTCAGTTTTTCACGCATTGCACCCTGACATGAAACGCAACGCTAGTGTGGAGGGCCTAGACTGGACAGTCTTATTCTAGATTTATACAAGTGTCTGGTGCTGCATGATAATTCTGTCCTAGTAGAAGACTGTCTAGTCGTACTCTGCACCTCATATTGTTGGTTTACTTTACGCCAGAAAATTAGAACAAAATTCTGTTGGGTTAGCAGTATTTTTGTTGCAAAGACTTTTCTGGAGCAAGGCCACGACCTTTTTGTATACCTTTTTGCAATATTTAAAAATGGCTTTTTCCATAGATTGCTTAAAAAAACCAAATAAAACAATATCTAGAAAAAAGTATTGCTTATATCCATTGGAAAGGAAATATGCAAATATGTTTCCAGGGAAGAATAAGGAAAACTTTGCCTCCAAACTACCTTGCGAGGCAGTCCTCCTAACATCAGGCATGACTTTGTTGGGCTCATTTCACACTACTGTTCCTAACATTGGTAAAATTAAAGAATGAAGCTTTAAGGAAGGTTTAATGTTCATTAAAAATCTCATTGACATCAATGTAAATTTTACCTCATTAGTTTGTTCCATTTATCCAGGGATCTGTTCCATTTTTTATTGAGGGTAGTAATGTAGTGTGAATTTAGCCTTCCAATGTTTTTGCATCTCATCAGCAGCACATAGGGAACTGCCTTGGCTTGGGCAGTGGCCTAGACAGCTAAATTAATACAGGTGGTCCCTACTTAAGAACACCCGACTTAAAGATGATCCCTAGTTACAAACGGACCTCTTGATGTTGGTAATTTACTGTACTTTGGCCTAGGCTAACAATCATCAGCTGTAACAGTTATCAGGTGTCTGTAATGAAGTTTTTATTATTATCCTGGTTCTTATGACAACCCACTTTTTAAAGTCCAATTATCACAGGGACCAAGAAAATTCTGTCTGTGGTTACTATTATAAAATATACGTTCCGGCTTACATACAATTCAACTTAAGAACAAACCTGCAGAACCTATCTGTAACGGTACATACAGTTTCTAGACAACTATTTGACTAAAACCTCATATGACCGTGGGTGCAGTATGTGCTTATACACACAGTTCAGGTATAAATACTGCTTAGACAACTTCTAAAAAACATATAATTAGAATGTAATTTTATCCCCCCCCCCCCCTCTAATCTTTTTCCATTGTTCATGTCATATTGTATTTATGTACCGCTCATCAGGTTAAATTATTTCCCTTTATTTTCGGCAGTAAAGCTGGTAAAGCATTACCTTCAGCTAATTGCACAGTATAACACCATTGTGCTGCTCTCTCGCTGTACTGACTGCCACGGTACATTGTGTGAAGTATCTTTTTCTGCGCTGTAGAATGTCAACTTAGAGGCTTTGACAGTTCGGAACAGTGAAAATGTCATTGTTGCCTGCGCTGACTCATTATTAAACACTTCCAATTACAATGTGATTAATATAATGATATACCTTTTATTTCACTCCAGAAATACATTTTATTTGCTTTTGGGTTTGAAGAAATATATACGGCCTGACTGATCCCTCCATTATTCATTATGTGATTTTTCCATGGAAAACAAAAATACCCACCGGTGAATAAACAAAATCGACGAAAATGGTCTGAAAGGGAGAGAAACTGATCATTAGGTGGTTGTGACAGACCATGTGAGAAACCTGTGGATGGAGTCTATATTGTCCCGGTTTGTAGGGAAATTTTCAACAGAGATAAAGTTTCTTCCCTGTGTTTGGCTTTGTAGGAAACTTGGTTTTTTCTGGAGTTGGGGGAGAAGGGTGACCAAGGCTCATCTAGACCGTCACTAGGAAATTTGGGGCCGCTGACTGGAAGATTTTTTTGTGGTTCCTCCCCGGGGCGTCCAATTCCCACATTGATACATAACCATTGTATACACATTTTTTTTACCTAACATTTTTAAGACCATGTCAAGCTAGACTCTTTTGACAGGACCCTACTCTACTGCACGTGCCCACTGAGTATATAGATGCCCCTGCACATACTGATAATAGCCTAATTTAACAGGGTTCCCAACACCCCCACTTCATGGGTAATAGTACCACAGGTGTACGTAGGTTGATGACCGCAGTGGGATATTCGCGGGGTGTCCCCATGTATACACACACTCCCACTTTACGCCCACTGTATAGTCCACGGATCAACCAAAGTTCCCCGCACCATGGTGACCAGACTCCCTGAGCAAGGCTTCCACCGTGTGACCATACCACACTTAGGGTTCTGCATCCGTGACAGACTCAGCTGCCAGAACCTGCGGCAAACAGCGACATTCGCCGGGTCTGGTTGCAGTTCATTGTCTCTAAAAGAAACTTGGCACTCCTGTGATTTTTCGATTTGCATATTTATTAAGTGAATCAGCAATCCAATCAATGCAACACTTTCGGTCTTACACACAGACCTTCTTCAGGCACGCATTGCTAGGCTAAAAGGGCTTGAAGCACAGTTCTGTGGACCGTTAAGGCGCTGTAGGCTGCATAAAGCGGGAGATCCACTGACGGGTCCATTGGCTCCACTGACGGGAACAGTTGGCAGCAATATGGCCATTTCATGGTCTCATCAGCACTGGATACGGCTGTTACCTCTGTCACGAGCCTCGTGGGTGTCTGTGTATCCGAGCCCCCCATGCAATCCTCTCCCCAACCTGACCTGCTTCCCCTTTTTACATTAGCAGTCTTACCAGATGGTTTGTGGCCTTGTCACTGCTCTGCTTCATACGTAAAGATTGTAGCCTGTATCTCTTACCAGGGACACAAGTTCCTCACCATCGGTGGGACCATCCTGTCCAACCCCATTGCTGGACCGGGGGGCAGAGATCGGGTGAACTTGTCAAGAACAATGTCCGACCATGTGCTCGGGTGCAGTCCTCTGTTGTTAGCCACTTCCAGACAAGATGGATCAGGTCATCATTTAGGAGCCCTGGTTTTTTTTTGAGTATGCCCCCTGGTGGAGCCCGCCGGGAACTAACTGTATGGTGACCCTAAGATGAGCCAGTATCTCCACCTTTAGCCGGGGATACTCATGGGCCTCTGTTTCACTGCATTTCACCTGTCAGAACGGTGCCACAACATCGCCCACTGCTAAGCTGGTAACTCCTCTCGCTCAGCTACTCGCTCGAACACAGTGAGGATACGCCTCCCGTGATCAGTTGGCGTCATTTTTTGTAAGGTCTTCTGTACTGCAGCCCATGCGGAACATGGAGACAGGGTACCCTTGCAAACCAGTTTGGGACCCCTCAGTAGTCGTCGCTTGAGGTCGCCATAATGCCAGAAAACGTTTTCCATCTTCAGCTGGAACATGGCTCAGGACTCTTCCTGCTGTTGCTGGATCATGGCTTGCTGCTGATGGGACCTCTCCTCCTGTTGTCTGGAACATGGCTTGCTGCAGCTGTTGCATTTTTAGTAAAATCCGCCCATTCCATTACATAAGTAAAAGGTGCCATTGACTTTGCAAAAGAGATACCCTCTGATAGTACATGTCTTGACTTACCCCTGAGGAAGTCACCGAATAATTTCATGTGACCATGGATTATTCTTGCTTTTTGTTTTGTATTATTTCCTCTGCCTTTATATGAGAAAGCACTGATCAGATAGAATAAAAATGAACCACAATCTACCTGCAATGATGCCTGGAACCTGCAATCCGGACTGATCCGGAAAACAGTCAATGTCTCACTTACCTAGGATCAGCCCATTCAGTTTTCAGACCAGGGTCCAGGATCTCGTTCGGGGCCTACAAATTGTTAGAGTAATCCTAATATAACGAGGCAGAAAGTAATTAATTAAATAAATGTATCGGCCAATAACATAGACACAAACAAATCTTGTTGTATCCACAGAGATCTGATCTGGACCTTCGTGTATCTTTATTTTATACCTTGTCTAATACAGGTGGTCCCCTACTTAAGGACACCCGACTTACAGACAGCCCATAGTTACAGACAGACCACTGTGACCTCTGGTGAAGCTCTCTGGATGTTACTATAGTCCCAGATTGCAATGATCAGTTATAAGGTGTCTGTAATGAAGCTTTATTGATAATTTTTGGTCCCATTACAGCAAAAAATGTTTAAACTCCAATTGTCACTGGGGCCAAAAAATTTTTTGCCTGGATCTACATTTATAAAATATACAGTTTCGACTTACATACAAATTCAACTTAAGAACAAACCTCCGGAGCCTATCTTGTACGTAACCCGGGGGCTGCCTGTAGTCTAAAAAGCCAACCATTGTTCAACTAATTAGACGCCAAAATTCGCGTATTCTATGATTCCACTGTGCATTAAGTTCACTCACACATGTAGTGAAGAAGTTGATATACAAGTAATGAAGCCTTAACTAATTCTCTATTAACTCTATTGAACTAGATAAAATGAATTACTTTAACAATGTCATGATGCGCATTATGGCTGTGGTGTGACATCTGGAGAGATTTTTAGACAATCACTGTTTGTATTGTCCCTGAACTGTAACATAACTGTGTGTATTATCCCTGTACTGTGACATTATTGTGTGTATTATTTCTGTACTGTGACATCACTGTGTGTATTATCCCTGTACTGTGACATCATTGTGTGTATTATCCCTGTACTGTGACATCACTGTGTGTATTATCCCTGTACTGTGATAACACTGTGTGTATTATCTCTGTACTGTGACATCACTGTGTTTATTATCCCTGTACTGTGATATCACTGTGTGTATTATCGCTGTACTGTGACATCATTGTGTGTATTATCCCTGTACTGTGACATCAATCACAGTACAGGGATAATACACAGTATCACAGTCAGGAAAACACGTGATGTACAGTACAGGGATAATACACACATGATGTCACAGTACGCGATAATACCCACAGTGATATCACACGTACAGGGATTAAAACACAGTGATGTCACGTACAGAGATATACACAGTGTTATCACAGTACACAGGGATAATCACAACCAGTGATTTCACAGTACAGGGATAATACACACAATGATGTCACAGTACAGGGATAATAACACATTGGAATGTCACAGTACAGAAATATACACACAATAATGTCACAGTACAGGATAATACACACAGTTATGTTACAGTTCAGGGACAATCACAACAGTGATTGTCTAAAAATCTCTCTCAGATGTCACACCACAGCCATAATGCGCATCATGACATTGTTAAAGTATTCATTTATCTAGTTCAATAGAGTTATAGAGAATTAGTTAAGGCTTCATTACTTGTATATCAACTTTCTCTAACTACATGTGTGATGTGAACTTAATGCACATGTGGAATCATAGAATACGCGAATTTTGGCGTCTAATTAGTTGAACAATGGTTGGCTTTTTAGACTACAGGCAGCCCCCGGGTTACGTACAAGTAGGGCTCGCGAGGTTTGTTCTTAAGTTGAATTTGTATGTAAGTCGAAACTGTATATTTTATAAATGTAGATCCACAAAAAATTTTTGGCCCCATTGACCATTGGAGTTAAACATTTTTGCTGTACTGGGACCAAAAATTATCAATAAGCTTCACTTACAGACCCCTTATAACTGATCATTGCAATCTGGGACTATGTAACATCCAGAGAGCTTCACGAGCACACAGTGGTCTGTCTTAACTATGGGCTGTCGTAAGTCGGGTGTCCTTAAGTAGGGGACCACCTGGTATTAGCAAGGTATAAAATAAAGATACACGAAGGTTCCAGATCAGATCTCTGTGGAACAACAAGATTTGTTGTGTTCTATGTTATGGGCCGTACATTTATTTATTATTACTTTCTGCCTCGTCGTATATGGATTACTCTAACAATTTGTAGGCCCCGAACGAATCCTGGACTCCGGTCTGAAAATGAATGGCTGATCCTAGGTAGTGAGACATGTAGCATTATTTTTTCCGGATCATCCGGATTGCAGGTTCTCAGGCATCATTGCAGGTAGATTGTGGTTCATTTTTATTCTATCTGATCATTGCTTTCCATAAAGGGCAGAGGAAATAATACACAAACAAAAGCAAGAATAATCCATGGTCACATGAAATTATTCGGTGACTTCCTCAGGGGTAAGTCAAGACATGTACTATCAGAGGGTATCTCTTTTGCAAAGTCAATGGCACCTTTTACTTATGTAATGAATGGGCGGATTTTACTAAAATGACTTATATAAAAATATGGAAATAAGCCACAGTTGTTCCAGCCTAGGTGACTCCAGCTCCGCCATGTGATAAGATATACATGACCCTGCTCTCTTCATTTTAAGCCTTTTCCTCTGATCCAGCCGATCTCAACAGCAGCTCTGTGTAAGTAATCTGGGGTAGATGTCCTTTAAACAATAGACTGTTTCTGATTCCTCTTGAATTTTGATGTCAAGTATTGCGGAGCTATTCCATTGGGTAAACTGACTTGTGAATTGAATTGTAGTTGACATGAATTTTTTCATCTGTTTACCCATTTCCTGATTCTCACTCTTGGAGGGTTTACTTTGATTTTTTGATATGCAAACAAAAAACCTCTTGACGAGGTTACACTAGGTGGGAATGAAACTTGACAATAGATGATCTGAATATTTCTTTGTTGCAGTGTGATGTACCTAGTTAACATATCAAAAATGATCTACTAAGAGCAAAGCAATTCTATAGGATACATTCTGAAGTGCCAATCATATAGAACGGAAGTATTGTAAAACTTTGTGGAGTAGACTCAAAAAGTTTTTAACAGTTCAGATGTAAGTATAGGAATTTAATAAAAGAAGGACTGGTGAATTTATACTATAGGAACCGGTTTAGGGAACCTGTTACCACAGTTTTGACAAAAGCACAAGTGGTAGGTTCCCAAAGAGCCCTAATAACTAACTGTAATCCTCTTTTAGCTAAAAATTGTTTCTCCCATTTAATCAACATTATAATTTTACCTGGTATCACCGGATATCTGGCGAGTCGAGGGGTGACATGATCACAGGCCTCTAGCCCAGTGATTTTCAACGGTGTGCCGTGGCACTAGTGTGCCGTGAACTTGGTCAGGTGTGCCGCGGGGAAAGATCCCCAACTATGGTGCCCCCTGTGTTTTTGTTTCCCGGCAATGCGCAGCGATCGCGTCACGGCTTCTTACAATGTAGGAGACGTGTACAATAACACATGCACAGCTTGAACCTCGCGCAACAAAATGACATCACCAAGGCTGGCGCATCATCCTAGACGGAGAGACTCTCGCATTTGCCCACCGCCAAGGTAATGCCTACCAATATGCTGACTATATGAGCTTTTGCCTGAGTATATGACCTGTTGGCAGAATACTCAGCATATGAGCTCTACTTTTAGTACTCCAGCAGTATACTACATATACAATGAGAAATACTATAGTCATGAGGCTGGAGTTCAAAGTACCACTCATATGCTGAGTATATAAGCTGGCACTTATACTCTGGCCTCATGGCTATAGTACTTCTCAGGGAGAACTGAGAACTGTTGAGTAAGGCTTCGTGTGTGTCTTTCCACCTTCCGCCAGGTATCCTTTGTGTTTATCGAAACCAGGCCCAGGTTTCACACTGAGTGAGTAAATATAATTTAGAATCTCTATATTAACTATGTGTTATATATGACATGTGTATAATATGATAAAAAGTGTGCCGCGGCTCAAAAAGGTTGAAAATCACTGCTCTAGCCTGTTAACATTAGCAAACTACTGCATTCATGCATATCTGATAACTGACATCACAGCGTGCTCATGGAGGCATGGAGTGTAGAAGTCCATGCAGGCATGCTATGATTTATAGTATCAGTTTATTGCCTGGGGTACAGTTTGCAAATGTTAATAGGATAAAGAACCTGTGATGATGTCACACAGGTCACAAATTAATTATTGCTGAATGCTGAGAAAGGTATGAGCTGCTGGATTCAGCCCGACTTAGCCTAGAGGACCTGTAATGATGTCAGCCTGAGGAGGACAACGCCCACCTCAACCTCGCTATTGAAAACTTGGATACCTGGTAAATTATAAAGTTGATTATATGGGAAACTGAGGGAAACAATATTTAGCATAAGAAGGGTTGTCAGTTAGTTACTATGGCTCTATGGGAACCTGCCAGTAGCTGTAGTTTGTGAATGTGGTGACAGGTTCCCTAAATTAGAAACTCTTTGCCGCTTGCTCTTTATTAATGGACCAGAACATAAGGATTTGGGTTACGGTTGTGTTATTTAATTGTGGGAGAAATGCAGAAAATTTACTTCTAAATTTCAGAAATAAATGCTCTATTTTGGATTCCAACTTTCCCAGAGTATAACTTTTTCAGTTTATAGAAACACATGAGTTATAGAACAAATTAACTTCCTAATGAGAATCATAGCTTTCCATGCAATGTACTAATATTTGCAAACTTGAAGATGGAAAACCATTGCACCATTTTTTATGGGCTTTGCTTTTAAGGCTTTCACAGTGTGGTCCAAATACCAATTCCTTTTTTGATAAGGGATTTATATGTAGATGATTGGGAAAAATTCAATTGCCATAGTGCCAGGTTCTTGTAGCAAATCACAAAACCAGAAGGTGTTCCTGTAGCAAATACAAAGAGCTTCATAAATCATTTCCGCCATCTCTCTTCTTCACATTCAGAGTTTCAGCTGCGGGAAGTTTCATTGCATTTGTCAGATATTTCTGATACATGTTTCTATCTCACATGAATGAGCACAGCTCCTGCACTGCTCCTAACTCCTTCTTCATTCACACTGCACAGCTACTATGTCAATGATAATACCAGGAGACAGGAGTGATTTTTCTATTGCCAGTTTGGGTGGTACCCGGTCAAAACTCAGGGGCGCCCATGGCCACCCAACCGCCCATCAAATTTCATACTGAGAATGCCCTTCATCGTTAAAACTCTCATATATTTGGTCCTGCTCTCAATACACATGTACACAAGAGCCATTTCAGGACCATTGAAAGTTCTACAAAGGGGACACTCTGCGGGAAGGAGCATGTTAGCCGTATTATACTGAGCTGTCTGTTGTGAGATAGGAGGGAGATGACTGGGGAAGGAAGCCATGATTGAGCAGTATATACTGATCTGTCTGTTGTGGGATAAGAGGGGACATGGTTGCGAGGAAGCAACATGATTAAGCTGTATTATCTGAGCTGTCTGTTGTGAGATAGGAGGGGAGATGGTTGCGGGAAGGACACACATGATTAAGCTCTATTTATACTGAGCTGTCTGTTGTGAGATAGAGGGGAGATGGCTGCGGGAAGGAAGCAACATGATTAAGCTGTATTATACGAGCTGTCTGTTGTGAGATAGGAGGGGAGATGGCTGCGGGAAGGAAGCACATGACTAAGCCATATTATACTGACTGTCTGTTGTGAGGATAGAGGGACATGCTGCGGGAAGGAAGCAACATGATTTAGCCATATTATACTGAGCTGTCTGTTGTGAGATAGGAGGACATGGCTGCGGAAGGAAGCAACATGATAACTCTATTATACTGAGCTGTCTGTTGTGAGATAGGAGGGGACTGGCTGCAGGAAGGAAGCAACATGATTAAGCGTATTATACTGAGCTGTCTGTTGTGAGATAGGAGGGGACATGGCTGCGGGAAGGAAGCAACATGATTAAGCTGTATTATACTGAGCTGTCTGTTGTGAGATAGGAGGGGACATGGCTGTGGGAAGGAAGCAACATGATAAGCTGTATTAGACTGAACTGTGTGTTGTGACATAGGAGGGACATGGCTGCGGGAAGGAAAAATAATTAGCAGTATTAGTCTGAGCTGTCTTTTGTGAGATAGGAGGGACATGGCTGCGAGAAGGAAGCAACATGATTAAGCTCTATTAGACTGAGCGTGTGTTTGAGATAGGAGGGGACATGGCTGGCAGGAAGGAAGCAACATGATTAAGCTGTATATACTGAGCTGTCTGTTGTGAGATAGGAGAAACATGGCTGCGGGAAGGAAGCAACATGATTAAGCTGTATTAACTGAGTCTGTCTGTTGTGAGATAGGAGGGGAGATGGCTGTGAGAGGAAGCAACATGATTAAGCTGTATTAGACTGAGCTGTGTGTTGTGAGATAGGAGGAAACATGGCTGGGAAGGAAGCAACATGATTAAGCATATTATACTGAGCTTAAAACACTTTTAGCTCATAAACCAGTTCACTGTATTATATATATAGTCATTTTTTTGCGTCATTTTATCATTAGGCACAATAGCTGTATGGTTTCAGACACTATAATACATTACCCTTAACGAGGGCAGCATATTTTAATAATCCCTAAAGAGGTAATATTATTTTATTCCAAAATATCAAAATGTGTTACATTTTTTAGGCGCAGTTTAATAATTTATCTTTAGTAACAGAGCTCTGCTGACAACCCGGCAGTTTTTGACTACTATGAAAAGGTGCAATAAAAAATTGATCATCGCTTTTAGGAAGGCATAACATGTTCTAGTATAATGGTAGCAGGAGTGTTCAGCACTATCACAGGGAATTAAAGTCATCCTCACCTTGTGATTTGCAGGTAAACAGATAACTCATAGGAACTTCCGCTGCGTAACAGAGATCGTCTGATCGCAGAGTCTAAATTGTTCCCACAGAAGCCATTTTCAGCCAATTAAAATAAAAGCTTAATCTGTATTTCCCCTTTGGGTTTACAATAAAGCACATCTGTCAAAGGCATGAAATTAAAACAGTGAGCCAGGAGCATTGCTTATGGTAGGAAAGGCTTAAGACTCCGAACCGTTAACTCGGAAATGACAGATGAGTCTTCAACATTCATACCTGGGGTTGTTAGCGATAATAAATGTCTCATAAAATATAATGGTACGATTAAATAACAACAATATTGCTGTCTAATCTTAGACATTGACACAGATGACGATTTATTGTGATACAGTACCCAGAATAATGAGTCTTTTATGTATATTAAATTTATCCATGAATTCTCCTCTTCTTGTAGAGTTATCCAGCAGCTCGAGATGCTATTTTAGTTTACACGTGACTATCCTGCTCAAAAATGATATACAATCCAGTATTTACAGAATCTCTCTTTAAATTGCACCAGACTAGTTTTTTGCTGGAGTTCCAGATACAGGAAAAACATAGGGGCTTATTTACTAGGTCTGCAGATCGCATTCTGTCAGACTTCCCGACATTTTGGGATTTGCGCCGCTGGTGACGGTATTTAGCAGGGGATTGTGTCGCATGCGATCGGATTTTGGGCGCACTTTGTCAGCTTTCATGTGACAGATATTGGGGGGGGGGTTTGGTGCCGTCGGACGATCCGACTGATTCAGATTGAGCGCAGGATTTAATATTCAAACTGTGTCGCAAGACAAAGCACTTACATGCAACCGGAAGAAAGGGGAACCTCCGGCGGACCTGAGCGTGGAAGCGGCCACATGCAGGATTCGGGGGCACATCTTTGTTGAATCCCCAGTCGGACCAATGCACTTTCGGGGATTGTGCAGGACGGGAAACTAAAGTGCCCAGGGGCAGATGTATCTTTTTTTTTTTTGCATTTTTTTGATTTGCACATTTCGCACTGGTTTTCCTGCTTTGCACATAGTTTATCTGCTGACAGGTGCCTGTGGATATCGGCATATGTTGCGTCAAAATTGTGATAATTCAGAACGTGTAAAAATTTGTGAAAAGATTGCAAGACATAAATTGGTAATGTGAGATGCAGATTGATACACAATTCCTCCTTCTTAAACTGCCTGTATTCCTGTTTTGTAGCTCACAGACCACAAGCAAATTAAGCATGATGAAAGAGTTCTGTGGAGCCCAAGGTGGGTATCTGAATTGACTCCTCCCTCCATCATCTAAAAGTGACTTTCTAAGGTAAAAGTGACTCTTCTCTGCTGATTCGCATAAGTCTTTTTATAGATAACCAGGTGAATAGAGAGAACTCAAAAGCATATTTTATATCCTGTTTTGGGGGCTGGTAGTTTAGTGGTTAAAAGCTTTCTGACGGGTTCCCTTAAGAGTTAATAGCATAATATCCAATAATACCTGAAAAGCATCATGTGAATCAGACATTGAATTTATAGAGTAGATGTCAGCTGTGCGGATACTCTGTTGTTTGAGATACTTAACCAATATTCACCAAAAACAAATATGTGTGGAGGATTAATTCTTTTTGTTTGCTCAGTAAAGACTCTTTTGAGTCACACTGCCGCTGTTTATGCTGGCTGAACTGATCTAGTTCACATGATACCGGGGAGTGCTACAGAAACCTCATCACACCAGCTCTGTAACCCTCTATATTGTGGATGTTTACTTAATTGTTCCATTACTACTGAGTTTTTTTCTAGCCCTCACACAAGAAAACATTGGGGCACATTTATAAGGTCATCGGACCATTTCCGTCGGGTTCCTGAATTTTCTGTTTTGCACTGATGCCCCGGGTTTTTTGCACATGCGATCGGATTGTGGCGCATCGGCGCCGGCTTTCATGGGACAACAATCGGGGGGCGTGGCTGTGGACAACCCAACTGATTCGGACAAACCGCGAATTTAAAAGCAAATTGTGTCGTAAATCAAACCTCACATGCACCGGAAAGAAGAAGGTGAACTCTCCGGCGGACCTCAGCGGGGAAGCGAACCTGCAGGAAATTGGACTCACGATCTTAATCGCAGCAGCTCCGAATGTGCGGCGTCAAGGGATGGGTAAGCTTAATGTACCCGGTTGAGTTCATTCAAGTGGCAGTTTGTTTAGCACAAAAACTCACACCTGGCTATGATAGTCTATTAAGTATATTGGATCCAAAACTAACATACGAATTGCTAAAGAATAGTGGTCAACTGCTCAGAAACCGGTTTGAACAAGTCCAATTGAAGGATGCAAAAGTTGTGAGATAGGGAAAAGTCTGAATATCAGCATAACTTTTGTGTAAACATACTGGGGCACTTTACTAAAACCTGCGCCAGTTTTCTGTCGGACGTTTTTCTAGGAGCAAACTGCTTGCACGTGTCATTTAAGAAGTGTCGGTGCCACATTTGTGTTGCATGTGACCATTTTGTGGTGCGGCTGCAATATTCTTCATGCGCCACAAATTAGGGGCTTTCAGGCGGACCGTGCACAGATTTATCATGCAAAGTCCGACAGAAGTGGTGTTCACCCCATGTTTAGCTCCATCAAAAAAATAGTGGTGGACTCTGTTGGAGCAGTACAGGTGACGCCAGATTTATGAAGAATGAGAAAACATGAACTGGCGCCCACCCTGCCTACTACACAGGCAAACTGCACCTAGTACACACTGCACTGTTCTTAGTAAATGTCCCCAGTAAGTCACCTTAAGTCCCTCTGTCCCTAACTTTGCAGGGATAAATATGGCCTCCGCACAAATCTGTACTAAAACATATCCAACTATCCTTACGCTCTATATACCCTCAATTTGCAGATGTGTTGCCGCAGCACAACTCTGCCCCAGTGAATTCTGACTATACTGTTAGTGTAACTAATAGATGAAAGATGATCATCACACAAATGCAGTATTTGACCTATAACCAATTACCGTATAATTTCCAAAATTGATAATTGTATTCATATAAGGAGTTATATCACACATTTCTTAATTTAACTATTGGCATGTTATATAGAAACCTCCAGTCAGAGTGTCAGTTTTCCTTTATTTATTGATGTAGTTTCTCTATTAAAACATGAAACAATTGTATTATGGTAATTCCTCTGAGAGCTTAATAGGCCTCAAGTCAGATCTGATATTTATCTAATATTCTGAATATTGAGTCAGTGTGATTTAATTCCTAGAAATACAGACAGTTCTCTGAAAGACTAAACTGGAGTATTGAACACTGGGAAAAAAACACCTAAAGCCAAATTCAGCCTAAAAGAAGGGAAAGCCACATAATACAATGCATTAAACCTGAGGTCGTTTTTATAATATGTGATGGAATTAAAAGTTATGTCCTCATTTTATTCTTCTTTGAATTTCTTGAAGTTTTTCCATTTACAAACTATACCCCACCACCCTAAAACCCTCCCCCCAGTTTTCTTGTCCATACCGAAAAGCAATGACATATATATCTACTCGTGTAGAAGCGGAGTTTTTTCAGCACAAAAAATGTGCTGAAAAACGTCCCTCGGGTTATATAGAGTTTATATACAAAACCCACTTTAAAAATGTATATGCTCACCCTCCATCGGCCCCGATGCTCCATGCGGCTCCCGATGTCCCCGATGTTGCGCGTCCCATATACTTTCTTCCCCAAGGCTTCCTCTTCTTTCTTCTGTACATGGACCATGTTTTCTTCCTGGCCGGCGCTACTATGAGTCAGCCGCGCCGGATCATAGTATGTGCCTGCTGTTAAGGAAAAACATGAAAGAAGAAAGAGAAGAGCGAGGAAGAAGAGAAGAACGGGGCGTGACTACCATCGGGCGGACATCAGGTGAAGCCCGCGCTGACATGGGGGATGCCACGCGCGACATCGGAGGGGAGATATATAAGTTATTTTTTTTATTAGTGCTGGGGGTGCAGGCTGTTCTATATGGCGTTATACTATGGGGCTGGTGCTGTAATACTACTGGGTGCGGCGGCTGTATACTACTACTAGGGGCTGGCTGGTCTGTATACTACTAGGGTGCTGAGTGTTCATGGGACTGGCGACTATATACTACTTGGGGCCGCTGCTATACACGGGGGGGCTTTGACAAGCATTTCCCACCTCGGCTGTATACTCGAGTCATAGTTTTTCCCAGTTTTGGGGTAAAATTAGGGTCTCGGCTTATACTCGGAGTCGGCTTAGATCGAGTATAACGTGTATATCAGGATCAGAAATCAAAGCACTTTATACACCCCTGGCCCCTAAGCGATAAATGGAACCGGGTGGAGAGAGTGCCAGAGGTTCTATTAGCGAGATTTTAGGGCTCCGCCGCTTGTGGACATTTTATGGGGGGAGCACTGCTGGGACAATATATTAATGGGGGAGCTGCTGGACATTAATTAAGGGGGCCCTGCTTTGGACATTATGTCTGGGGGAGCACTGCTAGGGGCAATATATTAGTGGGAGCACTGCTGGGGACATTATTAATGAGGGGCCCTGCTTTGGACATTTATGGGGGGGGGGCATGGTGTGGCAATTCTAAACGGGAGGGAACAATGCTGGGGAATTAATATATGAAGGGGGGGTAGCACTGCTGGGGGCATTAGTTAATGAAGGTGCTCTGCTTTGACATTTTCTTATGTTTGTTACACAGCAAACAAGCCCTTATGCAGTCTCTGTAAACAAAAAATAAAAATGTTAACACAATATAGACAAACTCCTGACAATGAGATGACACTTCCTATTTGGATTTCAGCAAAAAAAAAAAAGAAGATAAGAAGAAGGTGACTGACAAAACAAATTGCTGAGCTGACGTTGAAGAAATTGCTCTCTCAAAATGACTCCAATATTAAACTTTAAACAATGGGAGGTATGGTAAAGAAGCAACAAAACTATTTGTAACATGAGAATTAAAGTAGCACGCGTGCGCTGTGTCGTCAATCCTATCAATCATAAATCTGCAAGATTCCATATCCAATATTGAGGGAGTGTAGAGAAGAAATTCTGTGAGCCGACGTTTAAAGGATTAGGTAAATTAATTTAAAATATTTCCAGCCTTATTGTTTCCGAGCTCTCCTGGGCATTCCTATGTCAATGCAAATGCAGCAACTCTTTATCAATTATGTATCACTACTGTCCTGAGAGTTTATAAGCTGCATATGATATATATTTTTTGTAAAATTTTACTCATTATATTCTGGTTTTCCAATTTTTGGCAGGTCTGAGGACTGTCTTCTGATCTGAGATTTTGTACCTTTTTATGCCTCTCTGTATTGACCCAGCTCTACTTATTCTTCAGTGTTATTTGTTGGTGAGTTTTGTTTTTGTTTCTCCTTGCATTTTGGAAGTAGGAAGGGAATGGATGTCACCCAGGTACTGGCCACTTGGCTAAGCTGACCCGGTAAGTAGGCAGGGGACAGTTTTGGGGGACTCAGTTTAGGGCCACTGTGGCTGTCTTCCTTCACGGAGTTTCAGAGTCCTCATAACACGCATATTACTTATTAAATTGATAGAGGGGCTGTGGAGTAAAATGCAGGCTTCTAGGGTCATAGTGATCTCCCAGCACATTTCTGTATGGAGCAGGCCCACTAAGTGAATACAGAAGATTTTACGGGTTTTCCCATGAAAGAAAAGTTCTCAAATTATACCCCCCTATGATGTTTACACACTAAAGATCATTTTTAACCCCGTACTTTACAATTTTACTCAGTTTTTTTAATATTTTACTCCTATCACTCAGTGGTGCGTGCAAAATTCCAGGTGTGTGGGTGGGGGTCTTCTAGCAGAGACACTTCTGATCCCCCTGTTCTATGAGATGCTTGTGCTGACAATATGCTTGATTTTTCAGGTCCATGGTTTATTACAACTTTCATTTACTCTGAACATCTGAGAGATTCATGATGTAATAAAACACAAATACACCTGCAATTACCTTAACACACATTGTCCAGCTTCTGCTATATGCCCCTTCCCCTGCTATAACGACCTTATCTTGTCTGTAGCTTGTATAGTATGTCTTTGCATGCTGCTCTTACGGTCATTGTTTTGTGGTCTAAGCTTGTCTGTGATGGAGGGAGAGGGTCAGAGACACTGCATTGTGCAGAGAGGAGAAGCTATTCATGAGAAAATGAAAGAAGGTTTTTGGTTGGATCCTGGGATCCAAAATTGTACATATTTGATTGAGACAGGTTGGAATTATATCTAAAATGTTGGATTTTTTGTTAGTTAATGACAGTAAATTGGAAGTGTGTGTTATTTTGTTGTCTTGAGTACATATAAGAAACTTATCCTCGTGGGAATACCCCTTTAATTTAATAATCTAATATAACTCCATTAGCATCACTAGATTAGAATCATATCATGTGATAGTGTACCATAACCACTGTGTAGCACTGCCTCTGAATAACATTACATAGAGTGATGGCCTGTAATGTTGGAACGTTGTAATTTCTAATATTTCTAATTTATTTCTGCGGAAAGAGTGGTCCATAGAGTATAAATGTTTGAAATTTATTCTTGTATTGTAGGGTCCGGTAATGCTTGTTAAGATATTACGCATGAGTGATAGAAGTTTTATGGGAGGGGCAAACTAAACTTTGTGTATTGGGGTCCAAGTCTTTATCTACATAAATGCCGAACAACCACGATGCTAGCTAATCATTTCATCAATGTAACTAATAGATAAAGGAAAATATTAATTGCCTCTCAAAAAGAATCTCTTAATTTTCAAATACTTCATTCTATTGAAGAACACAACATGTATCAGAAATAGAAGTGAAACCCACAACACGTGAATCAGGTCTTGTGTTTTGCAATTGAGTTATATAACCAAGAGCCTGCGTATTGTGCTGGCTGACTTGTCGATAGAATTGCTTACAATTAGCTAAATCACTTCATTACTCAATGGTCGCAGCTACAACCCGTGATTTGAATGAGTCATATTTTAAAAGAGTCAAATCCAACTTGGCGTAACTTCAACCAAAAAAAAATGGTATGGATTCAGAATTTTTTTTTTTCCCACTTTTTTTCAATCTTTAATTTAAAAAAAAGAACCAATAACAAAAACTTTACAAATTCCAACACCAACATTGTGAGTATGGCAATAGCCGTGCCGACCATAGGTTTCCTAGACAAAGAACCAATACTGCAAAGACACTGAGGAAAATCTTTATGAAAGTTTCCTGTACACTTCCCCACCCCATCCAGGAACCCCAGAGGTTCAGTTATATGGGCAGTCTCACACACCTGCCCCAATCAATCAAATCTTGGAGGATAACCTCTGTGAGTATTAACTTTACGGTAATGGGCAACAACTTAGTGTTCATAAGAGTTAGGGATAAGAAGCTATTCCAGGCATATTGGGCATATTACTTTACCCGTCCATTCGGGATCCCGGCGGCGCGTTCTCTTGCTGAGGATTCGGGTCTGGCTGGGATCACTAGGCAGTTCCTGCTCCGACGTCCACAGGTTTGACTGAAGTTCATCGTACTGCACTGCACTTCACCGTCTCCTCCGCTGGTGTAGGTACGCGTGTGTCGAGCGGCGTTTTTTCGAATCCCGTTGGGTTTTTTTAAACGGCCCCCCCTCAAGTTCCGTCGCGTGCCATGCCGGCGCCGATGCGTCCACACAATCCGATCACGTGCCCCAAATCCCATGGGCAATTCAGGAAAAAGGCTCAAATCGGAAATATTCGGGTAACACTTCGGGAAAACATGAATGGGCCCTTAGTAAATGACTCCCCAAAGTGTGCAATTGGTCAAGGACTGGAGGATCCTCGTTTTTCCTCCATAGAAAAGCATCAATGAATAGTGGTCCTATTGATTGCCACTCCAAAACAATTTCAACGTTTTTATCATATACTTTACTTTAATGTTTACATATATACATCAATCTAGTATAACTCTTCAGATAAAAAGATATTTGCTTTTATCATAGTGAGTGTTGCAATTTCGAAAAGGTTGACTACACCTACTAGATACAATGGTATAACCCTCACCACTAATGCATTTTAATACCTGCAAGATACAATGGACCTGGAGCACATATCTTTTTCTGAAGAGTTATACTGATGATGTTATATGTCACATTGAAGTAAAGTATATGCTAAAAATGTTGAAATGTTTTGGATGGTCATCAATAGGACCACTATTTCATTGATGCAACATACTTATTGACGGCAGGATACACGTTATGTATGGGTATCCTGGCCCCTTCAATTAAATTACAATCAACCTTATGAGCATAATAGGAGCAAAGTGAAGAAGACTATCTTCATAGTGGTCCATTGCACCAATGTGCTCCTTATAACTCAGGAGACAGACGACCTTTTTTGGGGAATGAACATGGGGAAGTCAAAGTGAAGGTTGAGAATTCCACTACTACTTCAGTTTAACGGTTGTACTCTAGGGCAATCACCATACACATGTAGAACCGTGTGACATCACATGACCAGTTTATAATAACGATCCGTGCACATGTGTTACATCACATGACCAGATTTATAAGGGCCAGTGCACATGTGGTGACAATCCACATGACCCGATTTATGGAGCCGTGCCCATGTGTGACATCAATGACCGGGATTAACAATCCCTGCTCCCGTGTGAACTCACATGACCATGGACTGGTGTTTATTTACAGGAGTACCAATGAAGCTTCCTATAGCATGACCGCAAGAAGAGATCTGAAACTGGGAGGAATTGATAAGTAAAAAGGAAAATGTAATAAAGTTCTTTATTACAAGACATATTAGATTATTTGCCTGAGATGGGCCTGAACTTGACAACCCCTTTAATTATTTTATTTTACATCTACCATCACCAAAGGGCCATATCTGATGAGAACATTCCCTTTCATTAATCCTGCACCATTTTGTCTCAGTTGAGCTTTTCTGTGAGATCCATTGAAATAGTAATAACCTCCAACTGTTGCAAGCAACCAAATACACAACTTATGTCAGTTCCATCGCAGGCCTACCGATGCCTCCCAGAACCCCTACAGTCAGCAGATTTCTGTATTACGACAGATGACAATCGTATTCCTCAGCGATAGGCAGCTTCATAAAAATATCATATCACAAATTCAATTGTGCATTCCTGATGGGTTGTTTAATGAGACAATGGACTCATCGCATTTTGTACACTTCAGAGCATGAAAAGCACAATAAATAGAACAGTGGATTTCTGATGACAATAATAGCATAAAAAATCATACCAAGAGAACAATAAAAAGCAATGTCCAGATTTTAGCCCAGAGCCTAAAAAACCTCTTGCCTCTTAAAGAAAATCTTACCTTGAGAATGCTGTAAGGACACTGAATGTCCGAAAACGTATCTGGTTTTCATTCCCTGATCCCAGTGGTTAACAGGATAATCGAGATAACAAAATGATAGAGTCTCTAATTCCACTGTATTAACAAAAATACAGAATTTCAACCGTTCACATAGCTTCCAACCTGTCACTATCAGTCCTGGTATTTACATATTTGGCTGCCCCTGGATCCGACCGTAAATCTTCTGACTATGGTCGGAACACTTCCTCTATTTGCATTGCAGGAGGAGGGGGTGAGGTAGGAAGGCAGAAAGCACTACAGACACGACACTTCCTTGTTCATCAGCACTGCATTTTGGGCAGCATGGAGATGACACAGAGCAGCGCTCTGGGCCATATAAGCTCTGTATACAAGAGAAGGGTGTGACTACCAACGCTGACTGTGTTTTAAATTGATTAGATTATGCAGCAGGTGTTATTGTTTGTTCTTATCATCCCTCTCAATGACTCTGTCTCTCTCCCTTTTACTATGTGTCTATGAAGTGTAGATAAACCTGTACCCTGATCATCTAAGCATCATGTCACACACAGCATCTAATAGCACTAGATGGATCGTGAAGTTTAAGGCTAAGAATAGTCCCCGCCCCACTCTTGAATATTACACTGGCCATCACTGATAAGAGCCTTAAAAGAGCAAAAACTTAGAGAACGTTCTTTCCATAGACAAACCCCAGTTTCAAACCCTTTCTATGTGTCGCATTCCCTGATCTCTGGCGTGTTTTGTTTCCTGACATGTCCCTGATCCCCGACTGAGCACTGGCCAAAGCCTTTTGTTTGACTTTGGCCTGACTCATCATATTTTCTCTCCCCCTGTTTGTGGTTTAGTAGTCTCCTCTCATCCCTGTAACTTCACCAGTATTCAGTGTAAAGAACGTCACCCACTGCTGGTGGGTATCAATAGGGCAGCAGAATTATTTTTATGATTGAATCCTCCCGGGTCTTCCTGAGAGTGTCTGTACTGTTGGACAATCTTTTAACCTGTATTTTTCAGAAAATTTCAAGGTGCGAAAAGGAAAACATGAATAAAACCCGGGGGTTGGGGGCTACCCTTAAAAATGGCTGTTCCCCTATAGTATAGTAATGCTCGACTTTCCATAAACCTTTAGCAATGATATTGTCTTATTCAATTGTTGACAGTAATTTTCAGAGTCACTTCTTCTGGTTGGTGCAGTGTAGGGGAACTGGTTTGGATAGGTGAAAGGCTATACACTTGGGTCAAGAAGGTCAACTATCTCCATTATGGAAACTTTAGTTGAAGCATACTCACTAAGACTCTGGGAAAGGAATATACAAATAGTTGAAATTCAGCATTCAGCTTTGCGAAATTTGTGGCCATACCGGCATTGATGTCACACACTGGTGCATGGCTCGTTATATATCCTTGGTCATGTGATGGGCACCTTTTACTTATGTAATGGAATGGGCGGATTTTACTAAAAATGACTTTATAAAAATATGGAAATAAGCCACAGTTGTTCCAGCCTAGGTGACTCCAGCTCCGCCATGTGATAAGATATACATGACCCTGCTCTCTTCATTTTAGCCTTTTCCCATCTGATCCAGCCGATCTACAGACAGCAGCTCTGTGTAAGTAAATCTGGTGGTAGATGTCCTTTAAACAATAGACTGTTCTGATTCCTCTTGAATTTTGATGTCAAGTATTGCGGAGCTATTCCATTGGGTAAACTGACTTGTGAATTGAATTGTAGTTGACATGAATTTTTTTCATCTGTTTACCCATTTCCTGATTCTCACTCTTGAGGGTTTACTTTGATTTTTTGATATGCAAACAAAAAAACTCTTGACGAGGTTACAGCTAGGTGGGAATGAAACTTGACAATAGATGATCTGAATATTTCTTTGTTGCAGTGTGATGTACCTAGTTAACATATCAAAAATGATCTACTAAGAGCAAAGCAATTCTATATGGATACAAATTCTGAAGTGCCAATCATTATAGAACGGAAGTATTGTAAAACTTTGTGGAGTAGACTCAAAAAGTTTTATACAGTTCAGATGTAAAGTATAGGAATTTAATAAAAGAAGGTCTGGTGAATTTATACTATAGGAACCGGTTTAAAGGGAACCTGTTACCACAGTTTTGACAAAAGCACAAGTGGTAGGTTCCCAAAGAGCCCTAATAACTAACTGTAATCCTTCTTTTAGCTAAAAATTGTTTCTCCATTTAATCAACATTATAATTTTACCTGGTATCACCGGATATCTATAGCGAGTCGAAGGGGTGACATCATCACAGGTCCTTTAGCCTGTTAACATTAGCAAACTACCGCATTCATGTATATCTGATCACTGATATCACAGTGTGCCTGCATGGAGGCATGGAGAGTAGTAGAAGTCCATGCAGGCATGCTATGATTTTATTGATCAGATATATATGCCTGGGATACAGTTTGCAAATGTTAATAGGCTAAAGAACCTGTGATGATGTCACACAGGTCACATGAAATTATTGGTGAATGCTGAGAAAGGGATGAGATGCTGGATTCAGCCCGAGAAGCCTAAAGGACCTGTGATGATGTCAGCCTGAGGAGGACACGCCCACCTCAACTCGCTATGGAAAACTTGGATACCTGTTAAAATTATAAAGTTGATTATATGGAAAACTGAGGGAAACAATATTTAGCTATAAGAAGGGTGTCAGTTAGTTATTATGGCTCTATGGGAACCCGCCAGTAGCTGTATTTGTGAAAAATGTGGTGACAGGTTCCCATTAATTAGAAACTTTGCCGCTTGCTCTTATTTAATGGGAACCACCATAAGGATTTGGGTTACGGTTGTGTTATTTAATATTGTGGGAGAATATGCAGAAAATTTACTTCTAAATTTCAGAAATAAATGCTTCTATTTTGGATTCCAACTTTCCCAGAGCTATAACTTTTTCAGTTTATAGAAACACATGAGTTATAGAACAAATGTAACTTCCTAATAGAATCATATAGTCTTCCATGCAATGTACTATATTGCAAACTTGGAAGATGGAGAAACCATTGCACCATTTTTTATGGGCTTTGCTTTTAAGGCTTTCACAGTGTGGTCCAAATACCAAGTTCCTTTTTTGATAAAGGGATTTATATGTAGATGATTGGGGAAAAATTCAATTGCCATAGTGCCAGGTTCTTGTAGCAAATCACAAAACCAGAAGGTGTTCCTGTAGCAAAATACAAAGAGCTTCATAAATCATTTCCAAACTGCATCTTCTTCTACATTCAGAGTTTCAGCTGCGGGAAGGTTCATTTCATTTGTCAGATATTTTCTGATGCATGTTTCTATCTCACATGAATGAGCACAGCTCCTGCACTGCTCCTACTTCCTTCTTCATTCACACTACACAGCTACTATGTCAATAGATAATACCAGGAGACAGGAGTGGATTATTCTATTGCCAGTTTGGGTGGTACCGCGGGTCAAAACTTCTAGGGCGCCCATGGCCACCCAAACCGCCCATCAAATTTCATACTGAGAATGCCCTTCATCGTTAAAACTCTCATATATTTGGTCCTGCTCTCAATACACATGTACACAAGAGCCATTTCAGGACCATTGAAAGTTCTACAAAGGGGACATGGCTGCGGGAAGGAAGCAACATGATTAAGCCGTATTATACTGAGCTGTCTGTTGTGAGATAGGAGGGGAGATGGCTGCGGGAAGGAAGCAATATGATTAAGCTGTATTAGACTGAGCTGTGTGTTGTGAGATAGGAGGGAACATGGCTGCAGGAAGGAAACAACATGATTAAGCTGTATTATACTGAGCTGTCTGTTGTGAGATAGGAGGGGAGATGGCTGCGGGAAGGAAGCAATATGATTAAGCTGTATTAGACTGAGCTGTGTGTTGTGAGATAGGAGGGAACATGGCTGCGGGAAGGAAACAACATGATTAAGCTGTATTATACTGAGCTGTCTGTTGTGAGATAGGAGGGGAGATGGCTGCAGGAAGGAAGCAACATGATTAAGCTGTATTATACTGAGCTGTCTGTTGTGAGATAGGAGGGGACATGGCTGCGAGAAGGAAGCAATATGATTAAGCTGTATTAGACTGAGCTGTCTGTTGTGAGATAGGAGGGGAGATGGCTGCAGGAAGGAAGCAATATGATTAAGCTGTATTAGACTGAGCTGTGTGTTGTGAGATAGGAGGAGACATGGCTGCGAGAAGGAAGCAATATGATTAAGCTGTATTAGTCTGAGCTCTCTTTTGTGAGATAGGAGGGGACATGGCTGCGAGAAGGAAGCAACATGATTAAGCTGTATTAGACTGAGCTGTGTGTTGTGAGATAGGAGGGAACATGGCTGCGGGAAGGAAGCAAGATAATTAAGCTGTATTAGACTGAGCTGTCTGTTGTGAGTTTTGGCTAAGCTCAAATACTTTTTTTTTAATAGCCGTTAACTAAATAGATTTAAGGGGGCTTTCCCCTTAAGTATTTCTCATGTCTAATTGTGGTGGAACTGATGGTGATAAATACTCTTAATGAGAAAAACACTTTTAAGCTCATAAACCAAAGTTCACTGTATTATATACAGTCATTTTTTATGCGTCATTGTATCATTAGGCACAATAGCTGTATGGTTTCAGACACTATAATACATTACCCTTAACTAGGGCAGCATATTTTAATAATTCCCTTAAAGAGGTAATATTATTTTATTCCAAAATATCAAAATGTGTTACATTTTTTATGGCGCAGGTTTAATAATTTATCTTTAGCTAACAGAGCCATCTGCTGACAACCCCGGCAGTTTTTGACTACTATGAAAAGGTGCAATAAAAAATTGATCATGCTTTTAGGAAGGCATAACATGTTTCCAGTATAATGGTAGCAGGAGTGTTCAGCACTATCACAGGGAATTAAAGTCATCCTCACCTTGTAGATTTGCAGGTAGAACAGATAACTCATAGGAACTTCCTGCTGCGTAACAGAGATCGTCTGATCTGCAGAGTCTAAATTGTTCCCACAGAAGCCATTTTCAAGCCACATTAAAAATAAAAGCTTAATACTGTATTTCCCCTTTGGGTTTACAATAAAGCACATCTGTCAAAGGCAATGAAATTAAAACAGGAGCCAGGAGCATTGCTTATGGTAGGAAAGGCTTAAGACTCCGAAACGTATAACTCGGGAATGAGCAGATGATTCTTCAACATTCATACCTGGGGTTGTTAGCGATAATAAAATGTCTCATAAAATATAATGGTACGATTAAATAACAACAATATTGCTGTCTAATCTTAGACATTGACACAGATGACGGATTTATTGTGATACAGTACCCAGAATAATGAGTCTTTTATGTATATTAAATTTATCCATGAATTCTCCTCTTCTTGTAGAGTTATCCAGCGCTCGGAGATGCTATTTTAGTTTACACGTGACTATCCTGCTCAAAAATGATATACAATCCAGTATTTACAGGGAATCTCATCTTTTAAATTGCACCAGACTAGTTTTTCTGGGAGTTACAGATACAGGAAAAGACATAGGGGCTTATTTACTAGGGGTCTGCAGATCGCAATTCTGTCAGACTTCCCGACATTTTTGGGATTTGCGCCGCTGTGACAGGTATTTAGCAGGGGATTGTGTCGCATGCGATCGGATTTTGGCGCAGCTGTGTCAGCTTTCATGTGACAGATATCGGGGGATCCGACTGATTCAGATTGAGCGCAGGATTTAATATTCAAATTGTGTCGCAAGACAATGCACTTACATGCACCAGGAAGAAGAAGGTGAACTCCGGCGGACCTGAGCGTGGAAGCGGCACATGCAGGATATCGGGGGCACAATCTTTGTGAATCCCCAGTCGGACAATGCACTTTCGGGGATTGTGCAGGACGGGAAACTAAAAGTGCCCCAGGGGCAGATGTATCTTTTTTTTTTTGCATTTTTTTGATTTGCACATTTTCGCACTGGTTTTCCTGCTTTGCACATAGTTTATCTCTGAAAGGTGCCTGTCGGCATATGTTGCGTCAAAAATTGTGATAAATTCAGAAACTGTGTAAAAATTTGTGAAAAGATTGCAAGACATAAAATTGGTAATGTGAGATGCAGATAATGATACAAATTCCTCCTTCTTTAACTGCCTGTATCTCCTGTTTTGTAGCTCACAGAACCACAAGCAAATTAAGCATGATGAAGAGGTTCTGTGGAGCCCAAGGTGGGTATCTGAATTGACTCTCTCCCTCCATCATCTAAAAGTGACTTATCTAAGGTAAAAAGTGACTCTTCTCTGCTGATTCGCATAAGTCTTTTTATAGATAACCAGGTGAATAGAGAGAACTCAGAAAGCATATTTTATATCCTAGTTTTGGGGGCTGGTAGTTTAGTGGTGTAAAAGCTTCTGACGGGTTCCCTTAAGAGTTAATAGCATAATATCCAATAATAACCTGAAAAGCATCATGTGAATCAGACATTGAATTTATAGAGTAGATGTCAGCTGTGCTGATATCTCTGTTGTTTGAGATACTTAACCAATATTCACCAAAAAACAAATAATGTGTGGAGGATTAATTCTTTTTGTTTGCTCGGTAAAGACTCTTATGAGTCACACTGCCGCTGTTTATGCTGGCTGAACTTGATCTAGTTCACATTGATACCCAGGAGTGCTACAGAAACCTCATCAGCACCAGCTCTGTAACCCTCTATATTGTGGATGTTACTTAATTGATTCCATTACTACTGAGATTTTTTCTAGCCCTCACACAAGAAAACATTGGGGCACATTTACTAAGGGTCCATCGGACACATTTCCGTCGGGTTTCCTGAATTTTTCTGTTTTGCACTGAATTGCCCCGGGTTTTTTGCACATGCGATCGGATTGTGGCGCATCGGCGCCGGCTTTCATGGGACACAAATCGGGGGGCGTGGCTGTGGGACAACCCAACTGATTCGGACAAACCGCGGAATTTAAAAAGCAAATTGTGTCGCAAGATCAACACTCACATGCACCGGGAAGAAGAAGGTGAACTCCAGCGGACCTCAGCGGGGGAAGTGACACATGCAGGAAATTGGACTCACGATCTTAATCGCAGCAGCTCCGAATTGGCGGCGTCAAAGGGATGGGTAAGTTAATGTACCCCGTTGAGTTCATTCAAGTGGCAGTTTGTTTTAGCACAAAAACTCCCACCTGGGCGTATGATAGTCTATTAAGTATATTGGATGCCAAAACTAACAATACGAATTGCTAAAGAATAGTGGTCAACTGCATCAGAACCGGTTGAACAAGTCCAATTGAAGGATGCAAAAGTGTTGGAGATAGGGAAAAGTCTGAATATCAGCATAACTTTGTGTAAACATACTGGGGCACATTTACTAAGAGACCTGCGCCAGTTTTCTGTCGGACCGTTCTTTTAGGAGCAAACTGCTTGCACGTGTATTTAAGAAGTGTCTGTGCCACATTTGTGTTGCATGTGACCATTTTGTGGTGCGGCTGCAATATTCTTCATGCGACACAAATTAGGGGGCTTTCAGGCGGACCGTGCACCAGATTTATCATGCAAAGTCCGACAGAATTGTGTTGCACCCCATGTTATAGCTCCATCAAAAAATAGTGGTGGACTCTGTTGGAGCAGTACAGGTGACGCCAGATTTATGAAGAATGAGAAAACCTGAATCTGGCGCCCCCTGCCTACTACACAGGCAAACTGCACCTAGTACACACTGCACTGTTCTTAGTAAATGTGCCCCAGTAAGTCACCTTAAGTCCCCTCTGTACCCTAACTTTGCAGGGAGATAAATATGGCCTCCGCACAAATCTGTACTAAAACATATCCAACCATCCTTACGCTCTATACCCTCAATTTGCCAACGTGTTGCCGCAGCACAACTCTGCTCCCAAGTTGAATTCTGACTATACTGTTAGTGTAACTAATAGATGAAAGATGGTCATCACACAAATGCAGTATTTGACCAATGATAACCAATTACAGTATAATTTCCAAAATTGATAATTGTGATTCATATAAGGAGTTATATCACACATTTCTTAATTTAACTATTGGCATTGTTATATAGAAACCTCCAGTGCAGAGTGTCAGGTTTTCCTTTATTTTATTGGATGTAGTTTCTCTATTAAAACATGAAACAATTGTATTATGGTAATTCCTCTGAAGACTTAATAGGCCTAAATCAGATCTGAATATTGATTCTTATATTCTGAATATTGAGTCAGTGTGATTTATATTCCTAGAAAATACAGACAGTTACTCTGAAAGTACTAAACTGGCTTTATTGAATAGTGAGTATTGAACAACTGGGAAAAAAAACACTAAAGCCAAAATTCAGCCTAAAAGAAGGGAAAGCACAATAACACAATGCATTAAACCTGAGGTTGTTTTATAATATGTGATGGAAGTTAAAAGTTATGTCCTCATTTTATTCCTTCTTTGAATTTCTTGAAGTTTTTCCATTTACAAACTAATACCCACCACCCTAAACCCTCCCCCCAGTTTTCTTGTCCATACAGAAAAGCAATGACATATATATACTCGTGTAGAAGCGGAGTTTTTCAGCACAAAAAATGTGCTGAAAAACGTCCCCTCGGGTTATATAGGAGTTTATTACAAAACCCACTTTAAAAAATGTATATGCTCACCCTCCAGCGGCCCGATGCTCCATGCGGCTCCCCGATGTCCCCGATGTTGGCGCATCCCATATACTTTCTTCCCCAAGGCTCCTCTTCTATCTTCTGTCATGGACCATGTTTTCTTCCTGGCCGGCGCATACTATGACGTCAGCAGCGGCCGGGTCATAGTATGCGCCTGCTGGAAGAAAACATGAAAGAAGAAAGAAGAAGAGCAGCAGCGAAGAAAGAAGACGAGGCGCGACTACATCAGGGACATCAGGGAGCCGCACTGACATGGGGGAGCCACGCCGACATCGGAGGGTGAGTATACAAGTTTTTTTTTTTTTAAGTACTGGGGGGTGCAGGCTGTATACTACTAGGGGCTGGCTGTATACTACTGGGGGCTGGCTGGCTGTATACTACTAGGGGCTGGCTGGCTGTATACTACTAGGGGCTGGCTGGCTGTATACTACTGGGAGCTGGCTGACTATATACTACTTGGGGCTCGCTGGCTATATACTGGGGGGGCTTTGACCAATGCATTTCCCACCCTCGGCTTATACTCGAGTCAATAGTTTTTCCCAGTTTTGGTGGTAAAATTAGGGGTCTCGGCTTATACTCGGGTCGGCTTAGACTCGAGTATATACGGTATATCAGGATCAGGAAATCAAAGCACTTTTATACACCCCTGCCCCTAAAGCGATAAATGGAATCCGGGTGAAGAGGAGTGCCAGAGGTTTCTAGCGAGATTTTTAGGGCTCCGCCGCTGTGGACATTTTATGGGGGGAGCACTGCTGGGGACAATATATTAATGGGGGAGCACTGCTGGGGACATTTAATTAAGGGGGCCCTGCTTTGGACATTTTATGGGGGGAGCACTGCTAGGGGCAATATATTAATGGGGGAGCACTGCTGGGGACATTTAATTAATGAAGGGGGCCCTGCTTTGGACATTTTATGGGGGGGGGGGCATGGCTGTGGACATTCTATGGGGGGAACAATGCTGGGGACATTATAATAATGGGGGAGCACTGCTGGGGGCATTTAGTTAATGAAGGGGGCTCTGCTTAGGACATTTCATTATGTTTGTTACACAGCAAACAAGCCCTTATGCAGCTCTGTAAACAAAAAAATAAAAATGTTAGAACAACTATAGACAACTCCTGACAATGATGATGACAACTTCCTATTTGTGATTCAAGCAAAAAAAAAAAAAAAGAAGATACAGAAGAAGGTGACTGCAACACAAATTGCTGAGCTTTGAAGAAAATTGCTTCTCAAAATGACTTCAATATATGAAACTTTAACAACTGGAGGTATGCTGTAAAGAAGCAACAAACTATTTGTAACATGAGAATATAAAGAGCAGCGGTGCGCTGTCGTCAATCCTATCAAGTCCATAAATCTGAAATTCCATATCCAATAAGAAGTGCTTAGAGAAGAAATTCTGTGAAGCGACTTTTAAAAGGATTAGGTAAATTGAATTTACAAATATTTCCAGCCTTACTTGTGTTCAGACGCTCTCCTGGGCATTCCTATGTCAATGCAAATGCAGCAACTCTTTATCAATATTGTACACTACTGTCCTGAGAGTTATAAGCTCTATGTGTATATATTATTTTTTTAAAATTTTTACCAGTATATTCTGGTTTTCCAATTTTTGGCTATTGTTCTGAGACTGTCCTTCTGTATCTGAGATTTTGTACCTTTTATGCCATCTCTGTTTTGACCCGCTCTACTTATTCTTCAGTGTTATTTGTTTGTGAGTTTTGTTTTGTTTTCGCATTTTGGAGTAGGAAGGGAATGTCACCCAGGTACTGGCCACTGGCTAGAGCTGACCCGGTAAGTAGGCAGGTGACAGTTTGGGGCACTCAGTTTAGGGCTCACTGTGCTGTCTGTCCTTCCGGAGTTCAGAGTCCTCATAACAAGCATATTACTATTAAATTGAGTAAGAGGGGCTGTGGAGTAAAATGCAGCTTCTAGGGTCATAGTGATCTCCCAGCACATGTCTGTATGGAGCAGACCACTAAGTGATACAGAAGATTTTAAAGGGGTTTGCCCATGAAAGAAAGTTCTCAAATTATAACCCCCTAGTGATGTTTACACAATAAAGATCATTTTTAACCCCCTTACTTTACAATTTTACTCAGTTTGTTTTAATATTTTAGCTCCTATCACTCAGTGGTCAGTGCAAAATTCCAGTGTGTGGGCAGGGTCTTTCTAAGCAGACACTTCATGATCCCCCTGTGCTATGACATGCTGTGTGCTGACAATATGCTTAGATTTTTCAGGGTCCAGGGTTTATCTACACTTTCATTTAGCTTCTGAACATCTGAGAGATTCATGAAATGTATAAAACACAAAATGACACTCTGATAATTTACCTATAACACACATTGTCAGCTCTGCTATATACCTCCTTCCCCTGCTATAAAGACCTTATCTTGTCTGTAGCTTGTATAGTATGTCTGTGCATGCTGCTGCTTACTGGCAGTGTTTGTGTCTACGCTTGTCTGCTTGTCTTGTGATGGAGGGAGAGGGTCAGAGAGTGCATTGTGCAGACAGGAGAAGCTATTAATGAGAAAAATCTGCCCTGTCCGACCATAGAAGATAGAAGGTTTTTGGTTGGATCTGGGGACAACCAAAACTGTGCACACTAGGACTGATTGAGACAGGTTGGAATTATATCTGTGAAATGCTGGATTTTTTGGTTAGTTAATGACTGTGAATTGCAGAGTGTGTTATTTTGTTGTCCTGAGTACATAAGAAACTTGTCCTCGTGGGAACACCCTTTTAATCCATTAGCATCACTAGATTAGAATCATATCATGTGATAGTGTACCATAACCACTGTGTAGAACTGCCATCTGAATATCATTACATAGAGCTGATCCACTGTAATGTAGGAAAAATTGTCATTTCTAACATATTTCTAATTTATTTCAGAGGAAAAAGGGGTCAATAGATATAAATGTTGGGATTGGTGCCCCAATTTTGATAAGACCCCTGATTCAAGGTAATGCTGGTTAAAAATAGGTACCATTGAGTGTGAGTAGAAGTTTCATGGTAGGGGCAAGCTGAACTTTTGTATTGGGGTCCAAGAGTCTTTATCTACATCAATGCAGAACAAACCACGATGACTAGCTAATCATTTCATCAATGTAACTATAAGATAAAGGAAAATATTAATTGCCTCTCAAAAAGAATCTACTTAATTTTAAAATACTTCATTCTATTGAAGAACACAACAATGTATCAGAAATAGAAGTGAAACCCACACACGTGAATCAGGTCTTGTGTTTGCAATTGAGTTATATAACCAAGAGCCTGCGTATTGTGCTGACTTGTCGTAGGAATTGCTTACAATGAGCTTAATCACTTCATTAACTCAATGGTCTCAGCTACAACCCTGTGATGTTGAGATGAGTCATATTTTAAAAAGAGTCAAATCCAACTTGCGTAAACTTCACCAAAAAAAAATGGTATGGATTCAGGAATTTTTTTTCCCACTTTTTTCAATCTTTAATTTAAAAAAAAGAACAATAACAAAAACTTTACAAATACAACACCAAGCATTGTGGTATGGCAATAGCGTGCCGACCATAGGTTCCTAGTACAAAGAACCAATAATGCAAAGAGCAGCTGAGGAAATCTTTATGATAAGTGTCCTTGTACACTTCCACCCCATCCAGGAACCCCAAGAGGTTCAGTAGTATGGGAAGTCTCACACCACCTGGCCCAAATCAGATCAAATCTTGGAGGATAACCTCTGTGAGTATTAACTTTACGGTAATGGGCAACAAACTTAGTGTTCATAAGAAGTAGGGATAAAGCTATTCAGAGGCATATTAGGGCAGATTTACTTACCCGGTCCATTCGGGATCCGGCGGCGCGTTCTCTGCTGAGGATTCGGGTCTGGCTGGGATTCACTAAGGCAGTTCCTCCGACGTCCACCAGGTGGACTGAAGTTCATCGGAATGCACTGAACTTCACCGTCCTCCGCTGGGTGCAGGTAAGCGTGTGTCGAGCGGCGGTTTTTCTGAATCCGTTGGGTTTTTTTACGGCCACGCCCCTCAATTTCCGTCGCGTGCATGCCGGCGCCGATGCGCCACAATCCGATCACGTGCACCAAAATCCCAGGGCAATTCAGGAAAAAGCGGCTCAAATCGGAAATATTCGGGTAACACGTCGGGAAAACATGAATCGGGCCCTTAGTAAATGACCCCCAAAGTGTGCAATTGGTCAAGGACTGGAGGATCTCGTTTTCCTCCTAGAAAAAGCATCAATGAATAGTGTCCTATTGATTGACCATCCAAAACAATTTCAACGTTTTTATCATATACTTTACTTTAATGTTTACATATATACATCAATCATAGTATAACTCTTCAGATAAAAAGATATTTGCTTTTTATCATAAGTGAGTGTTGCAAGTTCAGAAAAAGGTGACTACACTAACTATATACAATGTATACACTCACTGAATGAATTTAATACCTGCAAGCTACAATGTACCTGGAAGCACATATCTTTTTATCTGAAGAGTTATACTATGATTGATGTATATATGTAAACATTGAAGTAAAGTATATGATAAAAATGTTGAAATTGTTTTGGATGGTCAATCAATAGGACACTATTCATTGATGCAACAAACTTATTGACCAGGATACACTTTAGTGTATGGGTATCCTGCCCCTTCCATTAAATTACAATCACCTTATGAGCATAATAGAGAGCAAAGTGGAAGAAGACTATGTCATAGTGGCCATGCACCAATGTGCTCCTTATACTCAGGAGACAGACCTTTTTTGGGGAATGAACATGGGGGAAGTCAAAGTGAAGGTTGAGAAATTCCACTACTTCAGATTAGAACGGTTGTACTCTAGGGCATCACCATACACAATGTAGAACCGTGTGACATCACATGACCAGGTTTATAACGAGCCGTGCACATGTGTGACATCACATGACCAGATTTATAAGGAGCCGTGCACATGTGTGACATCACATGACCCGATTTATAAGGAGCCGTGCACATGTGTGACATCACATGACCAGGGATATAACAATCCCTGCTCCCGTGTGACATCACATGACCATGGACTGGTGTTTATTTACAGGAAGTAAACAATGAAGCTTCCTATAGAATGACAGCAAGAAGAGATCTAGAAAACTGGGAGGAATTGATAAAGTAAAAAGGAAAATGTAATAAAAGTTCTTTATACAAACAATATTAATTATTTGCTGAGATGTGCCTGAACTTGACAACCCCTTTAATTATTTTATTTTACATCTACCATCTACCAAAGGGCCATAGTCTTGATGAGAACATTCCCTTTCATTAATCCTGCACCATTTTGTCTCAGTTGAGCTTTTTCTGTGAGATTCCATTGGAAATAGTAATAACCTCCAAACTGTTGCAAAGCACCAAATAAACAAACCTTATGTCAGTTCCATCGCAGCCTCCGATGCCTCCCAGAACCCTACAGTCAGCAGATTTCTGATTAAAGACAGATGACAATCGTATTCATCAGCGATAGCATCTTCATAAAAAATATCATTATCACAAAGTGCATATTGTGCATTCCTGGATGTGGTTGGTTTAATGAGACATGGACTCATGCATTTTGTACACTTCAGAGGAATGAAAAGCACAATAATAGAAATAGTGGATTCTGATGGACAATAATAGCATAAAAATCATACCAAGAGGAAAAATAAAAAGCAATGTCCAGAGTTTAGCACAGAGCCTAAAAAAACCTCTTGCCTCTTAAAGAAAATCTTACCTTGAGAATGCTGTAAGGACACTGATGCAGAAACGTATCTTGTTTCATCCCTGATCCCAGTGGTTAACAGGATAATCAGGATAACAAAATGATAGAGTCTCTAATTCACTGTAATTAACAAAAATACAGAATTTCACAGTTCACATAGCTCCAACCTGTCACTATCAGTCCTGATATTTACAATATTTGCTGTCCCTGGATCCGACCGTAAATCTTCTGACTATGCTTGGACAATTCCCTCGAGTTGCATTGCAGGAGGAGGGGGGGAGGGTAGGAGGCAGACAGCACTACAGACATGGACACTTCCTTGTTCATCAGCACATGCATTTTGCAGCATGGAGAGGACACAGGAGCAGCTGCTCTGCAATATAAGCTCTGTATACAAGAGAGGGTGTGACATACCAATGCTGACTGTGTTTTATTGATTAGATGAGGCAGCAGAGAGTGTTATTGTTTCTTATATCCCTCTCATGACTCTGTCTCATCTCCCTTTTACTATGTGTCTAAATGAAAGTGTAGATAAACCTGTACCCTGATCATCTAAGCACATTGTCAGCACACAGCATCTCATAGCACTAGATGGATCGTGAAGTGTAAGCATAAAGAGTCCCCGCCCACACTCTGGAATATTACACTGGCCATCACTGATAAGAGCTAAAAGAGCAATAAAACTTAGTAACATTGCAAAGTAAGGGGCCATAAATGATCTAGTAAACATCACTACGGTATAAAACTTAGAGAACTTTCTTTCATAGACAAACCCCAGTTTCAAACCCTTTCTATGTGTCGCAATTCCCTGATCTGCCGTTTTGTTACCTGACATGTCCTCTGATACCCGACTGAGCACTGGCCAAAGCCATTTTGTTGTGACTTTGGCCTGGACGCATCATGATGTTCTCTCCCCTGACTGTGGTTTAGTCTCCTCTCATCCCTGTACTTCACCGTATTCAGTGTAAAGAACGTCACCCAGCTGCTGGTGGGTATCAAGTAGGCAGCAGATTATTTTTAGGATTGAATCCTCCCGGGTCTTCCTGAAGAAGTGTCTTGTACATGTTGGGAAACTAATCTTTTAAGATGTATTTTCAGAAGAATTTCAAGGTGCGAAAAGGAAAACTATGAATACGGTGCTATCTTAAAAATGGCTGTTCCCCCTATAGTAGAGTAATGCTCGACTTTCCAGAAACCTTATGAAATGATATTGGATAATAGTCAATTGTTGACAGTAAGTTTCAGAGTCACTTCTTCTGGTTGGTGCAGTGTAGGGAACTGGTTTGGATAGGTGAAAGGCTATACACTTGGGTCAAGAAGGTCAATCTATCTCCATTATGGAAACTTTAGTTGAAGGCATACTCAATGAAGACTTCTGGGAAAGGAATATACAAATAAGTTTAAAATGCAGCCATTCATCTTTGCGGAAATTTGTGGCCATACACAGGCAGTGATGTCACACAGGTGCATGGCTCGTTATATATCCTTGGTCATGTGATGTCACACAGGTGCCCAGGGATATAACAAGCCGTGCACCTGTGTGACATCATATGACCAGGGATATATTGAGCCATGCACCTGTGTGACATCACATGACCAAGGATATATAACGAGCCATGCACCTGTGTGACATCACATGACCAGGGATATCATGAGCTGTGCACCTGTGTGACATCACATGACCAGGAACATAACGAGCCATGCATCTGTGTGACATCACATGACCAGGGATATAATGAGCTGTGCACCTGTGTGACATCACATGACCAGTGACTGCTTTCTACCACAGCAAGCAGAGATCTAGAAAAACCATAAAGAATTAATGCAGGAAGCATATAGGAAAATGGTAAAACATTTCATTATACCCACAATAACATTACATTTATTTGCTGGAACTGGACAACCCCTTTAACCCATCGACCACCTTTGCTTTTTTTAAAGGGGACCTACCACCACGATTCTACCTATAAAGGTAGAATAGGCGGTAGGTGGATGAATGGGACGTAAGGCCTCGGCGTCTGCACATGCGCAGTAGCGGCGGCCTCGGAGCTACGGCCGCGCACCCGTAGGCCTTCGTCCTGCGCATGCGCAGAACGCAGGATATTCGCACAAGGGCCCGCACCTACGAGGAGCTGCGCGCCGAAGATTACCTGGTAGGTGGAGGAACAAGGCTACTGGGGTGTGGAGTAGCCGCGACTAGTAGCCTCATGTCCGGCTACTCCACGCCCCAGTAGCCGCTTAAATAAATTAGCATATCAACAGATTAAAGTTTACAAAAGGATAGCCGGGACGTAAGGATTAGCCCAAAAAGGGCTATCCTTACGTCCCATTCATCCACCTACCACCCATTCTACCTTTATAGGTAGAATCGTGGTGGTAGGTCCCCTTTAAAGATATCAGCTGTTATCTAGGGTTCCCAAAGCCTGACCCACATTAATCAGTTGATCATCCAAATGACTTCCGAAGATCTCCTATAATACTCTCTGTCCGTGGTTGTTTAATCAGACATATTCATTTTAATGATAATTCCGTTGTATTTGTATCTGGATAATAAGTAATATGAAGAATCGGAGGCTAAGCTTCCATCCTTGTCCCAGGGGCTCATTACTTCGTGTATTCAATAATGATTTACTCAAGAGTTCCCTGATAAATGAAGAATCTGCATAAGTCATAGAAAAATAATAATTATTGAATTTGCTATGGATTGAAGAAAAATTTACATTTGTTTCATGAAAGTGAAATCCATAAAATTACTTTCCCTAAAGTGCTTTAGTTAATTCCAAACATTCAAATCCTTTTTATGCTTGAGTTACACATTATCTAATTTTTTAATTATTTATTATTTAACCCATTGGGGGTCATTTACTAAGGGCCCGATTCGCATTTTCCCGACGTGTTACCCGAATATTTCCGATTTGCGCCGATTGTACCTGAATTGCCCCGGGATTTTGGCGCACGCGATCGGATTGTGGCGCATCGGCGCCGGCATGCGCATGACGGAAATCGGGGTCCGCGGCCGAACGAAAACCCGACGTATTCGGAAAAACTGCCGCATTTAAAAACCGAAAATGTGTCGCTTGGGAAGCGCTTACCTTCACCTGGTCCAGCTCGGTGTATTCCGGTGCGTTCAGATGATTTTCAGCGCAGCAGCGCCACCTGGTGGACGGCGGAGGAACTATCTTCATAAATCCCGTCTGGACCCGAATCCTGTGCAGAGAACGCGGCGCTGGATCGCGAATGGACCGGGTAAGTAAATCTGCCCCATCGTGGTTGAATTTAGAACATTAGACACAAATAGCTTACCCAATAGGCAGTGGTGGGGGTGTGCTCCAAGCGCTTCATTGACTTTATGGGACCATTTGATGATTAACATTGGGTAGTTTGATCTTGTGATTGGTGAAGGTCCCAGTGGTCATTGAAGGGAACCTGTCAGTTGATTTTACCCTATTAAACCTTCAGGTTGGTAGGCTAGGCTCCATTAACACCTATGGAGCCTGGAGCCCCTCAGGCTCATTTGCATACAGTCTTTCATCCTGGTGGTAGATGCCCTTTAAGAATAAAATACAGCTCATTTCCCCCTGAGACATCAGACAAATATAATACAATAATACCAGACAATGAATTAGAAACAGAAGATTGTCAACAATACAGAACACACCCATTTTTTATTAGCGCATAGAAACACATGTTTTAGTGATCTACTAGTGATTTACTAGTAGTTTTGACCATATACAGTAAATCTGCAGACTGTCCTTACAAATCTACCATTTGTTTTTATGCATTATGAACCAAACATACCTTGAGTGACACTGATGCAGAAACATATGTTGTTTAATCCCTGATCTGAGTGGTTTTGCTCAAAAACAATTAGAGAATTCAGGACCTTGGGAAAGCTGGGTGCAGGCTGGCTGACGTTCATAAACAATTTTACACAGAGCTTCCTGCACTGTCCGGAAGGACTAACCAACCTGAGCTGGATGGCTTTATTATTGGTTTTCAGCAAAACTACTGGGATCAGGGATTAAACAAGATATGTTTCTGCATTAGTGTATCTACAGCATTCACATGGTATGTTTGGTTCCTAACACAGACAGTCCCCTACTTAAGGACACCCGACTTACAGATGACCCCTAGTTAAAGACGGACCCCTCTGCCCACAGTGACCTCCGGTGAAGCTCTCTGGATGTTACTATAGTTCCAGACTGTAATGCTCAGCTGTAAGGTGTCTGTAATGAAGATTTATTGATAATCCTTGGACCCATTAAAGCAAAAAATTTTGAAACTCCAATTGTCACTGAGGCAAAAAATTTTTTGTCTGGAACTACAATTATAAAATATACAGTTTCGACTTGCATACAAATTCAACTTAAGTACAAACATATGGAACCCATCTTGGACTGCCTGTACATAAAAACAAATGGCAGATTTCCTTTAATTAGCAGTGCTCCGAGTGTCGAGGACAAGTAATCGGTGCACGGACGGCCTCATTAACATATGGATTCAAGCGGGAATATTTTGGAAATTACATAATGGACATAAATAATAAAGGTTTATGGGAAACTACGGAGTAATTCTGTACTACATGCTGCCAGTAGATTAGGAAGCTCGGAGGAGGTGATAGACTCCCTTTTATTGGCTCAAGGGGTCCAGGGAAACCCCATTGATGGGCTGTGTATATAAAATAGATATCTAAAATAGAATAATATTAGGTATTTTTATAGAGTTCTTTATCCATCCTTTTCTATTGTAACCACTTTAAGCATTGCTGAGGCCACGGATGATCACTAATAGAAATCCGAGTTTTCCCCCAAATTTTCTGCATGTCTTGTTTTATCACACTAACACATTATCATGTGGACCTCAAGCGAAATGATTCTGCAATCTTGTCAGCATTGAACAAGCCCCGGCACTGTAATTCCTCTAGTCAGTCATTTTACTCTGTTTACTGTGGACGGAACAAGCTTTTTCAAGGTTACATTATGTTGCTCGCAGCGATAGTTAGCACGGAATAATAAAAGAACCCCCCCCCCACTGTGCATATTGTGGGAGATAATTGGTCATTCATAAAACGCTCTCAAATTCAGAGGGACAAGTTCACCAAATATTTTGGTCTGCTTGGTGACACGAATGAAATGGAACATTAATAAAGAGATTATTTTGTACAATGTGGATGTAGTTATAATACTGTGTCTTGTTGGCTTGTATTACACGCGTTTTATGTCTGAATATGATCTAAAAGTGTTTCTGAATGAAGAATATTGGAAGGTATCCAGACGCAGCAAAACTGAACTTGTCAATGTAGTATTTCCTGCCTCTTATCCTGAAAATTGAAATTTATGTTTTTAAAATTCTTTTATAAAATGCATAACCTTAGAGGGAAACTGCTAATTAAATTAACCTACTAAAAATAAATACGTCATATAAAACCTAAGGTACTTTGACCCCTAACATTTGCAGAATATTTCTCATGTTTGTATGTGATTACATAAACCCAAAGCATTCTTCCGAGAGGGAAGAGAAAGAGTAGAAGTCACGGAGACATGCTGTGATTTCATGTGATCAGATGTACACATGGGATAGATTTAGCGAATGTTAGGGACCTTAGATGACATCACCCTGGTCACATGAAGTGATGAATGGTGAGAAGAGGCATTAGGCATAGGGAGGAGCCGATGGGCTTGGCCAAGGAGGCCACACCCCCTCTGACTCCTCATCCCCTCTGGCAATAGGGCTCTATGGGAACCTGTCACTAGCAGCATTTGTTAAAAAACATGGCGACAGGTTCCCTTTAATAACTGTACTTTGGCCCACAGAGGTGTAACTGAAGCTAATTGCGTTCACAAAAACATCTCAAAACTAGTATTAGATATTTTGTTTCGTTATAAGATTATGTTTAGAATGTTATGGGGTTGAAACATTTCTTTAATGGGAATGTAAAGAAAGTTTTGGCCATACAGGGCTGCAGACATTGGGGCTTATTTACTAACATTTTCGACGTTTTCTCTGACGTTTGTGGTGCAAATCCGCACCACTGTGACAGGTATTTAGCATGGGATTGTGTTGCACGCGATTGGATTGTGGCACGGATGCGCCGGTTTACATGCGACAGAAATCGGGGGGCGGACCCTCAGACTATCAGACTGAATCAGACTGAGTGCAGGATTTAACTTTCAAATTGTGTTGCAAGACAATGCACTCACATACACCGGGAAGAAGAAGGTGAACTCTGAGCGGTGGAAGCGACACACGCAGGATCTTGGTGAATCGCGGCACAGTGCATGATCGTCGGACAATGCACTCCGCAGGACCCGGTAAGTAAATGTGCCCCATTGTTCTGTATTAGCCCTGGAGAATTGTGTAGCCATACCTTTGTGTGGGTTATTACCAGTAAAACTGTGAACATCCTTTTATATTACAGGTTGTTGCTGGTGCAGCTACAGTAGTGGTAGTGGTGGAGGAATTTTAATACAGAGACCAAAGGACACAGAAGTGTCCAGAAACAATCCTGGAACATATTTGCACTTTTTACAGCCCTGCTGGTAGACTGCTTTTAAGTCTCCCTATAACTGGTACTCTTCCAGCCCCCTCAGGTAGGGTATGAAATGCCCTTTCTAGAATTCCATCTTTTATGTGAAATTTCATCTGTTTATTTTGCCTGAGATGAGTCAAGTTTAGAGGTTGCACAGTGAGTGTCCCTTCAGCCGCCACTATCTTTCGTTCTATAGTACCAAGAAACATGTTATTGGTGTTATATTAAGATAAGAGTCTCATCTTTCAGATTGCATCATGCTTTTTGTTCTGTGATTAACATAACTGAAGATACTGACAGCTAATTACATAGTTGGAAATGTGAGCTGCAGATAAAGATCCAGTTCCTGTCTACTTCTTTAACTGGCTGTATCTCCGGTTCTGTAGATAACAGAACCACAAACCTGATGTGATCTGAAATATCAGATTTGTATCTCCAATATGACACCAAACGTAAGTGCTAGGTACTATAGAACTGGAGATAGGGGCATCTGAAGTGACAGCCCCCTGCAGCCTCTAAAAGTGACTCATCTCAGGCAAAATATGACTCTTGTCTGCTCATTTTCACATTACTTTGGAGGAGATTTTTTTCATAGGTAAATGGGCAAGATTTCACATTAAAGGGAATGTTAGAAAGGACATGTTACCCCCTACTTGAGTAGGCTGGAAGTTTAGTTGGGCAAAATCTGATAACATGTAATCCCTTCAATATGCCCAAAAAGTCACAAAAACAAATATCACTAATTTTTGATGCCGAAATTCAAGACAACATGCATGATAAATCTCTGTATATGTAATGTCTGTGTGATATACTGCAGCATAGGACGGACTTTCAATCTCCTGCTCTTTCTGACTGTATAAAATATGTTTACATAATTTGCTTATTTGCTTCATACATCCACCTTATTACCTTTCCACTTGGAGGAAAGATATAACACAGAACCTCATGTGCAGTTTCTGCTCCATTAACATGATGCTGCGGGGCACTCTTTAGTTTAATGTAGCTCGATATTAAACACACCTGATAGAAATGGAATTTCCTATAATGAAAAGTAATAATGTTGCAAGTTACAGATTAAGCATGAAAATACAGACCGAGAGAGATAACAGATCATGAGAATGAGGGTCCACAAGATCCATAAATAAGGCGTATACTGGACGACAGAAGGCTGGCTATATACTGGGGGGGGGGGCAGGAGGCAGGCTATTTACTGGAGGACAGGAAGCAGGCTATATACTGGGAGCTGGCTATATACTGGAGAAGGAGGCAGGCTATTTACTGTGGGCTGGCTGACTAGCTATATACTGGTGGCAGGAGGCAGGCTATATACTGGGGGCTGGCTGACTATATACTGCTGGCAGGAGGCAGGCTATATACTGGGGCCTGGCTGACTATCTATATACTGGTGGCAGGGGGCAGGCTTCATAATGGGGCAGGAGGCAGACAATACTGGGGGCAGGAAGCAGGCTATATACTGGGGGCAGATGGAAGGCTATATACTTGGGCCAGATGGAAGGCTATATACTGGGGGGCAGGAGGCAGGCTATATACTGCAGTCTGGCTGGCTATATACTGGGGGGCAGGGGTCTGGTAGATATATACTTGGGGCCAGGGGCTGGCAGGTTATATAATGAGTGGAGTCTGTGACCACCCTAGGCTTATACTCAAGTCAATAGGACTTCCCAGGTTTATGTGTTAAAAATAGGTACCTCGGCTTATACTCGATTGTATACGGTAAATTAAATTAAAGAATTGGTACAAGTTTTTTGTGTCCAATTCCCCTTTTACCTAAAATTGACCTATAATGTAAGACAATCTGACCCGGTAGACGATTCTCCGGTATTAGGAAGGGCCTCCTGCCAACTTCTTTCTACTAGTGGTGAAACAGGTTATCCTTTAAATTTGGAAGTCAATGTCCCCTCCCACTAAATTGAGATGGGTGGAGGAAATGGACCACATTGGAAAAGCTTTGAGTGTGGGACAGGAACTTAGGTGACTCCATCTTTCTGATCTGGCCATTGATGTATCAGTATAAGGGCGTCCCAAGGTCCATTATCTTCTCTCCATGGTTGGAGGGCGTACAACTGACAGGTTGTGAGGAACCTCACACACCTTTCTCCCTCTTCTTTCTCTTTCCCACCATATTTCTAGGTTTTTTCTCTCTAAATGTTTTTATAATTTTGTCTTACTGTTTAATGTTCCTCAAGCGATATTATATTACTGTAAGATTTTATTACTGGGCTGTACCCCGAATATCCTTCCGTCTCTACTGGTTTATTTGCACTAGTACTTTATGCCCATTGCATATAGGATAAGCCAAACTACTGGTCAGACCAAACATTAAAGGACAATGGTAATTGGGTGGATTGTTGTTAAAATACAGGATATGCTTTTGAAAATGAGACAGCAATGAGGTGTCTGGATCACTAGCTCAAAAAATATCAGTCTATGGGAATAAGATTTTTTTTTCCCCAACTATGGGCCATTTGACATCTACTTCATAGACTTTATTCCTTCCTCGATCAACCAGGGGACGATTAAGACTGCCATGGGCCCTGGGCTGTATGATTATTATAGCCCCTACAAGTCTAGTCTACAAGTCTGGAAAAGAGACGACTATGAGGGGACATGATTAATTTATATAAATATATGAATGGTCCATACAAAAAATATGGTGGTAAGTTGTTTCAGATTAAATCAAATCAAAAGACGAGGGGGCACTGTCTCCATCTGGAGAAATCAAGGTTTAATCACCAGAGGCGACAGGGCTTCTTTACTGTGAGAACTGTCAATCTGTGGAATAGCCTGCCTCAGGCGCTGGTCACAGCAGGGGCAGCAGAGAGCTTCAAGAAGGGTCTAGATGCTTTTTGATGGTTATGTTATATAGAATTGTTTCCCCTAAATCCCTTCCTCATGCAATCCCTTCCCTTCCTTGGTTGAACTTGATGGACAAGTGACTTTTTTCAACCGTATAAACTATGATACTATGATACCTCCTACATATGGCACCAGAATCAGCTTCTTGATAAACTGAGGATGTGTCCTTTCTGTGGTTTTAGGACCTTTGAAGGACCTTCATCTGTGTTGAAAGAAGGAACAGATGTACACGGATTTCATGGGTCCAATGAATAGCGTCCAAATAATGACCACAATAGTTACTTTTCAAAACGTATCAACTTTACTTCAAGGCATTAGTTCAATACATTGTCCATTAGCAACTTCATTTGCCCAGTAAAAACATATAATAGCTATGTAGCTGCACATTACTGTTTATATATAGCTTACAACATTGTTTCAACCTTGGATGGCATAAGTCAGCTTCTATTCATACATTTGTACCTTTGTATATTTCTCCGATCTAGCACAATGGAATCATAATATAGATAGGCTTGACTCACATTCCTCGATCCACGGACAGAGACACTACCTCTCCTAGACACCATAGAATGATCTTATGAGCAATGTGACGTTTCGAGGGACACGCCCTCTTCCTCAGACATGTCAAGCTCTCATTCGTTATCACAAGTTATACTATCTATTACCGGAAGTTCCTATGCACGTACTACAATAAGTATATAACATTAAAAACAAATTTCACGGATATCATGGGTGAAGGTCCTCCTGAATATAACATTTGGTGGTTGGTTTTGGTGGTTATGGGCCCCCTAGCATGCTTGGGCCCCGGGCTGCCGCCCGAACTGCTTATGATCCACCACTGGGAACAACACCTAAGAATTATAAGTTGAGTTTGATAAACCTGCATCTTTATTCCTCCTTATCTATTATAATACTAAGATGCGTATGAAAACCTTTAGATTCTTTCAGCACGTTTTAGGGTAAAGGGAAGATTTTATACTAATTTTACAGCAAATTGCTTTTGATATCACACAGTAATCTTATCAGCCGCCACCGTTAGTGTCTGGACCCTGGTATTGAATTTTCTACTTCTTTCTTGCAGAGAATGATTCAGTATACAAAATGATCTTTGTTTCTAAGATATTGAATTTATGGCTGAAACAGAAGGTGTTGATCTTATACATAGGTAAGCGCTTCTTCCCGGGTCCTCATTATTTGGTCAAATAAGTTCTTTGGCACTTGAAATATTTCTTCCATGGAGTTATTAAGATTTCCAATGATGGAAACTCAATTAAATTGAACCTCTGCGACTATTCCATCCAACTATAATTCAATTTTCCACAACTATAGCTTAATACTGTATGCTTATTTTAAGCACTTTTTCTGCTTTGGAGGAACTACTCTGGAGTTCTTTATTATCCAAATCAAGTTTCCTAATTGAACTGTGATTGTGATCAATCACAACGAGTTATACAATCTACAGTCTCCATGGTGATATGTATTAATACTCTATGATTTGCCTCATTCGCTGCTTTGCCTATGGGGGAAAATATGATTTATTTGGCTTATTTTCTCCAGCATTGGGAAGAATTTTAATTTAAAACATGGTTTAACTTGTTTTCTTTAAACATAATTTCACTTCAAATAACTGCGGATGAAACCACTAACCTTTATCAGTGTAAATGAAAATGAAAGAGTAAATTAAAGAAAATCCTTTTATGAGAGTCGTAATTATCAACTTATACAAATTCACTGGAGATGGCATTGTTGTTAAAAAGCATCAATTAAAAAGGTAAAATTTAAAAAAAACTCATAGATCCAGGTACTGTGACTGTGGTAATCTTCTTATATTTGTTATCCATGACCTCCTTTCTTCTAAAATCAACTTTTATGATTATGCTAATAACTCAGAAGAGATCTGGGTGGCATTTCCAGAGCCACTCGATGCTGTAGGGATATAGGGGGAAGTGCTGAGGGAGCCGGTGGGAGGTTGAGACACAGTTTATTCTTCCACAGAGGGCCTCTGGTAACACCCCCAGTAGCCCTTCAGGCTCATTGGGGCACATTTACTAACCCGTCCCGTTACACATCATTACTATGGTAACAGAGCAGGTGTTATGTTACATCATCATTGGGAGCATAAGAGGGAGGAGCTCAGGAGCTAGGAACTCATGGGAGTTGTAGTATCTTGTGGTGGCCATCTTGGAGATAACTCCACCTACTTTAGAAAGCCCACACAATTTTGTAAATCATAAAAATAAAATAATTTAAGCTCGATTTGGTGATGAATGACATTGAGTTTTGTTGTATTCATTTATTTACAGCATTATGGGTTTTTGTATTGGACATTCATATTCTCGGAATCCCTTTTTAACACCTGCAATCGGTTACTAGCTGGGATGAGCGTTGCAGTTTGGTACCTGAACACAAGTTTGAGGTTAAGCTGAACCTGAATGGGTTGGCTCATTCTTAATTGTAACTGACATCCCTTTCGGCACATGGCTGGAATTGCCTGGGGTCATGGGACTGGCTTTAGCTAATTATTGTCCTTGAATCATGAGATGTCATTTACTTAAGAGGAGACCACTGATTGGCTGACCCCCAGCACTTCCGCCTGAGTCGTCCATAAATATTCCTACTAGAGCAGGGTTAGTACAGTTTTTTTGTCTCTTACTTTTTGGCACTCATGCCACAGCCCCAGAGACAAAGTCTTATAGCACAGTGTATTTTTGCAAAGTGATTTAATTGTCTCTCAATTAAAATAAGCTCTTTATTAATGGCCACTAATGTTTCACTAAACTATATTAACAGTAGAAGTGAACACAAGCAATTTTGCGTTCATCTTATTCGATTTCTACCTCATTCACTTTAAAGGAAACCTACCATTTGATTTGATGCATTATGAAGCAAACATACCTTGAGAATGCGGTTGCTACACTGATGCAGGATCATATCTTGGTTAATCCCTGAGCTGAATGGCTTTGTTAAAATTAATTATAACATTCAGGATCTTGGGAAAGCTGGATTGCCTTCAGCCTGCACATTATACTGAGCTTCATGAATTGTCCAGACAGGACTAATCAACTAGAGCTGGATCCCTCCTGGTGAGGGAGGGGGATGATGTGGAGGAGAGGAAGAACACATGAGGAAACAAAGGCATACACCGGCTGCTGCAGCCCCTCCCCTGGGACTCACCACATGCTGCATCTGCTATTAGAACTTGTAACTAGCAAAAAAATCTCATTTCTAGTGACAGGTTTGGTTTAATAGGTTGTCTAGTCACAACATTTATTCCTATACCCAGGATAGGGGATAACTTGCTGATCAGTGGGGGTCCCAGTGGTCCCTTTTTACCCCAACCTGTTGCACCAGCACTGATAGCCCTTGGCTATCTGTTAGAGCCATAGAAATGAATAGAGACGCAGACTCAACTGGCGCTTTTCTGTTCATTTTGGCTACCAGGGGTTATAAAGGACCCCGGTTCTTGTGATCAACAACTTTTCATGTTATCGGCTGGACAATGCTTTTGATTCCTATCCTCCTCCCTCCTTCCTTTTGTTTTCTGCTGGATTTGATCTTGCTTACAAGATGAACAGAAACTCACCAGGTCAGATTACATAGAAGAGAGGAGGAGCGATGAGTGACAGCAGCTCCGCCTCTACCACGTAGCCTGGAGAGGACTGCAAATTTACAGACAGAGACGGTAGAAATGTGCTCTCCAAAAAAAAAAGTTTGTAACAAAGGTGAATATTGCTTTACATAAAACTAAATATTTTAGTGACTGCTCTTAAAAAGTAATAAAATGCTCAGGAACAAACAACAAGAGAAAAAACCAACAAGATGTTCGCTGTCTATTGCAGAACGTTTTGCTGTCAGTTATAAAGCCATCTCTAATCTTTACTGACAAGCATAATGGACAAATAATAATAATTGCACAATCAGTGGCATCATACATTTATGGGTCAGCGCTCCTTCCTGCCTAATGACCCAAAACAAAGCATTTCCGCGTCGTACGTAAGTGAAAAGTGAATACATTAGATCAGAATGTCTCCTGAAACGGTGCCAGGAGTGTTACTAATACTGTGTGTGGCTTGGCTGTTTTCATGCCTTTGTGATTTTTTCTGTCCATTAATTTTTCTAGCATTTAGGTTTAATCCAGTTAGAAGTGATTTAACCTTTCGCTGCATCTTCATATAGATCCAGTGTACACATGCATTTTACACTGAAGTCCTGGTTTAATTACTGACTGAACTTCACTCCAAAACAGACCCTTAAGAGCGACTGGTTCATTGAGTTTATGATAATGTGGTGAAGGAAAATGGTGATAACTTATTATAAATTCTTTAGAAATTAGGCTCGGTTCATATATACTGAACTGCAAGAGTTTCGACTAGAGTCTAGTATTTCTATGGTGAAAAAAGCCAAAACCTTCTAAAAGTTTTTTTTTTCCATAATTCAAATTGATCCCATCTCCTTTATACATAACTTCTAAGGACCCTGGATTCAGTTGTACAATCACAGTTTTTCATCCCTGTCCCGCTGTCCCGGGCTGTTAGGTGATTGCCCCGTTGTGTCCTGCACTAACTGCCGCCTCTTTGCCCCTTCTTCTGGTCCCGACACAATTCATCTGCAGAGCAGTCTAGACATTGGGACAAGGAGGCCACTCAGCTTCCTGCTCAACCTTCCACAGCTTCCACAACCTTCTGTTAAGCCTCTCCGAATCAGCATGGCCAACACAAGGGCCTAGAATGGCCATATCTCTCTGAATCAGGTGACCTCCCATAGTTTTGCCTTGTCTCCAAGAGTCAAAGTGGTTTTTACCAGACAGAAGAGGAGACAATCAGTGGTGGAACTACCCCATGCTGAGGTAAAACGTAACTGTCTCCCATCCTGTCTCTGGGGGGATGATTTTGTCAGTCCTTTGTACTGAAAATAAAGAGCTTTTGCTGAGTGGTTGGTCAACAAATTCGGAAAAATATACCTGTCCTACATTGTTAGAGCAGCCACCTGAGTCGGTCCCAGTGAGACACTGGGGCACATTTACTTACAAGGTCACTCGAGTAAACTAAAAGTGCATTGTCCGTGTATAATGCTGCCTGCGCTTAGATCACTAAGATTGTGCTGAAATCATGAATGTGTTGCTTCCAAGCACTGGTCAAATTTTGCCAACTTTTTTTCGTGGTACATCTTTAACATAGGACGTGCAACACAATTTGAAAGTTAAGTGGACCGTCCGCCTGCACGCCCCCTAATTTCTGTCGCATGGACGCCAGCGCAGCTGTACCGTTTTAGCCATAAAGAACATGCGCAGTCCGACTAAAGTGCAGCGTGCGACCGTTACTAAATGTGTCCCTATGTGTATTCACTGCAGCATGAACTGGTGCCATAGACTTCTCTTGTGGCCCTGAGCTGGCTGCAATATGTACAGACAGATCCTGGCTACAATTACGACGGTGCCAAATCTCCTAGGATACTATGTACAATCTTCTCTGCTCTCCTGCTTTATAACATGCTACCTACAGATAGGACACTATGTAGAAATTACTCAGCACTTCATGCTCTATACCATGTTGACTGCAGAAAGGACACTAAATTCAACCTGCAAAGCTCCTCCTAACATGTCACCTGTAGATAGGACCCAATGTAAATTCTGCTCATCTTCTCCTGCTCTATAACATGCTGCCTGCAGATAGGACACTATGTACAATCTGCTCAGCTCCTCCTGCTCTATAACATGCTGCCTGCAGATAGGACACTATGTACAATCTGCTCATCTTCTCCTGCTCTATAACATACTGCCTGCAGATAGGACACTATGTACAATCTGCTCAGCTCTATCCGTCTTCTCTATAACATGCTGCCTGCAGATAGGACACTATGGGGCACATTTACTAAGGGCCCCGCGGTTGCATTTCCATTGGGTTTCGCAATTTTTTCTGTTTTGCGCTGAATTGTCCCGGTTTTTGGCACACATGATCGGATTGTAGCGCACCGGCGTCGGCTTGCATGCTACACAAATCAGGGGGCGTGGACGTCGGACAACCCGACTGATTCGGAAAAACTGCATAATTTAAAAACCAAATTGTGTCACAAGATCAGCACTCACATGCACCGGGAAGAAGAAGGTGAACTCCGGCAGACCTCAGCGGGGAAGCAACACATGCAGGATATAAGACGCACGATCTTAGTGAATCGCGGCACCTCTGAATCCTCGTTGGACATTCCGGATCAGTGGCGTCCACTGGACGGGTAAGTAAATGTGCCCCAGTGTCCTATCTGTTTTATATCACAGACTGAGTTGACAAATTTAATTTTGTGTTCAATATGACAACCCTAACCTCCTTCTCCCTTTAACCTATTTTTACAGTATTTTGGTCAGAAGATGCGTCTGTGTGTAGGCTCCATGCCTGTGTTTAACTTACAAATACTGATGATTAATACTGAGCAGAACACTGTAATGTGAAAGTGGCTTCAGCCTTGTATAATGTTAAGTGAAAACCCTTTCCCTTGATGGATACTTTTTCAAAGGAACTTGGAATTTGAGCAAACGTGAAAAGCAAGAGTGAGTGGCTGTCACCATTGATATGTGAAATAATACAAAGATGGAGATAACCTGGTGTGATACCCGGACACTACGAACACCGGCTGCAATTCCAAACCAAAGTCAAGATGACAAAATCAAGTGAATTATACATGATATTTTCTTAACTTGCGCTGGGATTGTACAGTCAGCTTCTACTGCCCCAGTGCGAGATGTGAGAATGCTTCATAGTTCATGGAAGGAAAACAAAAATAGCTAAAAAACACCTGGTCGGACATTAGTTATTTTGTACAGTAATATATTGCAAAACTTTTAAGGAGCATAAGGTTTTAATCAAAATCAATTCAAAGCACTCTCATGTAGTATTTCCCTATTTTATAAGGTACAACAATGAATGATAACTTCTCCCAACACAACATAACACCTGCAGGCAGAATGACCAACCAGCACAACAGCTGCTAAGCTAGGCAAAGAGGGGCTCTGGAAACACCCACCAGAGCCTTTCAGGCTCATTATCATAATTATAAAAGTGGATTTTAGAAGGAATTTGGACATGGATAAAAAACATAAGAAAATTACCACAGTCATAGTGCCTGGATCTGAGTAAGTGTCCCTGGTTGACCATGCTGGATTTTGCAGGTAGCTTCCTTTAAAATTTGTATTGTGTTTGGATGTCTAATTGTATTTTTCTTATACAACCATTATATCTATAAGACTCTCTGCCATGTTTCATTCTTCCTCACCTGGCTCCTGTATGTAGCATCCCTGCCGTTTGGTGAGGTGGTCTACCCCACGGCCGTTGTACCTACTCCTACAATGCTTTTGGATTGCTTTGCTCGGGATCCTCTTACCTCATATTCCTGGCATTGGCATAGCTAGGAGAGGCAGGGCCCCATAGCAGGATTCTGAATGGGCTCTCCATCTCACTTAACAAAATATACATATTTGTATACTCACACATCCATGTATATAATGGTGCACATCCTCCATTCAGGTCAGGTCAGATGTGTCTGGTCAGATGACGGGCCCCCAATACTGCAGGCCCCAGAGCAGTTACTATGTCTGCTACCACTGTAGTTACGCCCCTGCATCCTGAGCCTCCTGCTGCTTCATATGAAAGACAACTTTTTTGGTTTCGGTTGATGTGCCCTGCCCTGACCCATGTCTGCCTAACCATGCCTTCTGAGTTTCTAGCATAGACTGAATACTAGGGAACCCCATGCATTTGCTCCAAAGATTAGCTCGAAATCCATAGACTACCAGTGGGTCCACATCAACTACAATAAGACTATAAGCATATATACATTATATAAATGCCATAAAAATGCATAAAAGACAATGATAAGCATTAGAAGAGCATTATCCACATGAAATTGATAAAAGGTGCATATGTTACAATATATAGTATAGGCGATCCCCGACATAAAGAACATCTACCACTAGGATGAAAGACGGTATGCAAATGGGGCTTTCATCCTGGTTGTACATGTCATTTAAGGACATTATGTCCTTAAAGACGACCCCCTAGTTACAGACGGACCTCTCTGCTCACAGTGACCTCTGGTGAAGTCTCTGGATGCTTTACATTAATACCAGGCTGCAATGATCAGCTGTAAGGTGTCTATAATAATGTTTTATAGATAATACTTGTCCCCGTGACAGAATAACATTTTGAAATTCCAATTGTCAGAGGGACAAAAATCTTTTTGGGCTGGGGGTACAATTATAAAATATACAGTTCCAACTTACATACAAATATCAACTTAAGTACAAACCTGAAGAATCTATCTTGTAGGTACCCCCAGGGACTGCCTGTATTTTTCATGAGAAAGGACCTGCATAATCCTTTAGTACTGCGATGAGATGTGTCATCTGTACTCAGGACAGAACCAGATTGGAGACAGCTGGATTTCACTAGAGGGGGATAACGTCAAACAAATCTGAGTGGCTAGCACAATGACTGACCAGTTTCTAGGGCAAGCTGCTGAGATAAATCTACATTTCATGGAAGCATTTTATACCATCATGTAGTTGGACAATTATATTAATATTAAGCAAAGACAATTGTAAGCATCACAAAATGTGAAAAGGTGATTCCTACAAGGTATTGCTGGGGTGTAGGGTAGATTCACACCGGGATATGCGTTGCTTGTGAGTTTCGTTTAGTCTCTGCATCCTTTTTTTTTTCACATTCCATTGTTCCGTTCTTCACTTCCACCAAAAAAATCTGAAGGTTTAACATTGGTTAGAAAACCCAACACCTGGTTCCGGGACAGCCACACGTGACATTTGTGTTGTGTTTACAAATGTAATGCAAACGCCACGTGTGGCCCCACCCTTCCCCAGCATCATCAGTGAAAAACATACTTGTCATCAGTTTTTCTTTTGCTGACCCATGGGGTCATTTATCTTTAGTCACATTTGTACATATTGGGGGTCATTTAGTAAGGGCCTGATTCGCATTTTCCCGACGTGTTACCTGAATATTTCCGATTTGCGCGATTTTCCCTGAATTGCCCCAGGATTTTTGGCGCACGTGATCGGTTTGTGGCGTATCAGCGCTGGCATGCATGTAACGGAAATCGGGGGGCGTGGTCGAACAAAAACCCGACGGATTTGGAAAAACCACCACATTTAAAAAAAAAAAATTGATACTTACATGCACCAGGAAGAGATCAGTGAACTCCGACGCAACTCGGCGGACCTCGGCGCAGCAGCGACACCTGGTGGACCTCGGGCGCAGGACCTTCATGAATCGCCGGAAGACCCGAACGCTCGTCGGAGAAGCCGCCACTGGAACGCGAATGGACCGGGTAAGTAAATGTGGCCCATTGTTCTTTTATTTTTCTGTGTTTTGGATTCTTTTATTTATCTTAGTGGGTGATATATAAGGCAGCTGAGTCTGTGGGTTTTTTGCTTTATTAAAAAGCTGCACAAAAGTCGTGGCTCTTCTGAAACCTCTATTAAAGGGCATCTACCACCAGAACGAAGGACTGTGTGTAAATGAGCCTGTGGGGCTCAAGGCTCCATAGGTGTTAATGGAGCCTGGAGCCCCTCAGGCTAATTTGCATACAGTCTGTCATCCTGGTGGTAGATGTCCTTTAAGTTTTTACAAAGAAACAGTTCTGTCAGCTCACCTGGGACGCAGTGGATTAGTGGAGAAGTGAACTCAAGCTCGGATATCGCCCGCTTCACAGGAGGCACTTAATCAAGGAAAGGGAGGAGGAACTCCGGCTCAAAAGTAAACTTCAATCCAGGTAGGTAAAATCGAAGAGACTTTTATTGAAGATATACAAATAACATGATAAAACGGATTGGCATGGGTAGCGGGAAGGGTCCCTGGAATGCCTACGCGTTTCGGATAAACTTTGTATCCTTATTCATGGCTTATTCATAAGTTTTTCCTACACCTGATAGGGAGTGGTGTTTATTTGTGACTTTTTAACCACAATTCTTGCCAAGATTACAACTTTTTCATAAATTCACATCAGTATTTAGTCAGGTAGAATACTGAAAACTTCTTGTGCGGGTAACTTTGCCAGGCAAGTGGAAAAGTCACAAATTAAGGCGCAAATATAAGAGAGAAAAAAAAAAGAGACAATCCTAAGATAAATGACCCCATAGAATTCTATTGTCTTCTATGAGCTGCATGTGTGAAAAAGTAGGACTGGTTTCAAAAACTTTTTTTTACGGACAATGGATCGGTGGACAACAACTGACATGTAAAATAACCATTGATAACAATGGCTCAGTAAGGCATCCATGAAAATCACTGAACCACAGAAGAGAAAAACAATGGCAGTGTGAAAGAGCGATAACAAACATCAATTAAAGGGAACCTGTCGGCAGAAATTGACCTAATAAACCTTATAATTGTTGTCAAGCAGGTGAACACCTTCTAGATCATGTTTTTTTCATTGCCCGGTTTGGTGGTATCATCCAGAAAATCAACTTTGAAGTCAGATGTAAATTGGGTGTATATAAGTCAAGGAGGCAGAGAGTTTAACACGAAAGTCAAGCTCTCTCCACCTCTAAATGCCCCCTCCCCTGTAAATGCCTTCATGAGATCTGGTTAGTGATGTTTTTGGATGCCGGGACCATTAATTACAGTGAAGGGGGTGTTCTGAGGCAGGGAGCGCTTGACTTCAGTGTTAAACTCTCCGCCTCTGTGACTTTATACAACCAATTTACATCTCACTTCAAAGTTGATATTCCAGGGCTGGGCCATGAAAGTAACATGATGTGGAAGGTGTTCAGCTTCTTGATAACATACTAGTGGCGGTTTATTTGGTCAATTTCTGCTGGCAGGTTCCCTTTAATAGAAAGCTACAAACAAAAAATCGAATTTAAATTGTGAATGAATTGGCTGCAGGTCTTATATTATATTCAGTACTTACATTGAGATGAATAATCTGTCTTCTGGGTGATACTTGTACCGTGTCATTTGACTCCCCGGTAATACTTCAATTGATTGCATAATTTAGATCAATTCATGTAAGAATACTTTAGGCGTCAGATCTGTCCAATAGTATGGCGAGAGTTATGATTTCATCAAATCCATGACACCTAAATTGATGGAAGTGATGGCACTGATTTGATAGAGGATTGATGCAATTTCTCAAGGTTGTACAATTTGGCTAAGTGTAGATTATTATGCATGTCAAGAAAGACTTATGTCTTAAGACATTACTATAGTACTTGCGTCATGTGAACAAAACATAGTGTGAATAAAGTTTCTTTTAAATGGATCAAACTTTTTATCCTAAAGTGGTTTTCTTGGCTCAACTGAAACCCCCTAGGAAGCCTAAGCATGGGAAAATAAAAATACTCGCCCCACTCTGGTTCCCTGTTCCACTGCTGCAGTCCTTGTGCTGTTTTTGTACAGTGTGCTACTATTCACACCGGAAGTAACAGGATCCTACTCACTAGTAAAATCCTGGTACGGTCACTGCTCATCCCAGTCCTGGCTGGGAGCAGCAACACTGGAATGGGGTACCGGGGCAAGTGAGTATATTTCATTGTTTTATTTCCCTATTATGGTTGTGTGGAAAACCCCTTTAATGCAATTTCAAAATTCTAATGAACAGTTATAAGACATATGATAATTAATGCACAGATTATCTGATTTTAACAGAGGTCCTGTATTGCGCAGTGTCAGACTGAGTTTCCTTAGACTGACTGGATAAATTTAATTTGGGATTATACTACTTATCAACCTATTGAAACTATACCCCTAATACTGTGTTAGGCAATAGGCCCATCGGAGGATCCAAAATACTCTGTTCCAAGTGTATCAATCAAGGGAACCTGTCACCCAGAATGTTATTTTTAGCTGGTGACATGTTCAAGGCTCCCTGCCCACACCGTCCAGGGAGTCATGGAAGGGGGGGGTAAGCTCGGGGAGTTCCCGTCTCCTCGATTCTGCTGACATCTCCAGCAGGTGTACGCTTGGGGAGTGAGTAGGGTAAGGAAGAGGATGAGTAAAAAGGAGGAGAGGATGAATCAAAGACATGGGGACTCTGGCCGTTGGAGCTGCACTCACCTACTAATAGTTGGCGTAGCTGGCAGAAAGTGTCCAATATACTTTTAGAAAGTACTGAAATTGCTGGCAAAGACATTTTTAAATTCATCAATGCAAAGGCTTTTGGAACCTGTCACCAGCTAAAAATTACATTCCTGTTGACAGGTTTCCTTTAAGTCACTCTTAAATCAAATAGAGACGGTCCAACATTTAGAAACTCTGTAAGATGTTAACAGTGGCATTAATGCTAAAGAGCGAACTAGAATGGATAACCCCCAAAAAATATTGTCACAACATATTTTTCTCTTTGCTATCCTCCTCAGTTTAGCCTGTGATTCTTCTTTCCTCTCCTGTCCATGTGCTTATTATCTCTGTAGAGCATTTACACAAAAGATACAGGATGTATTCACAGATGGGAGGTTCTGCTGCTCCATGCCCACTCTAGAGGGAGGGGGAAGTCAAGTGATGCTCTCTGTTTATCTATCAGAAGAACCTTGTGCCTGGTCTGTTGTGTGCAAACAGAAGTCTCCTGCAAAGAAAAGTGAGGTAGAAGGGCTTTCCCGTTTCCTATCAATCCTTTCATCCATTTCTGTGAGCATATTTTTCTCTGTGTCCCACTGCACCGCATTCTATGTCATATATTCTTGTGCAGCAATCCCCCCAGCTCTCTGATCTATTATTCCTCCATGTGGTGAAAGCTGACAGGCCATTCACCGTATAGCTCCTGAATATGAACATTATCATTAGAAAAGTGGGTTTATCTCACTGGATTTGCTGCTAAGTTACTTTACGAGAGAAGACAAGGCATAGTGGTAAGTGAGGGCAGCACATAATTGACTCAGGGCAAAGATAGGAGAGGTTAGACTCCACCCTCCTCACTGCTGGTGAGGACAATTTATGACAAGTAGCTTAAGAACACAAAATGCCATCATTTTGGAAAGATATAGGGTGCAACACAATATAGACATCGCTCTGTTTGTTTTGAAAGGTATTATAGGCATATTATAATTTAGTATATACAGGCAGTCCCCGGGTTACGTACAAGATAGGGTCCGGAGGTTTGTTCTTAAGTTAAATTTGTATGTAAGTCGAAACTGTATATTTTATAATCGTAGATCCAGACAAAAAAAATTTTGGCCCCAGTGACAATTGGAGTTTAAACATTTTTTGCTGTAATGGGACCAAGGATTATCCATAAAGCTTCATTACAGACACCTTACAGCTGATCACTGCAGCCTGGAACTATAGTAAAGCATTCAGAAAGCTTTATCAGAGGTCAGAGGGGCCTGTCTGTAACTATGGGTTGTCTGTAAGTCGGGTGTCCTTAAGTAGGGGACATTATGAAATGATATGCTTAGTTAGGGCTACTAAATGTTTTTTTTTCTGGTTAATGATTCTGATGACTTCAAAGACACTGATCATCCAAAGGATATGATGGAATCTCATGATCAGTTGACTCCAGTGCTAAAATAACAATATAGAATGGAAATCTAGTTCCATTCCCTACTTAGTGGCCAGTTTTCGTAACTGCAACTTTGTTCCTATTTAAGTGTGTGAGAGATGAGCTGCAATTCCTGATGCTGCCACAAAACTGAAAAGAGAGCTGGACTCCTGGCTCTGTGAACTGGGAGCATTTTTCACATCTCAGGTTCCCTCAAATCTGATATTGATGACTCATGCTATAGATGATTGTCCTGGAATAACCCTTTCAACCACCATCCATGTGCACAAAATTGCTAAAAGGAGTCATTAAGGCCCTTTCAAACCTGTTCAGTGAGGGGTTAAATAATGTACAGTAATGAAGTTTCTCTTTCCATTGTAAAAACATTTTGCAGAGGTAACAAAAGGCACAAGAAAATTTGTCTCTTTTGTTAAAATTACTTCCACAGTAGAAAAAAATAAAATGTGAGCGCCGATTGTAAATGCTTCTTTGCGTTGGAAGTCTCAACAGGGGGAAAAAAAAACCTGTGTTGACTGATTCGTATCTGCTTAAACCGGGAAGCAGAGACAAAATCTGAGTACAATCTGTCACCATTCCTCTATGAAATCAAATAGACAACAGTGAGACACTTTTACTGGACATGTGGCTTCCGGGGGGATAGCCAGGCAGAGAGGATTAGAGCAGATAACTCACAACCCAGATTTAGTTTACGGACTGTGATCCTAATTCCATAATCAATAACATTTAGGAGGATATGTTTTGGGAGCTCTGAATCCTTCACCACGTTATGCCGTTTTTTTCCTGATTTTAATGTTGAAAAACAAAATGAGGCCGAATCTCGGGGAACGTTGTGATTAGATGCAATGAGTAGAAACAAGCAGGCTGATAGTAATACGCTCACTAATAAAATGCTTATGATATGATTTCCTCCTGCTTCCACATTGGTAATAGCACCGTACTCCGGTCAGGTATTAGGTTTAATCAGGCCCAACCATCTCCCATATTGTAAATCCCTTCAGGTCTAACTAGGATTAATGCCCTCTCGCAGGCACATAATAGCTGCAGCGTGTGCTAAATTTAATCAAAAATTTCTCTAAGGGGAATTGAAGCTCCCTGGTAAATAAGACGTTTCTTCGAGATCAGTGGCTTAACTGCTGGAGACTTAAAGTTTCAGATTCTTTTTATAAAATCACTGACACCAGTTGCTTAGCAAAATCTCTGCTATGTCTCTATCTGTTTTTACATAATGACGGTCAACATGGGCAGCCGGGAAATATATTGTGCTTCAACGGGATGCTGGGGGTGCCATACACGTGGGGGAGATTTATCATAAGTGTCTGAGAGGAAAACTACTAGTTATTCACGGTAACCAATCAGAGCTCAGCTTTGGTTTTCCTACAGCAGTTTTAAAAATGAAAGTTGAGCTCTGGTTGGTTGCCATATGCATTCCTCTAAGCAGGGCCGGCTCCAGGTTTTAGTGGACCCCTGGGTGACAGAGCCTTAGTGGCCCCTTCGTGGGCCTCCCTCAAGTGGCCACACTGTCCCCCGTCCCCCTGCGGACACACTGCCCCCCCCCGTCCCCCTGCGGACACACTCATACACTGGTACAATTGATCCGGGGGCTTGAGTAGGCCCCTCCAGCTCCCCAGGGCCCCGGCACTTTCCCGGGTTGGCCGGGTGCTGGCTCCGGGCCTGCCTCTAAGACTCTTCTGATAAATCTCCCCCACTGTGTTAGCAATATGTCCAGGTCAGGACGTAGTTTTCATGGTACTTGGGGCCCTGCGGGTGGACCCTAACAATGACCATGTAATGTTGCTGGTTAACTAGGTTTGGCGTGTGACAAGATGTGAGGGGATTTGGCGAGGAGCAATTCATTTCATTTTGTTTTGTTGTCCGGTGTTGGAATAATACCTTTTTCTGTAATTATTATCTACTTATATGTAAATTGTATGTATGAGCTTGTCTCTAAAGGAATTGTATTTTGTTAATAAAGTGTTTAAAAAAAAAAGGGCAGAGGAAATGATAAGTTAGGGCTCATTCACACGGCTGTGAGCTCAATTGGACCAAAAGAGAAGAGCAGCCGCGCGACATATATTTGGCAAGGTTTAGGACAAGTCCCATACCATGTGCTCAGCCATGACCTGGAGCCATTGAAATCTATGGGAGCCGCGATCTGGTCTCAAATCATGCAACCAGATCATGGCGTCCATTGCGGCCGTGTGAATGAGCCCTTACGCTGTATGTGATTATTATTAATTCAATTTTTGTTCCTGCATGCACTCTACCTGTACTGTTACATGCGTGGTTAGTGCCCCAAATGATCTGTTGTAAATAGAAATAAGGGTCTTACATAATGTACAAACATCCAATTTAAAGAGTATAGTCTAGAAGAGAAGCGGATGTCCAGAATGAGTACAATTCATATAATATGTTTATTAATTCATCAAAAAGGAGAAAATTAAAAACATTTAAAAAGCACATGCCAGTGCCGAAGACAAACACTAATCCCCAGTACACCAGAGAATCCAGATGAATAATTGTAAACAGGCCTCAAGACATATAAACCGGTATATAATGGGTAAGAGGTATTAGGGTAACAACCACAAGTGTGGTACAGATACAATCAATCAGATAATACTCAGATGGCCATAGTTTACCTGTGTAGTAATGGCTGTAGTAACAATAGCGGGTCACTGGGGGCAGGAGTCCCCACGCGTTTCGCCTGAATACACAGGCTTCCTCAGGGGTTTTTTATCTGATTGATTGTATCTGTACCACACTTGTGGTTGTTACCCTAATACCTCTTACCCATTATACATCGGTTTACAATTTTTCATCTGAATTCTCTGGAGGACTGGGGGATTATTGTTTGTCTTCAGCTCCTTTTTGATGAATTAATAAACATATTATATGAAGTGTACTCTTTCTGGACATCCGCTTCTTTTCTAAACTATGCCCAGAATGATCCGCTGCTAACATGCAGTTTGTTGTTGAATGATTGACCCTTATTTTCTTCTCTCTCCTTTCAATATCTAAGGGTTTGTTTGCTGACTGACCACAAGTGAAGACGCATCACTCCTGCGATCTCATACCGCAAGTATCTCGGACTCGTACCCCCTGTCAAGCTGTAGAGGAGCTTCATCAAAATTGTCACGAAGCAGTTGGGTGTAGCAACCAATTGGACGGCCACTAAAAAGTTTAAAGGGGTTGTCCGAGTTTTGATAAAAAAATATATGTGGCCGGGAGCGGGCTGACTAAAACAATAAAGCTGTACTTACCTCCCGGTGCCCTCCCATATCCAGCGCTGCTGTCACTCCGGTCCGGGCGCCATGTAAACAAACATGGCCGCCGGAGCAGCGCTGCATTCAGCTTCCGGCCGGACCCGACAACCTTCCGGCCCCCATACACCATGCTGTGTATAGGGACGGATAGGCGTACCCGGCCACAGCTGGCCGGAAGCCGAATGAAGCGCTGCTCCGGCGGCCATGTTTGTTTACATGGCGCCTGGACCGGAGCGACAGCAGCGCTGGATACCGGAGGGCACCGGAAGGTAAGTACATCTTTATTATTTTAGTCAGCCCGCTCCCGGCCACATATATATATTTTTTTTTTAAACTCGGACAACCCCTTTAAAAATAAGAGGTGGAATTTGATTAGTTATTGAAACCGATTTGTCTGCTTTGTACAGTACTGGTTATGTTATAACCTTGACCCGATACACTTTTTCCATTTTGAGTTTCTATATTTCGTTCCCAACTTCAAAAAAGACATAACTTATTTATTTCTCATACACAGAGACGTATGAGGGCTTGTTTTCTGCATAACAAATTTGGGGTACATTTACTAAGAAAAGGGCAAAGTGCACTAAATGCAGTTTGCCTGTGTAGTGTGCAGGGGGCGCCAGCTTAAGGATTTTTGGTGCACTTTCTTCATGAATCTGGCACCCTCTGCACTGCTCTGACAGAGTGCACCACTTTTTTCTGGTGCACCTTAAACATGGGGCGTGCAACACAATTCTGTAAGACTTTGCATGATAAGTCTGGCGCACGGTCGGACTGAACACTGGAACGCCCCCTAATTTCTGCCACTTGAGGACTAGTGAACAAAAGGGTTGCGTGCGACACAGATGTGGCACAGAAAAGGGCAACATAAAACGGCCCCTAGTAACTGTGCCCCAATGTACTTTTTAGTGACCTAATTAATATTCCATGTCGTGATTATTCCTAATTCGGTGAAATTGACAAAAATAAACATTTGCTTTATTTTTTTATTTTTACAAAATCATTACAATACACAAAAGAAAATTAGAACATAAACTCGAGCTGTCTAAAAAAAGAAAAAAATATTCCAGCAATCAAAATAACAAGTCAAACATCAATGTCAACGGCAAAGATTTTTACAGCGTAGCACAGCGAATCCATTAGACATAAGATATGTGAGTCCTAGGAGGGAGGAGAAGGACCAATATCTTGTGGGCTCTGTTGTTATGACACAGAGATTTTAACCCCTTTAGGACTCAGCCTATTTTGGGGGTCCAATTTTTTAAATCTGCCCATTGTCACTATGAGTGCTTATATCTTTGGAACGCTATGAGATATCCAAGGCACTTTGAGATTGTTTTCATGTGACACATTGTACTTCAAATTAGTTTAAAAATTTGGATGATATCTTTTGTGTTTAGCTATGAAAAAAATAATTTGGCAAAAATTTTGAAAAATTCTTTATTTTCAAAGTTCTAAATTATCAACTTTTGAAGCAGATGGTCATAGCACCCAAATTAATTCATAACTTACATTTTACAAATGTCTGCTTTATGTTGGCATGTTTTTTTAAGATACCACGTACTCCAAACCTGTATTTAGAGGGACCTACTCAACTTTCAAATGAGAGGACTAAATAATAGTGCAACACCCTTTCCGATGCAATGGAGAAGGAGTGTTTGCGAATACGTCCCACCTGCATGTAATCACATCACACTACATGGTCCTTATAGGACATAGGGGATATTGCAGTGGTGAATCCTGCCTGGCAAGGCAGAAGTTAAGTGTTTTGTATGCAAGATGCTATTATCCAATGATCTGTGTTACATCCTGTCCTCTGTAAGCTGAGATGTGATTGGAGGAGCAGCCACCACCTGACCAGAGGGGAAGTAATAAAACCCCTGGCCAGGAATGTTCTGGAGATTATTCTAGTATGTCTTTCTAGGTCTCAGATCTGAGAGAAGTCTCTCTCAAGAGATTCTAGTGTAGGAGAATCCTAGAGATCAGTGAGTGAGTGAGCAATCTCTGTCTAGCCCATACCAGAGCAGGAAGAGCCTAGCCCCTGCCTCTGAAGAGTGGAGCAAGAAGACTAGAGTTAGTATAGTGAGGAAAAGGGGTATCATCTTACCTTTAAAGGTGATACCTGAAGCCCTACAGGACAAGCTGAAGCTTCCTACCAGGACACAGCTGCCTCCCAGCCTGCCCTATATATCCAGGCTGGTGAACTATCTCCTGAGGCTCCCTCCAAAAGCATCTCAGCACTCCATCTACCTGTTAAAGGCACGTTGCTGCGGTTCCTGCCGGTTCAAATAAAGAACTGTAAGTTGTTTTCTTCAACTTCTGTCTCCGTCTGGTCCCTGCTAATACGGCTGCCTTCATCACCGGCACCCTGTCCATCACTCAGAGACTCACACTCGGGACATTAAGGGGTTGCCCCAGGGAGATCCGCTATAGCCGCCTCTCCCTCATCATTTCTTGCCAACACCACCCTGCTGGAGACCTGCCAGGCTGTAGGACAGCCCTCCGGTTCCCCATACCAAGCACTGTGACACTAGCGTGCCTAGGCCGCAACCGCCAGCCACTCAGGTACTGCGGGCCCCGGCTGACTCCAGGCCCCGAGAAAAGGCTAGGCCCCGGTGGGGGATGTTGCAATAGCGAGACTTGTAAATGACCCCATTATGGAAACTAAACCCCTCAACGTATGAAAAAACACTTTTAAGAAGTTTGCTAACCCTTTAGGTGTTTTATAGGTTTTAAAACAAAATAGAGGTGTGGTCTACAAATTGTAATAGTTTTGGAATATACATTCATTTTGGGCAGAAAATAATACATTCCCAATGGAAGGAGGCTCCATCCAGAGCAGATTTGTATTGTTAAATTGTACAGGCAATGTTTTTTTTTCTTTTTTATTAATGTGGACCTATAGGGGCTTATTTTTTTGCCAGATGCATATTTTTTGCATCTATAGCTAATTGGTGAGATTTTATTATCTCTTTGTTGTAGGAGAAAATGAAAATCATCAAGATTTTTAGTTTTTTGGCCATTCACTATACCATAAAAGTAATATATTATTTTTATCCTAGGGTTCTCCATGATTATGAAAATACCTCATTTATATAGATTTTTATTTTTTTTTGGGCCAATTTTACTGAATAAAAACTAATTTGGAGAAAATGTTGTTACATTTAGCATCACCATCTTTTCATATGCATAACTTTTTTTATTTTTTGGCTGACAAATCTGGTTAAGGGCTTATTTTTTGCTGGAAGTGTTGTGCTTTTTAATGGTCTCATTTTGGAGCAAGTACGGTAACATTTTTTAACTGTACTTTAGGCTACAATAAACAGCTATAACAGTTATCACAGGTGTCTGTAATGAAGCTTTATTGTAAATCCTGGTTCTGATGACAACCCAACATTTTTAAAATCCAATTGTCACAGAGGCCAAAAAAATTTGGCTGGGGTTACAATGATAAAGTATACAAACATACAAATTCAACTTAAGAACAAACCTACAGAACCTATCCTGTATGTAACCCGGGGACTGTCTGTATATATATATGGAGGTAATACTAACATCCTGGGCTAAGAGCTTTTAAAAAGTTGGACCCTACAAATGAAAGAAAATATGTTTATATTCTTATCCAATTTACATAATGTTCAAACATTTCATGTGTAAAGATCTTAATGTTTGACTTCCAAAGCTCATCAGTGTGAAAAGTGCCTCCTCAGCATATGTGAGAGTAACATTTTACCAACACTCTGAAGTACATGACTCATGTTTTACTGTAAATTATTTATCCTCACTGCTTTTAAGAATTTCAGGACAACACACATTGGTATAACTACAGAAATAGTGGAAGAAGTGAATTGCTATGATGAAAAGATATATCTCTTCTAAAAATTGGATATTTGTAGATAGGGAATCTGCAAATGTTTTAAAAGGGGTTTTAGAATTTTTGGAAAACGTATTTACTGTGTAAACTCTGCAAACAGATTTTACCCCATCAAACTACTAGCCCCCTCAGGCAGGGGGTGAATTGTCCCATTATGTGAAATCTCACCCATTTACCTGAAAAAAAATCAACCCAATGTCATAAACACATGAGCTGAGAAGAGATGTATTATCTGAGATGAGTCACTTTTAGAAGCTAGTTGTGGATCATCACTTTAGAAGCTTTTAAGTTTTGGTCTATAGTACCTAAAATAATACTTTCAATGTCATATTAAACATAAAGATAAGAATCTCATCTTTCAGATTACATCAGGCTTGTGGTTCTGGGAGATACAGAACTGGAGATACAGGTAGTTTAAAAAAAATCTACCATCAAAATCCATCATGATAAACCAGGGGCATTACCCATAGATCCAGGCACCGGGACTGTAGTAATCTTCTTATATTTATTATTCATGGCATCCTTTATTATAAAATCAACTTTAATATTATGCTAATGAGTCACAAGACTATGGGCACTATATCAGACCCCCTTCTTGCTGATGATTCAGAGGATGTTACATTCTGAAGGAGAACTTCTCCCTCCCACTGTGTGCTCACTGCTAACAGGAAGTGCAGGGGTGAGGGTGAGACGGAGATGTGCTCCTGCACAGTGTAACAGCTTGTGAAGCCAGAGCACAGAGGGCTTCTGTAACACACCCATAGCCCTTCAGGACCATTAGCATAATTTAACATTGATTTTAGAAAGAAGGAGGCCATGGATAATAAATATAAGAAGATTACCACAGTCACTGTGCCTGGATCTAGGAGTAATGTCCCTGGTTTATCATGATGGATTTTGATGGTAGATTTCCTATAAAGAATAAGGTGGAAACTGGATATTTATCTGCAGTCCGTCTTTCCCACTTTGTCTTTAACAGTCTGTATCTCCAGTTCTTTAGCTCACAGAACCGAAAGCCTGATGCGATCTAAAAATGAGATTCTCATCTTTGATATGACCATAATTTCTAACAATTTCAGAGAAATGTTCTTATTTCCGGTATTCCTGAAAGTAAAGGGAAAAAAGAAGGAGTCTATTGGTAACTGTTATGATGTTCACATTAGATTTTTTATGTACACCACTTACGTACATTATTTCTTCTGGGAACCCTGTCACTTTCAACTTGTAGTCAACCAGATTTACAGACAGCATGTTATAGAGCAGGAGGAGCTGAGCTGCATAATAAATGGCCATGTTAAACAGTTTCAGTATATTCCTTTTTTTTGGAATTCTGAGTCCAGCATAAGGTTCTATCAGTGAGTGACAACCTTCGTTATCAATCAGTCAGTGGGACCACCCAGTGGACTCCTAATCCTAGAACAAGCAATTAGTTAATTCTGAATCTCTTCATTGGGGTGCAAAGTACAGATGCAACACTGGTTAACATGACTTAAAAGGAGATAACCCATTTAGTTATCACAGAAAATGGCCAGTTCCCTCCATTTGCTTACACTACAGACTGAGTTATCAGGTCTGGTTAACGGGTTAGGCCAGTAATGTTATCCAGTGCTGCATCTGTACAACCAAATCCATAAACAATTTCGGTGGCAGGTTCCTCTAATGTATAGTAGTAGAGGCCTTTTTTAGGGCTAATTCTTTTGTGGTACGTAACTTTTATACATTTTAATTCCCCCAATATTCAAATTTGAGGTAGCTGGAGCTGAGGCTACACAGGGCGGCTACTCCGTACCCCAGTAGTCTCTTGCATCCCGCCTACCCTGACATCTGGTAGCTGCGCGCAAAGCTGGGTTGTGCGCTTGCGCAGTGGCTCCGGCTTCAGAGCCGTGTCTGCGTAGCCGGCAGCCTGCGTTCTGCTTCTCAGACAAATGCGCACAGCTACCAGGAGCTGCGCACTGAAGCATTCAGCTTGTTATTACCTATTCTGTGGATAGGGGATAAAAATATAAGCTTGGTCCAACTCCTTTAATGTCTGGCATGGATTTGCGTCTTTGTGTCAAAAAAAAGTTTCTATTGCCTTCAAATATCTAATAAAATGTTACAATTTTGTGGATGATCCAACCGGGGGCAGATTAAGACTGCTATGTCTGCTTTCCTTCTACAGTTTCAAGACGTTTGGAAGACATTATATTGAGAGCAATAACAGATGTACAAGTAATTCATGTGTTACAGTCCTTCTCAGTTTAAAATTTGGTGGGAGGTTTGGGTGGCCATGGGACATGTTTCCATATAAAAAGGGCTAGCCACTCTTTTAAATTAATTGCTATGTGCCTTTACTGCCGTGTGGATATTCCCTGAATGTTTATCAAGAGATTCAGCAGAACCTGCTACTTACTATTGTACTGTGTGCAGACCCTCAATGCTTCTTTTTTTATATGTCTGAGTTCTAATGGATAGGAGGAGCTGCATCAAGAGATTATGAGTCATCCTGCTCCCTTCACCTCCTCTTTACCTGTCTCACAGCGGGTGATGCCATGAGGATGGGCTGGAGCAGTGAGAGAGGAAGCTGTGTATGTATGCAGAGGGCAGCATGGTGAGAACAGGGAATAGCTGATTCTTTCAAAGGAGGCAAAGATACACAAACGTATGCATGCAGAGACATGTCCAATAGAACAGAGTTTTTAAACAGTTGTCAACCCCTTTAATGCTTCCTATTTTAATGGAGAGTGAATGAATATGTCTGTGATATGTATCAAATGTAGCAGCAGAAATTCAAGTGTGGATAAAGTTGTGCTAGCGGCTGTACTAAAGCTTTATGGATTTTACAGAGCAAGAAGAGCCCTTGTCTATGACTATGTATACATTCCCGATCCAGGCTGTATACGATGAAGAGTTGGGTTACATATCTCTCCTGTATCTATGACATAGCTGAAGATCGCAGAGAAGATTCTCAGTATAAAACACCAGACACTTATGGGGACACTGTCATAATATTCTGCTATTAAAGGTAGATTGCCGAGCTCGGAGAGGCACAAGGGGACAGGTAATGACACTCATAGCTATGATATAGGATCAATAGTACAAATGACCCAAGGGAAACAAGGATACAGCAGGACATGTGTGAGCAGAAACAGAGGCTTATTTCCTACAAACGAACTTGATTTAAAGGGCAAGAAAACTGATAGAACTGGAGGTCATCATAAATAAGAAATGAATGACCTGGGGAATAGGACAGATACTGGATATATAAAAGAATAAGTAAAAATATGTATAGTGTGAAAACTAGAAGGGTCGCAAGAAAAGGGAAGAAGGTTAACAGAGTGTTCCCAAGTTCTTCGTAACCCTGACATACAATCCATAAAATACACTCAATGATATGTCAAAGTCTAAGGTCTTTCAGCCATAGACCCACATGTATTAAAGCATTTGCACCAGAAACAACATGCAAACTGCTTGCACATGTATCTATAAAGTGTCTCTTGTGCCACATTTATTACTGACATGCGTCACAATTCTGCATGCGCCACAATTCTGCCGCACACCAAAAATAAGATGGTGCCCACTTCCAGAGAAGTGCAGGGGGCGCCAGATTCATGAAGACCAGGCGCCAGTTTTGTGGCCCAATGATGTCAGCATGGAGGTAATTTATAGCGCTATGTTCACATCAGCATCAGAGGCTCAGTTACGCTCCATCTCAGATTCTAGCAACTACAAAAAAGTACAGTGTGCCCTTTTGTGCCTGGTAAAATAATGGACACCATAAAAGAACTCCATCTTTTAACCCACTAAACTACCACCCCCCTCTGGTAGGATATGAAATATTCTCACTATGGGGCAGATTTATCAAGCTGCCTAAGAGTAAGAATGTTCTTAGTTGCCCATATTTATGAGCACTGGTAAAATGAATGCTGAGCTGTAATTGGTTGCCATTCTTACTCTTAGGCAGCTTGATAAATCTACCCCCATCATTCCATTTGTTCACCCACAAAGCATTATGCAAATTAAATGATTAGAGTAAAATTTAACCTGAGATGAGCGGCTGAAAGGGGAGTAGCAATTCAGTATCTTGGACTCTATAGCAGTTTGACCCATGATGTTCATTGGTCATGAACCGCCTCTTGATGTATCGGGGCAGCCGAGTGCGCAGGCACGGGGACAGTAACGCCCCCCCCCCCCTTCACACCTCTTCATGCCCCACTGGCGCAAAGCTGGCGGATCGGGGCAAATAATCGCAAAAGCTAGAAATAAGCTAGCATTTGCGATTATTTCAGGGCCTCTGCGCCACCGGCTTACAAAGTGTAATACCAATCATACTTTAAGTGGATATTTCCTACACAATTTTACAAAAACATTGCCCTTTCCTCTAAAGAAAGAACTCATACTCCTACAATATATCCTCTCCAATACCTTGTGTAAATACATATACAGGCGGTCCCCTACTTAAGGACACCCGACTTACAGACAACCCATAGTTACAGACGGACCCCTCTGCCCACTGTGACCTCTGGTGAAGCTTTACTATAGTCCCAGACTGCAATGATCAGCTGTAAGATGTCTGTAATGAAGATTTATTGATAATTCTTGGTCCAATTACAGCAAAAATTTTGAAACTCCAATTGTCACTGGGGCAAAAGAAAAAAAATTGTCTAGAACTTCCATTATAAAATATACAGTTTCGACTTACATACAAATTCAACTTAAGAACAAACCTCCAGACCCTATCTTGTATGTAACCCGGGGACTGCCTGTATTCCACACCATGTCACTACTGTATATGCTATGTGCTTATGAATACACTTTCAATAATGAAAGTGGGGCATTGCAATACTCTTCGATAGATTCATACTGGTTCTGAAGGGACAAACCTGTAAACCGGAATACAGTATATTATGCAAAGATACATAGCAAAATAAAAATATCATTTTGGCTAGGAAATGTTTTGGTGCTTTAATCCTACCACCAGGATGAAGGATTGTAAACCAAGCACACTGACATACTGGTGTGTGCCCACTCTGGCAGGATCAACTCTTCTTTTATCTTTTTATTCCCTGCTTTTTACAAAAAAAGGCTTTTAAAATTATGCAAATGGAGCCTGGAGCACCTAGGGTTCATTTGCATAATTTTTTAAGCCTTTTTTTCCTAAAATAAGGGCTTGAGAATATAAAAGAAGAGCGGATCCTGCCAAAGGGGGCACACACCAGTATGTCAGGGTGCTTGGTTTACAATCCTTCATCCTGGTGGTAGATGTCCTTTAAATAGAATTGTTACACTAGTTCCCAGTATAATTTCCTCCCCAACTAGAGTGAATCCTTATGAGTTGTAGGGCTTTGACACCTTTGTCAGACTGGTTCATTGGTGAATGTATATGTTGGTAGAATTTTCTTATGTGATATGACAGCTGTGATATATCATTACTTCAATGACTACTATATCATTACCGCAATTAACTACTTACTCGGCTGCATGGCCTTCAAGACTGGAAATCTGAGAGAGCTTTCTGACAGCTTTACTCTATACGGTATGTATATATGACACAAGAATAGTACAAGAGACATGAGAATCTGCCAGCACCGCAGTTAGTAAATTACAATGACGAGGGCTGGATCATAGGTGAATTACAGTCAGTGGAATACATCAGCTGCTGAAGTCGCCAATATGAGATGATAACTCCATTCATTGCTTATGATAATGGAATATGGTCACAAATCCAGAGCATGAAATATGGAGACATGTGACAAGACTGTTGATTGAGACATACAATAAATATGAAGCATATTTTTTTATTTTAGAAATGAATAGAGCAGGTGAGACTAGTGAACCTTCATTAATAGAAACAGCTACTCTATGTCTTTTTTATGATCTTTCTCCTGTAGTGAGCAGTGTATATGAGGTATCTGAGGTCCACCCACTTCAGACAGATAAGGAGGCTAAAGATTAACCCTACAACATATTTGAGTAGATGATTCCTCTCTCTGAGGAGATCACACAATCCAGCAACCATCTTCAAGGAGTTAAACCATTACAAGTTTTATCGGATTCCTTTATCTTTAAGATGTCAGTGGATACAGAGCAGCAAACCTGTCATCAGGACGCACAATATCACTTAATTGACAGGTTCCCATAGCCTTTGTAAAACTTTTTCCAAATGTGCTTTTATAACTAATATTACTGCTTATACTCACTTTTTAAAGTTGATACAATGTACATGGCTCCCTGCCAGCAAAGTGCATTGAGTCACAGTGGTGATGGTTCTAATGCTGCAATCATCATCATTATCTGCTCTTTTCTGCTAGTTCTCTCCCTTTACCACTCCCTTCCTCTTCCCTCATGCTGACTTGAGCTTACAGAGATTTGCTTAGAGAACGGGTTCAGATAACCACTGCATAAGAGAGGGGGGAGGCAGGAGGGAGAGAGCTAGAAGAGTAGAGAGCAGATAATGATAATGATTGCAGCCTTGTAACACATGCCCTCAGATGTATTTATGTCAACTCAAATCATATTTATTGCAGTGTATCATGACTCTATGATTTCTCCAGGCCTACTAGCAATAGTAACATGGGGGGTAGATGTGAGGCTATTATCTGGCCTTGCTGCTCTATGAGAGGGCCACAACACAGTTAATTCTTACACAGAAGAAGCCTAGAAACCTAGTATCCATGGAGAACATTGAAAAAGTCAGAACGAATTGTCCATAGTGCGAATATAGCTGCAGGAAAACTTCTACAAGTTGAATTTCAAAACTGATCCTGCAACTACTTTATTCCTAAGATTCGATAGGGGTTTCAGAAAGTGAACTTCATCCATCATTGTAACATCCCATTGCTCTGTAGGATGGCAATTACCCATCCTTTTGATGGTAATTTTTGGTAAAAAACGGCATCTCTTAAGGTTATAGGGGCATATAAATCATATCTTAAGGACATTGTTGTCAAATAGTGCTCTACATTGTATGCTCCATACAGTGGTGAGGATATTGTGATGATCATTTGTGGATATATTTAGGATTCCATGGTGCCTGAGGGGTTTCACCATCTTTTTCCTTCATAGCAGGACAACAGATCTATCTGAGATGTGAAGAAGTGTGAAAACCTATCATAATAATTGCAATCTTGTTTTAATTCCTGGCAGAGCAGTCTCAGTATACAATGAATTCTTCCCTTGTAGGAGATATATATAGATCTCATCCAGTGATAAGTCATTGCATGAGATGTCTGGGGAACCTTGGTACAGATTTTGCTTCAGGACACCGGATCTCCAGGCTATGCTGCTACAACACTGAGATAGATAGCAAAGCTTGAAGGTTCTCTCTATTTCTGGAAAGTCGTTTATGACATGCCACTCACTTAGGGACTGAAACCCTTTTTATGTGGATTTTATTTTTAGTTTCTCCATTCACATAACATTTAGTTGTAGGGAGAGAATATGTTACAGGAGTAATAGAAGCGAGTGAGGACATTGATGGATCTCTAGCAGCGTTTCTTAGAACTGTGCATATCATATAAAAAACAAGCACATAAATAAGATGGTAATAAAATCTTATCATTTTATGTAACATTTCTTCAATGTCATTTTCAGCGACTTTCTAATGTTTCTTCTGTTTATTGATTACTGTATATATACTAGAATATAAGCCCACCCAAGTATAAGCCGAGGAACTTCATTTTAATACAAAAACGGGGAAAAGTTGTTGACTCAAGTATAAGCCTAGGGAGCAGGAGCTGTCCAGCAGTCTCTCCTCACTTATAAAATGTCCAGCAGCCTCCCCTCATTAATGAAATATCCAGAAGCATCCCCTTACTAATAAAGTGTCCAGCAGCCTCCCCTTATTAAAAAAGTGTCCAGCAGTCTTCCCTCACTAATAAAATGTCCAGCAGCCTCCACTAATTAATGAAATGTCAGGGGACATTTTTTTTATTAAAAAAATATCTAGAGCACCAGCCTCATTAAAGTGAACCTGTCACCGGGAATGTGATTTTTACCTGGTGTCAGATTCCAATAGCTTCTGCTATGCTGATTTTAAAAATGCCTTTGTCAACATTCTGAATCATTTCAGTACAGTACTTTATATAAGTTTAACTTACATTACCTGAAATCCTGCCAGTATCATGCAGTGTCCTGGGGGAGGGGGCAGCTGCAGCCTTTGTGTGCCTTTCTCTACATGACAGGAGATGGGAAGGGGGGAGGGAGCTGCATGAGTGTGAAGGAGAGAAGACTGAAAGAGGCACACACAGGTTAGTGATGGGAATTATGGCTCTTCTAAGAAGAGTCGGCTCTTCTGGCTCCTGAACGGCTCCCTATAGTATAACGGCTCCCTTAGGTATAATAGGGAGCTGCAGTCCAGCCAATACCCCCTCCACACGTGGTGGTGGGGGTGTCCTGGGGGCGTGGTGAGCCCCTTGGGAGTGGGGTTAAGTGAATCATCTCCTGCTGTTTGCATAAAAGACTTGGCTTGTTTGCGAACGACACATCACTAACACAGGCTCCAGCTACTCTTCCCTACTCAGCCAGGTAATGTAAATTAAACTTATCTAAAGTATTGAAAAAATTTAGAATGCTGACAAATGCATTTTTAACATCAGCATAGCATAGGCTATTGGAGCCTGTCATCAGCTAAAAATCCCCTTTGCTGTCACACTCATATTTAACCCACATGATGTCCATTTCCTTCTGATCCTCCTTGAGATGGTTCTACTCCTTCATTGGAGTCCAGCTGTGTTTAATTAAACTGATTGGACTTGATTAAGAATGGCACACACCTGTCTATGTAAGACCTCACTGTGAAAATCCGGAAGTCTAAGGAACTGCCCAATTGTAGCAAGGCACACATCTGGCCAAGGTTACAAAAGAATTTCTGCAGAGCTCAAGGTTCCGAAGAGCACAGTGGCCTCCATAATCCTTAAATTGAACTAAATTAAACTAAGCAATAGTGGGAGAAGTTGGAAAATTCTTGAAGTAAGGAAATATAGTATGATGCAGTAAGTAATTAAAGTACAGCGTGAGTTTGTAATTGTAGAAATTGACACATTTATAATGTTAAGTTAAGGCTCTTAAACTGTTATTCTTATTTTTCTATAGACCTTCATTTTAAGACTAAAATGTAAATTGTATTGTAATAAAATCAATACCAATGTTCCTTCACAGAATGAATCATACTGAAAGTATAGAACATGTAACTAGAAATAGACCAAGATCATGATTTTTTAATGAAGTCTTGGTCAAATATCATATCTTATTAACTAGAAGACATACATGTAATCTATATACTTAATATTAAACAGTAGCATAGAGTTATAATTAAAACATATTCGCTCTAGAGTATTTTACATGTCACATTAACAATGCAGTCTTATCTGCAGACAGCATGTTACAGTTATAGATGAGCTGGGCAAATTATACATAGTGTCCTATCTGCAGGCAGCATGTTACAGAGCAAAAGAAGCAGGCAGCATGTTTCAGTTATAGATCGGGAGGAGCTGAGCAGGAGGAGATGAACAGATTATACATAGTGTCCTATCTGCAGGCAGCATGTTATAAAGCAGGATGAGTTGAGCAGATTGGGGCACATTTACTAAGGGTTTGCGGACCGCATTTTTGTCGGGTTTCCAGACTTTTTCCGTTTTGCGCTGCATTTAACTGGGGTTTTTGGCCCATCCAATCGGTTTTTGGTGCAATTGCGCCGTCTTTCACGTGACACAAATCGGAGGGCGGGCCGTTGGACGATCCCATGGATTAAATCTGTGCCGCAAGCCATGCACTTGCATGCACCAGAAAGAAGAAGGTGAACTCCGGTGGACCTGAGCAGGGTAGCGACACATGCAGGATATCGGGCACACGATCTTCATGAATCGCGGCACAGTTCATCCTTGTCGGACACTCCGGATTTGGGAACGCAGAGGGACTGAGTAAGTAAATGTGCCCCTATATGTATATACTTGCTCAGCTTCATTGCACTGAGATGACCCCTCTCTACGCCATCGTATGAATTATACTCATCCTGACTATCCGGTCGATGTATATCCTGTATATACATAATATTTTGTGTTTTGGCTCTTAATCAAGCAGACTGTTTATTCCGTTGTGGCACAACTTTCCGTATCCTGAGTTGAATGTGGAAAATAAATCAGAGAAGTACATTTTAATTTTCCTTACATAAACTTGAGTGAAGCTACCTACACACTGAACTGCGCTTAAGAAAACATAGTTTCCATGGTTACGCTTGCCGCATTCTAAATGTAGTAGATGATTTAATTAGCTAAAATGACTACGTACAAAATTGATGACAGCTGAGCTTGTAGGCTAGAGAACATCCCGGTAAATAGAAGTAACCTCGCTACTAGAAATATTTGTTTTATAGGAAATTTTAAGAGAAAGAACTAGACTACCACTGAAGCAGTCACCTCCATCACAAAGAGGTTGGTGTAATTTCCTAGTGAGCAGTCGGCTGCCTGGATACGATCTCGCTCTGCTCTGAACTTGCAGCTCTTTCCAGACTTGAAGAAACTTGATGCTTGTAAATGACGAAGCTTCATATAATAATATGATTTTTATGCTTTTTATTCATTTAGTTCAACTGACATAGAACCTATCAGTTAAACTAACCCACACTAACGAATCATCTTTTAAAACTACTATTATCCAGCAGTACAACTATCCCTATATTGTTCCTCTACACTCCTGTAAAGTTCTACAGTCTGTGCATAATGTTGACTCTCCATTCATGCAAATAACTCCAAGTAAGTTCTGCTCTTCTACAAATCATGATATCTATTCAGCCAGTTTACATGTCATAACAATTTTTATTTAGAAATTTTTTTCATGACATGCAAGACTTGATAGGATAGTTTTATTAATTCCTTGTTCTTTATATACAAAATAAACAGAGAAATGACTAACAATGTGAATCTTATATTCATGAATATTATCACGAGGCCCTGGCAGGGCGACTGGTCATGGACAGGTAAGATCACATGAGAGGTGAGTCCAGGCATGGATCACGGGGACACCGGTGACGTATGCTAAGCGTATACATTGGGAGAGCACCCAATGTATACTCTTAACGTATAGTTGTTGCCTTAGCCTGGCCACTATACCTCCCATACACCAAAAAAAACTGGAAGAAAAGACGTAGCAAGCTACATGTTTTCATTCTGCACCCCCAGCCTGAGCAATGTATGCGCTCAGCGGAGGCAATGGACGGCTATGGGGAGCAGATGCAGTGTATTGCATCCCCCCACAGCCCCATACATCGCTCGACTGCACAGGGGACCCAGTAATGTCACCATCCATATTAGGACAGTGACATCACTGGGGGAACGCCACGTTGGCTGCTGTCGATGTACAACTGTGCCATATGTTGGAATCCTCCTGACGTGTCCTGGCAGATAACATGGTGTGAACCCAGCCTTATTATTCTTATAATCAGTTCCCTTTAATATTAGAAGTCATTATTTCGTCAAAAGACCTAAATGATTTTTATTGTGCTTGTGATGTAAATATGACAGTTCTGCACGATGCCAGAAAAACATTTAATTTTATCCCTTGTGCAAAGCCATAAAATGAAGTGTCATCTCCCATCCTTTGTTTGGGATTTGAGCTGAAATTACATTTATTGTTCTTTGTGAATTAAGACTTTGATAATAAAACATGAGTATTCTTCCTGCGAGGTGCTATATTTAACCCAGCAGGAAGCATCAAAAGTAAATCAGAAAATCTAAATTCTAATAAATACAAGTTACTACCTGCATCTAGTCAAGCAATTTCTATTGTCCCCCACCATGCACAGAAGACAAAAGTTACATAGTAATATTGATACGGTTTGGCAGATTGTAAGAGACAGATTATCATATTAGTTTTGCATCTAGGTATGGCACATACCTTCCACACTAGGTCAGGTAAAGTAATATTGACTCCTTGTTTTACAGTGATAAGTTAGATAGATATCCCCAGGGGCGTGACTTTAGGGGGTGCAGTGGTTGCGATCGCACCCGGGCCCAAGAGGTTTAGGGGTTCCTTATGGTGTTGCTTTCCCATATGAGAAGACTATTACTATAAGCCATACATTATAGTCGGGGGCCTGACACAGACTTTGCACTGGGGCCCATCAGCTTCTAGTTACGCCACTGGATATCCCCTATCCACAGTATTAATCCCCTTCATATATCCCCTATATCCACAAAGATAAGAAGCTGATCTGTGAAGGTCCAACTCCTAAAACCTCCACGGATCATGAGAATGGGAACCCGAGCAATCCAGAGAGAGAGTGTCTCCTCCTCACCAGGTGATGGAGCGGCAGGATAAGTGTGTCCTGCCCTCTATTCAGTAGTATGGGAGCACCAAAAATTTCTGCTACTCACTGCCATACTATTGGATGTAGCAGCAGGAATTAGTGGCTAATGGGAACCCCTTCTCTGGACTGTTGGGTGTCCCATTCTCGTGATAAGTGGGGGGCTTAACTGTCAGACTCTCACCACTCCGCTTGTTACCCCTTAAATTGCTAACTTGGTAAATCCCTTTAACCACCTTGCGGTCTGGTGATTTAGTGTCCTCAATAGTCCTATAATAACTTTGACTTTCAAAAGGGATTTAGTCAAGAAACACAGATACATAGTAGAATTGACAAATCCTAAGCATGTGTCATGGCCAAAAGTTTTGAGAATGATACAAATGTTAATGTTTACAAAGTCTACTGCATCAGGTTTTATATTGGCAATTTGCATATACTCCAGAATGTTATAAAGAGTAGTCAGCTAAACAGCAATTAATTTCAAAGTCAATATTTGCCTAGAAAATGAACTTTTTCCCCCAAAACACATTTCAACTTCATTGCAGGCCTGCCTTAAAAGGAGCAGCTAACATGGTTTCAGTGATTGCTCCAGTAACACCGGTGTGGGTGTTGATGAGGACAGGGCTGGAGATCAATCTGTCATGATGAAGTAAGAATCACACCACTGGACACTTTAGAACGAGGCTGGTGCTTGGCATCACTGTTTCTCTTCTGTTAACCATGGTTATCTCTAAAGAAACATGTGCAGTCATCATTGCACTACACAAAACTGGCCTAACAGGGAAGAGTATCGCAGCTAGAAAGATTACATCTCAGTCAACAATCTATCTCATCATCAAGGAATTCAAGGAGAAAGGTTCTATTGTTGCCAAAAAGGCTCCAGGGTGCCCAAGATGGACCAGGACCGTCTCTTAAAAGTTTTTCAGCTTCGGGATCGGGCTACCAGCAGTGCAGGAAGGAACGGAAAGAACTAGTTAGCAATAATCAAAACCTATAATAACTTTGATACTCACTTGTCTCATACTACTCTTGTTGCCTGCACAGATCTTCCCTGAGTCTCCCTTTGAGCCTTGGACACTTGCCAAGTTAGCTCTAAAAAGTTACGGCTCTTTGAATTGGACTTTGAAAAATGTAAAAATAACACTTGATATTTAGAGATGAGCGAGCACTAAAATGCACGGGTACTCGTTATTCGAGACAAACTTTTTCCAAGGGGGCCAAGGATCTGCACAGGGAAGCTTGGCCAAGCACCTGGGAACCTCAGAAAAGGATGGAAACACCATGGAAATGGACAGGAAACAGCAGGGGCAGCATGCATGGATGCCTCTGAGGCTGCTTAATCGCAACATTAAGCCAAAATTATGGGCAACAGCATGGCAATGACAGAGTGACCGAATGAGGCTAGATAGCATCTAAAACATGCAATAATTGACCCTGATACTATAAGGGACGGCACGCAGAGGCAGCGGCAGCAGCGGCAGGCTAGAGAGTGTCATGGCGACATACCCTAAATGGACTCAGGCTTCAAACCAATGGGTGGCAGAGAGGAACCAAAGGAGGTGAGCAAGAAGCGCTGAAATGATTTCCTATGTGAACAAAAGGTTGACGGTATATTTAGTCGATAACACAGCATGGTGTCGACATAGTGACCAAGTTCCATAACGTATCTGGTGAAACACCTGAAAAATTTTTGATAAGGGGACGACATGTGGAGGCAGCCATGGAGACGACTTCCATGATTAACCCCTTCGTGTCTATGCCATTTTAGACCTTTAGGACCAGGCCTGATTTTAAAATTTTGCCCTGTGTCATTATAGGAGGTTATAACTTTTTGACACTTTAACATATCCAGGGGATTTTGAGATTGTTTTACCGTCACACATTGTACTTCAAAGTAATAGAAAAATTTTGATGATATATTTTGTGTTAAGTTATGAAAAAAACTTAAATTTGGCAAAAATTTCTAAAAATTCTTCATTTTCATAGTTCAAAATGTTCTGCTTTTCAGGCAGATAGTCATAGCACCCAAGTAACTTTATAACTAACATTTCACGAATGTCTGCTTAATATCGGCATAGGGTTTTATGCATCCCCTCTCTTTTCTAGGTTGTTAGGAGGTTCAGAATTTTGGGAGCAATTTTTCTCATTTTTATGAAAAACGCCAAAACCCTTATTTAGAGGCACCTGCTCAGCTTTAACTGACTTTGAGAGGCCTAAACAGCAGTAAACCCCCATAAATTATGCCATTTTAGAAAGTACACCCCTCAATGTGTAAAAAATCGACTTTAAGAAGTATGTTAACCCTTTAGATGCTTCACAGTGGTTAAAACAAAATGGAGGTCTAATTTACAAGCTGTCATTTTTTTAGACAATATATTCATTTTGGCCAAAAATTAAACCATCACAAAGTATTAAATGACAAAAAAACTCCACAAAGTTTGATACCCAATGTCTCCCGAGTATGAGGATGCCCCATATGTGGCGGTGACTGCTGTACGGGCGCACAGCCGGGCATAGAACGGAAGGAGGCGCCATTCAGAGCAGATCTGCAACGTCACATCTTACAGGCTATAAAATGTTTATTTTTTTTGTAATTTGGATATATGGGAGATTATTTTTTTGTGGATGAGATCCACTTTTCAGATACATCATTTACAGGGGGGCTCAATAGCCAATAATCAGATTTTATTAACTCTTTCTTGGTGGTGGTTAAAAAAATCATTAATTCTTGTTTATGGTTTTTAGCATTTTTTTCCTCGGACGTTCACCGTACCATAAAAATAATGTGTTATTTTTATTCTATGGGTTATCACGATTACGGCGATACCCCATTTGTATGGCTTTTTTATGGTTAACTTGTTTTGCAGAATATAGAACTCATTTTGTGAGACATTTACTTGTTTTTGTATCGCCATGTAACAATGGGCAGAACATTTATATTTTTTTGTTTACAGCGCTGGTTTAGAGCTTATTTTTTGCGGGACAAGCTGTACGTTTTCTTGGTATCATGTTGGGGTACATTTTACTTTTTGATCACTTTTTATGCACTTTTTATGCGGTCAGATGTGAAAATGTAATAATTTTTGTGAGGTTTTTTGTGTTTTTTTTTTACGGCGTTCACCGTACGGGTTCAGTGACCATTTTATTTTATTGTACGGGTTGTTACGGACATTGTGATACCCAATATGTTGTGGGTTTTTTGGTGATTTTCACTTTTTTTATGTTTTATATGATTACTGCATGGGACGGGACTTAAGGGGACTTTTATTCTTTTTAAATAAGTTTTTTTTAGTTGCACCTTTTTTTTAAACTTTTTTTTTACTGTTTTATTTTGTCCCAGGGTGGGACATGAACAAGTGATCATTTGATCACTTGTTCATTGTAATATGCTGCAATACTAATGTATTGCAGCATATTACATAGTCAGCCTATGCATTCTGCATAGGCTGACAGCTGCACTGTTAGATCGTGCACAGTGCACGATCCTAGCAGGCAGCTGCCATAGGCAGCCCAGGGGACCTGATCGTGCCTCTGGGTTGCCATGGCAACGATCGGCACCTCCGTGCCCTACACAGAGGGTGCCGATCGTCGCGCCGATACACCATAGACGCCGCGGTCACTATGACCGCGGCGTCTATAGGGTTAAACAGTCGGGATCGCGATAGTCGCGATCCCGGCTGTTACTGCGGGATCCCAGCTACCGCGTACCGCTGGGATCCCGCGGCGATCGCAAGGGCTCAGCTTCTGAGCCCGGGCGATCGCAATGACGTGATTCTACGTCAAGGTGCGGGAACTACCCGCATCCTATGACGTAGAATCACGTCAGGGTGCGGGAAGGGGTTAAGAGCGACAGTATGGGGCATTCATATTGCGCTGCTATGATTGCAACTTCAGGTCTCCAGCATGGCGGCGACATATGGGCCGAGTTCCACTATGTATCTGGTGAAACACCTGAAAATTCTGCCTGACACAGCTCGTTTGATAAGGGGACCATGTATGGAGTCAGTGAACTAGTAGTAGATTAAAGGTGCTGCAGTTAAAACTATGTTAGTACTCGAAACTGCTCGTTGCTCGGACGAATACTTCGCCCGCTCGAGAAAATGGCAGCTCCCGCCGTTCTGCTTTTTGGCGGCCAGAAACAGAGCCAATCACAAGCCAGGAGACTCTGCACTCCACCCAGCATGACGTGGTACCCTTACACGTCGATAGCAGTGGTTGGCTGGCCAGATCAGGTGACCCTGGGATAGACTAGCCGCTGCCCGCGCTGCTCGGATCATTCTGTGTCTGGATGCCGCTAGGGAGAGAGCTGCTGCTGGTCAGGGAAAGCGTTAGGGTGTTCTATTAGCTTAGTGTTAGGCAGGAGTGATTCTCAAAGAACCCAACAGCCCTTCTTAGGGCTACAATAACGTTCTACTTTTTTATTTTAATTTGCATCTTTTACCATTTTGTGAGGAATTAGCAGGGGGACTTGCTAACCTTCCTACCTAACCCTGCTAAACCCCCAACCATTGTTTCTTCGCTCTTAGTCGGTAGTAGGCAACAACATACCACCCTCAAAAACACCACAGTGGGAAAATTTATAGTAGGGGTTGGATTTCAATTAGGCACAGTCTGCCATTTTTCCTTTTTTATTTTACGTTTATTTTGTTTAATAACTCAGTGTCATCTCATCTGGCATAGTAGTGTGCTTTCATACTTGGCTAGAAAATAGCCATAGGAGAATCCAAACGGCTTACGCCTACAGTAGCGTTATATATTTGATTTCTGGTTGATCTGCTGGTGGCTGTACTTGCTGCAGTGCATCTATTAGCCAATTGTGAGCAATTTGTAGTGAGACTTGCGACCGCTGTGTTTTGCGCTTAGTGACGCACATATCCATTGCAAAGACCGAAGTGGGAAAATTTAGTAGGGGTTGGATTTCAATTAGGCACAGTCTGCCATTTGTCCTTTTTTATTTTACGTTTATTTTGTTTAATAACTCAGTGTCATCTCATCTGGCATAGTAGTGTGCTTTCATACTTGGCTAGAAAATAGCCATAGCAATAGGATAGCATCGTTTGGTTTTAAAAACTCGAAAACACAAAAAAAAAAACACAAAAAAAAGTTAAAAAAAAATTAAAGCTATAACTCTCATTTTAAAAATGTTTAACCCGAGGGCTAGGGGTAGAGGACGAGGGCGGGGACGTGGGCGTCCAACTACTGCAGGGGTCAGAGGCCGTGGTCCTGGCCGGGGTGAGACACCACCTGCTTATGAGGGAGCAGGGGAACGCCGCAGAGCTACACTCCCTAGGTTCATGTCTGAAGTTACTGGGACTCGTGGTAGAGCACTGTTAGAGGAAAGGAGTGTGAGAATGCATGAATACCAGCAGGCCCTGGTGCACAAGCTGAAACAGTATTTCCCTTCTGACAGCGCTAGCGGCAGAGTGCGTAGTTCTGCGGGACAAGTAGCGAGGGAGAGTAGGCGAGCAGGCAGCTTGTCCAGCACTGGCAAGGGTACGCTTTACAAGGCTTTTGCCAGCTTTATGTCACCCCAGCAAGACACTGTCACCTGTCCCCAGTCTCGCCAGAGTAGGGCTGATCTTTACAGAAAGATGGTGAGGGAGTACGTAGCTGACCATACCATCGTCCTAAATGATCACACAGCTCCCTACAACTACTGGGTTTCAAAGCTGGACATGTGGCACGAACTGGCGCTGTACGCCTTGGAGGTTCTTGCCTGCCCTGCCGCTAGCGTCTTGTCCGAGCGGGTTTTCAGTGCAGCTGGTGGCATCATCACCGATAAGCGTACACGCCTGTCGACTGACAGCGCTGACAGGCTGACGCTTATTAAAATGAATAAAGGCTGGATTTCTCAGAATTTCCAATCTCCACCAGGTGAAGGAAGCTCAACCTGAATAATTGATCCACTCCTCCTCCTCCTCCTCATTTTCCTCCTTCTCCTCCTCTTTGTACAGTACGAGCTTTCGCCAATCCAAGCCCCTGTCTCTAGGCTCCTCCCCAAACAGCACTTCTAAGAACCTTTTGTATAAGATCAAGTGTAGTAGCGTTCTTATAAGTTTGGGTTATGGCGGGTGTGGGGAATGTAAACAGATGCGCAAGAAGCGCTGAAATAATATCGGTAAATGATAAAAGTTTGCCAGTATATTTTGTGGATTACACAGCAGGGTGGCGACAAAGTAAACAAGTTTGATGTGGAAGCCATGAAAACAACCCAAAATTCTGCCTGACACAGCTCGTTTGATAAGGGGACCATGTATGGAGGCAGCTATATGGACGACTTTTGGAGGCAGCTATGGCGATGACGTGTGGAGGTAGCAATGGAGACAACGTGTGGAGCCAGCTAAAAAAATTAATACATAGAGTACTAGAGCCAGAGACAGTTGGCCCTGGCAAAAAATAGCCAGTTTCCTCTGCTTTAGTGTACAAAGAGGAGGAGAAGGAGGACAATGAGGAGTGCATACATTATTCAGGTTCAGCTTCTTTCACCTGGTGGAGAATGAAAATCCAGAGAAATCCAGGCTTTATTCATCTTGATAAGCGTCAGCCTGTCAGCGCTGTCAGTCGACAGGCGTGTACGCTTACCGGTGATGATGCCACCAGCTGCACTGAAAATCCGCTCGGACAACACGCTAGCGGCAGGGCAGGCAAGAACCTCCAAGGCGTACAGCGCCAGTTCGTGCAACATGTCCAGCTTTGAAACCCAGTAGTTGTAGGGAGCTGTGTGATCATTTAGGACGATGGTATGGTCAGCTACGTACTCCCTCACCATCTTTCTGTAAAGATCAGCCCTACTCTGCCGAGACTGGGGACAGGTGACAGTGTCTTGCTGGGGTGACATAAAACTGGCAAAGGCCTTGTAAAGCGTACCCCTGCCAGTGCTGGAAAAGCTGCCTGCTCGCCTACTCTCCCTCGCTACTTGTCCCGCAGAAGTACACCCTCTGCCGCTAGAGCTGTCAGAAGGGAAATACTGTTTCAGCTTGTGCACCAGGGCCTGCTGGTATTCATGCATTCTCACACTCCTTTCCTCTCCAGGGATGAGAGTGGAAAGATTTTGCTTGTACCGTGGGTCCAGGAGAGTGAATACCCAGTAATCGGTGCTGGAATAAATTCTTTGAACGCGAGGGTCACGGGATAGGCAGCCTAGCATGAAATCTGCCATATGCGCCAGAGTACCAACGCGTAAGAATTCACTCCCCTCACTGGCCTGACTGTCCATTTCCTCCTCCTCCAACTCCTCCAACTCCTCTTCTTCTGCCCATACACGCTGAACAGTGAAGGACTCAACAATGGTCCCCTCTTGTGTCTCGCCAACATTCTCCTCCTCTTCCTCCTCATCCTCCTCCACCTCCACCTCCTCCGATATGCGCTGAGAAACAGACCTGAGGGTGCTTTGGCTATCAACAAGGGAATCTTCTTCCCCCGTCTCTTGTGACGAGCGCAAAGCTTCCGACTTCATGCTGATCAGAGAGTTTTTCAACAGGCCAAGCAGCGGGATGGTGAGGCTGATGATGGCGGCATCGCCACTGACCATCTGTGTTGACTCCTCAAAGTTACTCAGCACCTGACAGACATCAGACATCCACGTCCACTCCTCATTGTAGACTTGAGGAAGCTGACTGACCTGACTACCAGTTCTGGTGGAAGTTGACATCTGGCAGTCTACAATCGCTCTGCGCTGCTGGTAAACTCTGGATAACATGGTCAGTGTTGAATTCCACCTCGTGGGCACGTCGCACAACAGTCGGTGAGCGGGCAGTTGGAGGCGGCGCTGCGCTGCCCTGAGAGTGGCAGCATCTGGGCTGGACTTCCTGAAATGCGCACAGATGCGGCGCACCTTCGTGAGCAAATCAGACAGATTGGGGTATGTCTTGAGGAAACGCTGCACTATCAGATTTAACACATGGGCCAGGCATGGCACATGTGTCAGTCTGCCGAGTTGCAGAGCCGCCACCAGGTTACGGCCGTTGTCACACACAACCATGCCTGGCTTCAGGTTCAGCGGTGCCAGCCACAGATCAGTCTGCGCCGTGATGCCCTGTAATAACTCTTGGGCAGTGTGCCTTTTATCGCCTAGGCTCAGCAGTTTGAGCACCGCTTGCTGTCGCTTAGCGATGGCACTGCTGCTGTGCCTAGAGCTACCGACTGATGGCGCCATGCCCACGGATGGTAATTCAGAGGAGGAGGTGGAGGAGGGGTGGGAGGAGGAGGAGGCATAGTAGGCCTTTGAGACCTGGACCGAGGTAGGCCCCGCAATCCTCGGCGTCGGCAGTATATGACCAGCCCCAGGGGCAGACTTGGTCCCAGCCTCCACCAAGTTAACCCAATGTGCCGTCAGCGATACATAGTGGCCCTGCCCGGCAGCACTCGTCCATGTGTCCGTGGTCAGGTGGACCTTGTCAGAAACGGTGTTGGTCAGGGCACGGATGATGTTCTCTGACACGTGCTTCTGCAGGGCTGGGACGGCACATCGGGAAAAATAGTGTCGGCTGGGGACCGAATACCGAGGGGCGGCCGCCGCCATGAGGTTTCGAAAGGCCTCGGTCTCTACCAGCCTATAGGGCAGCATCTCCAGGCTAAGCAACTTGGAGATGTGGACGTTGAGGGCTTGGGCGTGTGTGTGGGTTGCACTATACCTCCTTTTGCGCTCCGGCGTCTGGGGTATGGAGAGCTGAACGCTGGTGGATGCTGTGGAGGATCGTGGAGGCGAAGATGGGGTTTTCGCACGGGAGGTGTTTGGGCCGGGGTCCTGGGCAGGGGGCTGACTAGCAGATGACACAGGGGAAGGAGCAGTGGTGTGCCCGGCCGGAGGTGAACGGGCTTGGTGCCATTGAGTGGGGTGTTTAGCATTCATATGCCTGCGCATACTGGTGGTAGTTAAGCTAGTAGTGGTGGAACCCTTGCTTATCCTGGTTTGGCACAGGTTGCACACCACAGTCCGTCGGTCATCCAGTGTTTCTTTAAAGAACCTCCAGACTTCTGAAAATCTAGCCCTCGCTAGCCCTCATCGTCCGACACCTCTTTACACACTTCTTCCACTATGTCAATAATGTCATCATCACCCACAGACTGTGACCGGGGGAAAACCTGGGCATCGGAAAATAGCTCAGCAGCAGCCGGACAAGTGGTTTGTGACTGTGGGAAGGGTCCAAAAAACAGTTCCTCAGAGTATGCCGGTTCAAATGCCAAATTTTGATGGGAGGGGACAGACTGGGGGGAAGGAGGCTGAGGTGGAGGAGCTGGAGGAGTGCCGATTTCGGTGACATGGGTGGACTGCGTGGAAGACTGACTGGTGGACAAATGGCTAGAAGCATTGTCCGCAATCCACGACATCACCTCTTTGCACTGTTCTGGCCTCAACAGTGCTCTACCACGAGTCCCAGTAACTTGAGACATGATGAACCTAGGGAGTGTAGCTCTGTGGCGTTCCCCTGCTCCCCCATCAGCAGGTGGTGTCTCACCCCACCCAGGACCACGGCCTCTGACCCCTGCAGTAGTTGGACGCCCACGTCCACGCCCTCGTCCTCTACCCCTAACCCTCGGGTTAAACATTTGCCAAATTAAAGTGTAAACTTTTAATTTTTTTTAATTTTTTAATTTTTTTTAACAAAACAATGCTATCCTATTGCTATGGCTAGTTTCTAACCTACACTGACAGCACATAACTGGATTTTGTGCTGTGCCTGATGACTTTGAGCTATAAAATGAAATAAAGGTAAAAAAAAAATAAATCAGCAGACTCTGCCTAATTTTAATCAAACCCCTAATAAATTGTCCCACTTCGGTGTTTGAGGTGGATATGCGTGTCACTAAGAGCTAAACACAACGGTCGCAGGTCTCCCAGCAAACTCCTCACAATATGGTACTAGCTGCACTACTAATGCCAGCAAGCCCAGCCACAAGCAAACAAAAAAAGGAAAATATAACTCTATTGTAGGCCTAAGTAAGCCGTTGGGGTTCTCCTATGGCTATTTTCTAGCCTACACTGAAAGCACACTGCTTTGCAAGATGAGTTTGAGCTATAAAATGAAATAAAGGTAAAGCCCAACAAGCCCAGCCACAAGCAAATAAAAAAAAAATGTATAACGTTATTGTAGCCCTAAGAAGGGCTGTTGGGTTCTTGTAGAATCACTCCTGCCTAACACTATTCTAATAGAACACCCTAACGCTTTCCCTGACCAGCCTCAGCTCTCTCCCTAGCGGCATCCAGACACAGAATGATCCGAGCAGCGCGGGCAGCGGCTAGTCTATTCCAGGGTCACCTGATCTGGCCAGCCAACCACTGCTATCAACGTGTAAGGGTACCACGTCATGCTGGGTGGAGTGCAGAGTCTCCTGGCTTGTGATTGGCTCTGTTTCTGTCCGCCAAAAATCACATCGGCGGGAGATGCCATTTTCTCGAGCGGGCGAAGTATTCGTCCGAGCAACGAGCAGTTTCGAGTACGCTAATGCTCGAACGAGCATCAAGCTCGGACGAGTATGTTCGCTCATCTCTATTGATATTTTAATATTTGAACTTCATGTATTTAAGGCCCTAAGCTGAAACTTGGTAAAATTAAACCAGATATGATCCTATGCCTTGCAGTGACCATTATTGTTCATGCCAGAAACTAGTTTCCTCCTCTCATACAGAAGTGACTATGATACAATAATTGTAGACATATTTTATATTTACGAAAAGCCTTGCTGCTTTCTATCCTCAGAACTTAGAACTTTTCAATGATTAATTTGCTTTTAATTAATTCACATGATGAATCAGAGCTAAATGTCATGAAAGTAAATCTTCTCCGATCACTGCCTCTGCGAGCTGCGCCTCACCTCTTTCTCTTATGCTTGACCAACCATTTAGGGCAGGAGAAAGGTTTAGTAGGAACCAAAAATCTACCATGTCCAGGATGAATTATTACTGGGAAGAAGACTCATTCATTCATTATTGGGTCGGTTAATATTTTGGTCTTGTTGAAAATAGTAACCCAAAAAAGCTCATTATGTGGAATATCATGTGTCAAATATATTAAAGAGTTTAGATGAGTAATCAGATAATAAAGGGGTTATCAGGAAATTTCATGGAGCAATGGCATGAATCTCCTACTGCTCTCGCACTATAAAAGTCTTCTAGTGATGACATCAAGTACATCATCTGCATGACTACGGCATTTAATCGCTAATATCAATGTTCATGTGTCATATGAGTAAGCGTCAGCTCATAGGCCAATAGTTAGCTGCAGTGGCCATATGAAAGATACTGTATACGTCACATCATCACAGCAGGGGGCAATACAAGAGCTGAAGTGGTGGAGAAAATATGAGGCAAATACAGCGATAATAGAAGGTGGGTGTGGGATCCAAACTGGCTTAAAATGGAGTGTCCTTCCACTGGAACAAAGTTAGAAAGTGTTCTTAAGAATAGTTTCAGATAGTAACCACATTGTTCGAACTATCCATATTGCAAATACAATTGTTTGTTTTCTATACCATACTGTGAAACTTATTTATACCCCCTTGTATTGAAGGGACTGGATTCAGGGTGGACAAACAAGACAGTGAGCCCTGAACTGAGCCCCTTAAAACTGTCAGCTGCTTGCCTTTGCATATCTTAGGTGATAAAGGACAACTTGAAGACAGTCCCTCCCTGCACCACAAAACAAGACTTACAAACGAATAACACAGAAGAGAGGTCAGAGGTCTAGGTCATAGCAGAGATTGCAAATACAACACGAAATTGGGAAATAAAAAGTATATTCAAAATACTTAAGTCAAGACCGAATAACTAGAAATACAGAAGAACAGCACAAAAAGATAATATTGAGGTAGCCAGGAAATATAAGCAGCAGAAAACTAGGTATGAATAAAATCTTTAGAGCCTCAGTCTCAGCTGATTGGAGCAGAGGTCTGTCCATTACCACAGGTGAACTGCCGGAGCAGAACTGCAGAAGATCTGGGTGCGGTGCAATACAGCCAGCAACATAAAGCACAGTTCACACTAAGAAAAGTCAAGTAAAAACACATAAAAAATGCATCCTAAGCCTGACACTGATGTTTTACCCCCTTTATATAAATTCTGCACCACCCATTTTGTCAGGGCTGTGAGTCTGTGGACCCTCTGGACCACCGCGGGAGATGGTACTAGCCAACACCTGGGACCGGAGTCTAAGTGGCACCTCGTCTTCACCAGAGCGTGCCACAAAGCGGGATGGTCTTGCTGCGGCGGAGTACCACCAGGTTGTTCCACAGGTGCGACTAGCCCGCAGTGGCAGCAAAGGTAGTAATGCAGGAGGTCTATGACCTGGGTGACAGCGGGAGAACAGCACAGGAAGGCACACTAGGACTCACGTCAGGAAACACAGGAGCTGGCACACGGATAGGGAAAACAGGAACGGACTGGTACACAGGACAGGAACGCAGGATACACAGGAACACAGGATACAAAGGAACGCAGGATACACAGGAACACAGGATACACAGGAACGCTTTCTCTTCAGGGAAATGGCTTGAAGATCCAGCGGGGAATGATGGAACCCGCCGGATTAAATGCAGCCCTGGTAGTGGCCAGCGCCAATCACCTGTGCGCTGGCCCTTTAAATCTTTCAGTATCGCCGTACTGATTGTGACGCATTGGCGCCGGCTTGCATGCAACACAAATCGGGGGCAGGGACTTCGGACAACCCAACTGATTCAGACAAACAGCGGAATTTAAAAACGAAATTGTGTCGCAAGATCAGCACTTATTTGCACTGGGAAGAAGAAGGTGAACAACTGCGGACCTCAGGGGGGTAAGCGACACATTCAGGAAATTGATCGCGACGGGACAGGCAAATAAATGTGCCCCAATATACAATGTACACTGAGCAGAGTATAAAAAAACTAAGTGTGCACCTAGCCTTATAGATCCAGTATTAAAATGACATCTGAAAGAGGGTGCAGTATAGATTCACCAGAAGTGTCATGGCTTCAGGCTCTTTAGCCATAAGAACATTACTTTTTAAGTAAAATCATAACTAATCTATGTAGAAATTATAAGTGTTATTTTTTCTTGCAAAAATGTGACCACTTTTTTGTGTAAGCCGTCTGTGGGTTTGTCATTGGCACTTGGTTTCTGGCCTGTTTGTTTTTGCATGACTCACTTTTCAAGTGTTCTTAGATGAAATGCCAAATTGTGCACATATGCCACTTATTTATTCATTTTCTGATTTGTACCTTACATTTGCCGATAGCAATAGGCCCTCAATATCGTGACTACAAAACTTGCAGTGCTACATGATGTGAAACTTTTAAAACAAATATTCACCCACAATGCAATATGCAAATATTTTTTGCTTCATATCATCCGTGCCTTCCGCAATGATAGCCGTACTTCTTAATACTTTTAATATTTCTATGGAATAATTGATTTGTATCGACCTAAAGGCTCATGTGATGGGACACTGGAGTCAGAGATGAAAAACAAGACAGTGAACCTTAAAACTTCAGCTCGCCAACAGTCCTGCCTGCTTGCCTTAGCGTATCCTAGGCGGTACAGGACAACCATAAAGACTCCTTGCTCCAAGATAACCCTTGCACCAAAGGATGGACATGTAACAAGACAAATAACACAAAGTAAGGTCAGTAATCCAGGTCATAACACCTAACCAACCCTCCCGAAAGTCATTATAACTCTAATTAAAAATGTGCCACCCCCTGTCTTCTTATACAATATAGCACAATATACTCGACGCTGTATGTGATATATTTATTTTGGATGGGTACTGTATATAACATAACTACATAAAATGTTCCCCATATATTAAATATAAGACCTGGCAAAAAATAAATGTAATAAGGTCCTCTCCAATTGTGACCTCGGAAAACTGTACAGCTATACCACTGTCAGTATGGGATTGGTGGTGGTCCCAGCACCCCCTGAGATCAGTCTTCTTAGCAACCGATAAGCAGAGCTACTTTCTATGTGTAGTGGCTGAACTCTGAGTATTTGCAGGATCTGTGGGACTTGCCAGATTTTAGACGCCCACCAATCTGATAATAAGGACTCATCTTTAGTATAGACCTATAGTCTCAGGCCATAGATCAGATCCTGATTCTACTTATCCCCTCAAGTTTCTATCTAAAAACACCTAAGTATTTGGACATGATATTTATCCTTCTTTTAAACTATTGCAATACGAGAAACCTAAATATTAAAGTTTTACAACCGATAAAAGTCTTAGGTACAAGACAACTGCACTTCGACTAAGACCTAATTGGAAATTAATAGATGGCCCCCTCTAACTATGCAGAACACTATAATACTATTTCCATTATGTATACAGTTCACATTATTATTTCATTATAATATGAGGGAATTCTTCAGGAAATATTGTCCATAGAAACAAGTGAATGTTCATATGACCATACAACATGCTGTTTAGGCAGACATTTTGAATTATATATGGTTTGAGAGGATTTTCTTCCTAAATTCATGAGAGCACATTCTTATCTCTTCCTAAAATTTGGTCCATATGAGAATCTGCTTACAATACTTTGTGTTTGCTAATTGTACGATGTGTCCTACTTAAAGCCTTCATTACTTTAAGTGACGCAGCATGTTGCCCCTGACCTTCTGCCAGCTTCAACATGTAGTTAAATCCCTTAAGCTTTTATGAAAACTCTCATCCTGCTGATAATAAACAGAAGATCGAAAACAGAGAATACTAAAAATGTCTATACACAACATGGAATATATCAATCTGGAATACATGAAGCCAAATACGGATATAATCAAAGCAAAGATGGAGATGACCTCTAATAAAACAAATGACCCAAAGTCTGACAATGTGACTTTACTGTACACTCAAGGGTAGGGCTCTATTCACCCCAGAACCTGTACTTCTAAGGTGACCATGCACTTCTATTGGCCAGTCTTAGGCAATCATTAGATTAGTATATAGTGTGCTCTGAATACCTTCTAATTCAGTGATGTTCAACCTTTTGAGTGGCCAAGATTCATCAAAAGTAGTGCAGTTTGCAAATGTGCAAGGATGCCCAAAAGTGGCACACAGTCTTCAATAGCATGATTCAATCTGGGTGCGACACAAAAAATGTCTTTAAGTACTGACTTGTGCACATGTCCATCAGCAAGGATGTCTAGGAGCACTGAGCTGCCCCCCCCCCCCATCTTTCCAATGAATGTGCATTTTCTGCTGGCTCAGATGATGAGGATAATGATGCTCCAACCAAAACAAGCGTACATTGTTTGATAAGGAGACAGAAATTTTAGTGAAGGAGAAATTTTTGCTTTTATTTTTACTTTAGGTGATGTTTTTAAGTAAGATCCGGTGATTAAATATTTAAAAGCATTTAAATTAAAATGATTTAAAAAAAATGTAAAGAATTAAAAAGATAATGGGGTGATCTTTCATATGTTGGAGCATCATGCTGCAGTATTTGATGGTAACCCCACAAGTGCCAGATTTATCAAGAGGCACCAGCCTCCTGTTGGGTGGCCTGTGCTTGTGAGCTAGTCTTCATGCTCATCTACACAAAGTGGCATAAGCAGGAAATAGTCATAAAGCCATTCTTTGCTTCAGGCATTATGACTATTTATACTGGTGTACAGGCTTACATAAATGCCCCGTTTGTACTGCACTGTCAGCAGGAGAGTTGCCCAGCCTCCGGATGTCGGGTAGTGAAGCCAGAGCAGCAAGCAGACAGCGTCAGCATCCAGAGGCGGAGCAACTCTCCGGCTGAGAGTGCAGCATGATCAGTGGCCATCTTACCACCATCAGTGACGGACACTGCACTGCGTCAATAACAGGACAGTTATCCCACCTCCAGATCCTTTCAGCTTTCTGTGTGACTGCAAAAAAACATCTCAGATTTTCACCTCTGACACATATGACAGGTTAGCCATCACTGATTTATAGACTCACTGGGGTATGAAAGGTTATCTCTACGCCAGGCCCTGCAGCTGGTGTGTAGCGAGGCCTTCCTATACCCGACGGCCGCGCCCCCGCCCGCCTTCACGCCCCACTGGCATGGATTTGGCAGATTGGGCAATATAATCACAAGTGCTACCTATAAGCTGACAGAAGCCCTGATGAATATCCACCATTATATAGATTGATATTTAGGTGACTTTGATGGAAGTTCCTCACCATCTTTTTCTTCTGTATCTGGCCCTGACCACCATGATGACTTCTGATAATTTAACCACTGAGACAGGTATCTTTTTACCTTTGCTTCTGTAGCCATTCCTTGCCCCACAAAACAAAAAAGATAGATTCACAACAATCCAATCCAATGACATTACTTGAGTACATTAGGCTACGAGGCCTTAATATAAATCCAAACGTATCTTGCTTCTTTCTATATTATTACTATTTCTATACTATGACTATTTCTATTACTATACTTTTTCTATTATGGCAATTTTAAGTTGTCTTAAGGGGGTTTCCGTTAATATGTTGGAATCTGTGAGGGCTGATTTCTCACAATGTAATTTTTGCCTTTTGTGTCTGTCCACACAAGATAAATCAGCTATTTATTGAAAGTATAGGGAACCGGTCGTACATTGTAGGCCTCATTGTATTTTGTATCATGTTTGCTCTTACTGCCTGTAGCTATTGACTTTAAGCCTCTCTAAATCTTAGTAACAGGATATTGCACTGGTTTGCATTTACCTTCCAATGATATCCAGTTAATGTAGGCTTTGGATGACCCCATCAGCTGCTCATTTTAGGGCAAATGAGATAAAATTTTGTACCAATAGCCAGAATCTTTCTGTCCCCGAGATAGTAATGTAATGTCATTTACTCTGTGAAAGAGGTCACCAGCGGTTCAGTGCACAATTGATCAGTGACTACAGTTAGCCTGGAAATGTTTGCCTCTTACCGTTTCTGGATGGAATAATCTTCCTGAATGAATACAAATATATTCTTATGTTTATTCAACACATGCAAATGATGACTTTACTGACTATGACAGCAGGGGAAGCTTTAAGTACATTGAAATGTGGGCAAATTTGCCCTTAAGTTTGTGAAAGAGGACACACCTCCTGCAGACCATGGGGGCACCCAACACTTCATCATTGACTTGATAAAAAAGAGCAAAAAAAACCCTAATATTTTTTTTTCTTAAAAAAATATTATCACATCTATTAGCATATCTCTGCCTACAAAAGAGAATTTACCAAATTCTTTATCAGTTCTATGTTAATAATAATAATATTAATTCTTTATTTATATAGCGCACACAGATTACGCAGCACTGCACGAAGCATGACAAATTGGTCCCTGTCCCCATGGGGCTCACAATCTAAACAACCTACCAGTATGTTTTTGGAGTGTGGGAGGAAACCGGAGCACCTGGAGGAAACCCACGCAAACACGGAGAGAACATACAAATATATGTTAAAAAAGACATATCTATAGACATATCTATATCTACTCTACTAAGTTACAGATAGCACCCAGACACTTAGATATTTGAGGATCCTGAAGATATATGGATTGAATTCTGATATTTTTTGTACTCCTTTAAAGGGGTTGTCTATTCTATTATATAACTTGCCTGTGTGCTTTTACTGCTTTAAATATAATCCCTGAATATTCATCCAGTGATTCAGCCGTCCTGATACTTACATTTGTGCTCTGCAGACTCTCATGCTTCTTTGTTTACATGTCTGAGCACTGATGTATAGAAGGAGCTGCATCAGGAAATTATGACTCATCCTTCCCTCTCCCCTATTCCTGTGTCTGTCAGTGAGACAGACTGAGTGAGAGGGACGCAATGAGAGATGCCACTAGGACCAGAGCTGTGAGAGAGAGGAAGTTGTGTATATATGTAAAGGGAAGCATGGTGACAACAGAGAAAGGCTGAAGCTCTCAAAGGAGGCAATGCTACAGGAACATATACATGCACAGACATGTCAACTGGAAGAGATGTATTGAAAAGTGGTCAATCCTTTTAAGATTGGGCCTACCTATCAAGTAATTTTTTTCACCACTCACATTTCAGCACTAGAAATTTTATTTAAGCCCAAAATGTTTTAAAATCTATCAACTTTTTAATACTTTACCTTGTGCACGACTCAACAAGTGCCTCTGTAGGACACTGTGTGGCTCATTTACTAAGGGTGGTGCATGCACTTTTGTCGGACAGTGCACCTTTTTCGGGGCTAAAAAGTCTTGCCCAGGTATTTAATAAGTGTCTGCACTGGGATTGTGGCACAAGCTACCTTTTTTGGCGGTGCAGGTGCACTGGCATCCAGGCGACACAAATTAGGGGGCGTGCAATCGGAATGTCCGACTGATTAAGACTAAGCACTGGATTTAACTTTCAATTTGTGTTACAATCCCTCGCACTTAGATGCACCACTAAAAAGATGGTAAACTCTGTTGGACCTGAGCGGGGAAGCGACACATGCGGGATATCGGGCGCACAATCTTAGTGAATCTCTGCACGGTGCATTATAGATGGACAATGCACTTTCTGTAAACTCCAGTGACCGGGTAAGTAAATGTGCCCCTGTATTCTATCTCTAAATATAATACATTTTTGTACTATTAATTTTTCTGCTCTGAAATTTTTGAAATATTGGGGCACATTTACTAAGGGTCCGCAGGTTTTACATTTCTTTTTCTGTTTTGCGCTGAATTGCCCCGGGTTTTTGCAACACAAATCAGGGAGTGTGGCCGTCGGACACCCCAACAGATTCGGACAAACCGCGGAATTTAAAAAGCAAATTGTGTCGCAAGATCAGCACTCACATGCACCGGGAAGAAGAAGGTGAATTCTGGCGGACCTCAGTGGGGAAGCGACACATGCAGGAAATTGCGCCAGACCCCAGCGGGGATCACGACGGGAGGGGTAAGTAAATGTGCCCCATTATGTCTATTTAGGGTTAAAGCTATTGTGAATTTTTCATTATGTATTTGTATATTTCATTCATTTAAATTTTTGTATACAAATTTTTTTTTAATGTCAGTCTGTCAAAAGTCAGAAAAGTCCATTGGAAACTTAACTTTTCATTTCGTGGTAAAGCTTTCTGTTATGCAGAACTTTATCCTCTGGAAATGTTGATATATATTGGGACATATCTACTTAACAGCCCACGTCGCGATCCCCGATCCGGTATGTCCGACGAACATGGATTGTGCCGCGGGAGCGCCCGATATCCTGCATGTGTTGCTCCCCGTTCAGGTCCGCCGGAGTTCACCTTCTTCTTCCTGGTGCATGTAAATGCTTGGCTTTCGACACAATTTTAAAGTCAAATCCCGTTGTTTGTCCAACAGCCCGCCCCCCCGTGCGACACAATCCCCTTCTAAATCCCTGTCCCGGCAGCACGACCCCCGAAAAGTCGGAAAACCAGGCGGAAATGAGGCCGTGGGACCCTTAGTAACTAAGCCCCAATATGTCTATTTAGGATGAAAGATATTGTAATTTTCAGGGTGGGGTTTATTATGTATTTTTAAATTGCATTTATTTATTTTTTTACTTTTTTATTGTTAATCTTTTAAAAGTCAGAAATGTTCATTGAAAACTTTATTTTTTATTTAGTTTTTTTTACACCAAACTTTGACATTTGTCAGTATTTAGGATGTACTGTGTCTTGTAAGATCCAGCGAAAGCATCCTAGTACTGGCATAATGTTGATCATATGATAACCCACCTGATTACCCACAGAAACCACTATAGCAGGGTGAGATGCCTCCAAAGACAGAATTAGCAAAATAATGCCCTTTTCTCCTCTTCTGGTTCCAGACCCAAGCATAGAGATGGACACATGTGAACCAAAACTTTTGGGAGCATCCCTCATGACACAGACATATTAACGGATTGTTGGCCATGGCTCTAATTGGTGATACCAATTCAGCAAAATGCATTGGTGGCACACACTTGAACCCCGGATCCAACTTAAAGTTTGCGTATGCTCATCTCTGTAAGCCAGTTAACCAAGGTAAAGGACTGCTTTGATTAGCTAAGACATTTGTACTCTACAGTTTTCATGTTTGCAGTTTGTCAGCCATGTTATGTTATATAGGGTCGACAGTCTTCTACAAGGTCACTCATGTGGAACTGAATTTCCCCCTCTTCAAGCAATTGAAGCAGCAAAATATTACTGACTGTACTACAGTAGAGCATGACTACTCTCAAATTGAATGTGGAGATGCCTCTTTATTTCAAGGGCTTTGCCAAGGTCTACTATTGATGGACGTTCAATGGAAACGGTGGCTGTGTAATGGTGGCTCCTGGATGCTACTGAGACACAGAATCCACTCCTTCCGGCTCTGTGTTCTTGTGTTTATACAGCACGGAACAGCTGATCCGTCCGGTGTACAAGTCATGGTAAATCCCGGCCAACTCTTTTTATAATAATCCCCTGTTTTTCCTGATCGGTATGTTGCAGCATTAGTCCATTGCCGCATGTACTGTTAAATAACCGGCTCTCATTGAGGTCTTTTATGCAGCTAATATTGGGAGCTTGACAGATCCAAAAAAAAAATATTTCCATCTGTTTTGCATTCATTCATTGTTGCATAATCTGTAATTAAAGTGAACGTTGCAATTTTCCCAAACTTTTAATGTTTTACAGAACTGACAAAATCAAACCCCCCCCCCTTTCATCTGAGATTACACAATACTGTTATTTAAGCCAACAATAGTGAACAATACAACATTTGCATGGAAAACTGTATCTCGTTTCCTTGGAGCTATTTCCCAGGACATAAACAGAGAAATATGCATTATTGATGTCACTTTTGTCAAACTCTGTCAGCTACTGTTATCATGGGAACATCTGAATTAACCTATTGGGCATATGTCGGTTTTTAAACTTTCTATATCCTTGTATGTATGCTAAAAATTCCCACATCATGTTCTACACAGAGATTTTTTGGTTTCTATTATTTAGCAATTATAGAAAGAGGAACCTATTATTGTACAGGCAGTCCCCGGGTTACGTACAAGATAGGGTCTGGAGGTTTGTTCTTAAGTTGAATTTGTATGTAAGTCGAAACTGTATATTTTATAATTGTAGATCCAGACAAAAAAATTTTGGCCCCAGTGACAATTGGAATTTAAACATTTTTTACTGTAATGGGACCAAGGATTATAAATAAAACTTCATTACAGACACCTTACAGCTGATTATTGCAGCCTGGGACTATAGTAAAGCATTCAAAAAGCTTCACCAGAGGTCAGAGGGGTCTGTCTGTAACTATGGGTTGTCTGTAAGTCGGGTGTCCTTAAGTAGGGGACCGCCTGTATTGGTTCCCAAACTTTTCTGCCATCCATCAGAGTACTGTCACATCTGTGCCTCAGTCTTCTGCTCTTGGGCTCTGAAGGCGCCAAATTTTATCTGGTGCTTTTAAATCAGCAGTCTGAACAGTGTTCTATTTGCTGAACTGCTGTCTCTCTGCAACCCTTGTTCTGGACCAGCGAAGGTTAAAGTTTGCACAGCTTCAAAGCCTTGCCTCTCTCTAAACCCCTGTACACCATCTTTCCTTGCTGGTCAAGCAGTTTGTATTGCTAGCTCCCTGTCAGAATCGGTGACCAAAAAAACCCAAAGCAACTTCATAACCCAAAAGGAACTGATCGGTAGTGAACAGAGGTTATTTTGACTCCTCTTTAATGTATGGCAAATGGGATTAGCCACTGACAAAGATTCTTTTACAATATTATAAAAATATGCAATAGCACTTCGCAATCGCAAAACACAAGCATAACAGTGCACAAGCACAATAAAATAGTCAAACAGTTCTGTAGACAATTCACATAGTCTCCATATTTGGTTCCATGCTGGAGCGTACATGTGGCTATTCACTGAGACACCAGCATAATCAGTGATGTTTTGGAGGCTCCGCCTCCTTCCTCCATTTTCTGCCTTGGAAACGTCACCGAGTATGTTGGTGTCACAATGAATAGCCACAAGTAGGCTCCAGTGTGGAACCAAAGATCGAGAATATTTGATTTGTCTACAGAACTGTCAGACTATTTTATTGTGCTTGACACTGTTATGCTTGGATTTTCCAATAAAGTGCTCTTACATATTTTTATAATATTGAACAAGAGTGTGAACAAGAGTGTGAGAGTGTGGATAATTAAATTTGCCATAGCTTCCTGTCAGTCCTTTTTTGCTACTTCTCACTATGTAGGTTTTTTTTTATCTTGGCTACATCCTCGACTATTCTCCCGTCTATTTGATTCTGTTCTTTATTCTGTAACTAGTTATGACTTGCATTGTTGGCCTCCCCTTTGTGTTATTTGTTTGTCTGTCTTGTTAAGTGTTTACACGTTGGTGCAGAAATGGGCCCAGTTGTTGGCCGCTGTTTAGTTTCACCAGAGCCCGCCAAAAAGTGGGATGGTCTTGCTGAGGTGTGGTGCCACCAGGTCATTTCACAGCTGCGACTAGCCTGCGGTGGCAGCCGAGGTCGAGGTACAATACAGAGGGCAGACTCGGAGTCTGGCACAGACAGGCTGTCAGGGGTGTGCTGGCTCTTTAAATCTTCGAGTGCCGGTGCGCGCACGCCCTTGGGAGCGGGGATGCGCACGCCCTATCTGGGATGGGAGCAAGAGCGTGGTGAGGCAAGTGAGGGCCGGGTCACACCACGGAAAGGGGCAGTGGTGTGCCTGCGATCCGAGAGTTGGATCATAGGGACACCCATGACACAATACAGCTGGTACAGTATTGTTACAATGGGTTGTCCGACGTGTGAGGACCAGCAGTCCCATGTAATGGCATCACACATCTTCAGTCAACGTCCGTTCCTGCCTCCCAGGGCTAAAGGAAAAGTCAAGGATCGGTGGGGTCTAAATACACAAGTGCTGGATCAGTACAGGACTTATGTGAAAAATGTGTCTTTTCATTTATTAAAATCCTGACTCTCTTAATTTTTGAGATACATTCTTGAGGAAATGTTTGTGTACACTAAGCAAATAATATTAGATCTTAAACTTAGGCACTGAGCATCCGTATATTTATGAAAGACGTTACTGTATTTTACTTCAACATTCCATTATTTTTCTGCTTTCTAATGTTTTTTTGCTACTTGAGTTTTGTTTTTTTGCTATTCTGGAAAGCAGAGAAAAGGTCAGGCTTTAACTTAAGGTTACTTTACCAAAGAGATGTTAGAGGTCCCTCTCTTTGTCTGGAGCAACCTGGGTGTATAAATAATGACTTGTGCAAGCTGAGTCTGAAAGCCATAGCTCACACACAGATTGTGGAATATATACAAAGCATTTATTATCAGTGGCTGCACGAGAGTGCCATTCACAGGAAATAGGACGTTGTCCAGTTGCGAAATGGTCAGAGGCTGCTACTTTTTTATATTATTATTATATTATTATTAGAGATGAGCGAGCACTAAAATGCTCGGGTACTCGTTATTCGAGACGACGAACTTCCCGATGCTCGAGTGCTCGTCTCGAATAACGAGCCCATTGAAGTCAATGGAACTCGAGCATTTTTCAAGGGGACCAAGGCTCTGCACAGGAAGCTTTGGCCAAACACCTGGAAACCTCAGAAAAGGATGGAAACACCACGGAAATGGACAGGAAACGCAGGGGCGCATGCATGGATCACTGAGGCTGCTTAAACGCAATCCATTATGCCAAATTATTGGGCAACAGCATGCCATGACAGAGTGACAGAATGAAGCTAGATAGCATCTAAAACATCCAATAATTTGACCCTACACTATAGGGGACGGCATGCAGAGGCAGCGCGGCAGCGGCAGGCTAGAGAGTTGCATGGGCGACATACCCTAATGGACTCAGCTTCAAACCAATGGTTGGCGAGAGGACCCAAAAGAGGTGAGCAAGACGCGTCAAATAATATCGGTACATGATAAAGTTTGCCAGTATATTTGTGGGATTACACACAGGTGGCGACAAAGTTAACATGGAAGCCATGAAAACATCCAAAATTCTGCCTGACACAGCTCTTTGATAAGGGGACCATGTATGGAGGCAGTGAACTAGTAGTAGATTAAAGTTACTGCATGTTAAACTAGGTTAGTTGGATCTTGGGATGGAGCTGCGCTCCGCTGCCAGGCGAGCTTTCGCCATCCAAGCCCCTGTCTCTAGTCTACCCCCAACAGCACTTCTAAGAACCTTTGTATAAGATCATGTAGTAGCGTTCTTATAAGTTTAGATATGGCGGTGGAGGGAATGTAACAGATGCCAAGAAGCGCTGAATAATATCGGTAAATGATAAAAGTTTGCTAGTATATTTTGTGGATTACACAGCAGGGTGGCGACAAAGTTAACAACTTTGATGTTGGAATCCATGAAAACACCCAAATTTTCTGCCTGACACACCTCGTTTGATAAGGGGAACGATGTATGGAGGCAGCTTATGGACGACTTTTGGAGGTAGCAATGGAGACAACGTGTGAGGCTGCTATGAGACAATTTAATTTGGATAGTGCCTGATGTGGCAGTCCAAAATGTTTTCAACATAGGATCAGGTAGGTGGCCCTCCGAAAAATGAAATAGATTGAGTGCCTGTATGTGGCAGTCCAAAAAAAGTTTTCAAACCAAGGAGAGGAGGTGGCCCCCAGAAAATGAATGATTGAGTGCCTGTATTGGCAGTCCAAAAAAGTTTTCAAACCAGAGAGCAGTAGGTGGCCCCTCCAGAAAATTTAATAGATTGAGTGCCGGTATGTGGCAGTCCAAAAAGTTTTCCAAACCAGAGGAGCAGAGGTGGCCCTCCAGAAAAATGAAATAGATTGAGTGCCTGTAGTGGCAGTCCAAAAAGTTTTCAACCAGAGGAGCAGGTAGGGCCCTCCGAAAAATGGAATAGATGAGTGCCTGTATTGGCAGTCCAAAAAATGTTTAAAACCAGAGGACCGGTAGGTGGCCCTCCAGAAAAATTAAATGCAAAAGTACTATAGCTAGAGCCAGTGGGCCCTGTCAAAAATAGCCATTTCTTTCCAATTCGGAATTAAATATCAGTTTTTGCAAATAAAAAGCTATTCATTTTTTTTTAACTGAGTTTATTTTCAGTTGTAGATGGGATTTTATTAGAGATGAGCGAGCACTAAAATGCTCGGGTACTCGTTATTCGAGACGAACTTTTCCCGATGCTCGAGTGCTCGTCTCGAATAACGAACCTAAGGGGACCATGTATGGAGGCAGTGAACTAGTAGTAGATTAAAGGTACTGCAGTTAAAACTATGTTAGTTGGATCTTGGGATGGAGCTGGCGCTCCGCTGCCAGGCGAGCTTTCGCCAATCCAAGCCCCTGTCTCTAGGCCACACACAGATTGTGGAATACATACAAAGCATTTATTATCAGTGGCTGCAAGAGAGCGCCATTCACAGGAAATAGGACGTTGTCCAGTTGTGAAATGGTCAGAGGTTGCTACTATTTTATATTATTATTATTATATTATCATGTAATATTTTATAACACTATGAACATGGTCACATTTTGTGACCAGATTTTCATCTTCTTAGAGCTATCTTCTCAAGAACATTTTTGGATTTTTTTTTCTCAATGGCTATTTTCAGTTATTAATTGCTTATATGCAAATTGCCCTTTATCCGGAGTGTCAGAAAGAAGGTCTAGTTTAAAGCATTGTTCCATTAAAGAAGTAAACTTAGAGCTAGCTGATTATACCTTAAATGGGTTTTCAATTAATATTGAAAAACCCTGTGGGGCTGAGGCAGGAGTGGGAAAAAGAAAGAGAAAAAACATACTTATGCTGCTCCTGGTTCTGGTTTCTCCAGATCTTCTGTAAGTTTGGGGGGGTCAAAGGATCCCCTTTAGAAAATGAGTGGCAACATCAGACCAGAAATCTCATGCTCAACAGAAGTGACGTCCCATGGTCCAAGAAGGCTACTCTTTGACCAAATCAGGTATGATGATATAACCAAGACCTTTGGAACGGATGTAGTGTCAAACACTGATCTTTGACCAGAGGAGTGACCAATACTCACAGATCGAGTTTAGTACAGTGCATTACAAAAGTTCCTTCTGAAGGTAATCAAAATGTTTACCAGGAATTTCTTCTTGCACATTACAATAAGCAGAGAAAATTTGGAGAATGTAACAATCTATTCAAGTAGCACAATGCAACAAGGTCTAATTGTGATGTTCTTACTTTAAAGTTTCTATTTGTAACCTGTGTGTAAAAACTGCTGTGGAACTGTGTTACATACAAAAAATTACCTACGAGATCAATTAAGTCACATCATATCATATAAGAAAGTTGCTACTCTCTTCCAGCTCAGCACTGTAGAAGATGTGCACTGTTATACAGTATACATATAATGCTGCATAATGGGGCAGATTTACTTACCTGGTCCGTTCGCGATCCAGCGGCGCGTTTTCTGCGCTGGATTCGGGTCCGGCCGGGATTCATCAAGGTAGTTCCTCCGCCGTCCACCAGGTGGCGCTGCTGTGCTGAAAAGCATGTGAACGCACTGGAGTTCACCGGGCCGGACCAAGTGAAGGTAAGCGCGTCCCAAGCGACACATTTCTTTTTTTAAATGCGGCGGTTTTTCCGAATCCGTCGGGTTTTCGCTCGGCTACGCCCCCCGAATTCCGTCGTGTGCATGCCGGCGCCAATGCGCCACAATCCGATCACGTGCACCAAAATCCCGGGGCAATACAGGGGAAATCGGAGCAAATCGGAAATATTCGGGTAACGCGTCGGGAAAACGCGAATCGGGCCCTTAGTAAATGACCCCCAATATGTCCATAACAGTGCACATCCTTCATTCATATCAGGTCCGGTGGCCGGGCCCCCTGAGACTGTGGGTCCTATAGCCGCTGCAGTGGCTGCTACCCCTGTAGTTACACCCCTGATAGGCCTTATTGATAATGAGGTGTACATTTTGTTATTTATATTTTTTGGAATCTGGAAAGGCAACATGAAAATACCTGGTCATTGCATGTTCGGATGGTGGAACTTTCAGTACATTTTGGATCCAAACTTTGTGTGAAAATGACTAAGATTCAAATTTTATCTTTTTTCTTATTGGATTCTGCATTGCAATTTATTGAACAGGACTACTCCGGTCTATACCACAGATCTGATGGATTTCTAAACCAATGACTGAAAAAGACAAATCTACTTATACAAGGTAAAAACACTAGTCTCTGGCCCCTGACCCTCCCCAAACAATCATAAGATTCTATACATGGAGGGTCAGATGAAAACATGTACACTTCATCTGACATGTACACATGTACACTTCAACTACATTCACTATCAATGGTATTGTCTATGATTCCCGTAACAGGTAGGTTTCCAGTGGATAGACCAGCACCGATCAGTAAGTGGTTCTTCATGGTTACTTCTGGTCCCCTGTTGAGAATTTTATTCATTCAGCTATGAAATCTTAGGACAGTTGTACGAATATTATTAAATATATAAATTCGGATATTTTAACAACAAAACATACTTCCATACAAAATTCTATCATATTGTGTTGTATTCAGGAAGAGGGGACAAAAGGTATTATCTTTATGTTGCTTTTATCTGCAAGCCATTTCATTACATCTTTACCTGCTGGGAGAAGACTCCATCTAGTTATAGTTACTCATATTATACTATTGGGAATATTCTCCTACAATGTGCAATATTATTCCATTACAGGCTATATTATATTTTCTTTGTAGTAATATATGTGAAATTATCTCATTACTAAGATTATTCTTCCAGACAGACCATTTTCACATGTTTATGTTCTGTTATGTATAGATATACTGAACGCTTCAGTTTTTAGATGGGCTAAGATCTGTCAGGACATGTTTAGGGTCGCAAGCTGTTTTTGAAACATGTCATGGATTACAGAACCATAATGTTCTCCATCCGAATGCTCATTCCACTCCAGTACTCCCTTCCATGTTCTTGTACCAAGGATTCATGGGATTAATGAACCTTTTTCATTACATAAAAGATGTTTCATGTCACATTTAATGAGATTAAAAAGTGGAAAAGATGGGATGAATATTGTTAATAGAAATTTATTTAACTGTGGTTTATTGTAGTGTAAGGTACAATCCGCTATGGCAAAGTGCAGATACAGTACAAAGCTTATATTAAACTGTCCTTACAGGTATGAGCTTCCCATGATGTACAAGCAATTACCTACAGGAGTTGCTAGAATACTGTTCTGACATGTTTTGACTTGTTTTTTCTCAGTTCCATTAGGCTGCGTTCACACAATGCGTTTTTAAAACGCAATCCAGATGGAATGTGGAGGGAATCGGCCTAATTGCTTATGTGTTTCAATAGAAATGCATGTGATGGGTAGACATTAGCAGGTGTTTTCAGTACACACAATGCAATGCCCAATGGGGCACATTTACTTACCCGTCCCTCCGTGTTTTCCAAGAGAATGAACTCTGCCACGATTCGCGCAGATCGCGCGCCGATATCCTGGATTTGTCGCTCCCTGCTCTGGACTGCCGGAGTTCACTTTCTTCTTCCTGGTGTATGTAAGTGCATGGCTTGCGACACAATTTTACTGTTAAATCGAGCACCCCCCAACTCCCCCCCCCCCATTTCTGTTGCATGAAATCCCCTTCTAAATCCCAGCCCCAGCAGCGCAACCTCCGAAAATATCGGAAAACCTGACGGAAATGCGACTGCTGAACCCTAAGTAAATAAGCCCCAATGAGCCCCATGTGATTGTATAAACATGTGTGTGTACACATATGTATATATATTAAGGGGAAGGGGGGCCCCATGTAGACGTCTTATATGGGGCCCAGCCTCTCCTAGTTACGCCCCTAGATACTTCCAGCATCACATAACAATGGACTATATTGAAGAAGCCTGAAAGCAGGAAACTAAACATATTGGGGCACATTTACTAAGGGACGCATTTCCGTCGGGTTTCACAAATTTTTCCAATTTGCCCCGAATTGCCCCGGGTTTTTGGCGCACGAGATCGGATTGTGGCGCATCGGCACCAGCTTGAATGTGACACAAATCGGGAGGCGTGGCCGCCGGACAATCCGACTGATTCGGACAAACCGCGGAATTTAACTTTCAAAATTGTGCTGCAAGATCAGCACTCACATGCATCGGGAAGAAGATTGTGAACTCTGGCGGACCTGAGCGGGGAAGCAGCACATCCAGGAAATTGGACGCACGATCTTAGTGAATCGCGGCAGCTCCGAATCCTCGTGGGACATTCTGGATCGGCGGCGCCAGTGGGACTGGTAAGTAAATGTGCCCCACTGTATATTAATAAGTTGCATGTAATGAGGAGTTTCTTTTAGTCATTTTTTGCCAAAAAGAATCAGAAGGAAATAAACATTTGCAGTGTTTGCAGGATTACAACCCAATTGTTTCAGGGAAATCTGTGTGAAATTCTGTAATACAATCCACTGGAGGCCTCTATGATGCGAATTTTAACAGATATGTCCTATATTTCTAGTGGAATCCACCTGTGGACAGCTCACATCAGTGGAAAATGGATTTTCCTGATGCTAATTTATGCCGGAAGCTGCTGCATTTACCCCAGTACAGGAAATATAGGAAATCCTAAAACAGCAGGAGCCCCCTTTCTGTCCTGTTTCTGTGGAAACCCTTTCTACAAAGTGCGGTACAGAATCTAACACTACACGCTGAAGCCATATTAGTCATATTTTTTATATGTCTTCTGTATGTAAAGAGCAGAATCTCCCTCTCTCCAGAGATTCCTGCAGACACATAGACACAGTGGGTGGGAGCCACGCAGCGCCATGAGCCCCCATTATCCCACCAGGTTACAAGCCACTTTTGGCAGAGCTTGATTTGCATCCTGTATCATTATCTTCCAGATGTTCTTCTGGATGTTTACAAAATTATTCATCTCGCTATATGAATATGTAGATATGGGGCCGCTACGCTTGGAATGCAAACGTTTGTGTGATGCCATCTATTACAGATGAGAACAATGGGGTTGCTTCCCGTTTTGCATCTCATCATGCAGGAGCGGCATTGTATCATCCCGCGACCATAGAAAGGATTAGGGTTTGTGTCCGTTAATATCAACCATCGCAGGTTTCACTGAATAATCACTAACGTGCAAACCAACATGAACATCTACATTGTCCTGTTCCTGTTACTATAACTAAGTACAGGTGAGTCCACCCTTACCTATACAGGCAGTCTCCGGGCTACTTACAGGATCACTTCTTTAGGTTTGTTCTTAAGTTGCATTTCTATGTAAGTAGGAACAGGTATATTTTATAATTGGAACTCCAAACAGTCCCTGTGTTAATTGGATTTTCAAACAGCACGGTGGCTCAGTAGTTAGCACTACAGCCTTGCAGCACTGGGTTCCAGGGTTCAAGTTCCATCCAGGTCAAAATCTGCAAAGAGTTTGTATGTTCTCTATGTGTTTGCATGGGTTTCCTCCCACACTCCAAAACATACTAGTAGGTTGATAAGATTGTGAGTCCCATGGGACAGGGACTGATTTGGCAAGTTCTGTGTGCGCTTATAAATAAGGGAATTATTATTATTAATTTTTGCTGTAAAAGGAACAAGGATTATCCATAAACCTTCATTACAAACACAGTACAGCTGATCATTGCAGTCTGGCACTATAGTAACATCCAGAGAGCTTCATCAGGGGTCACAGTGGGCAGAGGGGTCTGTCTGTAAGTTGGGTGTCCTTAAGTTGGGGATTGCCTGTATTTAAAGTTTATTGAAGGGGTTTGATATTGATGAGTTACTATAACGATGGATCCTCAGTATCAAATCAGTGGAGTATCCACATCTGCCACTCCAATCAATCGTGGTCTGAACTATTGTGTATGGACTCAGAATTGGGAAAATTCCACTCATAATTATTAAAGTCGGTGTCAACTTTGAGAAATAAGCGATATTGTTTATGTTTAGTAATTTTCCTACATACAGTCAGTACCAATTCCTCACTGTTTTCTAGATCTTTGCTTGCTGTCAATCAACAGAAAGTTTTATTCTTTACTTCCTGTGGATACTCCCTGGTCATGTGATGTCACACAGGTGCACGGCTCACAGAGTAATCAGAGCTGAATATTATATTGAGCCGTGCACCTGTATGACATCAGATGACCAGGGATATAACGAGCCATGCACCTGTGTGACATATGACCAGGGATATAATGAGCTGTGCATCTGTGTGACATCACATGATCAGGGATAAAACAAGCCGTGCACCTGTGTGACATCACATGACCAGGGATATAGTGAGCTGTGCACCTGTGTGACATCACATGACCACGGATATAATGAGCCGTGCACCTATGTGACATCGCTTGATCATGGACAAAACAAGCCATGCCTCTGTGTGACATCACATGACGATGGACCAGTATTTATCCACAGAAAATAAACAATATATCTTCCTAGAAAATGACAGGATCTATAAAACAGCGAGGAAGTGGCACAGAAAGTATATTGGGGAATTGTATAACAATATCAATTATTTGCAAAAAACGGGAATACCCCTTTCTGTATGAAAATAACTTTTTGTGTATTTTAAAGTAGATATTTTGGGCTTTTGACCTATAGCTATAACATTTTTGGAATTATTTAGATTTCTTTCTATTTTGAATAAATTGGATCCCAATGCTGTTGTTATGTGCATATATTGTAGAGATTTCTCACTAGCGAGGACTATTTGTACTCTATATGAATCCTCTGCATTCTTACACTTTAGCAAAAATAAACTATAAATAAATGTGTAGAATATAAAAAATATGCAAAAATAAAACTAGTGAATGTGCTGAATACTTGAAATCAGATTCTGGGCTTCCACAGCAGCTCTCTGTGTGCACACCACCTCCCCTGCACATGCTGGCACACAGAAAGTAGAGTCTATAGCAATGAAGTGTCTGGGGAGGTAGCGGCCGTATCTCTTACATGATTACATCTTTGTGCAATTAGCATTGTATCTCGCTGCGCCTTCCCTGCCTACATATGGCTCTGCCATTCATTCATGAGACATGGGGAGGGTCACAAGGACGAGTTGTGATTGCAATTTGTGGAACCCCTATAGTTACTGCACAGAAGCTAAAACATTGTTCTATAGTGACACATTCAAGGCTGTTCGTGCTTTATTTTGTACCTCAGCAATATGTATGGCCATAGGAATTCATACTGTATATAGGATGTATTGTATAGTTTTATGTATCCATACTGTACAATTGATAAAAATGTTTGGCCTGTGTCAGAGCCACAAAAACCTCTGTTCTGACACAACAGGGCTGATTGACTTACCCGGTCCAGTTGCGATCCCGCGGCACGTACTCCGACGAGGATTTGGGTCTGCCGGGATCCACTAAGTTCGTGCGCCTGATATCCAGCAGGTGTCACTGCTGCCCCGAGGTCGCCCGGAGTTCACCTTCTTCTTCCCGGTGCATGCAAGTGCCTGACCTTGTGACACAAAACGTTTATTTAAATTCTGCGGTTTGTCCGAATCCGTCAGGTTGTCCGACAGCCATGCCCCCCCACCCCCCCATTTCTGTCGCGTGAAAGCCGGCGCCAATGTGCCAAAATCTGATCGCGTGCGCCAAAATCCCGGGGCAATTCGGCGCAAATCGGAAAACATTGGGAAACCCAACATCGACAGTGCGGGATTGGGACCCTTAGTAAATGAGCCCCAATATTTTTTGGTCTCTCAATTTTGGCACCGCTTCTGTTTCCCAACACTTTTCCTGCACCATCTAGTTTTCGACACCTTTTTTGGTGCAATTTTTGTAGCAGATTTACATAGTTACATGGTTTATATGGTTGAAAAAAGACATGTCCATCAAATTCAACCAAGGAAGGGAAGGAATTGGATATTTAGACAGAGAAAAAGCAAGTCTACCAACTTCTAAACTCCTACCGGAATGTGCTGGGTCATTGCAGATGCCCTTTTTTTCTTCTTGTGGTGGGACAACTACATTTAACTTACATAAGTTGTCCATGTGTCCTTAACTACCTTAGAGGGAACCTGTCACCAGAGTGCTATTTTTATCAGGAGACATGTCGCTTTAGACAAAGCACTATAAATGCCCCCCCAATTTTTTTTTTAAATGTCTGTGTTATATGGTATTTGAAATAAAGTATGTGAAACTTTACCGGACTCCCTGCCAAATGCTTCAGCCAAGTCAAGCCAAGAAAGGAAAATTTCACATAACACCTTCCATCTGCTCTGTAATATATTCACTGCTCTCCTTGTCAACCCTGTCTCCTCTTCCCTTCCTTCTTGTCCCATAGCCTCTCTCTCATCCTCCTTCCGACATCTCAGTGCAAGTAGAGGATGTGGAAAAAGGAGGAGGGAGGGTGGCAGAGCCAGGAGTGATGAGGAGAGCAGTGAATATCTTATAGAGCGGTACTTGGTACTTGGCTGAAGCATCTGGCTGGGAGCCAGGTAAAGTTTCACATACTTTATTTTAAGCACCATATAACACAGATTTTTTTTTAAACACTTTTGGATTATACAGAACATTGGGGCAGATTCATCAAGCTGTCTGAAAGTCAGAATATTCCTAGTTGCCCATGGCAACCAATCACAGCTCTGCTTTCATTTTACCAGTGCTCATGAATATTTTAAAGGGGAGCTGTGATTGGTAGCCATGGGCAACTAGAAATATTCAGACTTTCAGACAGCTTGATAAATCTGCCCCATTGTCTACAGCAACCTGCCCTCTGATAAAAATAGGACTTTAATAATCTTCCCTGAATGTTCTGGTGAATCTGTACTTCTGCTCCCTACTTAAGTGCTTTCTGCAAATTCTCCATGGATCTTCGTTAACATGTCTGAACACTGATGTAAAGGAGGAGCTGCAGCAGAAAATTATGACCTTCCCCCTCCCTTTCTTCCTTCCTTCCTTCCTTCCTTCCTTCATGCTGAGACATGTCTAATAGAAAACATTTTTTAAAAATGTCCAACTCCATTAAGCCCTTGCAACACAATGTAAAATCAGAGCACAAAACAACACTAAAAAACACCATAAAACAAACCTAGCAGCACATATTAATACATGTGCCAAAGGTTGTATGAAGGCACCATGTAGCATTATTCTTGTGTCTGTTGTGCAGTAGTAGCCGTAAGATTCTGTCTATGAAAGGGGTTTTCCATGCAGAAAATATTGATACATAATGATATTGTCATTGTCAGACTGGTAGAGGTTTGTCACCTAGCACTCTCATGATCCGCTATTCTCAGGATGCAGACAGCTCCATTCTCTGTGTAGTGGTCAGACCATGGGGCAGATTTACTTACCCGGTCCCGTCGCGATCCCGCAGTGCGTTGTCCGACGTGGATTCGGGTCCAGCGCGATTCACTAAGATCGTGCGTCCGAGTTCCTTCCTGTGTCACTGCTGCGCCGAGGTCCGCCGGAATTCACCTTCTTGAGTGCTTGATCTTGCGACACAAAACCTTTTGTAAATTCTGCGGTTTGTCCGAATCCATCGGGTTGTCCGACGGCCACACCCCCAATTCTGTCTTGTGCAAGCCGGCGCTGATGCGCCAAAATCCGATCACGTGCTGCAAAATCCTGGGGCAATTCTGCGCAAAATGGTAATATTCGGGAAACCAACGAAAGTGCGGCGTTCAGCCCCTTAGTAAATGAGCCCCCATGTCTCTGCAGTTCAAAGCTGGGGTTATTCAGCTATCCACTACAAACAGAACGGAGCTTCCGGCTTCCCATTCATTTTCAGTGTACCAATGGGGGTTTGATATTGACAGCCTATTCTAAGAGTAGGTCATCGATCATTTTAACCTAATTTTAGACAAATTCACATACAATGGGGCACATTTACTTACCCGGTCCAGTCGCGATCCAGCGGCGGGTTCTCCGACGCTGATTCGGGTTCTGCCGGGATTCACTAAGATCCATGCGCCGATATTCACCAGGTTTCGCTGCTGTGCCGCGGTCCGCCGGAGTTCACCTGCTTTTTTCTGGTGTATGTGAGTGCTTGATCTTGCGACACAAATGGCTTTTTAAATTCCGCGGTTTTTCCGAATCCTTCGGGTTGTCCGGTGGACACGCCCCCCGATTTCTGTCGGCGCGATTGCGCCAAAAATCGATCGCGTGCGCCACAATCCTGTGAAATACAGCGCAAAGCGGAAATATTCGGGAAAAACCCGACAGATTCGCAGCTGCAGACCCTTAGTAAATGTGCCCCAATCTGTTTTAGGACACTTTAAATGAATGAGATCAAGCAATAGTCACATGGTCGACAAATCCTAATGGTTACAATAAAAAACTGGGTTGTTATTTCTCGTCCCATGGGTCATGGATCATACAAAATTTTCTTTAGTTCACATAATCCGGTCATAAATATTAAGATCAGTGACCCACCAAATCCTATCTATCTGTATCACTGAATGGTTCTGATGGCTGAAATGGTAATAATATAAGATTTGTGAACCGCAGCGCTAGTTTTACAAATCATTCGCTCAGCTGATGTCAGTAATTCAGCGGAGTTCCCCTCTTCTCACTTTATTCTCCATACTTTTAGCACTGGTTAATAATGTATATTGTTTTTAACTAACCTGCCTTCCATTAGAAGTGACAAAGGAAGCTATCGCCAGGCGTCCCATTATTCTGGATTGCAGATAATGCCTTCTGTTACTACAGTATGTATTGAATAATTTCACTTTATATGAAATTACTTTAAAAACCAGCCAAAGCCTTTGTACAGATGATTTATTGCATTTCTGCTTTTAATTCCGCATCTTCATTCAACATCATTTGGCGGCAGCCGAAAATATCCCTTTTTTTTCTTGGTAGATATATTTAGCCATGATTGACATCGCCGGCACCATTATAATTTAGCTTTTGAATTAAGGAAAAGTTACATTTAGCTTCAACTAATGTAGAATTTCTCTAATCACATATGTCACCAGTCGCCTTGGCTTCTGACAACGCTGCTAAATTGCACTTTATGGAAATTATATGTATGTAGATTATAGAACTGTCATGGGGAGATTTCAGATATCAATGTTAATGTAATGGATTATGTTAAGCTACTGTATATTAACCACGGACTAGTGAATAGGTGGCTGGACATTTCATTAAAAATCTTTTTAATTTCAATTTCACATGAAAAATCAGTCTCTGTTCCTAACTGGAATTTGGTAAAGTGCTCTGATTTCTCATATAGCCTATTGAATATAATATCGCAGAATGCTAGCCAAACTATTAAAGGCTTCTAATTCACAAAAAAAGCAGCTGTGCTTTATGATACAACATTGTGAAACAATATTGTCTTAAAGGTTCAATCATCTCTAGACACATGCAGCTAAAAGGATAGATAAGTGTGGATTCATCTATTTTAATCTGCAACATGTGTGCCCATTCAGGCTTCAGCTCATCCTTTGTCCATAAAGTATGTCTAAGGGTGCGCTGATGAGTGATTTTGTTACATTACTTACTCATTACATTACTCATCTTACTAGTCTGAACACTGCTTTATTCCATTCCTGGCTGACTTAATCTAATTCCACCACCGCTGTCTGTCTACCATTGATTTTGCACTCAGTTGATTAATTAATATCAGATAAGATAAATTCTTCACTACTCACAATTCTTTTCTGCTCGTCTAACTTTTCTGGATGTCAGTTCTGGACCGAGACTTTGGACATCTAATATAAGGTTTAACTCCCATTTCATCTTTGTTTGCTATATGTCTTAGGCTACATGCACACTGCCGTGAGCCTGCCGCACCGTAGTATGGCGGGCACACGGCAGCGTGGGGAGATATATGGCGATATATGGCCGCGGCGCCGTAATACGGGAAAAGATAGGACATGTCCTATCTTTTCCCGGGCTACGGAGCGGTACGGTGCCGCACCTGTGCTGCACCGTACCACTCCCGTAGGGCGCCATGAGCCCATAGAAGTGTATGGGGGACGTATATCGGCCATATACGTCGGCCGTATATAGGTCCCCCATACTGTAGTGTGAATGTAGCCTTAATTTGAGCTTGCCAGTGTTTATCTTGACTTCTATGTTTTGCGTTTGCACTTTGGCACCGAAAGGGAATGTTGACAAGTTGTCGTACAATCACATTACTTAATTTAAAACATGTATGTGATTAACTCAGTCATACAAGACTGTCTCGTATGTGATAAGTATGCCAAAGAGACAAAATTAAGGAGTTACCCTCACAAATGTACAACTATAAACCTATCCACCTGAACAGAGGGAATGACATACACTACAACCATAATATAGACAAAATAACCTTTATTAAATCACAAATTAAAACATGAGTAAAAAAGCATCTCAAGAGAGATATAAAAGTGAAACAGCACAGGAAGTTAGTCCACAGGGAAGAAATGATTCAATTAAAGAGAGTGTCATAGTAAACATTACACTTAAGACTGTCTTCAAGGTGCATTATGCATGTAAACATCAACTTGCAAATGTAGACAAAGTGTGTTTTACAATAACGTAACAGCATATAGCATCATGGAATCATTAATAGTACATCTATTGCAAGGAGACAGCCCTGTGGGACATGATACCTGGCGTTATTGGCCCCCAATGCGCGTTTCAACCTGCTGGTCTTTCTCAAGGGGTAACACATACACAAAGACTCCAGGTATAAAAACCGATTCCAGCCAATCAGCAAAGAGAATTCAATAAGAGGCATGAGATCGCCTGTGTTTATGGCGCACGCTCAGACGCATGTGTCCGTTTCAGCAGCAAGGGGTGGATGAGTGGTTCCGCCCCATGTGATCGACCGGACCCGCCCCCCACTCGGAGACATAGGCACAGCGGCGAGCCGAGCATGCGCAATAGTTGAGTAAAGATCTCAGCCGGGAAGTGTATAAACAGTATAAGGCAGGATCGTAATGTTTGGACTGCGGTTTAGATGAACAGGCAGAGAGGATCTCCATAGTTAGCAGCATATTGTAAATATATGTTGACGAAGTTTTAAAGTGCATGTGCTAAATTCATGGGTTGTCACAAACTACAATTATGACGTTACATTGTGTGTGAGCAAAAAAATGTGTATAGCTGGATGCATGATTGTGAAAATGGTTTGGGACAAAATGTGAATGACGGGGGTATGTGTTGAAAATTATCAACCAAAAAATTGTAGTTGGTAAAAGGATGGGGGGATACAAGGTGTAAAAACTGCTTAGGGTAAACTTGACAATTAGGTATGTACAGCTGGGAAGGGGATTTAGAGTTAGAACTAACTGATGTTCGCATTAATGTATCATTGTTTTTTGTTTATTTTTGACATTGTTTTGATGCAGTTGTGGTGAAAATGCTGTTTTGAGACTTTTCATTGCGCCAAAGTCACTTTGATATAGAGCCTGCTAGCACCAAATTCGCTATTTGGGTAGATTTCATAATAATAATGAATAATTTTTACTGAATTCATAAATTGCGATGTTCTATTGAGGCATAAATGAGGCAACTTGGTCTATTTTTTTGCTACTTTCTATGTAACTGTCACAAACAACTCACATAGTTTGAGAACACTGACAGCAGATTTATCAAGGGTCAAAGCCACCTTAATGAATCTGATGGCAGTGGGGCTCCAAAGATAGGCATAGAACTGTTACAAGGAGCCACCTAGTGATATTTTTTTTCAGCCCATCTAAGCCGTTCCCTTACTGCATTACTCAAGTCCTTATATTTCAATAGTAAATACAAGAAACCTTGAAGCATCTTATTAGAGGAGAGCGCTTCTTTCTCAACTTATTTTTGCTCTTATCATTTTCACTTGGTTCCTATGTAATCTGTTTTCATTCAGAAATATAACCAGAATTCCACCTCGCTCATAAGATAGAAGCTTATAGAGCCACATTTATCATTGTTTCTTTGAGACTCCAACAAGGACAATTAATGAATTGTGAAATTGTGAATTTCCCCACTGTGGGACTAATAAAGGATTATCTTAATGCAAGTTATTTATATGTCTATGAAGTGACTGCTATTTCAGCCTGACAACATGAGAAAAAAAATTATCAAATTGTTTGATTTTGCGGTGTCCTCAATAAAAAGGGGGTGACTATGGTTGCTACAAAAATGTGGCCAAAATACACAAGATCAACGACTAAGGTGCCCAGTTGCCTCTGAAAGTCACCCTCTTGCTACCAAATTCCACAATATATCAGATCAGGTAAAATTTTAATGAATTGGATTCCCATTTTAATGTCTTTGTTGCTTACAAGAATAGAGGGGGGAGTGATCATATGTTGGTGCACGGTGCACCAGCGTATAATGCAATCTCCATCACCCAACACTGGCCGGATTTATCAGGAATCTCCGGCCTCATGATAAATCTGACTGGAGTTGCTCTGCCGGAATTTTTACATGCCATGGAAAAGCACATTAGCCTGTGCCGGAAACCTGTGGGCATTTCACAGGCATGAGGTAGGAGCGCCACACACTGACCCACTGAGCCACTGGCTACGCCCCCTTCACACACCTCCATGCCCACTTGTTGTAGAGGTGGCACAGGGGGAATATTAGGTTTAGTTCTTGACCGTACGCTGGAAACTGAATCAATATCAAAATTTGTACAGCAGAATTCTGATGCACAAGGTCTGATAACCCCCATAGATTATAAGTAAAAATCTTCATTATGGGTGTATGGCCAACCTGGTTTATCCAACAAAGTCCCCCATCTTTTTAGTGGTTCATCTTTGTGCTTGGGCTTTAAAAGTTAAATCCCACGCTCAGTTTGAATCAGTTGAATCTTCCAAAGGCACGCCCCCTAATTTGTGTCACATGAAGGCCAGCACAGCTCCACCACAAAAGGGTTGCGTGCGCCACAATCCCAGCGCAGACACTTCTTAAATACCTGTGCAAGCAGTTTTAGCCATGAAAAAGGTGCACAGTCTGACAAAAGTGCACAGCGCGACACTAAGTAAATCAGGCCCGATATCCATTATTGGCGGGAATGTTCTTTAAGTGGACAACCCCTTTAATGCTGTTCATGACATATGGTTAATTTTTTTATGCAAATTTGGAACATTTTTTTAATTCATTAATCTGCCCAACTGTATGTTATATACAAGACAACATTTCTAAAAGACCACTTGGACCTTGACCAGATTTTTCTATGCTCTATGTATGGTCCTCTTATGGAGATCAGTGAGATGTAAAAAAAAAATTGCATCTTAAAATTGTCATATAGAAATTATGACAATAACCCATGCAAACCAGCTGCAGAAACAGCATCTTGGCAGATAAACACAAACTGATGTGTGGTATCTAACATGCCAGATGTGGTTCGGATTCATTCACAGCTGACTGCAGGGGGTTACGTGCGCTCTGCTGCATCTCTCTTAGTAGGGCAACAGTTAAATGCACAGTAAGAAGCAGGAGTGCACTACAGACAACGCTGACCTACAATAGGATCACTCATGCTCATGTAAGACATTTTACATTGTTTAACTATTTATTGCATAAGGACTAGTTTCATTGTTTCAGACAATTTTTGTAGCTGAAAAAAAGCTAGAGAGATATTAGTGGGCAATCAACTATCAAAATCCATAATCCGTGGGGCACTTACTCATAGATCCAGGCACCGTGACTGTGGTAATCTTTTTATATTTGTTATCCATGGACATCAATGTTTAAAATTATGCTAATGATCCATAAGGGCCCCTAGAGGGTGTTATTAAAGCCCCTTTACAGACTGTTATACTGTCTTACCTTCCCCCCTCCTCAGTACTTCCCGCCTCCCTCTGCCTGCTGTAATCTCACACAGTTGGAGGGAAAGTGTTCCTGCACAATGTAGCAACTTGTGAGACTCAGGCTCAGCAGGACTCTGGTCACACACCCCAGGAGCCCTTCAGGCTCATTAGCATAATTTAAAAAGTTGATTTTAGAAGAAAGGAGGCCATGGATAACAAATATAAGAAGATTACCACAGTCACGGTGCCTGGATCTATGAGTAATGTCCCTGGTTTATCATGATGGATTTTGATGGTAGATTTGCTTTCATTTTAGTGACCAGTATCAGGCAGATGCTTCTTAGGCAAATACAATCAAGAGAGCCATAATTGCCATACTCAGGGCATATAACCTGATGTCTCATGACTTATACGCCTGAAATGTGGCATACAAGCTCTTAAATAAGTACAATAACTATCTCATGGTTGGGAATTGTGCCTATTTTCCCTTTTACACTGAAATTAAATAATTCACATGTTAAGGGATCAGGATTTTTGGACATTAATCCAGGGATTTATTTTCACCTTGTTAAGAGTTAGGAAAGAATTTTTCCAGTTGGCATCAACCTTATAGTGTTTTTTCCTTCTTCAGGATCAACACTGAAGGATCACTGGTTGGACTGATCCATATTTAACCTAATCAGTTTGTTAACAATCATAAAACAAACATTGTATCCACTATATAGAAAAGAGTTTGATACTCCCTGTATACAATTCGAAAGAATATTTTGGGGACATTTTGGAGAGTATATATGTTGGTAAAACCTATTACGTTAGGATAACGCTTTCAAAATGCGTAGGAATCTCTAGAACTGTTTTTGGACCTTAGCGGTCTCCGTATTCAATTGACATCACTCGAATCAGCCGAGTCGCAGCATGCAGGGAGTTTCTGCTACCAGCCGGAGCACCTCCACAATCCACAGCGACACACTTCTATCTGAAAGAGCTCCACTATCTTACCTAAAAACACGGGGGATTCAGTAATCCAGTAAAGGCTTTGTTATAGAAATACAACTGGGATCGTTTGTCCACTATAAGAAGAACAACTAGGATCGTTTCATCTTCTTAAACAGGTACCCGAACATTCAGTTATTCTACACTGAGTTGGGAACCTCAGACACTTTCACACCTTCACACTATAGGGGCTCAGGTGTTCTAGGTGTTGCCAACATATAGACATATATATTCCTATAAGTATGCTACACATAAACATATAGGTTACCATTGGTATATAGTTTATATTGAATACCCACTTTGTATTCTCGTGTATGGTATGATGCTAGCTATTGGTTAGCACACATCAGTCAGCGGAGGTGTCCACAATTTTTTGCTACTGATCTCTGTATAGTTAGCCCCATTATTACTATACTGGTAGTGGGGAAGGGATACCCAGTTTCTTCACCTGCGGCAGACGTGTACTTAACATGAAGTACAAACTTACTCCATTCACTCATACTGGGGAGCACCTCTGATCATCAGTTGTCCGTATACATTCCAGATAATGTTTCTTTAAAGACCCAGTGTTGTGGTCTCATTCAAAAAATCAACTTTGAAGTGAGATGTAAATTGGTTGTATAAAGTCAAGGAGGCGGAGTTTTAATACTGAAGTCAAGCTCTCTCTTCCTTAGAAAGCCCCTTCCCTGTAATTGATGGTCCTGCATCCAGAAACATCATTAACCAAATCTCCTGAAGTCAATCACAGAGGAGGAGGCGTTCAGACCTCCCCATCTTTATTTGAGTGTTTAACTCTCCACCTCCTTAACTTTACACAACCAAATGACATCTCAATTCAAAGTTGATTTTCTAGATGAGGCCACCACATTAGACCATGATAGAGACATTAACTAGCAGGTGTTATGCTGCCTGACAATATACTAGTAGAGGTTTATTAGAGCAATTGCTGATGACAGGTTCCCTTTAAATATGATAATGTTGATCTGGATCTCTAGTGCCCATCTCTTGTTTTTCATGAAATTTCACAGCAACAAATTCTCTCATGAGATGCAATAAGATGCTACAAATGTGACTTTCGCTTCATTGTCGCTGCTCGTGTCTGGAAACACATTATTGATAGATTGCTTTGAGGATTGTTCCCTTAGCTTTTTGTGACTGTGTTTTATTGTTTTCATATGTCAAACCACATGTATTCAAGGAGATTAAAGGAGTAAGCACAAGCTCTATTCTTTTCCCTTTCAGGCGCTGCTATGGTTATGGTCTGTGGTGCACAGTATCAAAGGCGGCTGGTAGATGTGAATGGAGCAGCAGACAGGGGCGACCTTGCACCTTCAGTCACTGTAGACCAGGGGAGTGACAATACCGTATATTCGTGAGTAGTGACTAATACACACACGAGAACAGTAAAGAACAAACACACAGTAAACCTTTTGAGGAGTTAAAAGGGTTGGCCACTTAACCACATGTTTTTTTTTTGTAATGTGTGTGTAAGTGTTGGGAGCAGGATATTAGATAGATAACTTATATACATCTATTAATAGTTCTGAAACTGAAATATCACATGGTCTTTAGTATTCACACCTTTTGCTGTGACACTCATATTTAACTTACATACTGTCCATTCCCTTCTGATCCTCCTTGAGATGGTTCTACTCCTTCATTGTAGTCCAGCTTTGTTTAATTAATCTGATTTGACTTCATTAAAAAAGGCACACACCTCTCTATATAACAGCTCACAGCTTGCAGTGCATGTCAGAGCACATGAGAATCATGAGGCCTAAGGAACTGCCCAAGGAGCTCAGAGACAAAATTATGGCAAGGCACAGATCTTGCAAAAGTTACAAAAGAATTTCTGCAGAACTCAAGAGCACAGTGGCATCCATAATCCTTAAATGGAAAAAGTTTGGGATGACCACAACTCTCCCTCGACCCGACCTCCCAGCCAAACTAAGCAATAGTGGGAGAAGAGCCTTGGTGAAAGAGGTAAAGAAGATCCCCAAGATCACTGTGGCTGAGCTCATGAGATGCAGTAGGGAGATGGGAGAAAGTTCCATAAAGTCAACTTTATCACTGCAGCCTCCACTAGTCGGGGCTTTATGGCAGAGTCTGCTGACGGAAGCCTCTCCTCAGTGCAAGGCGTATGAAAGCCGCATACAGTGTGCAAAACACATGAAGGACTCCCAGACTATGAGAAATAAGATTCTCTGGTCTGATGAGACAAAGATTGAACCTTTTGGTGTTAATTCTAAGATACAGATCGCTAATACCCGCTCCTCGTGCTAACGCCGATTGCGAGCATTAACACCTAGATTGCCACTGGCAGACCAGCTGGTGGCATTTAAAAGATGGTAGCGTCGCCTTTTTTGTTTTGTTCGTCGATCTCCGTGAAGTGATCAAGGAGCGGCGATTGGTTGTCGAGGATGTCATGTCAACAGTCAACAGTAGTATTGCAGTTTATGGTAAAAACGATCAGATCATTTAGGGTTAAAGTACATAGGCGAATCAAAAAATAATTTAAAAAAAATTAAAAACTGTTAAAATAACATATAAAATAATAAAAAATAAAATGAACCTAAAAATTAAAATCACCCTGATATAAACTGATCTGGTATAAAACTTAATAAACAGTAAAAAAATCACAAACATTTTAGGGATCACCGCATCTCAAAATGCCCAGGGATGGGCTAAACTCTACATTTTAATTGGAAAAGTTGGTGGTTGTCTTATACAGTGTTCTTATATCCCGGAAAATATGGTAGCTATAACGAGCAGCAATGTTACAGCTCATTATAGATTTTTGGGGGAGGTTTAAATAGCTTTGTAGCATCGTAATTATCATTGTATTAGCAGGATGTGTCAACAAATAGATCTTATCAGTTATTTGTGAGTCCATCCATAACCTTAGGTTATTGACATACATGTGGTTGTCTTCTGTTGGACCAATGAGATTGTATTAGGGGCCTGAAACTATTGATCAATCCTTTGGTAATCTCATAGACCAGTCTGACTCCATCCTAGCTTTACACATTGACTTATGGTACATGGTCTCCAAGAATTATACACAGGAGCAGGGGATATACATTACAGGTATGCTAGGGGTTATTTGGAACTCTACATAGAAACAGTTCTTTACAATAAGAGAAATTCAACTATGGAATGCTATAAAAACAATTGAAAGGGAGTCAAACATATGTTGTGACCAAACAAAGCTGCAGAGTGTGTAAGGTAGCAGCCCTTGGAATGTGTGTCATTATTTGTGTGTGTTAGTGGCAACAAGACCGAAACATGCATTTATATTCCTGGATTGTAGCTGGACTTGGTGCACTACAGTGTGAGCAGGCAGTAGCTTAGCAGACACTTCCTCTGTGCTATGAGATGCTGTGTGCTGACAATGTGTTTAGATTATCAGGGTACAGGGTTTGTCTACAATTTCATTTAGCTTCTGAACATTCTACCAGTATCTGATACATAGAAAGAGAGATGAGAGTCATGAGATGGATATAACACACAATTGTCTTGTTTCTTTTTTTCCTTTTTGCGAGTTTGTGTTTGTACGACTTTTCACTGTCGTTTCTCAAGTATGCATTTATCTGCGCCTAGTGCAGTGTGCCAGATGTTCCTTGTGACTTTTCACTTAAAAATCCCTTTTTTTGCTTACTTTTGTGACTTTTTAGGTGCAAATCATTATCCGGTCCCGGGAAGGTGCAGAGCAAGGATTTTTTTCTTTCACCTTGATTTAACATACAAATTGGAATTAATTGAAATGCTTTAACCCCATAGCACAAAAAGAGATACCTGTACATCTTGTTGCGCAGGGGGGAGTATGAAGCATGCTCACAGGCTGAGCCCTCTTCATATTCACCGGGTGTTTGCTTCACAATGAAGCCAACACCCGTCGCTAACAGCCACAATCGGTGCTAGCACCCTAGTATGGCAGTATATGATAGGATCAATCAGACAACCTGGGGTTAAAGTACCTTAGGAGGTCCAAAAAATAGTAAAAAAAAAAGTAAAAAAAAATTATACTAAATTATATTTAAAAAAAAAAATTCAAATCATCTCCATTTCCCTAGAAGTCATATAAATAAACAGTAAAAATCATAAACACATTAGGTATCGCTGCATCCGAAAATGCCCGATCTATCAAAATATAATAATGTTTTTTCACTACGTTTAACCTCATAATGGAAAATAGAGCCATCATTTTAACTGCATTCAGAATTTTTTTCCTGCTTCCCAGTACACGGCATGAAATATTAAATATCGTCACTATGAAGTGCAATTTGTTACGCAGAAAACAAGTCCTCACGCAGCTCTCTACATGGAAAAATAAAAAAGTCATAGATTTTTGAAGGTGGGGAGTGATAACTGAAAATGCAAAAAACAAAAAAGGTCATCGTCCTTAAGAGGTTAAGGCTGCCTTCACACATGACGTTTACATTGCGTTTTTACATTATGGTCTTAGTCATGCGTTTTCCAATTTACCATGCGTTTGGCTGGTTAGAAGGTGCAATTTCTTCATTGCTGGAAGTGTAAGCAGCTCTAAAAAATGTTAACACTGCTTTCGAACCAACAAAACACATGGTAACAGTTCAAATGCATGCGTTTCTGCAATCCTTTGAAAAAGCCACATGTGACTGCAGCCTCATATGTTATCATCTCCCAGAGGTGTGACTGAAGTGATGAAAAATGCAGGTCATGGCCTCAAATCTAAAATTTACAAGTGTCCTCTCCAGTACATAACCCCCTCACATGGCTTGTGTCCAGGTTCATTTGAGACATTTTCAAAAAAAAGTCTCCAAAAATAAGCCAAAAGTTGCATTTGCCAATCACAGGAAAAACTAAACATGTATCACAAGAAAAAAATACATGATCATACAATTACAATTATAAAATATATGGTTCCAACTTACATACAAATTCAACTTAAGAGCAAACCTACAGAACTTATCTTTTATGTAACCCGGGTACTGCCTGTACAAGTTAAGCTATTCATACCTGAGGAATCAGAGTCAGGAGTTTATGGTCGTGTCCAGGGGCAACCAAAATATAAACATCAGGACTGATAGAGGCAGGTTTCTATTATTTCTGTGAAATCCTGTTGTTTTTTTTGTTCATAACAGTTAATTAGAGAATGTGTTATTTTGTTATTTAAGAATTTTGTCTTTGTGGGAATACCCCTTTGCTATAGAATAATTGGTGTCTGTTTTGTAGGGGTTTTTCCTTCTTCAGAGTAGAAATATAGGTTTAACTTGATCAACTTGTGTATTCAATTCAAAGATATAAATAATGTAACTATAGAATGAGGACAGAACATTCCCCATCTGTAACCAACGCCCTAAAATAAGTTACCTGCTTTATTACTCATTGGCCATTTATTGCAGGACGTCTCTAATTGGGTAATTTCTATTACTGAAGCAAGCTTCCTTCTGTAATAGATGATCTGTACCGTATTTTTCAGACTATAAGGCCTGCTAAAACGTCTAGCTTCATATATAAGGCGCACCAGATTATAAGGCGCACCATCATTAAAAGCCTGCTAAAACGTCTAGGTTTGTATATAAGGCGCACCGGATAATAAGGCGCACCTGATTATACTGATGAATGACCAGCAGGTGGCAGACCTGTGCACAGTTCAAGGCAGCTGTTGTATGTAAGTACGGTTCATATATAAGGCGCACTGGACTATAAGGCGCACCTTTGATTTCTGAGAATCAAAGGATTTTTTGTGCGCCTTATAGTCCGAAAAATATGGTAATTGTATTTCTAATTTTAATTCTGGTTTTGCTCAATTTTATAATATATTAATATTCCCGGCCTTAAACCCAGGAATACATATTCATTTGTCATTTGCTATTCATTAATACAGTGACGGCAGATCTCATCTAGGCACACAGACAGTGATAGTATTATTCTGCATTTCATGTATTATTACATATTGATGTACAGTATAAGTAATGAAGGAAGGACCAATCCATTTCCAATCTATCATTTTAATAGCCATTGATTATTACATCAGTCCATATTGTTACTGTAATAAACTTAGCAAAGACCCCTGGTACTCAGCGATACGAAGGCCTGTGAACTGGAAAATGAATCAGACTTGTTTTATGCAATATATATATATATATATATATATATATATACAGGCAGTCCCTGGGTTATGTACAGGATTATATATATAGGTTTTTTATGTTTGTACATAAGTTGAATTTGTATATAAGTTGGAACTGATTTTTTTATAATTGTCGATGTCAAAATTGTATTTTCAAAATTTTGAATGGGAAATGCAAAGCTCCTTTACAGACACCTAGATCTTCATCAGAGGTCAAAGTGGGCAGAGAGAACCGTCTGTATCTAGGGGTCATCTGTTAGTCAGGTGTCCTTAAGTCAGGGACGGTATATGGATGAATCTCCTCCTGCACCTTTTATCCTATTCTCTTAAAATGTTCAGCCTCCTCCTCCTTCATGGGTGAGCTCATCTGGGCCCCTGATGAAGGAATCCGTAGCCTTCAGAAACTCATTGGAATTTTGACCCTTCTCCCTCTCTGTACCCCTGTGACGTCACAGAAGTTGGGCTTTTCTCGCTTGGTCTGAGCAAACCTGACTGGGTTGGAGCTTCTGGCCAGAGCTCACTCATAACTTGAACAATTCTACATCCAGTAAACTACAATTTGGACTGAAGATTTTTTGCAACCATCGCAGTAAGGCACTGGTTGTTCTAGAAGTTGGCTTTTTGGGGTTTCCATCGCTAAATTTCTTCTTTTTTTGGTAACATCCACTTGTCTCACTTAGCCTTCTCCACCTTCATGGGTGAGCTCATCAGGGTCCCTGACAAAGGAAGCCGTAACCTTAAGAAACACTTTGAAATTTTGACCCTTCTCCCTCTCTGTACCCCTGTGACGTCACAGAAGTTTCTCTCTTGGTGTGAGCAAACCTGAAGGGGTTGGAGCTTCTGGCCGGAGCTCACCCATCACTTGAACCATTCCACACCCAGTAAACTACACCCTGGACTGAAGATTTTTTTGCAACTATTGCAGTAAGGCACCAGTTGTTCTAGAAGTTGGCTTGTTGGGATTTTGGCTAAATTTCTTCTTTTTTTGGTATCCACTTGTCTCACTCAGAGTTACTTCTTGGGGATTAGACACATGCTTGGAATCATTAGGTAACTAATAGCAGTGTTTTCTATTGTCCTAGCAAAGATAATTTCTCTAAACATAATAATTCGTTTTTCTCTGACATCTTGTCTCCTGCCCTGTCTAACTGCCATGTGAAACTGTAACATACTTGTCAGAATATCACACTTAGCAGACTATGCTATCAAACAAACAAAGAATCCAAACATCCTATGTTATCAAGAAAATTGTTAGCTGGTCCTGTACAAAAAAAATGACACCTTAGCCAGATCCACTCACCAAAGTATACAATAATTACTGGTGTCAGAATATGTATCCATACAAAAGACCAGCTCAGAATATATGTAACACTACCTGTCAATCTTATCTTTTTCATATGATTTTTATTTACTATTCCATAATTCTTCCAGATTATATAATGTATCTCAACACGTTAAATAAACACTGCATAAAATTGACTAGAAATCAAAGCAGATGGGTCTGTGTTCTGTATAGTGACTTTAAAGGAACTTCAGGCACGGCTTCCAGTGAAATGAACAAGAGCCAAACCTGTCATTATGGATCAGATATTGATGGTTCATCCGGAGGATGGTCCATTGATCAAAAAACAAAACAAAAACGGGGCAGTCCCTTTAAGGAATAGCAATTATTTTGCACTTTCTAAAGCATTTTGGTAACCAGAGTAGAGATTACATTGAAACTCCTTTTAGAATCCCCATGTAGCCTTATTAATATTAATGTCTATTTGTACCTCCCATGTCATGGCCAGATGCTACCACTATGCTTATATAGTAATGGGCCTGAGCACATGGATCTTCATATTACCATTGCCTTCTTGTCACATTGAACCAGTCTGAATAATCTGCTCTGGCTCTGATTCACATGACATCTGTATGGGGCAGGACTTTCTGTACGTTCTGGATACTTTACTGCATGGACTTTCTATTAGATCATGTTCTGAGCTACTCAACCTCACCATCTGGCAAAATTGTTCACTTTCCTTTTTTTGTTCTGCCATTGACTCTCTGCTTTCTGATTGGATAATTAGATATTTGGAAGATGGATCTTTTTTTTTTTTACAGCATAACATTGTAAAATATAATAGATCATAAAGTGTAGACTTCTCTATGGTATTAGCCTTTTATATAACTTTTTTTGTGTTTGTCTATTAACTCGATGTTCTGTGCCAGCTGCCTGGCACCGCACATGATGTGATCCGCTCTCATTATTATTTACATATTAACACTTGTATGTGTAGGAGGCTGTAACATCGCAACCTGCTTACATCTAGACATATGACGATCAATTTCTTGCTTGGCTCAAACTTGCCATCACATGCTCAGATTTTACTCTGAGCATTCATTTATTACATCTTGCCTGTGCTTCTTTATGTTATCATTCCAGATTTTGGGCACCATTTTGACTTGTGTCTCGATCAGCATCAAGTTTGGGAATTCTACGCAGCGAAATCCACAGTGGTATAAATGTTCTAGAAGTATCCAATATTATTCTTTGGTCCTGCAATTTTTTTTTAACCAATCTTTATTGAGCACAAATAAGAAACTTTACCAGGATAAGAAGAAAATCCTAATAGTGTCACTTATATTGTACTTACCCTGGTAAACTTCTTTCTTCTGCCTACTGGAGCAGAACCTACCTGCTGTCACTTTTATGACTTCCTGTGATGTCCCGTGTCTTGCGGACTTATAGTGGGTCATGTGACTGGCTGTAGGGGTGTTTCAAGGACATCCACACTCATTTGGTAATGAGCACGCTGCCTCCTAACCTGCCAGAGGTCCCCAGGACATGGGGTGTCACAGGAAGTTCTGAAAGCGGTTGCCAGAGGGAAATCGTGGGCAGATGGTAAGAAGGGGAAAGTTATGAGGGTAAGTTAAAAATGGGTGATTATTAGTGTATTGTATCCCAGAAAACCTTTTTTGGGGCAAAACCCACTTAAAAGGAAGCTTAAGTTAACCTCTGAACCCATTACTAGTAAGATACTGGGAATTCCATGTGTTTATAAATATCCCAGTGCTATCATCTTCCTGTCATCAATATTTTTTATATCTAATCCCTTCAAGTTAAGGGGATAAGAAGCTAAAATAAGAATTTCAGCTCTGGAGGTCCCAATACAGCCCCTTTGTTGTGACTGAAATCTCTCAGCCCTGCTAATATCACTGCATCTGCTAGACTATAGCTGAGGAAATTAACCACAACTGAAGTGCCAGGTTGGGACATGGGAGTTTTACTGCTTTGTATAGTTCTGAACCCCATTGACTTGGAGGACTTAATTTGAATGAGAAATAAAAGTTATTTTTGGAGAATGGTACTTGGTGTTGGTGTATGGAGTTTTGGGGTTTTATAGGAGCTGACAGGTTCCCTTTTAAGGGCTCGTCTTTTATGAGAAAATGACTTTGAGATGTGATCTCTTTTCCCTGATTGGAAGGCCTTGGTAGTCACTCGTTCTCCCTACACTGTTGTATAGTCCAACAAAAATCTTAACACATTTGAACAGTTTGACCAAAGCCTTACATGATGTCTCATCGCCTTAAACATATTTGTTGAGTGATATAAAGTGATTATATTTATTTTTAAAGGAGTTGATTAATTCTGGGCTGTTATATAGTAAAGATAAAAAATATAAATAAGAAGACCAGAATGAGACCTTATTGCAATTCTGACTTGTTATCTAAGGGCCAACTGATTACAACCCAAACGTCTCAGAAGACTCCACAGCAATTTTTGTGGTGTGCTCTGGAGATTTCGTCTACTTCCTTTTGACACAAGTTTTATAAGCCCAATTTCTTGTCTATAGAACCTTTAAGAAGGATATTGAACTTTCTACTATATTTTGAAAATTAAAAAGTCAATTTCCTTAGCCATAGTAGTATGGCGTCTACATTCTATATTAAGACCTAATCACTCCAACGCTTTCCTCTTCACACGCCTCCACATTTTCTTCCATTACATTGCTTTAGACTTTACTACCTAGCTACTATTGCCTTGATTTGAGGTCTAGCCTTATTGTGTTTCTATGGATACTATACATGGAAACATATCTCTTCTATCATCAGTAGATATTGTCATGGTGGTCAAGGCTGGATGCAGAAGAAAATGACATCAAAGAAGGCTTTTGCCTCTTGGGTAACTAAATTAATAGACACTTTGTCGCCTTTCCTGACATGTCTGTGTTGGTATCTTAATGAAAACTTTATGCTCCTGTTTCTCTATTATTCCTGCATCTGTTACACAATAATTAAAATCATAATCTACAAAAAGTCAGTCTGTAACCTCTATCTTCCTGTATCTGATCAATATTGTACTCTTTTGTGTATTGTATTTCTCTATATGCTGTGTTTTGTCCTTATCGATCCTAAGATGAAGAGCATTAAGGGACCTGGACGCTTTCCTCTTCACGTGCCTCGACATGTTCTTCTGCTACAATAGCTTTGGACTATACTACAAACCCACTAATGCCATGACTTAAGGTCTAACTTTAGTGGGGGAAATTTACAGGTGGTCCCCTACTTAAGGACACCCGACTTACAGATAACCCATAGTTAAAGACGGACCCCTCTAACCAATGTGACCTCTGGTGAAGCTCTCTGGATGCTTTACTATAGTCCCAGGCTGCAATGATCAGCTGTAATGGGGCACATTTACTTACCCGGTCCAGTCGCGATCCAGCGGCGCGTTCTCCGACGAGGATTCGGGTCTGCCGGGATTCACTAAGGTCCGTGCGCCCCCATTATCCACCAGGTGTCGCTGCTGCGGTGAGGTCCGCCGGAGTTCACCTTCTTCATCCTGGTGCTGATCTTGCAACACAAATTTTTTTTTAAATTCCGTGGTATTTCCAAATCCGTCGGGTTGTCCGACGGCCAATCTGTCGGGTTGTCTGGTTTCTGTCACGTGAATGCCGTCGCCGATGCGCCAAAATCCGATCGCTTGTGCCAGAATCCCAGGGCAATTTGGTGCAAATCGGAAATATTCGGGAAACCCGACATAAGTGCACGGTTCGGACCCTTAGTAAATGAGCCCCAATGTGTCTGAAATTAAGCTTTATTGATAATCCTTGGTTCCATTGGAGCAAAAAAATTTTAAACTTTGATTGTCACTGGGGCAAAATAAAATTTTGTCTGGATCCACAATTATAAAATATACAGTTCTGACTTGCATACAAATCCAACTTAAGTACAAACCTATGAATCCTATCTTGTATGTAACCTGGGGACTGCCTGTACTATGGAGCTTTCGCTTTTTTTGTGACGCTTCCAACACCTGTTTTCCTTTCTGACCCATTAATTAGATGTCGGTGCTAGAAAAAACAAAATTTTCTGCCTCTTCCGACTCGTCTCAGAAAAGGGGCCTAGTTTTCGTGGTGTGGAAACTCTGACATAATATGACACAAACACTTTATATAAATGCCCCTTATTGTATTTCTATAGATGCTGCTGTAACAAGTCTGGCGGTTTTGGCAACAATTCTCTTCTATCATCGGGAGATGTCATCATGGTGGTCTGGGCAGAATGCAAAAGAAAATTAAAGGAAACCTACCAGTTAGAATGGCAGGGGTAAGCAGTAAGTACCGAGCACCAGTTCAGGGTGAGCTGGTGCCGGTGCTTAGTTTCGTTAGTGTTAATAACCGCTGTATCGCGGTTTTAACACTGTTTAAACTTTAGAGCAGAAGAGGCTTCGGCGCTGCGCGCGACCCTGCACGTGCAACGTCTCCGGCATTTCCTATGTAGGCGCGTAAACGCAGCGCCGAAGCCTCTTCTGCTCTAAAGTTTAAACAGTGTTAAAACTAGACATCAGCTACCCAAGTGCCTGACATGTTCTGCTATACACATGTGTGACGACACAGATATCAGCTAACAACGCATCTGACATGTTCTGCTATACACATGGTTGAGACACGATATTACTGCACAAAGTATCTGACATTTTCGCTATACCATGTGAGACGACAAGACATCAGCTACAACAAGGGTCTGAATGTTTCTCCTATACAATGTGAGAGACAGACACAACATACACTGACGTTCTGCTATACACATGTTGAGAGACAGACACAAGTACCTGACATGTTCTGCTATACACATGTGGAGACACGGACATATACCAGTACCTGACTTCTCTTATACACAATGTGAAGACACAGACATCACTACGCACAAGGACTGACACGTTCTCTCTATCACATGTGGAGACACAAATATCAGCTACACAAGCATCTGACATGTTCTGCTATACACATGTGTGAGACACAGATATTACTGCAAAAGTATCTGACATGTTCTGCTATACAGGAGGACACAGCACCAGCTCACAGTACCTGATATGCTGTGTTCCCCTCAACACCATGTGAGAGGCACAGACTTCAGCTACACAAGTACCTAACATGCTGTTTCCTCCCGTATACATGTGAGAAGCACAGACCATCAGCTACAAAGTACCGAGTGTGCTCTCTCATGGCTCGTGCCACCAGCAGCACACATGGGTGCATACAGGCTGTCAGTTAAGCACTGGGGGTGTGGTGTGCTCCCACTCAATCTGCTGACAGGCCTCACATTTATATTGTAGACTATTGGAACCTGTCAGTTTCTTTAGGACCTGATGTTAAGTTTACAGGGGCGCCAGCACCAGGAGTGTCACATCATTATTACGCTAATCAGTATGTGTATGTGAGGGACACATGTAGGGTTTTCTAATGGCAGTTTCTAAAAAATATTTGTTTTTGGGGGAAGATTAGATAAGAAACTTATAGAAATTATTAAAAATCTTAGTAAAGATTTAAAATTTTTAATAAATTTGAAAATTTTTACATTTAAACTGGACTTTAATTTTTTATAAGGGTAAATGCATATATGTTCTAAGTTATAGAACTGTAACTGTCCCCCAAGTGATCATAGAGACATCCCGTACACCGTGCCGTGCTCCTCTGTGGCAGAGCGATGAAAAGGCTTCCCATACATTAACTGTCATTTCAGAATGACTGCACAATGCAATCCCTTAAGCTTCCATGATATCTTTCTGCAGCGACTCCAATCTCTACAAATTGTTGGTAGAGCTTCATTAAATCACCTGTCAGCAATCCTGGCTCTCACCGTGTAATTGCAGAGATTTCTCTCCGGTGTGTGCCCATGGAAATGAAATGTTATACCCAGTAATTACTCAGATTGATGGAGATAAGTTAATGGCTCTAGGTAGAAGGAACCTGTCTCTGATTTATTGAGGAGTCTCAGATTTTCTAGGTATCTAATCACTGATTAGAAACTTTAAAACCTTTTCTAACAGTCCTATTTAGATACAACCCTTTAAATGTGGCTGCTTGAGAAGCGAATAGTAATTCACTAAATTCCAATTTATGTTATATAAATTCACATTTTTATTAAATCTCATCATTTAACACTAGTTATTTTTAGGTCCAACGTTCTGATATTCTTGCTTTATCTCTTTCTAGTGGGTGGGTAGGAGCTTGCAATCCCCTGGATTATAGACATAAGAAATAATTAATAATACTGCAGCTACCTTCAGCCACCACTAGGGGTACAGCCAATTGAAAGGATTATGAATATTGTATCCTCCATAATCTAATGCACGGGATGATATACTGTTAATAATAGCACAGTAAGACAGAATATACTTTTCAGGGTAAAAACAAATCTTGCAAACAGTGATGTCACAATAGTTGCAAAACGAACTCAACACGATTTCATATGGAGACATGCAGGGGCCTCTATTTTGAAAATGGCGCCAAGGAAATACAATGTTTTCATTAAGATGCTACCAAATTGTTATCACTATGGAACAATTCTTATTTACTACAGGTGACATTCTAGGAAAGTTGACAAATCCTTATTAATTTAGTTATCCATTGGCAAAGTCTTCTTTGAGTTAAAGAAACCTACCAGTTAGAATGGCAGGGGTAAGCTAAGTACTGCACCAGCTCAGGGTGACTGGTGCCGGGCTTAGTTTCGTTAGTGTAATAACCACTGTATCGCGGTTTAACACTGTTTAAACTTTAGCGCAGAAGAGGCTTCGGCGCTGCGTTGACGCGCCTACATAGGAAATGCCGGAGACGTTGCACGTGCAGGGTCGCGCGGCACGCCGAAGCCTCTTCTGCTCTAAAGTTTAAACATTGTTAAAACGCGATACAGCGGTTATAACACTAACGAAACTAAGCACCGGCACCAGCTCACCCTGAACTGGTGCTCGGTACTTACTGCTTACCCCTGCCATTCTAACTGGTAGGTTTCCTTTAATTTCTTTTGCATTCTGCCCAGACCACCATGATGACATCTCCCGATGATAGAAGAGAATTGTTGCCAAAACCGCCAGACTTGTTACAGCAGCATCTATAGAAAATACAATAAGGGCACTTTATATAAGTGTTTGTGTCATATTATGTCAGAGTTTCCACACCACGAAACTAGGCCCCTTTTCTGAACGAGTCGGAAGAGGCAGAAAATTTTGTTTTTCTAGCACCGACATCTAATTAATGGTCAGAAAGGAAAACAGGTGTTGAGAAGCGGTCACAAAAAAAGCAAAAGCTCCATAGTACAGGCAGTCCCCAGGTTACATACAAGATAGGATTCATAGTGTTTTGTACTTAAGTTGGTTTGGGGGGAGGGGGGAGGACCTGGGATTGGCACGTGATCGGATTGTGGCGCATCGAGCCGGCAGGCACGCGACGGAAATCGGGGGGCTTGGCTGAGCCGAAAACCCGGCGGATTCGGAAAAAACGCAGCATTTTAAACAATTAAAAGTGTCGCTTGGGAGCGCTTACCTACTGGTCAGGATCGTGAATTTCAGGGAATCTGATGCTTTTCAGCGCAGCGGCCAACTGGTGGACGGCGGAGGAACTACTTGATGAATCCCGGCCGGACCGAATCAAGCGCAGAGAACGACGCCGACAGGGAGTTGTGCGAACGGTTCCGGTTAAGAAATCTGCCCCATTGTGGATATTAACCCAAATTCGCCCCTTCCTTTATTTGTGCTCCTATTGGTGTCTCATGGACCACGATACTATGTATTTGATTAACAAGGATAGTCATATATCCCCACCAAAATAAGTATACACCAATAGACCTTTAGAAAAGTATGTGAGGATTTACTTAAGGTAGATCGCGTCTCGTGCAATACCTTCACAGGACGCATCGTCGGGAGCAGACAGGTGAAGTTCTTGCCATCCCCAGAGCATGGACACCATGGCAGACCATCACAGACCAAAGCTCGCAGCAGGGGCGTTCAATGCGAGGTGACACACAAAAAACACGAACCAGACCAAACTTAAAGTTTAGATTTGCTAATTTCTGTTACTTTCACGTAGACTGTGTCATATTAGGGTATTTATTATTCTGCTTTATTGTGGGGTAACACAAACACTAGGCCATGTGTCATTGAGTATGAGTAGCAGTCGAAAGACCACCTGAGCCACAAACACAGAAAACTGTAAGGAATTGGAACAGAAAGTAGCCTGGAAAATTGTAGTATTTTTGATCTACAATAAGTCATTAATTTGCGCAAGGAAATACCCCGTTAAGCATGGGAAACATAGTCTGATTTGGAACCTGTTATCGCTACACTTGGTGTGGACATGTTGATTAAAGGTTTGTAGCTCTCATGGTCTATCGTGATGATCTCGGACAACTCCAGTTATCGAAACAATTAAAACAATATTAAGGTATTATCACAACTTCGATTGGGAATCTATGGGAAATACAAAAATTAAGATTCAGTTGCACAAAAGATAACTATAGTGATGCAGCTCGTGTGATTATGCGTCGGTCTTCTGCAAATGTTAACATTTCTTACTAGAAATTCCATCCGTAGAAAAGTGTAATAATTCCATCTTTATATGCTAATATAAATCTTAACTATTCGTATAATTACAGAAAGCAATGGAAATGGCAATCTAAAAATGTAATCTAGCAGAGACCTTATTTTAATTTGTTACGTGAGAAAAGGGATACATCTGAAGGAGATCAAGACAAGGTGAACAGTAATTGCTAATTGTAATCCGAATGTGATAACGCGAGATGGTGATGGGGGGACCACCTGCACGGTACGATAACTCAGATTCTATGGCTATTGTGTATGAGGGGAGTTTTCGTTTGTTTTTTAGCGATGGCAGATCATTGTTTTATTGCCCATGACTTTGTCCTCAGAATGAAAGTAGTCGGACTAATTTCAGGTACTTTTACATACGGATGGGTCTCCCTTAGCAAGGGACAATACAAAGCGCTGTTTAGCCCAATCCAATATTAACTCCTTAAAAAGAACCGTAAGGCAAATTAACCCCCTAAACTAAAATAGATTTTCAATAAAACTGCCCCTTAGAGAGGGCAATTGCCTCTATCCCTCGTATCCATCTAACATGCCTGTAAAACTAAGCAATTGAGGTCCTATAGCTGTATGCAAATGACCTGTGAGGTGTCCCAATGAGGTCATTATCATATCAAGATGTCTCCTTATATGAGTGGGAGTACAGGCCACACCCACAGTGCTTGACTGACAGCCTGTATTAATGGTGTAATGGATCATCAAGTGCATTTTCTGTGCTGGTTGCCACCTGCAGCTGTGGGGGTATAGGGAAATACAACCTGCTCCGGCAGCCATGTTTATAGAACGACTGTATGGGAATTGGGTATATGAACACAGAGAAATAGATCACTGATGGAGCGCTATAGGTAAAATCGGAAGGAGCCAATAATTGGTCTAAAAACGTACTTCTTAATTAATAAAAATTATAAACTATAGGATATCAAAAAAAGTCTTACGTACACTGATAGTAGCAGGTATCAATGTCCGATTAAGGGCGTTTCGGGTCACAGACACTTTCTGCAAAATATGGACCAAATGTACTGTAAGTGTTGCCGCGGGACAATATAGCTAAATCGTAATAACTGCACCCAATCAAAAAAATCCAGGGGGGAGTAGTAACCTGAGAAATTGCTGGTAGGTAGGCTAATCAGTAATACAAACTAGGCATAGAGGAAGTACTCATAGGATAAAGGTCTAGGCACAAATTTGGCTCGTAGTTCCTGCTTGTCGGGACTGCGCACCTGCACGCCACTGAGAAGTAAAAACGGGAAGCGAACCCTCGCGTATAAATAATGTCGGGAGACCAAATCATGCGCAGGGAAAATCTAGGTGAGAAACTATATGAAGGAAGGCCGGACTGTGACAGAACTTGAAAACAAAAGCAGTGGGCGGTTGACCTTGTGAGCCTGGTTGTTAATGGTAACGTGTCTGGAAAACAAGTCACTGGGGGTCCTTTAGCTAAGGCCCGATTCACGTTTTCCCGACGGTTACCAGAATACTTCGTTGCGCCAGATTTCCCCTGATAATTGCCCCGGGATTGGGGAGAAGCAAGCGAGACGGATTGTGACGCATCCGCACCGGATTGCACGCGCGAAATCGGGGGCTGGGAACAAAAAAACCCGAACGGATTTGGACTGAAACCGCCACATTAAAAAAAATTCTGTCGCGGAGCCTGGCACTTACCCTTCACCTCAGCCGGTCGGTGAACTCCAGGGTCGATGCTTTTCAGAGCAGCAGCGCAACCGGGTGGGCGATGGCGGAGCGAACTACCTTACTAAATCACGTGGGGCCCCGAATCCAGCGCAGGACGCGCCGCGATCCCAAGTTGGACCGCGGTAAGTAAATCTGCCCCAATGTGTCTACAAATTGTTCACCGGCGCTATGCAAGTATGTGCACCTACCGACATTAATTTTAAGGCGGGATACATAAGTGCGGGCAGAACCGGAAGGAAAAGAGAGGAAGACAGAAAGACAAAAACAGGACAGGAAAAAAAACTGAAAGAGAGAGGGAGAACGGGGAAGGAGAGACTGCGCGGACAAAAAACGAGGTAAAAGGGACAGGGGGGGACAGAAGAAGAAGGATGAGGAAAAGAGGAGGCGGAAAGACGGGAGGGGAGAAAAGAGGAGCGGAGGGAGATGAAAGAAATAAGAAAACAAGAGACAATGGAAGAAGAAGGAGGGGGAAGAGCAAAGACAGGAAAAAACACAGGGGACAGACTCTCAATTTAACCCCATAGGGGACACTGCCTTTTAAAAATCAAAAACCATCTGACTATGGCTCTAAAAGTTGAATCCCCTGTGGCCCAGATGCGACTATATGTTATATAGGTAATTATAATGATTGTTTTACAATCTTTATCGGGAGTGTGTGGTGTATGGCGGAATACACTGTGCATCGCGAAAAACCGTTCTCAATATTGGACCTGTGCTTATTAATGCTCTCTTAGTGGTGATTTGTACGGCCACTAGATGGCAGCTTACACGTGATCTATCAAGTGTATAACGTAACTTGAATGCAATTGACGAAACTCTTGATTTTGAAGGTTTTTCCCAAATATATTTGACACAAATGCGGCAGATTTACTTACCTGTCACTCGCGATCCAGCAGTGCGTTTGTACGATGGAATGCGGGCAATTGGAGAGATTCAATAGATCGTGTGTGTCAGGTTTCCTGCATCCGCGCTTCTGACTCGAGGTACGATGGAGTTCACCTGCTTTTCTGGGGATGTGAGTGCTGATCTTGACGAACAAATTTTTCCTTTTGAAATTCCGCAGTTGTCCAAATCCATAGGGTTGGTCGACGGCAAAGCCCCGATTTCTATTGATGAAGCCGGCGCCGATGGCCACAAATCAGATTGTGTGCACCAAAATCCCGGGGACAATTCAGCGCAAAAATGGAAAATATTCAGGAACCCGACAAAAGTGCGGAGTTCGTGCACTATTAAATGTTTTTTTCGGGACACCCCCCAAAAGTCTTTCGCTGTGTTTAACGGAATCACAGCACTTGACACCTATTTGTGGCCGCATAGACCAGCTACCTATTGTTTGGGGAAAAAAGGAACTACATCGCTTGTTTCGTTGTATTGGACCATAAACCGACTCGGTGCCAATGAACTCTAATTCAGGGTTTTGTTTTCCTATTACTAGGTGCCGATATGCCTCTTGGGCTAAAAGGTGCCTGCCTTATTTTGCCGCAGATACAAGGTCGCAGAAAATCCGTTTGCTTTGAAAGGTGTGAGGATTCACTCTGCGTGTCTAATACTCTTTTCCGTACAGTACTCTTTTGGTTGATTTTTGTCTGACATATGGTACATTACTGAGCAATTTTTGAAGTGGCCTACTTGTGAAATCAAGTAACTGTGCTGTCATCTGTTTAAAAAAGTTAGTTTTTATACGGCCATCAGTTGCTATGAAATCCACAACATCTAGGAATTCAGAGTGCATTTTCTACAATGTTACATGTGAATTCCCAATATCCAAGTTATTGTCCGCTGTGTCTTTCACAAAACTCACTTGCATCCTCCTTGTCTTCCCTCCCAAAATGAAAATGTCGAGTCTATGAAAACTTTTGTATAAGAGAGGATCTTGTTAGGCATGGCTGAGTATGCAACATATGTTTCATCGTGTTGGCAAATGGGTGCAATTCTACCAACTACGTCCCACTTTTTTGTGAAAAAATACTGAAACCACAACTATTTTTCCTTTCTCAACAAATTTTTTTACAACAAATGGGGAGTTTTTGCCATTGTCTTCTTTTATTTCCCTAATTGTTCTAGACGTTTCATTATATTTTACAGATGTGAGAAGGTTTCAAGTTTTAGTAGGGAAGTGGACCTGTAGGGCTTGTATGTACTATAACCAACACAAGTAACACATTTTATGAACCTAACACTCTAAACATTAAATCAGCATTTTAGAAGTGTGAAAACCCTTTAATGTTTTTCTCGCAGAAGCAAACAAAATGACTCATAATTAGAAATTTCAATTTTTGATTACAATTTCTCATTAGCCCTAAAATAGACACATTCCAAGGAATTTAGGTACAATAATACATCCCAAAATTTTGCCTGCTTCTTCTGAGTGTGACCAGACAGTGGATGTTAACTGCCTGTTCGTCGCATTAGCGAATGTCCAGAAAAGTTCGTCTACTGGGTTTTTGGAAGCCAAGTTGGTGCAAATGTTTTGTGGTGCCATGGTGTAAGTGAAGAGCCCCTTGAAGTAAACATGTACATACAAAACCCCCAAATATGTCACCGTTATGGAAACTAGAACCCTCAAGAATCTATGTGGGGTTTTAACCCACAACATGCTTGCCAAAATCTAATGACAAAATAAATGTTGGCGAGTAAAATTGTGTTTTTATCTCAAAAAATTGTCATTTTAGTGCCGATAAGAGGCCCACACCCATGCCACTTAGAAACACCCCAAAAATCATTCTGCAGTTGGCCCTAGTATGGCAATACCACACTGTGCCAATAACTTGACAGGCCTGGAACACCAGGGCTAGAAAAAAAACCGTAAAATTTAATACTTTTGAGCACCCTTTTTACTAGGAAGTGTTGTGGTTCACTGAGGTCCAGTACAATAAACCCCGAGTAGTGACCCAGTTGTAGGAAGGGCACACCTCAGAATTGATCTAGGGTTGTATGGGCAATGTTAAACCCCAGAATCTGGCCCAATGTAAACAAAGTGACCAAGTGTAAAAATTGCAATGTTTCTCAATTGTCATTGTAGTGACAAATTGAAATCACCCAAAATCATGCCACTGGTGGATAAGACACCCCACCAAAAATCATTCTGCTGGTTCATACAGAGGTAGACCCTTGTGGAAGGCTCATTGGACAGCAGGGTTGCGAGAACATTTGGAGCCAGCAGGACATATTTTTTTTTTGGTGTAACAAAAACGTGTAGACCGCTTAGGGATCAAAATCAGTAAAACCCGCGAACTGACCCTATTGAAAATGGACACCCCTCCATAAATAAATCTAGGATATAGAATGAGCAGTTTAACAAACCAACAGGGGACCCACAGGATATGCATAATAATGCGATGGGGCATAGTACCCATATCTTATCACTTTGTCCCGCCCTGCCACTGGGAGACAAAACACCCCCAAAAATCATGATTCCAGTTCTCCTAGGTAGAAACCATAATCTCTACGTAATACCCCATACGTGGCAATAATGCATACAGGCTGGGCACACGCAGAGCTCAGTAGGAAGCTGCCGCATGGATGTATATAGCTGTGTGACGTGTGCATCATGGGACAATTAAATCCGAGGACGTTGTGGTTAAATCCGGAAACATCCCTTCATGCAGAAACCCTGGTTCGGGGCACGTGTGCCACTGGTGATATCAGTTTGTTTTTGTATGCCCCTTTGGAAGACACCCTGTACCTCTTGTGTCCTTCCCTTGGCTGGCCAGTTTGGGGAACTTTCCTGGAAAGTATGCCCGTGGTACATCCATGTGGCATCGCTTCACGACGTTGTAGGGTGGTTTCAATATTCACAATTTGTTAATGGCTCCCTACTGTCAATGTTTTATCCCATGCTGGAGTTGTCTTGGTACCACTAATTTGACGAGCTGACAATAAAATGAACGATGGGATGTAAAAGTGGGTGCCACAATGACATTCTAACTACTCTAGAACCAATATTAAAGGGAGTTTCCCACAAAGTAAGTTTGTCGATAGGGCCGTAATTTGTGATCTGGGGACTCATGGAGGGACCGCCCACAGAATCACCAAGTAGGGTCAGATGTACTCTGTCGAACCTGATATATGACTGGGCTCGATCGTGCATCTCAGGCTGCCCTGTTCACTCTACAGGAGACGACAAATGATCAAGGCCCTTAATCGGCATCTTGTCAGCCCATAGGGATGAACGATGCGGGACTTTGTTGCCCATGCCTGGACGCGATCTCTGGTACCGACCTCGGGGTGCGATCAGGGTGTGATTGGTCAAGGTCACACTGGGTGCGATCACAGGGTGTGTATGGGGTACTCGGACCCTCATTCTCGTGATCTGTGGGGATTCCCATCATGAGAATTATACCATCCTGATGCATAGGTCTAACTTGCTTTGTGGGAAAACCTCTTTAAGTAAGTGAGTAGAGTGTCATGTTGTTGAAAGGTCCTCCTTAAGTTCATAGTGTTGATGCATCAGTGGTTGTCATGTTACTGACTTAGCATACGCTCCGCTTTCTTGGCAACTTTTTTAACAAGTTTTCTCTACTCTTTTCTCTTCCTCTCGCTCACGCTTCTTCTCTGCTCACGAAAAGGAGGGTTAAAAGGGGGATGGTGTGGAGGAGAGAAGAATGCGCACAGAGCTGCTACCCTCACATAACCACGACTGCAGGGAGCAAGTAGGTGAAATAAGTTTTATAAAAGTAGTGGCAGTATTAGAATGCGTCATTTTAAAAAAAGACTCAGCAAGCATAGCGTCACCAGTAAAAATTGTTATCATGAGATCGGTTCTTTAAGTAAAACCTAGAGACCTTAAGAAATAAACTTATACTGGAGATGCCCTGCATTTGTTTTATGGCAAACCCACCTGTAAATAGGCGAAAGGAGTATCACATAACAACCAGTAACAGTTAAGAAAATTAGGGAATGATATTTGTGTCATTCACTTCAGTTGCAATCAGCAATTCCAATAAAAGTCTCATGTATAAACAGTACATAACACTGGTAATTTACACGTTTTATAGAATAAGCAGTCAATTCCGATTACAATCCACATTTAGTCCCACACCTTCCATTTCCCAGGAAAATAATAGATATGAGACGACAAATACAAGGAAATGCGGCTTATATAATAGCTTCTTGCGGGCAACATTTTCGAAGATATGCAATACTTAATATTAGGTTGACTTCAGCCATGGTGAACCAGTCACTTTAAATTCAGTCTATTTTTCACAGAATAAAAAGACCATATCTAAGGCATTACATTCAGTGTTTGAGGCCTCTATGAAGAGATTTTATTGTCTCCTTACATGTCATGTGGTATCTACGATCTAGATATAAAAAGATATTTGCCAAATTAATACTGTACAGGATTATCATATATACTCAGTATACGCGACCCGAGCTATAAGCCGAGACCCTAATTTTACCCACCAAAAACGGGAAACTCTATTGACTCGAGTATAACCGAGGTGGGAAAATGCATTGGTCACAGCCTCCCAGTTAAATAGCCAGCCGGCCCCCAGTAGTATATAGCCACACGCCCCCTTAGTATAATGCCAGCCTGCCCACGAAAAAACCTGTCCCCAGTAGTTATACAGCATGCCCCTAACTAGGTTCTCTCTTCTATTCTTCTCCTTCAGAGGCGCATTTTCCCCCGGCAGCCTAGACTGCGTCGCCGCTGCAAGTTACTAGGCGACAGCCCTAAGAACATTGCGCATCTGCAGTTAAGACTTGACGAGCGCCCGCGCTGCACTGTAATATAAACCAATCCATTTTTTTTAAGTAACTGAACCCTGGCCGTATATCGTATCAGCCGTTTGAGATTTCCGCACATGTTGAACAACGAAAAAATTAACCGAACGTTATATATACCGTCAGTGCCCTTAATGACACATGCACATATGCAATTTCCCCATTCTTTATTATCAGTTGAGGTAGCTCTTGCCCTAGAATCTCTATATTCTCTGACTCCCTTGTGTCTTGACCGGATAAGTCATTTCGCCTGTTACTTCCCCAATTGGACTAGTTTTGCTAGTTTAGTAGCGTCCTGTACGCATACTCCGATGCGATGTAAATCATGGCTGGCAGCAGAGAGGCTCGAAGACAGAACCGTCATGATTCCGTCGGGCAAGGGGTGTAGCATGCTGCTGGTGACATGATTGCGCTGTAATTGGGCCACGGGGGATAGTTATAAGCACTTCTTTAGCTTCTGTTTATAAGTGCGTGATGCCTGAGTACTCTGTTGTGTGCAAAAAGCTCGTTCATTAGCGATATATAAGAGTTAGGATTCTTATATGGGTGTCGCAAAAGTTAAAAATGGTATATGCACATTTAAAGGGCTGTCATACTTATTAAATAAGTTTGATGCAGCGACGATACATTGCCATATGGAAAGAAAAGTATGATCATAGGATTTATGGCAACTTCAGTATGACGTGGTCGGGATGTTTAAGACCATTAAGATACTTATCAGGTAATGTCAAGTTGTTAACACTATAACAATTAGCATTTATGGTTTGAGTTCCTGTATGACTCCATGTTGGTCAGTGGTACTTGGCCTAGCCACCCGCGATTGAGGGCTTATTTGTATCAGGGGTGCTTCGTACACAGACTAATTAAACATCAACTGCATTACAATGCTGTGCAATTGGGATGTGCTTTTTGTGCGCGACTGTGCCTAGTTTCAGCGGTGCTAGGTTGATCTTACATGGATGTAGCGACATCTCTAACATCATTATACGTAAAATAGGTGAAGTGAGCTGCTAATGTTAATTTGTATGTGCCAACAGGAATGCCCATTAGTGCTATAAAAAGCAAAAAGTTTCAAGGTTTAAGGATTAAAGTTGGGGAAGCGGTAGATAAGCATTAACACAGAATTTCATATGGTCCCAATATTTAAGTCAGGCGGTTACCCTGCAAAATGCTATAGGTATATGGTGGAAGCCAGCTAGGCCTGATGTACTTTATGATATATCAGCAGTGTGAGTCCATAAGAGGCGAAATCAATAATAAAAAGGCAAGGTTTGTAGGTGCCTATTAAGGCACAAAAATTGCATCTGACAGAGTAATGCTCATGGAACAATTGATCAAGGGTTTAATGCAATAAGCTTATACTGGAGAACTCTTGGATTCGAGGGTCATGAAACGAGAATTCTTATATGCGGCATCGTCTTTATGTTGAATGCCTAAAGGTATTGGGCATAGTTCAAAATCAGAAATACCAGGATTTAGTGGAGTGAAAGTTATCTGATGGAAACGAGTCCAAGCTTGGCGTGGGGTGAAAGTGGGACACTAAAGCCGAGTATGAGTGTTTATTTTTGGTATCAAAGGCTAATTTCCCTTTGTATGACTAATGTAAACAAAAGAGAAACTGTCTGTACATTCGGAGGTGAAGGCTTGGGTGGCTTTTGTTCTCCGATGGCTTGGGTTCGGTGTCAATGATCGTCTTTTTGTAGTTTTAGCTTTATGATTTTAAGAAGTACGAATTCATACATGTTCCTATTCAATGAAGAAGAGATGACATCAAATGAAGACCTAGGTCATATAACACACAATTACATTCTCAGCTCTGATACATCTCAGCGTACATACACGTTAGATCTGTTGTGGCCTCTTCCCTGGGTGATAAGATCTATCTGGGCTGTAACCCTCATAGATTAACTCCTCTGTCGTGTGTCACTGCGTGTGTGGGCTCATCTTGAATGCAAGGGTGGGGTATGGTGCATAGAGAGCTATGGCAGGCATCAGACAGGAAAAGAATCTGTCCTGCCGACCCTAAAGTCAGAATTTATCTTTATCACCCTCAGATATTCTTCCACAAAAGACACTCTCCCTTCCAGCATCGCAGTCTATGCCCTGGCAGGAGCTGGAGAAGTTGACAATTTGGGTTTCACACCATCATGGCGATGTCCTCGCAATGGTGCGCTGTCCACTCCTCATCTACCATACAGTTGTTATAGCATCTGGGACTCTAACTTAACTGGGGCAGGCAATAGGTGATAGACCACATTGTAGAGTTACATAGACCAAGTGACTGGGCTCATGAACAGCGTGTAGTTTCTAAACGAAGGAGGATCCAGGAGTAAGGCTACACCCAAACTACTACCAACAGGTGTGGTTGTCATGGGCCGATAGCCTTTTAGGCAATCAGTCCTCTTTGATAACTTATTGATATTTTCAAGATTTACCTTTCATATTGCATGCTATTGGGCTTTTTTTTTTTGTTTTTCATAAGCCCAAACAGTGAAAGAGCAATAAGTCAGACCATCATGTTAGTCCACAAGAATGGTGACCAGCAGGCCTGGACCCTTCCCGCGTCTGCTCACCCATGCTCCTTCTGCCATGGCAGTTAAGCAGGCCATCGCGCTGCCGGTCAACTCGTTAAACAGCGTGCGGTTCGCAGCAGCCGTCGCCTATAAATTGATACAATTCGTAGGATGCACAGGTAGCCACAGCTATCTGCACGTCCCGTGTCCCCCCAAACTTTATGTGTTGGTGTGGTATGGGCATGGTATCCCCGAGCTGTGTCCTAGGCACCTCCATAGTCGCAGAAGAGCATATATATATTGCAGAGCGGGGTTTGCTAGGAATAGCATCATGTAAGACTCATTGCGATGATAGCAATTGCTAACCATGCTCTCATTCTGGGGGAATACACGGCACTATCTTCACACCCTTAAAAAGGTCAATTATTTAAAAAATTTCTTGCTGCTATTATTCTAGCTGGCTTCAACTCCCACTAACGGTGCTGGTCGTTCCCTATCCACAGTCTACTGTCTCCTAGCACTGACATTAAACGTTTTTATTTTTTTATTTTTTTAATTTTTCTTTCTTTATTATTTTTAATGTCCATGTTCTCATTAAAGTACTATCCATAGCCCATTTTGTCAGGCAACTGCCGCTGTCTTGTTCACCATTTTTTAGCTCATTATCCCTCCTAATACATAGTGAGTATTAAATGTTTGGTTCCCCTGGATTCAGTTGGGGTTACAATGTTGGGTTCAATTGTGCCAAGTAGTTGTAGTAACCAAATTTTCCCTCCAGTATTTAGCCAAAACCCTTAGCTAAACAGGTGATGATTGTTATAGGAACGTCAAATTTTGCAGCACTCCCACGGAATATTTCATACCACACTGTAGGATGGTGTAGTAGGGTAAGTCTTCGAGAATGAAGGCTACAAAGACTTTTATGACTAATGCCGGGGTAATTTTACTGTGAAAGTTTTAGGATATTTTCTAAGAATGGATTATGATGCTATCAGTTTTGTCGGCCCTACAGATATTACCAAGAGATCCGGCCAGGGACTGGGTGCATTCATCACCGAATGAAATCATGCCAAGTCTAACCCAAATTTCAGCTGTAGCCTCCATTAATTTTTCAGTCAAGTCATAGTAAATATGGCAGGACATGGTGTTCATGCACTCCCGCCTTGCCCTGTCTTGCCCCATCACGTCCAAAGTGGCACGCAGTCGAAAACCAACTAAACGCGTACGGGTTTTTACACGCCTTTTCTACCAGAAAACTGGTGGATAAGGCTGCCCCCCCCCCTATATCACTAGAACTAATCTCATGGTATATTAAGCCAAGCAAGGCACATATCTGTATCTAATTGCTTGTGGTAGTGTTCCAACCCAAACCAACGAGACAAAGGGCAACCAACTAATTTACACATCTATTAAAAGTCTATGACATTTTTACAATATTTGTGAAATATAATCCTGCAAGTTAATAATGTTGTGTCTAAGATGAACGAACCTGAAAACTTTATAAAACAGCATGTCAGGGGTTGAGTAATCAGAATGGTCAGTTTGATCAAGGTGAAAACATTGCTACCTTACACGAGCTGTCAACATGCATATAGCCTAAAATAATGTTTGCTTGTTGGATGGCGGCATACATATCGGATACAGGGCTTGATTTGTACTCAATAGCCTAGATGCCGAGCCAGCTAAAGAAATATTGGATTTGTATACCATTTAAAGAGAATTTCTGTCCAAAAAATATGATTCTGTCATTGGTCGGACTTAGCTGCATGAATTGCTACAAACTCTGTGAACCAAGGAGTCTAGGAGTCTATAAGATCTATGTGTCCATTGCTCAAGCTCAACTGTGGGATTTTTAACTTTTTAAGAATCAAAAGAACTGGATCTGAGGCAGTAAATAAAAACATAAAATGGTAAGGGTAGTAGGAACTGAGCCGATTAATATATTGTTTTATTGGAAAGTTTCTGATAACTTTTGAACAAGAACTTTACTACACATGATATCAGGGTACTCTAATGTCATGGGGCACATTACTTACGCGTTCCAGTCGTGATCAGCGGCGCTTTTCGAAGAGGATTCGGTCGGCCAGGATTCACTAAGGTCCATGCGCCCGATATCCAGCAGTGTCGCTGCTGCGCCGAGGTCGCAGAAGTTCCACCTTCTTCATCCCGGGCATGTAAGTGCTGATCTTGCGACCAAATTATTTTTTAATTCTGGTTTCCGAATCCGTCGGATTGCACGACGGACCAAGCCCCCCGAGTTCTGTAGCGTGAAAGCCGACGCCGATGCACCACCATCCATCGCGTGCGACACATACCTGGGGAATTCGCGTAAATCGGAAATTGTTGGGAAACCCGAGGAAGTGCGCAATTTGGACCCCTCATAAATGAGCCCCAATGTGTCCTCATAGAGCGAAGAAGCTCAGGTGCCATCAAGCAAGGGTCCCCTGTCAATGCCAGAACAATTAAAATAAAACTTAGATAGTGGCATTTAATCCATTGTGCATTGGGTACAAGAACGGAGAGTCCTGAAGCTATTTAAATCCTGAGAAAATAGTAAAATTAAAAAAAATGTTTAAAGTCTACTTAAAGGAATCTACCACCAGGATAAAGAATTGTAAACCAACCACACTGACATCATGATGAGTGCCCCTCTGGTACCAGAAAAAGGTTTCACAAATATGCAAATGCCTCTGGGCTCCAGACTCTATAGATGTCACTGGGCTTGGAGTACCAAGGCTCATCTGCTAATTTTTAAAACTCTTTTTCTTAAAAACAAAGGCATACGAAGCTACAAGAAGATAGATCCTGCCAGAGGGGGCGGACACCATTGTAGTTGCTTGGTTTACAACTCATCCTGGTTGTAGATCTCCTTTAAGCCTATTATTAATCCTGAGAAGTGAGAGTTTAGTCATCATGCTAAAAATACCAAGTTTAAAACAATGGTTTCTGGCACCAGGATAGAAAATTTAACTCATAAGTTTTTTCAAAAGGTAGTCTTATATCAATTGAGCATTCACACTGATGCCGTTCCAAATCCTAGGGTCAGATAAACCTAAATCATCAAAATCAACAAAAGTGCCTCATTTATAATTGATGTAGTGTGCCCATATAAGAAAAAAAGAGCATCTACGATCATAATCAAGCATGAAGAACATGTACAGGCACTTTGACTGTGGAAATCTTCATAATTTGGTTATCCACTGGCCTCCTTTCTCTTAAATCAACTTATAAAATGTACTAATAAACCTGAGGGCTTGGGTACCTCAGTGCTGCTTCCTGCTGCTGCTAGATTACACAGGCAGGGGGGGGGGTGGGAGCAAGGTAGTAAGACATGTTCGCATCATTGCAACAGCTTTTGAAGCTACAGCGCAGAGGGGCTCTGATATGCCTCCAGAGCACTACTTAGCGTTAGCAGCAAAATTGATTTTAGAAGAAAAAGGCAATGGATAACAAATATAAGAAGATTCCCACAGTCACAGTGCCTGGATTAGAGTAAGATTTCCCTTAAAGCATACATAACTTGAACTTCATAAATCATGGTGTTTGTGTGTTAATGATTAATTACACTATTCCTGGGCATTATACAAACTTACTTCCTTGGTTACAAGCAGTTTCCCCCTCGCTGCCTCGGTCACCAATTATAAGTTTTTCCGGTGGGGTTTTGATTAAATGAAGTCCTTCCCTTCCTGATAACTACATCTTATTCCTCCCCCTGCCCTTCCCATAGACACTAAATGATCTGACACCTCTGTGAGCTTCTCTCTTTCTTTCTTTCTTGCAGCCAGAAGAAACTCAACAGAAACATCAGAGTGAAAAACAATTAGTAGAGAAGGATGAAGGATGATAAGTGCCCATGTAAGAGAGAGGAAGCATGTTTCTCTGTAGGATATACTAGCATATACATTATATTCTAGTTATATTCACTTGTAGAATTTATTAAGGGGTTTCCGGTAAGATGAAGTAGACACAAAACTCACTGATGAATAACTAAATGAATACAACAATACCACTCATTATCACAAAATGGAGCTTAAATTAATTTGGATTTTAGGATTTACAAAGTTTATGGCCTCCTCCTAAAAGTGGGAGTGTTTATCACACTAAGATGGCCGCCCACTGGAAAAACTTAACAATTCCCATGGATCCCTTTAGTTTCTGACTACTCCTACTTCGCTTATGTCCTCTGGATCTAACAGACTTTCTGCTCTGTTACCAGTAATGATGTTAACTGCACACTACAACACTGGCATACTGGATTCACTTCAACCAACTGACTCAGACTAGCCAAATGTAGTGGTGATCACATGACCTTGCCCAGCAGGTACAGGACATGTGATGTGGGACATGTGACAGCAGACATATTTCTGTCCTGCGACGGACCCGCGCGGAGGAATTAACGACTGATTTAAGGGCCAGTAGCATAATTTATTCTCATTACAGCTAAGTCACCACATTTTTGCTAAAGCGGACAAAATTTTAATAACAACTAATTACATATTATCTTAACTTTTGAGTCCCTTTGTTATGAATTATGCTGACCCTTCCCGGACTACCCCTTTAACAAATTTGTCAAAGTCATTAACCATTTAATCCACGTTTTTTTTGCGCTCATATGTAACTACAAAAAAGTCATGGTCTCCAGTTATTTCGTAGTGTTATTTACCATCAAGAGGCACATTTTTGTAGTGTGTGTCACAGATCTCCCGCACACTCTTGTCTAATAACTTTTAGTGACCTTAAGTTTACAAAGGGCAGTTATGATGTGATTCCTTTCATATATTTCCTCCCTAATAGGGTGGTAGAAGGTTGAAAGAGATTTTAAGGGGAGACAAAAAAAAAAAAAAAACGAAAGAAAAAAAAAAAAAAAAAAAAAAAAAGGGGAAAAAAAACAAGGGGGCCTAAAAAAAAAAAAGGTGGGGAAAAAAAAAAAACAAGTTAAACAATTAAAAAAAAAAAAAAAAAATAAAAAAATAAAAAAAATATAAAAAAAAAATAAAAAAAAAAAAAAAAAAAAAAAAAAGGGTCTGTGGACGCACCTTTGCGCCTCGCTCTCATGTCTATGTGTAAATTTGTAGTAAAACTTGCTAGTGCTCGTGCTGTATCTGCTGGGGCCTTGAGGAAGAACACAGAAATCGCTCACAAATCTGACTGTTCTGCTATTACACTGGGAGAGACACAGACATCAGCTACACAAGTGTCTGACATGGTTCTCATACAGCATGTGAGAGACAGACAACAGGTACTGACATGTTTGACTATCACATGTGTAGGAGACACGGACATCAGTCAACACAGTACTGACATGTTCTCCGGTACACATGTGAGAGACACTAGACATCAGCTACCAAGTGCCTGACATGTTCTGCTATACCAACTGTGTGACGACACAGATATCAGCTACACACAGCATCTGACATGTTCTGCTAACACATGGTTGAGGGACACAGAATTAGCTGGCACAAGTATCTGACAGCTTTTGCTATACCATGTATTTAGACTGACCTAAGATCATCAGCCTACAACAAGGTGTCTGAATGTTTCTCCTATACAACTGTGAGGAAGACACAAATACATGACTCGGTTCTGACTATACACATGTGAGAGACAGACACAAGTTACCTGACATGTTTCTGCTATACACTGTGGAGAACACGGACATAGCTACACAGTATCCTGACTGTTTCTCTTATACAAATGTGAAGACACAGAATCACTACCCAAGTGCTGACCAGTTCTTCTATCACATGTGGTGAGACACAGAATATCAGATAACAAGATCTGCATGTTCTGCTATACACATGTGTGCGACACAGATATTACTTGCACAAAGTATCTGACAATGTTCTGCTATATACATGTGAGAGGACACAGCCCCCAGCTCACAGTACTGATATTGCTGTGTTCCCCTCCAACACATGTGAGAGGCACAGACTCAGCTACACAAATACCTAACATGCTGTTTCCTCCCGTATACATGCGAGAAGCACCGACATCAGCTCCACGTAAGGTGCTCTTCCATGTCCTCGGCCACCAAGCACCGGGTGTCGATACCGGCTGTCAGTTAAGCCACTGGGGGTGTGGTGTGCCTCCCACTCCTAATCCGCTGACAGCTGTTTGTAATATGATAATGACTATTGGAACCTGTCCGTTCTTTAGGACCTGTGTTAAGTTCTAGGGCCAGCAAAGGCGAGTGTCAACTCATTATTACATGGCTATAAGTCATTGTGTGTCGGGACCAAGTAGGGTTTTCAATGGCAGTTTCTAAAAAATTTTGTTTTGGGGAAGATTAGTAAGAAATTTATAGAATAATTATTAGAAGATCTAGTCACGCAAGATTCGCTGTGTTAACTAAATTGACATTTTACCTATCCACTCGAGATTTCTCCTATTTTCTCGGGTCACCGACATGCTATGTTCTAAGTTCATAGAATGAACGTCCCGTGCTCTTCGATCATGGGATTTTCGGGGTAGGGCCGCATTGCTGCCAATCCGTGCCGCGTGCGGTCGTCTTCGGTCGGCCGCGGCTATCCGTGACCCTGTCCACCTCGACCTGTCTTCGACCACTAGGACCTGCCAGTGCAAATCCCCTTAACGTTCCACTGCTATCTTTCTGACAGCCTCTACTCTCTCCCATTGGTTGTCGAGCCGCTCCTTACCTTACACCTCCGCCATGCTCCCGCCGTCCTGGCTCTAACCGCCGTGTCAATTCCCCGCGCGCTTCCCTCCCGAGTGTGTGCTCTACGCGCCACCTTGCATGGTTTTATACCTAGGATTACTCCCGCTTGCATGCGTCGTTCGCTGGTAGTCCGGTAGCAGCGCCCCTGTCTCTGCTTTACTTGCGGGAGTCTGCAGATTTTCTCGGCATCGTAATCATGATATAGAAAACCTCTTGAAGAACCTAGTTCTACAGGTGCCTACTTTGCATACACGGCTACTGTAATAAGTGGCTGCCTTGCGAAGGACTAAGGATCATTCACTACCTTTCACCATTTTAGTTATCTCCAAATTGCCATATTTTTCTTTAACATCTCATCATTTCAGATCCCGGTTTCGCAATGTATTTTTAAGGTCCAAACGTCTGCAGATTATGCCTTGCATATTTCTTCTAGGGGTGGGTAGGCGCGTGCCAAATCGCCCGGCTTATAGACATGAGATATAATTAATAATACTGCCGCTCCTTCAGACCGCCCACTAGGGGTAAGCCCTGTGAAAGGCCTATGAATCTGTGTATCCTCCCGTCGATCTCGCCTCGGTGTATCTCTGTCTAATCATCGAGACAGTCGCCAGACTCCCTTTTCAGGAGATAAACACAATCTATTGCAAACAGTGCATGTCCCCATAGTGCCCAAATCCGAAACTCACCCCACCGCTTTCTATGGAGAAGATAGCAGGGCCTCATGCGGTTTGTGTGCCAACTGCGCCCGGAAAGTACACGTTTTCAAGCTTAAGATGACTACAACATTAGTTACACGGCTCTGGAATACAAGCTATTATTACTACAGATGCCATGCGGAGAAAGTTGACAAGCGCCTTTATTAATTAGGTATCCATGGCAGAAGTGCCTCTTTGAAGTTAACGGAAAACACACATACCAGTAGAATGGCAGGAGGTAAGCTGTAAGTACAGAGCACCAGCTCAGGGGAGTGTGTGCCGGGCTAGTTCTCGTTTAGTGTTAATAACCACTGCTCGGGTTTCACTGTCTCTCACATGTGTATAGCAGAACATGTCAGGTACTTGTGTCTGTCTCTCACATGTGTATAGGAGAACATGTCAGACACTTGTGTAGCTGATGTCTGTGTCTCTCACATGTGTATAGCAGAACATGTCAGATACTTGTGTAGCTGATGTCTGTGTCTCTCAAAGGCAGCAGATAAAGCACGAGCACTAGCAATGTTTTACTACAAATTACACATAGACATGAGCAGGAGTGCGAAAGTGCGTCCACAGACCCTTAGTAAATAAGCCCCAATGTCTTGAAAACCTTTTCAACTTAGACACATCTTAGAGGAGGAAATATATGAAAGGAATCACCTATACTCCCTTTGTAAAACCTATTAAGGTCACTTAAAAAGTATTAGACAAGGAGTTGCGGAGGATCTTTACCATCAAACTACAAAATGTCTTCTTATGTAAAATAACACGCTAAAATAACTGGAGACCATTTACTTTTTATTAGTTACATATGAGCAAATAAAAACTGGATTTAAATGGTTAATGACTTTTTACAAACTTTGCATTAAAGGGGTAGTCCGGGAATCAGCATAATTCATATACAAATGGGGACTCAAAATATAAGCTAATATGTAATTAGTTGTTATTTAAAATTTTGCTCCGCTTAGCAGAAAATGCTGGTGACTTAGACTGTAATGAAGAATTAAAATGCTACTGGCCCTTTAATCAGTCCGTTAATTTCCTCCGCGCGGTCCGTCGCAGGACAGAAGATGGCTGCTGGTCACATGTCCACATCACATGTCCTGTACCTGCCTGGGCAGGTCATGTGATCACCACTACATTTGGCTGTAGTCAGTTGGTTGAAGTGCATCCAGTATGGCCAGTGTTGTAGTGATGGCAGTTACACATCATTACTATGGTAACAGAGCAAGAAAGTCTGTTATATCATCAGAGCATAAGAGGTAGGAGGAGTTACTGAGAACTAAAGGATCATGGAACTTGTAGTTTCCAGTGGCGGCCATCTTAGTGATAACTCCAACTACTTTAGAGAGGCCATAAACTTTGTAAATCATAAAATCAAATTATTTAAGCTCCATTTTGTGACTAATGACATTGAGTATTGTTGTATTCATTTAGTTATATCATCATGGGTTTTTGTGTCAGACATTCATATTCCTGGAATACCCCTTTAATAAATTCTACAAGTGAATATAATAGAATATAATGTATAATGCTAGTATATCCTATCAGAGAAACATGCTTCCTTCTCCTCTTACATGGGCACTTATCATCCTTCATCCTTCTCTACTAATTTGTTTTTCACTCTGATGTTTCTGTTGAGTTTCTTCTGGCTTGCAAGAAAGAAAGAAAGAGAGAAGCTCACAGAGGTGTCAGATCATTTAGTAGTCTATGGAGAGGGCAGGGGGAGGAATAAGATGTAGTTATCAGGAAGGGGAAGGACCTTCATTTTAATCAAAACCCACCGGAAAAACTGTAAATTGGTGACCGAGGCTGCAGAGGGGGAAACTGCTTGTAACCAAGGAAAGTAAGTTGTATAATGCCCAGGAATAGTGTAATTAATCATTAACACACATAACACAACTGATTTATGGAAAGTTAAAAGCTTATGTATGCTTTAAGGGAAATCTTACTCATAAATCCAGGCACTGTGACTGTGGGAATCTTCTTATATTTGTTATCCATTGCCTTTTTCTTCTAAAATCTAATTTTGTGCTGCTGAGCCTAAAGTGCTCTGGAGGCATTATCAGAGCCCCTCTGCGCTGTAGCTTCAAAAGCTGTTGCAATGAGCTGAACATGTCTTACTACCTTGCTCCCACCCTCCCCCTCTGCCTGTGTAATCTAGCAGCAGCAGGAAGCAGCACTGAGGTACCCAGAGCCCTTCAGGTTTATTAGTACAATTTTATAAGTTGATTTTAAGAGAAAGGAGGCCATGGATAACAAATATATGAAGATTTCCACAGTCAAAGTGCCTGTACATTGTTCTTCATGCTTGATTATGATCGTAGATGCTCTTTTTTTCTTATATGGGCACCACTACATCAATTATAAATGAGGCACTTTTTGTTGATTTTGATGATTTAGGTTTATCTTGACCCTAGGATTTGGAACGGCATCAGTGTGAATTGCTCAATTGATATTAAAGACTACCTTTTGAAAAACTTATGAGTTAAATTTTCTATCACTGGTGCCCAGAAACCATTGTTTTAAACTTGGTATTTTTAGCATGATGACTAAACTCTCACTTCTCAGGATTAATAATAAGGCTTAAAGGAGATCTACAACCAGGATGAAGGATTGTAAACCAAGCATACTGACAATGGTGTCCGCCCCCTCTGGCAGGATCTGATCTTCTTGTAGCTTCGTATGCCTTTGTTTTTAAGAAAAAGAGGTTTTAAAAATTATGCAGATGAGCCTTTGGTACTCCAAGCTCCATTGACATCTATAGAGTCTGGAGCCCCAGAGGCTCATTTGCATAATTTGTGAAACCTTTTTCTGGTACCAGAGGGGCACTCATCAGTATGTCAGTGTGGTTGGTTTACAATTCTTTATCCTGGTGGTAGATTTCCTTTAAGTAGACTTTTAAAACATTTTTTTTAATTTTACTATTTTCTCAGGATTTAAATAGCTTCAGGACTCTCCTGTTCTGGTACCAATGCACAATGGATTAAATGCCCAATATCTAAGTTATTTATTGTATCTCGGGCATTGAGGCAAGGGGTAACGCATTGCTCTGATGGCACCTGAGCTTCTTCGCTCATGAGGACACATTGGGGCTCATTTACTGAGGGTCCAAATTGCGCACTTTCCTCGGGTTTCCCAACAATTTTCCGATTTACGCCGAATTCCCCCAGGATTGTGTCGCACGCGATCGGATTGTGGTGCATCGGCGTCGGCTTTCACGCTACAGAAATCGGGGGGGCTTGTCCGTCGTGCAATCCGACGGATTCGGGAAAAACGCAGAATTTAAAAAAGAATTTGTGTCGCAAGATCAGCACTTACATGCACCGGGATGAAGAAGGTGAACTTCTGCGGACCTCGGCGCAGCAGCGACACCTGCTGGATATCGGGCGCATGGACCTTAGTGAATCCTGGCAGACCCGAATCCTCTTCGGAGAAAGCGCCGCTGGATCACGACTGGACCGGGTAAGTAAATGTGCCCCATTGACATTAGGTACCCTGATATCATGTGTCGTAAAGTTCTTGTTCAAAAAGTTATACAGAAACCTTTCCAATAAAACAATATATTAATCGGCTCAGTTCCTACTACCCTTACCATATTTTATGTTTTTATTTTTACTGCCTCAGATCCAGTTCTTTTGATTCTTAAAAAGTTAAAATCCACACAGTTGAGCTTGAGCAATGGACACATAGATCTTTATAGACTCCTAGACTCCTTGGTTCACAGAGTTTGTAGCACTAATTCAATGCAGCTAAGTCCGACCAATGACAGAATCATAATTTTTTTGGACAGAAATTCTCTTTAAATGGTATACAAATCCAATATTTCCTTTAGCTGGCTCGGCATCTAGGCTATTGAGTACAAATCAAGCCGCTGTATCCGATATGTATGCCGCCATCCAACAAGCAAACATTATTTTCAGGCTATATGCATGTTGACAGCTCGGTAAAGGTCAGCAATGTTTTCACCTTGATCAATAACTGACAGCTTCTGATTTTACTCCAACCCTTGACATGCTGGTTTTATAAAGTTTTCAGGTTCGTTCATCTTAGACACAACATTATTAACTTTGCAGGATTATATTTCACAGAATATTGTAAAAATGTCATAGCTTTTAATAGATGTGTAAAATTAGGTTGTTGCCCTTTGTCTCTGTTGGTTTGGGTTGGATACCCTACCACAATGCAATTAGATACAGATATGTGCCTTTGCTTGGCTTAATATACCATGAGATATAGTTCTAGTGATATAGGGGGGGGGACATGCATTATCCACCAGTTTTCTGGTAGAAAAGGCGTGTACAAAACCCCAGTACCGCGTTTAGTTGGTTTTCGACCTGCGTGCCACTTTGGACGTGATGGGGCAAGGACAGGGCAAGGCGGGAGCATGAACACCATGTCCTGCCATATTTACTATAGACTTGACTGAAAAATTAATGGAGGCTACAGCTGAAATTTGGGTTAGACTTGGCAATGATTTCATTCCGGTGATGAACTGCACCCCAGATCTGGCCGGATCCTCTTGGTAAATCCAAGAGTGCTGGTAGAGGCGTGACTTAAAACTGGTGCTCAATATGCCAGTCTATAAATTCCCTTCATAGTCCTTTAAATATGAAAAAGGAGGTAGATTCAGCTTAAAAGAAACCTTTCACCAGTGTTTACACTACTTAACCCATGGCCCCATTAGATAGGTCATAAAATATCAATTTTTAGCCTTCCATATTTTTCACTCTGAAAGACGTTTTTACCCTCTCTCAGCTACCACCATCCTCAGGTAGGGTATGAAATATCCTCCTGGGAGTTGTGCAAAATTTGACCTGTTTACCTATAACAAATCTCACCTGTTTAGCTAAGGGTTTGGCTAAATACTGGGGGAAAAATTTGGTTTATCACAAGTACTTTGGCACGAATTTGAACCCAAGCATGAACCCAACTGCAATCAACGGGGAACCAAATTTTAATACTCAATAATGGTTATTAAAGAGGGATAAGGAGCTAAAAAATGGTGACAATTACAGGGGCAGTTGCCCTGACAAAAATGGGCTAAGGATAGTACTTTAATGATAACATGGCATTAAAAATAAAGAAAGAAAAAATGTAAAAACATAATAAAAAAAAATGAAAAGCTGTTAATGTCAGTGTGCTAGGAGACAGTATGACTAGTGATGAGTGAACCTGACCAGCACCGTTAGTGGGAGTGGAAGAAGCTAGAATAATAGCAGCAAGAAATTTTAAATAATTGACCTTTTTTAAGGGAGTGTGAAGTACTGCGTGCGTATTCCCAGAATGGAGAGGTCAGATGAAGTTAAGACATTGGTCTATTACATCGCAATGAGTGCCTTAAGCTCCATTGGATTGTCCTCCACCCACTTTACGTCTTTAGTGCAAAACCCTACACCTCGCTCCTGTTCAAAATATGGAGCAGTCACTAATGGTCTATGACAGTGGTGGCGAACCTATGGCACGGGTGCCAGAGGTGACACTCAGAGCCTTCTCTGTGGGCACTCAAGCCATCGCCCCAATTTCACCAAACAGGACAAAATCCACCAAATCTTCCTGCAGTCCCAAGCAAATTAAGGGATGCTGCACGCAGCGCTATTTTAAAGTGACACTTCATTGGCTGTTTGAAACTGCGCGAAAAGTGAGAAGGTGTTGACAGAACTGCATTGTCTTTGGAGGTCCTCCTGCTGGACCCACCATTCTTCCTGGAGGGAAGCTAAAATGATGGTCTGAACTTATTTGCCCACCATCTTTCAACTGTATTGGTGGCCTTAGGAAAGCCAATACAATTGAATGATGTTGAACAGGGAGCAATAAGTCACTGCTTGAAATGCCATGTTGGCACTTCATGGTAAATAAGTGGATTTTGGTTGTAGTTTGGGCACTCGGTCTCTGAAAGGTTCGCCATCACTGGTCTATGATAACTCTACCAATGGGTCATCCACCTATTCCTGCCCCAGTTAGAGTTAGAGTCCCCAGATGCATAACAACTGTATTGGAGGATGAGGATGTGGACAGCGCACCATTGCAGGACATCTACCATGATGGTGATGAAACCAAATTGTCAACTTCTGCAGCTTCCTGCAGTGCAAAGACTGAGATGCTGGGAAGGGGAGAGGGTTTTGTGGAAGAAAATCTGAGGGGTGATAAAGATGAATCTTCTGACTTTAGGGTCAGGCAGGACAGATTATTTTCCTGTCTGATGCTGCACTGAGCTCCTCTATGCACCATAGCCCCCACCCTTGCATTCCAAGATGAGCCCACACAGACAAGTGCACACACACAGACAGAGAGTAAATCTATGAGGTACAGACAGATTAGATCTTTATCCAGGGAAGGAGGCACAACAGATCTAACAGTGTATGTAGCTGAGATGTAGCAGAGCTGAGAATGTAATTGTGTGTTATATGCATCTCATGGATCTTTCATTGAGAAGAGGATGTCGTACTTCCTTAAAATCAACCCTAGCTAAAGACGCATTGAAAGGACACCCAAGCTGAGCACAACCAAGCCACTCCCCTTCACCAATTCCGAATTGTAATGACAGTTTCTCTACTGTTTTTAACCCATTATTTTCTACTAATAGGTGTACAAATTTCACCCCCTTTTGATACCAAAACCTAAGCCCCTCAATCGGGGCTAGTGTCCAGTCACCATCTCTCCAAAGTGGCGTTTCATGCAGGAAACTTTCCCAACCTAAATCTATTTTTATTTTATCCCAAATCCATTGCATTAACATGAATAAAGAGAAGTGCTCCTTAAATTCTCTTTTAAACATGACCCTCGATTCCAACAAGCTCCAACTATTCATCCCTTCCAAGTTGCGATAATTGTGCCTAAGTGCATACATCATTTTTTCCATATCACACTCGATAATATTCTGTAGCTGTGCTGCCACAAAATATTTACCAAAGTCAGGGACCCCCAGTCCCCCTTCTTCAAATGGTGCATATAACCTTTTTAAGCTTATTCGTGCCCGCTTACCCACCCATATTAAATCCCTTAATAGACCTAAAACTTTTTTTTATATCACTAATGGGCTATTTTGCAAAACAAAGAGGACCTCTGGCAGTATCACCATTTTACATAAATGTTCAGAAGCTAAATAAATGTGTATATAAACCTGCACCCTGATAATCTAAGCACATTGTCAGCGCACAGCATCTCATTGCACAGAGGAATCATGAAGTGTCTGCTTAGAGAGCCCCCGCTCCCACGCTCTGGAATCTTACACTGACCATCACTGAGTCACAGGAGCTAAAACAGCAATAAAACTAAGTCAAATTGTAAAGTAAAGGGTTAAAATGATCTTTATTGTCTAAACATCACCAAGGGAGTAAAATTTGATATTTTTCTTTCATGGGCAAGCGCCTTCAAACTTATTTTATATAAAGATGAAATTGCATTACTTTTTCATTTTTAATTTAAGGAACTACCGTATATACTCATGTATAAGCCGAGTTTTTCAGCACAAAAAATAGGCAGGCCAGCACTTTAAAAAAAAAAACTTATATACTCCCCCTCCGGTGGCCCCAATACACAGCGCTGCATCCCCGATGTCCGCGCTGCTCACCCGATGTCCGCGCGGGTCCTCTTCTGTCTTCTGTCTTCTGCAGGGTGCCGCCATGTTCTTCTCCGGCCATCGCATAGTATGGCGTCAGCAGCGGCCGCGTCATACTATGCGCCTGCCGGGCGGGAAGAACATGGCGGCACCCTGCAGAAGACATAAGACAGAGGAAGATAGAAGACAGAAGAGGACCCGCGTGGACATCGGGGGAGCAGCGCTGTGTATAGGGGCCACTGGAGGGTGAGTATATAAGTTTTTTTTTTTTTTTTGTTAACGCTGGGCAGGCTGTATACTTAAGGGGGCAGGCTGTATACTTAAGGGGGCAGGCTGGGCTGGTTGTATACTTAAGGGGGCAGGCTGGGCAAGCTGTATACTTAAGGGGGCAGGCTGGGCTGGCTGTATACTTGAGGGGGCAGGCTGGGCTGGCTGTTTACTATTGGGGGCAGGCTGTATACTACTGGGGGCAGGCTGGGCAGGCTATTTACTACCGGGGGCTGGCTGGCTATATACTACTGGGGGCCGGCTGGCTATATACTGGGAGGCTGTGACCAATGCATTTCCCACCCTCGGCTTATACTCGAGTCAATAGGTTTTCCCAGTTTTTGGTGGTAAAATTAGGGGTCTCGGCTTATACTCGGGTCGGCTTATACTCGAGTATATACGGTATAATCTCTTACAGTATTAATTTGGCAAATATCTTTTTATATCTAGATCGATAGATACCATGACAATGTAAGGAGACAATAAAATCTCTTAATAGGCCAAACACTGAATGTAAATGCCTTAGATATGTGTCTTTTTATTCTGTGAAAATAGACTGAATTTTAAAGTGACTTGTCACATTGGCTGAAGATCAACCTAAATATTTAAAGTATTGCATACTTCTAAAAATTGTTGCCGCAAGAATAGCTATTTATATAACCGCTATTTCCTTGTATTCTGTCGTCAATTATATATTTATTTTCCTGGGAAATGGAAGTTGGGACTAAATGCTGATTGCTAATCGGAAATTGACTGCATTTTCTATAAAACGTGTAAATTACAGTGTTATGTAATGTTATACATGAGACTTTTATTGGAAATTGCTGATTGCAAAGTGATGCAAAATATCATTCCCTCATTTTACTTAACTGTTACTGGGTTGTTATTGTATACTCCCTTTACCAGGTGGGTTTGTCCCATAAAACAAATGCAGGCAGTCCCAGTATAAGGTTATTTCTTAAGGATCTCTAGGTTTGTACTTAAAGTAACCAATTAATACAATTTTTAGCTGGCGACAGCCTATGCTATGCTGAGTTTTAAAATGACAGCATTCTGAATACTGCCACTACTTTATAAAACTTTATTTCACATTACCTGGCTCCCTGCCAGCAGTGTGTATGTGGGGTGAGCAGCCTGTGGCGCATTCTTCCTCTCCTCCACACCATCCCCCTCCCTCCCCTGTCTGGAGAGGAAGAGAAAAAAGAGTAGAGAAAATTGTTAAAAAATTGTTGCCAAGAAAGCAGGGAGCGTAATGCTAAAGTCAAGTAAGCATGGACAACCACTGATTTCTATCAACCTATGAATTAAGGAGGACCTTTCAACAACACTGACAACTCTAACTCTACTTTCTTAAAGAGGTTTTCCCACAAAGCAAGTTAGACCCTATGCACAGGATGGGTATAATTCTCAGTGATGGGATCCCCACAGATCACGAGAATGAGGGTCCGATGTACCCCAATCACACCCTTGATCGCACCCGAGGTGACCAGACCAATCACACCCTTGATCTCACCCCGAGGTGACCAGAGCATCCGGTCATGCATGGGCAGTCTCCATCGTTCATCCCTATGGAGCTGACAGAGATTGCCGATTAAAGGGCTTGATCATTTTTGTCGTCTCCGTAGAGATGAACAGGGCAGCCTGAGCATGCACGATCAGCTTCTCCAGTCATATCAGGGTTCGACAGAGGTACATCTGACCCCTACTTGTGATCTGTGGGGGTCCCATCCATGAATCCCCCACCGATCAGCAAATTAGGCCCTATCGACAAACTTACTTTGTGGGAAACCCCTTTAATAGGTTCTAGAGTAGTTAGAATTTTCATTGTGGCACCCACATTTTACAATCCATCACTATTATTATTGTCAGCTCGTCAAATTAGTGGTACAAGAACATCTCCAGCTCTGGATAAAACATTTGACAGTAGGGAGCCCACTTAACAAATTTGATATTGAAACAACCCTACAACGTCTGGAAGCGATGCCACATGGATTGTACCAGGGCAGTACTTTCCAGGAGAAGTTCCCCAAACTGCCAGCAAGGGAAGGACACAGAAGAGGTGCAGGGTGTGCTCCAAAAGGGACATAAAAAAACAAATGATATACCAGTGTGACACGTGCCCCGAGAAACCAGGGTTATGCACGAAGGATTGTTTCCGGATTTACCAAACGTCCCTGGATATATAATTGTACCCTGATGCACACAGCTCACACAGCTTATACATCATGCTGCATGCCGCACCTTCCCTACTGAGCTCTGCCGTGTGCCCAGCCTGTAGATTATTGCCACGTATGGGGTATTACTGTACCCAGGAGAAGTATGGGGTATTACTGTACCCAGGAGAACTGGAATCATGATTTTTGGGGTGTTTGTCTCCCGTGGCAGGAGCTGGGCACAAGATGAAATAATGGGTACTATGCCCCATCCATTATGCATCATCCTTGGGGTCCACCTGTGGGGTTAAAATGCTCACTATAGTCCTAGATTTATTTATGGAGGGGTGTCATTTTCAAATAGGGTCAGTTCTCAGGGGTTTCTACTGTTCTGATCCCTAAGGGCATCTACAAATGTTTTTTTACACCAAAAAAAAAATTATGTCTGTGCTCCAAATGCCATTCTCTTCCAAGCCCTGTAATAACCAGCAGAATGATTTTTGGGGTGCTTATCCACAGTGGCATGATTTGGGCTGATTTCATTTGTCACTACAATGACACATTTGAGAAAACATTGCAATTTTTACACTGGTCCATTCACTTTGTATTACATTTGGGCCAGCATCTCTGGGGTTAACATGCCCATACAACCCTAGATCAATTCTTTGAGGTGTGCCCTTTCCTACAACCGGGTCACTACTCGGGGGTTTCTATTGTACTGGACCTCAGTGGAACCCCAACACCAGTCTAGTAAAAAGGGTGCTCCAAAAGTTAAATTTTACTTGTTTTTTCTCAGCCCTGCTGTGTTCCAGGCCTGTCAATTATTGGCACAAGTGTGGTATTGCCATACTAGGGACAACCTGCAGAATGATTTTTGGGGTGTTTTTCTAAAGTGGCATGGGTTGGGCTCAATATATCAGGCACTAAAATGAAATTTTTGAGATAAAAACACAATTTTTACTCTGCACCATTTATTTTGCATTAGATTTTGGCAAGCATGTTGTGGGTTAAAACCCCACATAGATTCTTTGAGGGGTCTAGTTTCCTAAACGGTGACATCTTTGGGGGTTTTTTAATGTACTGTTACTTCAGGGGCTCTTCAATTACACCATGGCACCACAAAACATTTGCACCCAACTTGGCCTTCCAAAAACCCAGTAGCACGAACTCTGTTCTGGACATCGCTATGCGACGAAACGGCAGTTAACATCCACATGTCTGGTCACACTCAGAAGAAGCAGGGCAAAAATTTTGGGATGTATATTTACCTCAAATTCCTTCTGAATGTGTCCATTTTAGGGCTTAATGAGAATAATTGTAATCAAAAATTGAAATTTCTAAATTTGTAGTCCATTTTTGTTTGCTTCTGGAGAAAAAAATTAAAGGGTTAACAGACTTCTCAAATGCTGATTTGAATAGTTAGAGATGTTAGGTTCATAAAATGGTGTTACTTGTGGGGGTATATAGTACAAAAGCCCTTACAGGCCACTTCCCTACTAAAACTTGAAACCTTCTCACATCTGTAAAATAAATGGAAACCTGAAACAAATTATGGAAATAAAAAGAAGACCAATGGCAAAAACTCCATTTTTTTTTGTAAAAAAAATTTGTTGAGAAAGGAAAAATAGTTGTGTTTCAGTATTTTTCACAAAAAATGGGGACGGCTATGGGTAGCAAATTTGCACCCAGTTTTGCCAACCTATATGTTGCATAGTGACCATGCCTACAAGAATCCTCTCTTATACAAAAGTTTCATAGACGACATTTTCATTATTTGGGAGGGAAGCAAGGAGGATGCAGTGAGTTTTGTGAAAGACATCAGCGACAATAATTGGGATCTGGAATTCACATGTAACATTGTAGAAAATGACGCTGAATTTCTAGATGTTGTGGAATTTCATACAACTGATGGCCGTATAAAAACTAAAACCTTTTTTAAACAGATGGACAGCAACAGTTACTTAGATTTCACAAGTAGCCACTTCAAAAAATTGCTCATTAATGTACCATATGGGCAGTACAAAAGAATCAGACGCAAAAGAGTAATTGTACGGAAAAGAGTAATTATGACACGCAGAGTGAAATCCTCACACACTGGTTCAAAGCAAACGGATATTTCTGTGACCTTGTATCTGCGGCAAAAATTAAGGCAGGCACCTTTAGCCAAGAGGCATATCTGGCACCTAGTAATAGGAAAAACAAAACACTGAAATTAGAGTTAATTTGGCACCGAGTCGGTTATGGTCCAATACAACGAAACAAGCGATGTGTTCCTTTTTTCCCAAAACAATAGGTAGCTTTCTATGCGGCCACAATAGGTGCAAGTGCTGTGATTCCGTTAAACACAGACAGAAAGACTTTGGGGAACATTTAATAAGGGTCCGAACGCCGCACTTTTGTCGGGTTTCCTGAATATTTCCATTTTGCGCTGAATTGCCCCGGGATTTTGGTGCACACAATCTGATTTTGGCGCATCGGCGCCGGCTTACATGCAATAGAAATCGGGGGGCGTTGCCGTCGGACAACCCGATGGATTTGGACAAACTGCGGAATTTAAAAAAGGATTTGTGTCGCAAGATCAAGCACTCACATGCCCCAGAAAGAAGCAGGTGAACTCCATCGGACCTCGAGGCAGAAGCGACGGATGCAGGAACTCGGACACACGATCTTAGTGAATCGCGCCAGGCCCGAATTCTCATCGGACAACGCACTGCGGGATCGCGACGGGACCAGGTAAGTAAATCTGCCGCTTTGTGTCAAATATTATGGGAAAAACCTTCAAAATCAAGAGTTTCGTCAATTGCAGTTCAAGTTACGTTATACACTTGATAGAGTGCACTTGTAAGCTGCAATATATAGGCCGTACAAATCAACCACTAAGAGAGCATTTAATAAGCACAGGTCCAATATTGAGAACGGTTTCGCGATGCACAGTGTATTCCGCCATGCAGCCACACACCACGATAAAGATTGTAAAAAATTCAGTATATTACCTATAGAACATATAGTAGCATCTGTGCCACAGGGATTCAACTTTTTAGAGCAGAGTCAGATGTTTTGGATTTTTAAAAGGCAGTGTCCCCTATGGGGTTAAATGAGAGTCTGGAAAATGTGTTTTAATGTATTTGAGATTACCATCATTATTATTACATTGTATATTGTTTTATTATTTATTATATACATCATACATATTTTATAAACTACAGTATTTACTATATACTATTTTAATAATAATTATTATTTATGTACACACATTTTTCCTTTTACTATTTTTAAGACTATCTAAGGCCAATTATCAATATATATTTAGTTTTTTTATGTACTGTTTTTGTATTTTTATGTATTTACTCTATTTCCTTCAGGTTATGAAAGACTTTTGTATACGATCCTTAAAATTATTGTCTGTAGGTGCACATACTTGCATAGCGCCGGGTGAACAATTTGTAGACACATTGGGGCAGATTTACTTACCCGGTCCATTGGGGATCCAGCGGCGCGTTCTCTGCGCTGGATTCGGGTCCGGCCGGGATTTATTAAGGTAGTTCCTCCGCCATCCACCAGGTGGCGCTGCTGCGCTGAAAAGCATCGAACCCTGGAGTTCACCGAGCCGGGCTGAGTGAAGGTAAGTGCAAGCTCCGCGACAGAATTTTTTTTAAATGTGGCGGTTTCTCCAAATCCGTCGGGTTTTTGTTCGGCCACGCCCCCGATTTCCGCCGCGTGCATGCCGGTGCCGATGCGTCACAATCCGATCGCGTGCGCCAAAATCCCGGGGCAATTCAGGGGAAATCGGCGCAAATCGGAAATATTCTGGTAACACGTCGGGAAAACGTGAATCGGGGCCTTAGTAAATGACCCCCAGTGACTGTTCATACACGTTACCTTAACAACCAGGCTCACTAAGTCAACCCCCACTGCGTTTTGTTTTCAAGTTCTGAGCAGTCGCCTGCATTCATATAGTTCTCGTGCACGCGCATTGTGCGCAAGACATGAGGTACCGGCCTTACGCGTTGTTTACTTCTCAGTGCGCAGGTGCAAGTCCCGACAGCAGGAACTACGAGCCAAATGTGTGCCTAGACCTTTATCCTTATGAGTACTTCCTCTATGCCTAGTTGTATTACTGATAGCCTAACCTACCAGCATTTCTCAGGTTACTCCGCCCATGGATGTTTTTGATTGGGTGAGTACTACTTAAGATTTAGATATATGTCCAGCGGCAACACTACAGTACATTTGGTCCATATTTTGAGAAAGGGTCTGTGACCCGAAACGCCTTAATCGGACATTGATACATGCTACTATCAGTGTAATGTAAGACTTTTTTTGATATCCTATATGTTTTATAATTTTTATTAATTAAAAGTACGTTTTAGACACAATATTGGCTCCTTCCCGATTTTACCTATAGCGCTCCATCAGTGATCTATTTTCTCTGTGTTCGATATACACAAGTACCTGACATGTTCTGCTATAACATGGCTGCCTGGAGCTGTTGTATTTCTCCTATACACACACAGGCTGCAGGGGGCACCAGCACCAGAAAGCACATGGAGGAGCCATTACACCATTATACAGGCTGTCAGTCAAGCACTGGGGGTGTGGCTGTACCTCCCACTCATGAATAAGCTAGACAGCTTGAATATGATAATGACTCATTGGACACCTCACAGGTCATTTGCATACAGCTATAGGACCTCATTGCTTAGGTTTACAGGCATGTAGAGGGATAACGAAGGGATAGAGGCAATGCTCTCTAAGGGCAGTTTATGAAAATCTATTTAGTTTAGGGGGTTAATTTGCCTGACGGGTTCTTTTTAAGGAGTTAATATTGGATTGGGCTTAAACAGCGCTTTGTATTGTCCCTTGCTATAGGGAGACCCATCACGTATGTAAAAGTAACTGAGAATTAGTCCTACGACGTTCATTCTGAGGACAAAGTCATTGCAATAAAAACAATTATCTGCCATTCGCTAAAACAAACAGAAAAATCCCCTCATCACAATGCAATAAAGCTGAGTGCTCGTACCGCAGTGTCCCCCCATCACACATCTCCGGTATCACATTAGGAATTAAAATAGCAAGTAATTTCACATGTATGATCTACTTAAGAGGATCCCCTTGTCTCAAGCGTAACAAATCTAAATGAAAGGTCTGCTGCTAGATTACATTTTTAGATTGCATTTCCATTGCTTTCTGTAATTATACAGAATATTAATATTTATATTACATAATAAAGATGGAATTTATTACACTTTTCTACGGATGGAATTTATATTAAGAAATGTTAACATTTGCAGAAGACGACGCATAGTCACACTGAGCTGCATCAGCTATAGTTATTCTATTTGTGCAACTGAATCCTTAATTTTTTGTATTTCCCATTATATTCCAAATCGAAGTTGTTATAATACATTAATATTGTTTTATTTTTCGATAAAGGAGTTGTCCGAGATCATCACGGATAGACCAGGAGAGCTACAAAACTTTATCAACATGTCCAAAACAAGTGTATGAAGAGAACAGGTTCAAAATCAGACCTATGTTCCCCTGCTTAAAGGGGTATTTCCTTGTCGGCAAATTAATGTTATTGTATGATAAAAAATAATACAATTTTCCAGTATACTTTCTGTATCAATTCCTTACAGTTTTCTGTTTGTGGCTCAGGTGTTCTTTTCTACTGTCTACCTCATACGTCAATGAAACATGGACTAGTGTTTGTGTTACCTCCACAAATAATTCAGAATAATAAATACCACTAATAATGACACAGTCTACTGTGAAAGTAGACTAGAAATTAGCAAATCTAAACTTTAAGTTTAGGTCCGGGGTTCGTGTGTTTGTGTGTCCACCTCGGAATTGACGCCCCTAGCTGCTAGCTTTGGCTGTGATTGGTCTGCCATGGTGTCCATGCCATCTTGGGGATGGCAGAACTTCACCTGTCTGCTCCCGACGATGCGTCTGTGAAGGGGAGTGCACGGAGACGCGATCTACCTTAAGTAAATCCTCACATAACTTTTCAGAAGTCTATTGGTGTATACTTATTTGGTGGGATATATGAATAGTCTTGTTAATCAATAAATAGTATCGTGCCATGAGACACCAATAGGAGCACAAATAAAAGGAAGGGGCGAATTTGGGTTAAATAGCCACAATGGGGCAGATTTACTTACCCGGACCGTTCGCAATCCAGCGGCGCGTTCTCTGCGCTGGATTCGGGTCCGGCCGGGATTCATCAAGGTAGTTCCTCCGCCGTCCACCAGGTGGCGCTGCTGCGCTGAAAAGCATCCGAATGCCCTGAAATTCACCGAGCCGGACCAAGTGAAGGTAAGCGCGTCCCAAGCGACACTTTTATTGTTTTAAATGCGGCGGTTTTTCCGAATCCGCCGGGTTTTCGCTCAGCCAAGCCCCCCGATTTCCGTCGCGTGCCTGCCGGCGCCGATGCGCCACAATCCGATCACGTGCCAAATCCCGGGGCAATACAGGGAAAATCGGCGCAAATCGGAAATATTCGGGTAACACGTCGGGAAAATGCGAATCGGGCCCTTAGTAAATGACCCCCAATGTCTTATGTGTTTGGACAAGCAAGCCAGATGAAGCGCCACAAACGTGAAACAGCTGTTGGATACCTTGTGTTTTTCCCTGCGTCTTTCCCTCCACACATGCAACTGTATGTTGTAAACTTTATTGTAAATATGCACTAATAAACTGGATCAAGAAAGAGAACATTTGAGGAGTGCTGTTCTGTAATACTATTATAATACTATTTATTTAACACCCTGCATATTCCCTATAACACAGAGACCCTCTCTATTAGGCACAATGGAATGCAACATATACAAAAATGCCGCTCAATATTTGGCTATAAACTGCTATATCAGAGACAGCTCATAACCAAGAACGGTGTTGTCCCAGACCCAGTCATGTTTTTGACAAATAATAGGGCTTCTATATACACATATCACCTTCCTTACCTCTCCTCTTGTATGTTTATATCCATTTGAAGATGTTCATCTTTTCAACATAACATTGACCCACATTTATCAAAAACAGTGCAGTTTGCCTGTGTAATGTGCAGAGGGCACCAGATTCATGAATTGTGGCGCACTACTTCATTAATCTGAAGACTGCCCAGACAGAGTGCACCAACTTTTTTAGTGCAGCTTTAACATGGGGCGTGCAATACACTTCTATCAGATACTGCTTGATAAATGTGTCACACGACGGTCTGATGCCTGGTCTGGTGCCCCCTGCACTGCTCCGACAGAGTGCACCACCTTTTTTTTTTGGTGCACCTTTAACATGGGGCCTGCGACACAATTCTGTGGAGTCACTGTATTAAATGTGTCGCAAACTCTAACTAAGCAGTAACAGCCCCTTTAGGTGCACAATTTTTTGGTCTTGTCAGACACAATGGAGCCACGACATAAAACTGGAGCAGACACTTTATAAATAAATACATGTGCAAGATCCAAATATGTGCTTTTCAATGCAAAGTCAGGTAATAGATCTGGGCCACTGCCTTTCCCAGATTTGAGTTTAATGGGGTTTTCCAGTTAACCTCAAAAACTCCTGGCCAACAGGAATAGGGAATTGGGAAATAAAGAGAACTATCTTGAGCTCCGTCACCTTCTTGTAGACCCTCCGGTTGTGCCGAAAGTGTCATTACATGGATGGAGAGAATAATATGAAAATCCTCCTTTTAGTGAACACCAGAGGGGCCAACAAGGGAATAGAGGGGCACACTGTCGGAATAGAAAGCCATTTTCCTCCTCTCCCTAGTTTTCCAGAGTGAGAGTTTGAAAAAGTTAAAAGTTGCAATTATAAAGTAGATAACATCACATTTATCAGACTCATCAAAGTGGCATAAAGTTTCTGCCAATAAAACTGAGATAGAAAAGTTCATTAATATTAGTATGTCATGTTGGATGCTATATTGGTTGTTATGTTGAATGTTAGCCAAAGAGTAGCAGCTCTGAGCCAGTAGAAAACTTAATAGAGGTGGCTCAGATCTGGCAAGCAATTCCCATAAAATGTGCCCTCTACTCATATTAATTTTTTATTAGACCCTTCTTTCCACATGTATTTTTAATTTTCTGTGTCTATGGGAATTTTAGCCAATACATAACATTTAATAAAGCGCTCAGTAGTCCTACTGCATAGCATCAGAAGCAGTAAGCATATTTTTACACAAATATTTTCAGAAAAGTACTTTTTTGAGATTTATTAAGATGATCAGTCAACTCCTTAGATGCCTCTATCTTATGTTAACTGGTCCCAACATGTGTAGCATAAATACACTTTAAATATTGGATGGATTGGCCTTTCAGATTGACCCCAATTTAGTGTAAAGACGTGTTGTGTTCAAGACATATCTCCTCTTAACCCTTTACTACAGCACCTGTTTTCGCCTTTAACCCCTTAAGGACGCAGCCAGTTTACAGCTTAAGGCTCAGTCCCATTTTTTGGATTCTGACTTGCGTCGCTTTATATGGTTATAACTTTTGAACACTGTTACTTATCAAAGTGATTCTGAGATTGTTTTTTCCCCACATGTTGTACTTCATTTTAGTGGTAAATTTTGGTTTATATCAGTTAATTTACAAAATAAAAGAAAAAATTATGAATTTTTTGAAAAATTTTCCATTTTCGAAATTCAAAATCATTTCCCTTTCAGGCAGATAGATGTACCACCTACATAAGTTGCAGAATAACATTTCCCATTTGTCTACTTTACATTTTCATCATTTTTAAAATGTCTGGATAATTTATTTTGAAGTCACGCGGCTTACAAATCAAATATCGCTTTACCGTATTTTCATAATTGACTATTTTGGGGATAAATACAGTTTTGAATGAAAATTTTAATTTAACATTTAAAAAAAAACCCTATATAATCACCCCTCAATCTATTAGAAGCAGCGTTTAGGAAGATTGTTAACCCCTTGAGATCTAATCTAATTAAATAAAAATGGAGGTGAAATTTAGAATGGTCAAATTGTGTCGGTTATACGTTCATTTAGCCCTAAAATTTACACATTTCCAAAAAGATAAAAAGAGAAAACCTATCTTACAATTTGTTATGCAATTTCTCCTGAGTGCAGCGACCCCCCACACGTGGCCGTTACTTGTTTTATGTGCGCACAGCGAGACGCAGAAGGGAAGGAGCACCCTGCAGCTGCCAGGATTTCAGTTTCTTCATTGGCCCCTTTTGTACGCTATAAAATTTTAGCTTTTTCGTTATTTGGGCCATGTGATGGCATTTTTTTTTTTGGTGGGAGGAGATGGATTTTTTTTAGTGTTTCCTGTACTGGATTTTATACTTTTTTTCTTTTGTTGTTCACCGTATAGCCTAATAATCATGTTATCTTTATTCCATGTGTCGATATGATTACGGGGATACCACACTTGAATATTTTTTTCTCATGTTTTACTAAATATGCCAAATAAAACTCTAATGTGGGGAAAAATCATTTGTTCACTGCCATCTTTTTGATCACTTTTTATTGCATTTTTTGTGGGATTTAAAAGGTAAAAATCATCATCTTTGGCGTTCATCGTGCGGGTTCAATAATGATTTGTTTACGGTTGTTACGGACGTGGTGATACTATATATGTGGGGTTTATGTTATGAATTAGACTTTTTGTGCATTATATTTCTCTTTATATGTTATGGGGCTTCTTTATGGCCATTTTTATTAATTTATTTTTTATTGAATAACATTTCTTTTTTACTTTTTTATTAGTTACACCATGGGACATGAACAAGAAATCATCTGATTGCTTGTTCATGATAATACTCTGCAATACTGATGTACTGTTCCTATAACATGACATCACAGATGCCATCTTACAGGCACTACCTGCAGACAGCCCTGGGGTTCTGATCAGACCTCAGGGCTGCCATAGTAATGAATGGCGCCACCCAAAGATGCAAGCGGGGGGATCATTGGGCAGAGACCCCCAGAACGGAGTTTAAATGCCTCGGTCACATTAACTGCGGCATTTAACGGGTTAGACACCCACGATCGGAACTCACTCTGACCACGGGTGTTACTCGGGGATGTCAGCGGTAGACACCCCACAACTCCCGATGCCAACTCAGCGTGAATCATGGGAGCACGCGCCATTCTAGAATGGTGCTGAGCGCTATGGGGTTAAAGGCACATTGTTTTGTTTTTTTTCAACAATGCCTTTTACAAGCTATAATTTACACTATAGTTGAAGGGGGTCTTGTATGGGGTATAGAATTTTTAAAAAATAGTACCGTATTTAAAAAAAAAAAAGAAATCAAATATATTTGATGTATGTGCTGCATTTATCTTGCAATGTAAATAACTTGCATTTTTGTCTCTTATGCGGCGTTTTCCATGCGTGTGACAAAAGAAGAGCATCAAATAAGCGTTAAAAAAAAGGGCAGATGTGCGTAAAAAAAATACAAGCCTGAGTTCTGCACGTCCAAAACATGTGCAGGACACGCATGTAAAAAACGGGGCCTAACTTTTGAAATGTTTTGTCCATGTAGCTGTGTGGATGGGGGTTTTTTTTCTAAGACCTGAAGTTTTCATGTGTTCCATTTTTGGGGTTCATGAAGCTTTTTGATTATGTGTAATATTTTTTTTTGTTTGAAGGATGATTAAAAAATGTAGATGCAAGATTTTTTTACTTTGCTTTTTTGTTGTTTGATATAAAAATGTTTTGTCAATTGGCATTTTTTTCTTACTTTTCTTTACATACTGTACTTTATTTTTTTATTTTTTTTTTACATTATGTACAGTACTTCCTTTATCCCACAAAGATCACTTGATCTCTTGAATTATAGTCATGAGGTGCAGTGTATTATAAAGTCAGTTACTAAAAATCCTAATATAATGTTAAAAACTTTTGTGTAAAAACTATAAAAGTTCTTAACGAATGAAACCTTTATTGGCTAACCAGAAAAATTATACTTGCTGCAAGCTTTCAAGACACTAAATGCCCTCTTTGCATTTTGGGCTTCCAAATCCTTCCCCAGATAATAAACACCTGGGATTGGAGCTTTTCTGATCCCTTGTTTTAGGGCCGGTGCTGGACTATGATACTAAAGCGAGGTACTGGCAGCAGCATTATTTGTTTATTTATTTATTTTTAAGAGTTTATTTTAAAGTATTTATTTTTTCACTTTTAAAGAATGGACCATTTTACAAGCACTGTTACCTCCTGTGCCTCTGTTCTTCCATATAAATTATAAGCTTTTACAAGCAGGACCCTTATTTGTATTACTTCATCTGATCGTATTATTTCTCTATAATGTCTTTTTTTATATACATATCCTGACATCCATGAAATGTAACAGAATTTGATGAAGCTAAATAAAAATGTACTTATTATTATTTTCACAGATAAGGCCAGCCTTGCAACATCCTAGAACAGTGATGGCGAACCTTTTAGAGACCGAGTGCCCAAACTACAACAAAGATCCGCTTATTTATCGCAAAGTGCCAACACAGAAATGTAATTTGTGATTTATACTCCCTTCTATGTCACAGTTTTCATTGATACCAGCACCTGAGGCACCAATAAAGCAGAAAATAGTCCCAGGTAGAGCTGTCACTTTATAATAGCTCTGTGCACAGCAAGTCCTGGGCTGTCTGGGACTGCAGGAAGATACCTGACTATCTCTGGTGATGGCCTGAGTGCCCACAGAAAGGGCTCTGAGTGCCACCTCTGGCACCAGTGCCATAGGTTAGCCATCACTGTCCTAGAAATTTACCTTGTGTTCCTTCACATGAGTAGATGACCAGTTGACTATGATAAGTGGCATCTGATGTTGCACAAGTCAACTGATACTTCTTTTCAGTTTTGTCATTCATTCCACTTTCCCCTAAACTGTTTATTACCAGCCCTGTGTGGGTGTTTGGTATATTTGGAGTTTTGGAGCTGCAGAAAAACCACGATCCGGCCAAAGGAATCGACGTTTCCTCCATCCACTACTGTAAACGGTGATACACATACAATTAGGATTGTGACCAGGTGAGCTTTTTTTATAAGCTCTCACGTTAGAAACACCCAACATTATTACCCGAGGCGCCGTCCTCTGTTTGTTTTCTTCTTTTTCTCCATTATAACCTTCTCTAATCAGGTGTGGATAAGACTGCCATAGGCCCAGGGTTCTTGGTTCTAGAATCAGTCTTCTTGGAGAAGAAGGATGGGTCCCTTCTACCTGCTTTCGATCTGAAGTTTCAGGTCCCTTGGAGGACCTTCAAAGGCTGTTGTGTACATGTGTATTGAAAGCAGAAACAGATGAATGAGGATTTCATGGGTGAAGGTCCTTCTCAGTATAAAATTTAGTGGACCATGGGCCCCCTAGAAGGCCTGGGCCACAGGCTACCATCCAAATCACCTACCACTAATACACTATACACTACAGCACCAGCACATCTCCTGTGCTGCCAATGTGTGATCATTATTGATGCAGCCTAATCAATACAATTAATTGACCAACTAGCATTCACTCATTTATGGGTTAATAGTTGGTCCGAAATTTCATCTTATTTGCTATATTACCTGTCAATGATGGAAAAAACAATCTATATAAATCAATGTTTAATCCTGTATGTATATGCAACGTTGACCTTTACGATGCTAAATCCATACATTTTCATGGCAAATAACACATGAAAGCCTTAAATATAGACAGCTCATAAATGAATACATTTCATTGAAATTCAGCCTGAGCACCCATTAATATTATTTAACAAAATGTAGTATATAGTATGTCCTTAATTTGTGACTGTGACTCACATAAACTTTAAGAGCTGATGTGATGTGCTACACAAAGCCCTGTAAGATTTTATGTCAGCTTGTATCAACCGGAAGTCCATTTTCCCACAGGGGAGATAGTCATGTCTTGTCAAAATGTATCATATCATGGTAGACCCATTCTGATTTCTTCATCTTACTAACTTTAAGCAGAAAAAGAGGAAATAATCAGAGTAACATCCACTATTTTGGGAAACAATGCATAGAGCTGTAATGACACACTACCAGAGACGCTTACTAAGTGTTTATGCGGGACATAGACATTTCTCCTGCACCAGAATTCATGGAAAATAAATTGAGGATGACAGTAGCAAAAGGATAACATTTGTAATAAACTCTGGTAATTATAGGGGTATTCCAGGATTATTTATCTGATATCATAGAGAGGTGATCAATGTTAGATTGGGGGTTGCTCATAAGCTCCCCCTACAAATAGGGGCATAAGAAGGAGTCCAGGAGGGGGAAGGGGCTTGTATCTGTTCACCCCCAGGGCAGTTGCCTCAGGTTGCAAACGGCGAGTTCCTAAAAAAGGATAAACTGCATATGTTTCTTTAAGCCAACAGCTGTAAAGTAAGCAGTCCTTGGAATTGCTGCCAAATTGTAAATTAAATAATGAACGGGGTGCTGCTGTATTATATATCAATTGATAAAGGTTTGCTGCCAAATTGTAAATGATATAATGAGGGGGCGCTGCTGTATTACATATCAATTGATAAGGGTTTTCTTCCAAATTCTAAATTAAATAATGAGGGGTTGCTACTGTATTATATATCAATTGATAAGGGGGTGCCGCCAAATTCTACATTAAATAATGAGGGGCTGCTGCTGTATTATATATCAATTGATAAGGGGTTTCTTCCAAATTCAAATTGAATAATGACCAGATTGTTGCTGTATTATATATCCATTGATAAGGGGTTTCTGCCAAATTGTAACGTGAATAATGAGGGGACGCTGCTGTATTGGTTGGTTGCTGCCAAATTCTAAATTAAAAACTGAGGAGGTGCTGCTATTTTAAGGCAGCACGGTGGCTCAGTGGTAAGCACTTACAGCCTTGCAGAACTGGGGTCCTGGGTCCCATCCAGGTCAACATCTGCAAAGAGTTTGTATGTTCTCCCCGTGTTTGTGTGGGTTTCCTTCAGGTCCTTCGGTTTTCTCCCACACTCCAAAACATACTGGTAGGTTGCTTAGATTGTGAGCCCCACAGGGACAGGGACCAATTTGGCAAGTTCTGTGCAGCGCTGTGTAATCTGTGTGCGCTACATGAATAAAGGATTATTATTATATCAATTGATAAGGGGTTGCTGCCAAATTTTAAATTAAATAATGAGGGGGGGGGCTGCTGTGTTATATATCAATTGATAAGGGATTGCTGCCAAATTCTTAATTAAATAATGAGGAGGTGTTGCGGTGGAGAGGCTCCAGGCTGCATTAAAATCTATGGAGCCTGAAGCCCCTGACGGGGCAAGGACATAGAAAGCTTAAACAAAAGTGGAACCTGGCAGAGTGGGCACACACCAGTATGTCAGTGTGCTTGGTTTACAACCCTTCATCCTGGTTGTAGCTTTCCTTTAAATAACCCTGTGAAATAATTAGAATTTAAATGTTAAAAAAGGGTCCATGAAAAAAAAAATTCTTTCTCTGCACCTGACATGGACCAGGTGTAGATTTGCGCTTAAAAGGATAAATAAGTGAAAAGTCATATGGAGCATGTGGAAAAGAAAGATGCATAGTCCACTGCACAAGGTACAGACAAAGGTGTGCTTAAGAAACAACAACAAAAGTTGGAGTGAAATGTTGCAAAAAAAGTAAAATGTTGCAAAAAAGAAAGGAAAAAACAACCAGAAATAAAGATATATGCCCCCCACTGAGTTATGTGGCAGAGCGAATGTGGGTAAGACTGGATTCCAAATTAGGGGACCAGTCAAGGGTCTAGCATGATTATTTTCTAGGGATTACCTGTACAACATGCATTGACTGTGGAACAATCGTAGAGAGTCTCCAGGAGAAGACGACGCTGTCCTTGTGTGGCCCGGTCAGACTCCAGACTTGAATGAAAATGAACATCCCCGGAGAAACCTGCAAATAGCTGTGCATTGATGCCGCTTATCTAATGTGACAGAGCCAGAGAGAATCTACAGAGAATAATAGGAGAATTTCTTCAAATAAATGTGCGCCAAGATTGGAGTGTTATATCCAAGAAGACTGGAAACTATGTAAAAGATCAGTCATCAACAAAAAAAAAACAGATTAAAAGGCCTAATTATATTATGGTTAAATGTTCACAAATTGAACTTTATTTTTATTGAACATATTGTAGCATATTTTTGGATATTGGGGCACATTTACTAAGGGTCCGCACACCGCATTTCCATCCAGTTTCCCGACTATTTCCGATTTGTGCCGCATTTCACAGGGGTTTTTGGTGCACGTGATCGGATTTTGGCGCCAACTTTCATGCAACACGAATCGGGGGACGTGGCCGTCGGACAACCGGACTGATTGGGACCGAGCATGGGATTTAAAATTCAAATTGTGTCACAACCATGCACTCACATACACCGGGAAGAACAAGGTGAACTCCGTCGGACCTGAGCAGGGAAGCGACAGGATATCGGGCGCACGATCTTAGCGAATCGCGCCAGACTTTATCCTCATCAGACAATGCACCTCGGGGATTGCGACAGCACCAGGTAAGTAAATGTGCCCCTTTGTGTCTGGATTAATTATATATCAGTATATTATATGTAACTTGTAACAATATGTGAACATCTGAATCCTTACAGTTCAGGACTCTAGAAGCTTTGATGGATTAAAATGGCAGTAACTTCTATGTGATTACAGCCTAATAGAAAATTGTATTTTGTTAATTCTTGTTTAACACAAATGTTGAGCTTGGTATTGCAAGAAGAGCTTGACAAGGCATTAAGGAGGTTATTTTATGCCAAAGCATTTAGCAAATCCTAGATAAACTTCAATAACTAAAATAGTTGTAGCAATAGTTGTTAGTGTGCAAACAAGAAAATGTAGCATCTGATACTCACTGCTTCTCCCTTGCCTCTACATAGAGTTTCTATGTAATCTGACACCTCTGTGAGCTCTTGTTTCACTTGCTAGCAAGAAGGAATTCAGCAGAGCACAGTGAATGGATTTAAAGTAGAGAAAGTTGCACTTAGCAGTGATAAAAAAATATAATAATGTAGTGATCTTGATTTATGGTAAGTTTTAATAATTTAAGTTTCTAAGTGATAGGATTCCATCTATAACCAGACGGAAGAACCTTGGAGGTCTCAAGACCTTGAGTAGTTGAAGTCTTAACAGCTGAGCAAGTCTACAACATCTACGTGGCATATAGCAACAGCTAAATTATCGATCTGTGTCCCATACTTTTTTCCCATCAGAAAAATATTAATCAGAGATGCTGTATGTTATAACATTAAAACCACTTAGAATTTTTTATAAAAACCAATGAGGAAATATTTTAGCCCACAATCAAGTCTATCAAGTCCAACCTATAATATTACACAAATGTTTTTTATCTTATAACGCGTGATATTTTTGCTCTCAAGAAAGGTATCCAGGCCTCTCTAGAACATGTACATAGAGTCCGCCATAACAACCTCCTGTAACAGAGAGTTTCATAGTAACTCTACAGTAAAGAATTCCTGTCTATGCTGATGGTAGAGCCGTCTTTCCTCTTGGCGTAGAGGAAACCCTCTATCTATGGAGATGGTAGACCTGCCGCTTCTTTAGGCATAGAGGATGCCCCCTGTCTATGGTGATGGTAGAACCTCCTCTCCTCTAGGTGTAGAGGATGCCCCCTGTCTATGGTGATGGTAGAAATGCCTCTCCTCTAGGGATAGAGGATGCCCCCTGTCTATGGAGATGGTAGAAACGCCTCTCCTCTAGGTGTAGAGTATGCCCACTTTCCATGGTGATGGTAGAACCGCCTCTCCTCTAGGTGTAGAGGACACCCCCTGTCTATGGTGATGGTAGAACCACCTCTCCTCTAGGTGTAGAGGATGCCCCTGTCTATGGTGATGGTAGATCCTCCTCTCCTCTAGGTGTAGTGGATGCCCCCTGTCTATGATGATGGTAGAAGTGTCTCTACTCTAGGTGTAGAGGATGTCCCCTGTCTATGGTGATGGTAGAGCCGCCTCTCCTCTAGGCATAGGGGACGCCCCTTGTCTATAGTGATGGTAGAACCGCCTCTTCTCTAGGTGTAGAGGATGCCCCCTGTCTATGATGATGGTAGGACCGCCTCTCCTCTAGGTGTAGAGGACACCCCCTGTCTATGATGATGGTTAAACCGCCTCTCCTCTAGCTGTAGAGGATGCCCCCTGTCTATGGTGATGGTAGAACCGCCTCGCCTCCAGGATGCTAATGTCTATGCTAATGTTTGAACCGCCTGTCCTCTAGGTGTAGAGGATGTCCCCTGTCTATGGTGATGGTAGATCCTCCTCTCCTCTAGGTGTAGAGGATGCCCCCTGTCTATCGTGATGGTAGAACCTCCTCTCCTCTAGGTGTAGAGGATGCCCCCTGTCTATGGTGATGGTAGAACCACCTCTCCTCTAGGTGTAGAGGATGCCCCCTGTCTATGGTGATGGTAGAACCTCCTCTCCTCTAGGTGTAGAGGATGTCCCCTGTCTATGATGATGGTAGAACCTCCTCTCCTCTAGGTGTAGAGGATGCCCCCTGTCTATGGTGATGGTAGAACCGCCTCTCCTCTAGGTGTAGAGGATGCCCCCTGTCTATGGTGATGGTAGAACCTCCTCTCCTCTAGGTGTAGAGGATGTCCCCTGTCTATGATGATGGTAGAACCTCCTCTCCTCTAGGTGTAGAGGATGCCCCCTGTCTATGGTTATGGTAGAACCTCCTCTCCTCTAGGTGTAGAGGATGCCCCCTGTCTATACCATAGACAGGAGGCATCATCTACAACCTAGAGAGAGGAGGTTTCAAATCTACCATCACATAGACAGGAGAACATTCCCTACAAACAACCTAGCGGAGAAGAGGTCTACCATCAACGATGACAGGGGACAACCTCTACACCGATATGGCAGTGTTCTACTACCATCACCAATAGAAGGATGGGTATCCTCTCACCTAGGAGAGGAGGTTCTGCAATCCCATAGACCAGAGGGCATCCTCTATCCCTGAGAAGGGCGATTCAACCATCATCATAGACAGGGGACAATCCTCTACCCCTAGAGATAGGAGGTTCTACTATCAACCATACACAGGGGGGGGTCATCCTCTACACCTAGAGGAGAGGCCGTTCTACCACATCCCACATAGACCTGGGGGCATCCTCTACCCCTAAGGAGAGTAGGGGTCTACCATCACCATAGACCGGGGGCATTCTCTAACACTAGAGGAAGGAGTTCACCAATCACCAATAGACAATGGGACAGCCTCCTACCCTATAGGAAGAGTTCTAACCATCACCTAGATGGGGTCATCCTCTCACCTAGATGCGAGGGAGGTTCTACCATCACCATAGATAGGACTCCTCTACACCTAGAGCATAACATTTCTACCATCACCATAGACAGGGGCACCGCTACAACCTCGAGTGAGAGGAGGTTCTACCACATCACCATACACAGGTGGCATCCTCTCACCTAGAGGGAGCGGTTCTACCATCACCATGCCATGGGGCATCCTCTACACCTAAGGAGAGGAGGTTCTCTAACTCTACCATCACCATAGACAAGGGGCATCTCATTTTCCCCTAGATGAGAGGAGGGTCTACATCCCTCATAGACATATTAGGCATCCTCTACACCTATAGGGAGGAGGTTTCTATCTACCATCACCATAGACCGTGGAATCCTCTACAATCCTCTACACCTTGAGGAGAGAGTTCTACTACCATCACATAGACTGTGAGGGGCATCCTCACACCTAGAGAGTGGAGCGGTTCTACCATCACTATAGGACAGGGCACCTCTACAAACATAGAGCGGAAGGAGGTTCTCACATCACCATAGACAGGGCTTCACCTCTACACCCTAGAGTGAGAGGAGGTTCTACCATCACCATAGACAGGATGGGCATCCTCTACACCTAGAGGAGAGGAGGTTCAACTATCACCATAGACAGGGGCATCCTCTACACCTAGAGGAGAGGAGGGTTCTACCATCACCATAGACAGGGGGCATCCTCTACACCGAGGATAGGAGGTTCTACCATCATCACTAGACAGGGGACATCCTTACACCTAGAGGAGAGGTAGTTCTAACCATCACCATAGACAGGGGACATCCTCTACACCTAGAGAGGGAGGTTCTACCATCACCATACAGGGGGCATCCTCTACACTAGAAGGAGAGGTTCTAACCTCCACACATAGATAGGGGCATCCTCTACACAAGGAGAGGAGGTTCTACCATCACCATAGACAGGGACATCCTCTACACCTAAGGAACGAGGTCTACACATCACATAGAGTGGCATCCTTACACCTAAGGTAAGCGGTTCCCATCACCATAGACAGGGGCATCCTCTACACCTAGAGGAGATGAGGTTCTAACCAGCACCATAGACAGGGGGCAGTCCTCTACACCTAGAGGAGGGCAGGTTCTAACCATCATAGAATTAGGGGCATCCTTACACTAGAAGAGGCGGTTCTACCATCCCATAGACAGTGGGATCCCTCTACACTAGAGAGAGGCGGGTGCTCTACAATCACCATAGACAGGGGTGTGACATCCTCTAACACAACTAGAGGATAAGAGTTCTACCATCACATAGACAGGGGCATCCCTACACCTAGAGGAGAGGGGTTCTGCCATCACCATAGACAGGGGGCATCCTCTACACCTAGAGAGAGGAGGGTTCTACCTCACCATGAGACAAGGGGCATCCTCTACACCTAGAGGAGAGGCGGTTCTCTATCCCATAGACAGGGGGCATCCTCTACACCGAGGAGAGGAGGTTCTACTACATCACCATAGACAGGGGATCCTCTACACCTAGAGGAGAGGCAGTTTTACCATCGCACATAGACAGGGGGCATCCTCTACACCTAGAGGAGAGGAGGTTTCACATCACCATAGACAGGGGCATCCCTACACCTAGAGAGACAGTTCTAACCATCGCATAGACAGAGGGATCCTCTACAACCTAGCGAGAGAGAAGGTTCTACCATCCCCAATAGGTAGGGGACAATCCGCTACAACCGAGAGCAGAGCAGTTCTTCTACCAGTTCTAATGTTTCTACATCACCATGGACAATGGGGACAGCTCTGTACCTAGAGAGAAGGCAGGTGGAACTCGTTTGATCCGAGATTCCTGGTGTAAGTTATATGGTAAAATATGTAGTTTGTCCATGTTCAGTGAGGCCTGGGTGCTTTTTCTAGACAACAAATATATGTTTACGACGTCGATTTCTTGGGAGGGGTCCAAATGACATGACTAAATTCTAGATTTTGCTTACTCCAATAATATAAACATATACCTCCAACAATGGAGATGTACTCCTCTCAATGCGTAAAGCCATGCGGGACTGAAAATAACAATATAGAGTTTAGCTAAAAAAATAAAAAAACAGAAATCAAACAGCCACAGGAAAACCCAGCAAAAAACAACACCAACAATTTCGTTGCATTGATTGAAGTTCCATTTGATCCATACTGATTGGTCGAGTTGTGTCCATGTGTGGGGAAAGGATGAAATGTATAGAAATCTGGCACAACATTTTTTTTTTTACTATCTCTTACTGGGTTATTAAACTATGTTTTAGTTCCCTTATATACTCGAGTATAAGCCGTTTTTTTCAACACAAATTTAAGCTTCAAAACCCTAACTCGGCGTGATACTCGAGTCCAAACTAAAAAATAAATGGTCAAACCACTTTACGGACATCAGTCACTTTGTCACAATCGATTTCCTCCTGCTGTCGTGCCTCAGTCTGAGACAGATATGGGATCTATGGGGGAAACGTCGAAGATGAGTACAGTGTTATTTTTTTTTCCCTACTACAGGGGCTGGCAGCGGTATGTCTCATGGGCTGGGGCAGTGCTGCTGTATGCTACAGGGCTGGCAGTGTTCGTGCTACGGTGCTGGTCACAGGCTTGACTCTACAGGGCTGGGCAGGCTGATGCTACAGGGGTTGGGTCAGGCTGTATCAGCAGGGGTTGGGCAGGCTGTATGCTACAGGGCTGTGGCAGGCCTTGCTACAGGGGCTGGGCAGAGGCCTGTAATACTACAGGGGCTGTGCAGGCTGTATACTACAGGCTGGCAGGCTGTATGCTACAGGGGCTGGGCGGCTGTGTATCTTGCAAGGTGGTGGGCTGGGCAGGCTGTATTACTACCCAGGTGGGAAGGACTTGTGGCAGCTGTATGCTATCGAAAGCGGTCTAGTCAGGCTGTAGCTACAGGACGGGGCTGTGCAGGCTGTTATCGCCCACAGGGGCTGGGCAGCTGTAATGTATGCTACATGCGGGGCTGGGCAGTCTGATGCTACAGGGGCGGGCTGCTGTATGCCTCAGGGGCTGGGCATGGCGGTGTATGCGTCACGGGGCTGGCAGGCTTTGAATGCCACAGAGCCGGGCAGGCTTGTTGCCAACCTGAAGGCCTGGGCAGTTCGCTGATTGCTACAGGGGCTGGCAGACTATATACTGGGAGGCTGTAACCAATGCATTTCTCACACCAACCGGCTACTACGCTAGTCAGTAGGTTGTCCGCAGCTTGTTGTTGGTGGGGAAGTTCATAGGTGGGGTTTCGGGCTTATACTCGGGTCGGCTTCTACTCGCGTCACATATACGCGTAGTCATGTTACCCTTTATATGCTGGAGCTCTTGATGACTGTAACATACCATGGTACGCGTGCCCATAACGCACTGCTGCTAGCTATCTCAGTAACAGAAGCACATTCACTCATAAATGCCAAGCAGTCCACATCACCCATGCTCTGTCATCTAGCTTGACGGTAAAATATTTGTTTGATCCCTTGTAAATGACGGCGTACTGTCACAATAGGGGGCACAGGTTTATACCGTACCCCAGAACTCCATTTCGCGTCCAGCGGGTGCGTTCTCTTCTCTTCACGGGATTTTTTTCGTGTCCGGCCGAGATTTAATTAAGCAGTTCCATCTGACGTCCACAGTGTCGCTGCTGCGCTGAATTTCCCCGAACGCGCTGGAGTTCCACCGAGGGGCTGAGTGAAGGTAGTGCAGACAAGCTCCAGTGACCACAATTTTTTTAAACAATGCGGCGTTTTTTCCTGAATCCGTCGGGTTTTCGTCGGTCGGGCTTACTCCGTCACACGCCATCAACCCCATTTGCCGCAGCGTCATTCCCGCCCGATTGCTGCCACAGTCCGATCGTTGCGCCAAATCCCCGGGCAATACAGGGAAAATCGCGTAAAAAAAAAAAAAAAGAAACAAATCGGAAATAGTATTTCGGGTACTCACCATCCGGAAACGGGAATCGGCCCTTAGTAAATGACCCCGTAGTGTTATAATTTCACTTGTGCATACTGAGATTCTTACTATAGTTGAACTGAGTGTTAATGTAACATGAGCCTAAGTGAAAGCAGAGGTGTCCCTACATCATAGGTATAATTGTCAACAGTGTACAGTGAGTCTCAGAGAATCGGCAAATACGATGACCCCCACTGTATGAGTCTTGGTCCCCATCCGTCCATCAGTATGACATATATTTTATCTCCCATGAAACGCCTTTCCTGATGGAATTAATTTACCAGATAACAACCAGGTGCCACCAATATCAATCTCTAGATGTTCCCCCTTCCCTCCATAATCTGTGAGCTGGCCTCCTCCATACTCATCAGGAGATCCTTCATCAGCACCTGAAGACGTCAACCAGATATCCTCCACCAGAACTCACAACCAGACAATCCACTACCACCATCTCTTTTTGCTCCAGAAAACTATACACCATATTTGGTCATCACCTTCAACTAGAAAGTGCCCAATTGGTCTCATCTTGTCTCTCTGATAAATTGTTCTTCTCTTGTTTGTTCCCCTGCTTGGGATCTTTCTTCTGATCTTATGTCTACGGGTAAGTATTATAGATAAAGCATAGATAGTAGAAGTAGATCATTCTTCTCTCTAGGCTTACTGAAATCTACTATCAACATTTTTTCTCATTTTTCCATTCTCTCTAATAATGTATTTGTTCTGTATTTTGCAGAGAGGGACCCGGAAAAAGTCTTGTTTTGGAACTACTACGTAGCATTTCTTATCTCAGTCAATGTATCTAATGGGAAGTATTTATCCTGGCTCCTGTGACCTTGGTCAAAAGAGTCCTCCTGATGCTTCGCCAGCTATTCTGTCCTGGAGCGTTGTTTTTAACATCAAGGAGAAAAATCTTCATCTTCGATATTACACTGATTGAGCAAGGACAACCTGGCACCAAAAATGGCAGAAATCAATATTAAATGTTGGACATACCCTTAGACATCATTTGGCTTTTTGCACAAAAGCCAAACAAAAAATGTCCACACTGCGCTGTTCACTGCAAGTAATCCTAGTGTGTGGTATATATACACTGCCTCCCCATGTGGAAGGCCTTGACCTGCACCTGGATCTACCATCATTACTCTGCCAAGTGCAGGTTCTTATAGATACAACAACGGCCATGTTTTCCTATGTCTGTACTCTGTAATGTTGGATCATATTTGTATAATGGTCCCCCTATGATTTGTAAAGCGCTGCGTAATCTGATGGGCTATATAAATAAAGATTTTATCTTAATAGTCAGGAGTATGATAACATTGATAGATAACTTTTGCCAAACATTCTAGACATCGTGCTTGATTTCCTTAGCACGCTGAAGATTCCTGCTTGCTGTTAAGGAAGTCATCTGACCACTGATAAGTTGATACATGATATGAAATTTGGAGCTGGTATATCATGGTAACAAATGAGTCTTAATTTGGACACTGCAGTCTCTGGAAGTACTAGAGCAGTGAATGGCGACCTTTTGCGACGCACTGCCCAACTACAACCAAGACCCCCCCGCTTATTTTATCGCAGAGTTGCTCCGCCAGAAATGTAATTTAATATTTATACTCCTTCTCTTTCACGTTTTCATTGATAAACCAGCACCCGAGGACAGCATAAGCGAAAATAGTCCCAGGTGAGCTGTCCCTTTACACTAGCCTGTGGCACACATCAAGTCCTGGGCTGTCTGGGAAACTGCAAGGAATATACCTGGAGTCTTCTCTCTGGGGATGGCCTGAGTGCCCCCATAAAGGGCTTCCCGAGTGCCACCGTCTGGCACCAGTGCCATATGTTGAGCCTCAACTGAACTGAGAATAAGATTCCATGTGAAGCTAGACGGTAACCTGATAGGTTAGTGTGTGCGCCCCTTTACTAAATAGGATAAATGATACCTGGTAGATGGTACGAAGGGCTTCCAGATGTGTAGTACGTGGTAGGCAGCCTTGGAGCTGCTACACGGGCCCCCGGGCCCACTTTGTAAGGGCCCCCCGGGCACTGAACCTGCACACTAAAGATTTTAAACGATGTGCACCATACATACATTGTATGGCCCTAGTACAACATATATTAGCTAAGCTCAGCTCAGCATGTGTCAGGATCAGCTACTGGGCCCCTTGATGAGACGACATTAGTATCTACATATGGGATATGAATGTATAAATGCTGGATGTGTGTGTGCATGTGTACATTTCTCTTGTGCGTGTATATACACCTGCTCAAAATAAAAGAACCTTAACCTTCCACTTAGGAAGCCACCTGATTGACATCAATTTCACATGCTGTTTGTGCCAGTGGAATTGACAACATTGGTTTCTGCGGTGGGGACCACAGACCATCAACCTTCTAATTACCAATCTTTCTCTCTGCTATCTGGCTGTTGGTGAGCCTTCACACTCGGGTAGCAAAGAGGACTCTACAACCCACACAAGAGTGGCTTAGTGGTAGTGGCAGCTCCCTCCAGGATGGGCTATCAATGCGAGCTGTGGCCATAAGTTTGCCTGTGTGGTCAATGCGGTGTCGCAGAGGCTGGAGGCGGTACCGGGAGAAAATTTCAGAACCCAGAGACATGGAAGGTCCGTAGGAAGGGAAACAACCCGCAGCGGCCGCTACCCTCCCCTTTGTGCACAGAGGAACAGAGGAGCACTGCCAGAGCCCTCGTTCAAACATTAAACCCCCGGCAGCCACAAATGTTCTGTGTCCTGCACAAATGTTGAGAACCAACTCACATGAGGCTGTTATGAGGACCTGACGTTCCACAGATGGGGGTTATGCTCACATCCCAACACGTGCAGAAAAACTTGGCATTTTGCCAGAGAACATCAGGATGGCCACAATCACCACTCCTGTCGCCCTGTGCGCTTCAACTGGATGAACAGTAGTTCACACACGAGCACATCGTGACAGATGTGACAGAGTCGGAGATGCTAGGAGAGAGTGATCTGCTGCCTGCAACATACTTCAGCATGACCGGTTGTGGGCAGTGGATCAGTATGGTGTGTGAAGGGGAACAGCCCTCCATGTGCTCGCCAGAGTTAGCCTGACTGCCATAGGTCCGATATGAGATCCTCAGGCCCTTGTTAGACCTATGCTGGTGCAGTTGCCCTGGGTGCCCATTCTAGACCTTCCCAAATGTGGCTGGAGTGTGTCATCAGTTCCGTAAGATTAGGCATTGACCTATGACATGCCGCTCGTTTCCGTAGACCTGATCGATGCGCACATCAGGACATCATGTCCTCGCTCCATCCACAACTCAATAGTTTCACCCACAGACTTTCCAGGAGTTGTCAGAAGCTTAAATTTTTGAGGTTTGGGAGAGATCACTCAGGAGACCATCCACAACCTCATCAGGAGCATGCCCGAGGCATTGTAGAAGGTCATACGGCACGTGGAGGCCACAACACAATACTGAGCCTCATTTTATCTTGTTTTTACAGACATGACATCAAAGTTGGATCAGCACTGTATTGTCTCTTGGATTTTGTGCCAGCCTTAGTATGATCTGGAGGACGGGTATTTCTCTCCTTATAGATCGTTTCTTTTGTACCATACTTGTCCTACGTGGCGATATGAAACAAAATACTGTACTGTTAAATTCTGTAACGATCTATCAGTGTATAACAGGCTGTTGTGTAACATACATTTCCTAATCCTTCCTAATACATTTACTTTTTAAGAATATCCTTTTTGCCCCAAAGAGCCAGAAAGATACATTTTTTTAATTATTTTCATATTTAGGGTATTTCTTATCTTCTTGCTAGGGCTCATACATACAGTGAATAGCTCATAAATATAGTGACCACATGTGACATTAAGTCCACCTATCGCAGCAAGAAATGAGACCCTTCCATACTTGGTGCCCCTGCCAAGGATCTATTTTAATCATCCAATGAAAGCCTAGAGGCATCAACCATCAGTATTGGTATCGTAGTAGAACCCCCCATCATGAATCCATTTTGGTCTATATGGAACCACACTTTGGATACATTTCCAGAGTCCGCTCCGGCAATGATTCTGCAAGGATTTTATTATAGTTCTTAGGATTACTTCCCTACTTTAAAATCAAATATTGATCTAATTTTATTTACCATAAAATTGCATAATTCATAGGAGAACCTGTCCAACCCGAGCTTTCCTCTAGCCATATCTATTACCGCTGCATCTAATGGTTAATAATAATTCTTTCTTATATAGCACACACTGATTATTGCAGCGCCTGCTCCAGTCATCCATTGGGCTCATAATCGTAATCAACCTACCAGTATGTTTTTGGAGTGGGGAGGAAATCAGAGGACCTGGAGGAAACCCACACAAAACGAGGAACATACAACTCTTGCAGATGTTGACATGATGGGAACTTGAACCAAGGACCCAAGCGCTGCAAGGCCCCCCCCTGTAGTGCTAACCACGGACCCCATACTGCCCATCTATTTAGGTGATATCTTGGGATCAGATTTGATTAGAAGTTTCTGTATTTTATCTTTCTGCTAGGTTATGTGGTTGAATATAGTGTCGGGAAGCAGTTTCTCCATACATTCCATAGAATCTTGCTGGTCTGCCCTTTGTAAGTCTTTACATAAGACTTAAGGCCGTGTCCCAAACTATCCCCACTTGTTTACTTTCCCTCCCTTCAATTAATGAAAGAGGAAAATTCCATAACTAGGGGTCCGCTGTCAACTCCTATCGAATTAGCAAATTTTTAAGCCAACCTGGAAAATCTTACTTCACTATGCACGGATCAAGATTGGAGAACCGCTCTGACCCATGGAAATGCATCTACAACAAAGTGAAGACGTCTTTTTTTATTAGTATATATTACTGTACGAGCAACCTTGATGTTCAGTTGGGTTCAGCCACATGACCATTCCAGATCGGCGGCTGAAACAACCAATGCAGAAAATTTACCCACGATACAACTAGCCATGACTGTGGTTGGCCAGGGCTGCCAAACATCGAACCAAGACTTTGAACATTGGGGATTGCTCATCCCCCCTTTTTTTCTTTCTAGTAATACCATAACCCATTCTAGAATAAACTAAGTCTTGGAGAAACAAGAAAGGCCCTATCAATTCTATTCAATTTTCACAACTTCCTCGTGCCACCAAGTTCAACTATGTACAGCCATTATAACCATTACCATTGTTTTTGCAATAACAGTGTGTCCCCTGTAGTGACACATCCTACTTCCTGTATGATGCGCATACAAGTCTCACAGGTATTAGTTAGAAGAGGGCTGTAGAAAAATAACACAGAGATGAAAGTACTGCATGAGTCCTTTTATTGAAATTAGGACTTCTCCCTGTTAACAAAAGTGCAGCTGATTTACAATGCACTCTGGATGTAAACTTGGATAATAATCTAGGGACTGATGGGAACAGTGTGTTCCCCCTCTATAAATAACCAAAGTATACCAGATAGAGAGTGTTTTTTCCCCATCAGATGGTGCCAGTTATTCTTTCTCAGTGAGGACCCACAGAAAAGTCTCGCTAGCTTGAAACTTCCAGTAACTGAAAATTCGCCTGGAAACTAAGAATAAAGTAAATACAAGACTGAGTCCGCTGATCAGCTGCTGCCTGATCTGACGCTGTTTTGTTATACATCATTTCTGCTTTAACTCTACTCTATCTTGATCATGTAAAATAAAGCTTTTGACAGATACACCGGTGCCGATTGATCGTTTCCCCTCTTTTTTTTTGGTTGATACAACTCGACTGGTCGGGGTTCGCACTTTCCAGAGCAGGGGTGTTCCTAGTGAAGGTGAGCCGCTGACATGTTTTCTTCTCATATATAATTTATCGGTCCAGAGCTTCAACCTTTCAATTCAAAAATATAGCCCAAGCTAATTTGTAATCATACAGAACCAAAACCAAAGTATAGACCAAAACTTGACTTGATACAGAAATAAAGCACCAGAACTGAGTTACTTGCTTTTGCGTTTCCTTAAAAAATATTTTTATTAACACAAACTTTAACCTGCTTCCTTCTGCCTCAATAGTTTGACAGTGACATTCCTAGAACTATAGGTAAGCTCACCGGAGGCCTGAGGTAAGAGGTCAGTCACGTCCCTACATCAGTGATCGGAAACTATGTGGTGGGTTTCCAGGAGAATGTCAGAGCAGAGGTACCACCCTTATGAAGGAGTTGTGTCCATTAGAGATTAGCGAGTATAGTCGTCCGAGCCTTGATGCCGTCAAGTATTAGCATACCCAAAACGGCTCGTTGCTCGACGAGTATTTTCCCCTGCTTTACGAGATAGAAGCATTTACTTACAGAAAACCAGTGACGAAAAACTGTCGAGACATACAATGAAAACAGTGAACCAGGAACACAGGAATCAGTTAAGTGAGAACACAGTGAAGAACACAGTGAAGAACACCTTGCAAATGTTCGCACTGTACACTGCTAACTTATCCGGTGTAGGCAAACATCTGCAAGTGTTTCTTCCAATCTGGTTCTTCACATACTATTGTGAATATACACCGGTCGGCACGTATGTCCCTTCGCATAATGTTACAGATGTCCCGAACATATTGCAATGGTGTTCCCATGTCACTGTTTCCTTTCAATGTGTTCTTTCATGAAACTCTGCAATGTGTTCTTCGCTTAGTGTTCTTCTTTTCATGAAAAATGCTGGGTCTCCCCATTGACTTCATGGGGCTTCGTTAATTCGAGACGAAGCACGCCGAGCATCTGGGAAAAGTTCGTCTGAATACTAGTACCCGCCGAGCATTTTTAGTGCTCGCTCATCTCTATTGTCCATCTGCCCTGACAGACTATATTGTATCTAGAACCAGTCTTTCTTGTATCTCTTTCCACCATCTGACTCCAGGAGATGGAGTTGAGTGCCTAATGGTCCCTAAGTGCCACCGATAACATCTCTCATATGTTCACCCGTCCTCCAGACTACTGGGTGACCTGCTCCTCCATACTCTCCTTAAGATCCTCCACCCAGACTTAGAAGCCGGCCGCATCCAACACACGTTATTACCGCTGTCCAACCCTCAGTCCCCTAGTCGTTTCTTGGTCTGGCTTATATGTAATAACTCCTCCCTTGTCCTCATCTAATACTAAGGCTGCTGAAGGTAACATATATGATGTGGCACATGATGAGACATCGAGAGTTGGGGATTAAATCATTCTCTCTCTCTCATACCCCATCTTACAGTGGGGTAGTAATTCAAGCCAATTTTCGGCAAACCGTTTTCCCACCTCATGAATGAAGGTACAACGCCTAACTTTCAACTGTGAAGAAGAAATCTCTAGATCAAACCCAAAATCACATTGTATACTTAAATATGTGCATAAATTTCAATTTACTTTTTATCTGCATTAAAAGTAATTGATCCTACCAAACCAGCAAGAAATTCTGTTCGCCTCCTCTCAAGACCCGTATATATTCGGTTATAAGCTCCTCCTTGCAGTAGTAATAACAGGTCAGTACAAAGTGTTAGGAATATAGGGCCGTGCTCACCAAGAGCTTAACAGTCTCACTGAGTCGCAGGGGGTGGGTGGGGGACGAATGGCTTGTACAATGGTCCAGCCATTCCTAAAGGAAAACCTAAAACCCCATGCTGACTCTGGATGCATTATGAACCAAAACTAATGACCTTGACAGTAATGCTGTTAGCTCACTGATCAGAACCGATTGAACATGAGTGGTTTTTGCTGAAAAAACAAGTATACAAATTATATAATGAGGCTTGGTCCCCTCCTTTGGCACTGGCCCAGCGCTTCTCCTTTTACCCCTAATTATGCCCCGCTGTCTAAGCTTGTCCTGCCACAGCATTGGCGGAATATTTTCACACTCGCTGTTGCCCTGACAGGCAGAAGTAATCAATCGGGCACCATTCCCCAGCTTCTTGTTTAAATCATCCCGTTCAGGTTGATTAGAGTCCTGTCTGGCATTTCATGAAGATCCTGGTGCTTATGCGGGAAGTTAATGGTTTATGTGGCAGGCCTGCATGCACCCACCTCTTTCCCCCATCTTTCCTCAAGGTCCTGAATTTTAGAATAGTCGTTTCAGTAAACCACTCACTTTCCCGCATTAAACATGTATCTATTTCTCATCATGTAATACTCATCATTTCTCATTTAATGTTTTGGTTCCGTAATGCAGAGGACTTCCAGAGAAACGGTTAGCTCAGGCAATCCCTGAGCTCCGATGGAAGAGAATAAGTGATCATAAATATTAAGTGATGTAATCATATATAGTGATGGGCACAAGGTGCAGCCTACTGGCTTCAGACTGCCCCTCGTTGGCCCGCCGTACCCCCAGGTTCACGACGGCCGCCTCTCATATGGGAATACTGTCGATTTTTCCAATTATCACCGTCGGTATAACTGTACGTGCGGCACTTGTACGCGCACCGTACCGTTGCCATAGGGGCCGTCTATGGGACCGTATATAGGCCATACATTGTTGGACGTATATATGTCACCATATGGCAGCATAAATGTGACCTATTAGTAAGGGTCACATTAGTCCAGCCAAAAGTTCGAATAAGAGAGACCCGTTAGGGTTTTACGAGCTCCATGGGTCAAGAAAGGACAGATTTCGGCATATACCTGGTATGTGTGAAATAAAGTCATTGGTCTAGACACACGCAATCACACTAAGTCCAACCTATCCACCATATTCCAAGAGTATATGGCTATCTATGGGGCGACCGCCGGAGGGCAAAGCAACGGCAATAACTCGTCGCCTGCACTAGACCCAGACAGTAGCAACGGAGAGATGTTTAATGAAGGTGGATGAGATGCAAATCCCAGCGAATTGTGCTAGAAAGATCGGGGTTTGCGCTTGGATAACCAATAAATAGGGCCTGGAATGGAGTCACCATTGTTCAGATGGCACTAGCTATACAGTGCCAACACAGAATGTACAAAAAAATTAAACAAACCATCGTGGCATCTCAGCCATACTTTACCACAGAGAATATGCTGAGCCCAAACCGGTCACAGACGCTACAATTTCTGTATGTTGTACAGTCTTCTCGATCTTCCACTTTGTCAGGCCGTCTATCCAATGTTTTGCTGCATACTTTTAATACTTCAAAGACAAATAGGGGACCAAAAGAGAACAAAGAGATCGATCCTAACTGGAACCTTTGCTATAAATGACAGGTACGTGGCCTTCCTCCAAATTTTTGCTTACTACAAGAGCGAGCCTAAAATTCCTAAACTCCTGACATGGTTTATGACTCCTACATAGTCGTATGGATGTCAAAACTGTCCTTGTAAACCACCTGGGTACTATGTACTTTGTTGAACACAGAAATAACGTAGTCATCTGCAACCTCACTATTGTAGTAGTGATGTAATGTGGCTCAGTGTTATCCTATACCTAGAGGTCATTGTACAAGGAGGAGGAGGAGATAAGCTGCGACAATCGGTCAGTGTTCCATCAAGGGTCATTGCAAAGGGAGAGGAGGATAAGCTGTCGACCATCTATGCCAGTAGTGATGTCATGATGGGTCAGTGTTATCTATATAGATGTCATTGTTCGCAGAGGGGGGAGATAAGGCTGTGACACCGATTCTATTGTCAGAAGTATGTCAATTATGGGCTCAGTGTTTCTATAATAGAGGTCATTGTACAGGAATGGAGGAATAAGGCTGGTGACATCACTATTGTCAGTAGTGATGTAATTATGGTCAGTTGTTATCTATTATGACGAGAGGGTTCATTCTATACAGTGGAAGGGGGGGGAAGATTGAGCCTGTGACACATCATCTATTTACAGGAAGGGATGTAATGATTCGGGTCAGTATTATCTATATTGCGGTCATGTACTAGGGAGAGGAATGGACGATAAGTCGTGACATCATTCTTGTCAGTAGGGTGATACTTAATCGTGATGGTTTCCAGTGTTATCTATAGAGGAGTCATTGTACTAGAGGGGAGGAAGATCTAGCTTTGACATCATCTATGTCAGTAGTGATGTATATGATTCATTTGGTCAGTGTTATTACTATAGATGTCCATTGTAAGAAAGGAGAGGGCTGTGAGGAGATAGTGCTGTGAACAACTACAATCCATCTATCTGCAGGATTGAATGTAAATGATGGGTTCTAGTGTTATCTGTATAGAGGTTTCATTGTACAGGATGCGGGAGATATGATAACTTGTGACATCATCTATGGTCAGTAAGTGATGTAATGATGGGTCAGTGTATATCTATAACGAGTAGGCGATTGTACTCGCGAGGGGGAGGAGATAAGCTGTGTACCAAGATCTCTAAATTGTCAGTAGTGATGTAATGATGGGGCAGTGTTATCTATATAGAGGTACAGTTGTACAGGAGGAGGAGATAACTGTGACATCATCTATTGTCAGTATTCATGTAATGATGGGTCATGATAATATCTTATAGAGGTGGTCATTGTCAGGATGGGGAGGTTGGAAATAGCGCTACAAATGCATCTATTATCATTAGGTGCATTGGAAATGATGTGGTCATGAGTGCTATCTGATATCAATAGAGGTCATTGTACAGGTGGTCGCGGAGAGGAGATTAAGGCTGTGACATCATCTATTGTCATTAAGTGATGTAATGATGGGGGGGTCCAGTGTTCTCTATAATAGAAGGTCATGTAGCATGAAGGGGGAGGAGATACAGCTGTGACAAATCACTATGGTCATAAGTGATGTAATGGATTGGCTCAGTCGTGTTGCTATATAGAGGTCATTGTACAGGGGACGGGGTCGAGGAGTATAAGCTGTGACACTATCATCTATTGGCAGTAGTGATGGATAGATGGTCACGTGTTACATCTATATAAGCAGATTATCATTGTCCAGACGGCGGAAGGAGATAAGTCTCGTGACATCATCTTTTGTCTCATGAAGTGTATGATGTGTGTTCAATGTAGTTAATTGAGGCGCTTTGACAGGGAGGGGAGGAGATAAAGCGGTGATACTCAAATCATCTATTGTCAGTAGTGATGTCAATGATGGGTCAGTGGTTTATCTTATAATAGAGGCTCATGTACTCGCAGGAGGCGGGGGACAGCCTAAGCTGTGACAATTACTCTTGTCAGTAGTGAGGTAATGCTGTCTGGGTCAGGTGCTTATTAATTGTAGAGGTCATTTACAGGGGTAGAAGGAGTAAGACTGTGCTTCAATCTCTTTCAGTAGTAGAGTAATGCAGTTGGTACTGGATCTTATAGAGTCATTGTAAAAGTGGAGGGGGCGGGATAAGCTTGTGACACGTTTCTTCTGTACATAGTGATGTAATGATGGGTCAGTGTTATGTATATTATGGTCATTGTACGGGAGTAGGATGATATAAGCTGGACATCATTCATTGTCATAGTTATGTAATGATGGGTCACTGTTATCTCTCGATAGGTCTTGTAAGGAGGAGGAGATAACTGTGACCTCGGTCAGTGTTATCTATAGAGGTCATTGTACAGGGAGGGGGATATATAAGCTTTGACATCATCTATTGTCATTAGTGATGTAATAATGGTCAGTTGTTATTATAATCGAGGTCATTGTACAGGGGAGGGGGAGGATATAAGCTGTACAACAACTATTGTGTCAGTAGTGATGTATGATGGGGTCAGTGTTATCTATATAGGGTCCTTGTACAGGAGGGGGGGATAAGCTGTGACTATCTATTGTCATAGTGATGTAATGATGGGTCAGTGTTTATCTATATAGAGGTATGTACGGAATGGGGAGGAGATAAGTTGTGATTTGTCTGACACCATCACTATTGTCAGTAGTGATGTAATGATGGGGACTATGTTTATGTATGTCGAGGTCATTGGTACAGGGAGTAGTAGGAGATAAGCTGTGTGACATCATCTACTGTCAGTAGCTAGCCTGTATGATGGGTCAGTGTTATTCTATATAGAGGTCCTCGTACAGGAAGGGGTAGGAGAATAAGTTGTGAAATCATCATATTTGTCAGTAGTGATGTATGATGGGTCAGTGTTATGTATATAGGGTCATTGTCAGCGGGAGGTGCGGATATAGCTGTTGACCCTCATCTATTGTCATAGTGATGTAATGAGGGGGGTCATTGTTATCTATAGATAGGTTATTTTACAGGGAGGGGGAGGAGATCAGCTTGTGTCTACGTCATATTCATGCTAATTTTATCTAGTGATTACTGGCATGGGGTCAGTCGTTTTTTATCATATTAGGGAGTCATTGATATAACGGCCTGACTGAGGGAGGCGGGAGGAAGGAGATAAGCTATGCACATCATCTATTGTTTCGAGTAGTGGATGTAAATCGATTGTTGTCAGTGTTATCGTTAAGAGGTCATTGTACAGGAGGGGTGAGTCGTGATAACAAGCCTGTGACAATCATCTATTGTCATATGATTATATGGATTCGGGTTCAGTGTTATCTAATAGATCTCATTTGTACTTGGCGAGGTGGGAGGAGAGTAAGCTGTGGTCTCATCCTAGTGTGTCATAGTGGTTCTTGAAATAGTAATTGATGGGTCACTGTGTGTTCTAGTGAACCTGAGGGTCTTGTACATCGGGAGGTAGGGGGGAATCAGCTGGGACACATTATTTCCGTGCTCATGTAGTGATTAATGATGGCAGTGTATTTATTAGAGGTCTCCTATTGTACATGGGGAGTAGGAGGCTATACGCTGTGTACAACTAAGTCATCGCTTGTCATGTGATGTAATGATGGCGGGTCATGTTATCTATATAGAGGGGTAAATCATTTAACAGGAATGGGGGCGAGAATACTGTGAACATGGATAATCATCTATTGTCAATTAGTAGATGTACATGATGATGGTATGTTATTCTATTAGAGGGTGCTCATTGGTAACAGGGTGAGTGTGTGAGGTAGATAAGGCCTAGTGACAATCGTTTCTTGTTTATCTATATAAGATGTCATTGTACAGGGAGGCGTGACAGGCGATAAGCTGTGACACCATCATCGATTGTCATTAGTGATTGTATATGGGTCAGTGTATTCATATATGTATGGGTAATTGTGACAGGGGAGTGCTGTGTGAGGATTAAGCTGTGACTACAACATGACTCAGTATTTGATTAAGGGTCGCATGGGATCTCAGTGTTATCTATATAAGAGGTCCATTGTACATAGGCGGGGGGTATAACTTGTGACCTCACTTTATTCTAATTGTCAGAGTGATGTAATGATTGGGTCAGTGTTATCTATATAGAGGTCATTGTAAAAGGAGGGGGAGGAGATAAGTTGTGACATCATCATCTGTCAGTATTGATGTATAATGAGTGGTCAGTGTATGTATGTATAGGTCATTGTCAGGGAGTAGGAGGAGATAAGCTGTGACATCATCTATTGTCGTAGTGATGTAATGATGGGGGGTCATGTTATCTATATATAGTGTCCATCGTACAGGAAGGAGGGGGAGGAAGATAATTGTGACAATCATCTATTGTCAGTAGTGATGTATGATGGGTCAGTGTTTGTATATATAGGGGTCATTGTACCTGGATGGGGAGGAGATAAGCGGTGACAATCATCATTGTTGTCAGTAAGTGTTGCTGTACTGATGGTTCATGTTATCTATCTCGAGGTATTTTAACAGGTGAGAGGGGGAGGAGATCAGCTGTGACATCACACTATTGTCAAGTAGTGATTAATGGATGGTCAGTGTATTTAATATGCGTCTTAGCGGTCATTTTCCACCGGGAGGGGGAGGCTAATATCTGTGACATCAATCTATTGTCGTAGGTCGATTTAATGATTGTCAGTGTATCTGTATAAGGGGTTGGAGGGTCTATTGCTACAGGGAGGGGAGGGTGATAAGCTGTGACACAAGCTAATCAATCTAATTGTCAGTAGTGTATGTAAGATGGGTCAGTGTTATCTATATGAGGTCAGTTGTCCGCTGGGGAGGGGGAGGAGATAAGCTGCGCACTCATCATTGTCAGTAGTGATGTAATGATGGGTCAAGTTTTATCTATTATGCATGATACGTTGGGCATCATTGTTACACAAGGGAGGTCGTGAGATAAGCGCTGGACTTCGTGAAACTGAAATCATCTTTTGGTCATAAATTTGCGGGTAAGCTAATCCTGACGTGAGTAAGTGGTTGTATCTATCGATAGAGGCGGCACTTTCGTGTACATGTCATTATCATCAGTAAGCAAGGAACAGAGGGGGGAGGAGAAAAAGCTGTACATCATTCTCATTGATCCTAGAGTGATTGTATTACACAGAGGGTCTACCTGTTGTATGCTATATACGGAGTATGTCGTCTGTATAAGGTGTAACAGCGGGTCCAGAGGAAGAATGCGAAGGTCGATACAATCATCTATTGTCCTTAGTGATAGTAATTGCACATGTTATGCTGTATATCACGTGTTATATATATAGAGGGACATCTTAGTGACCTCATGGAAGGGGGGAGGAGATAACTGGACACAGTGCCTGGCACATGTGTTGCATCAATCTGCTAGGTGTGGCAGTAGTGATGTAATACGTGGGTCAGTTTGTCAGTCTTTATAGAGTTCACTCTGTACAGTGGTCCTGGGGATCGAGATAAGTTGTGGTGACACTCGCTCACTATGACTTTTCAATCGGGTTCCGTGTAGTGTCTATCATCTATGTTGTCTGTCTAGTCGCATTAAATATGGGCACTCAAGTCGTTATGTATGTCAGAGACGGTCATTAACCGATTAAAGGAGGTAGCGAGGAGATACGGTGCCATCATAGATCCTCTTGTCAGTAGTTGATGGTATGATGGGGTCAGAGTGTTATCCATATATAGAGGGTCGCCTGGCTTCGGTTCATCGGTTGCAGCCTACACCTCTCCGCTTTCCTGTCTCTTCCTCTCCCTTTCCTCTTGTTCTTTGTTCTTATAGGTCTTTTTTTGCCTATTTCTTTTCACATCTCCTTCCTCCTTTTCCTGCCGGTTCACTCTTTACCAACTTCTGTTTCTTCTCTACAGTACTTGTTCCCTAAAGCGCCGTTCCCCTTCTTCACAACTCCTCGCGGGTCAGTGTGTATCAGCTATATAGAGAGGTCATGGTACAGAGAAGGGAGCGGGCAGCTGAGGGGGAGGGAAAGCTGTGACAGTCCATCTATGTGTCTGTAGCGATGTAATGATGTGTCAGTGTTATCTGATATAGAGGGGTGCCGTAAGGGTCGCTGTTAACAAGGGAGGCCGAAACCGGAGATGAAAGTCGTGTACTCATGGAGTCCTCTATTGTCATTAGTTGATGTCATAATGGGACAAAATTGTTATCTATATAGAGGTCATGTACATGCGGGACGTAGAGGAGACTATGGGTGTGACAAACCCAAAATCTGACAAAATCAATCTTCAATCTCTTGTCATGGGCGTGGAATGATGGGGTCATTGTAATCTATAAGAGGGGGGAGGTCATTTGTACACTAGAGGGTGAGGGGGCGATAAGCTGGTGACAATCTGGCTTTGTCATTCATTGATGTAATGAATTGGGTCGGGCAGTGTTATCTAATAGAGGAGTCCTTAGGTAGAGAGAGGGTGAGGAGGTGTGAGGATGATGGGTGTCTGTTGACAAATCGAAAAAAATCATCTATTGTCAGTAGTATTGATGTATAATGGGGGTAAAGGTCAGTGTTATGCGCGGTAGTAAGGCTGGTATGAGTAGCACAATAGGAGAGGTTAGAAGGGGGGCCTGACCCCCCTTCTCTGTGTACACCCAACCAGGGGATGGCTGGGTCGCTTGTCCTGTGGGGACCGGTGATACTGCTTTGCCATCCCCCCCCCCCTCATTACATGTCAGTAGTGATGTAATGATTGGTCAACTCCAATAATGACCCTGACCTGACCACTATAGGTGACGCATGCAGAGGCAGCAGGCAGAGCTGCAGGTAGAGAGTGGCAATGTCGCATACCCTCATGACTCAGGGCTTCAACCATGGGTGGCAGAGAGGTGGAACCAAGGAGGTGAGCAAGAACAGCGCTCCAAATAATATCGATAATGATTTAAAAGTTGCAAGTATATTTTGTGGATTACACAGCGGGTGGACGACAAAGCTCTCCCAACATGGCCACCACGACCATTTTTCGACAAACAACCACCCCCCGCCCCCTCCACCCCCAAAGTCTGCCTGACACAGCTCGTTTGATAAGGGTGACCAGTAGGGAGCAGTTGAAACTAGTAGTAGATTCAAAGGTGCTGCGCAGTTAAAATATGTTAGTTGGATTTGTCATGGAGTGGAGCTCCGCTGCCAGGCGAGCTTTCGCCCATCAAGCCCATGTCTCTAGGCTACTCCCCAAACAGCAACTTCTAAGAACCTTTGTATAAGATCAAGTGTAGTAGCTTCTTTAAGTTTGGGATGGATATGGCGGGTGGAGGGAAATGTAACCAAGATGCGCAGAACGGGAAATAATATCGGTAAATGATTTTAAAAGTTTGCCAGTATATTTTGTGGATATGACACAGCACAGTGGTGGCGACAAAGTTAACAAGTTTGATGTTGGAATGACCTGTAATAGCTCTCGGCGGTGTGTGTTGTGACTTTTATCGCCAGGCTCAGCAGGTTTGAGCACCGCCTGATGTTGCTAGCGACGGCACCTTGCTGCTGTGCCGTAGAGCTACCGACGTATGGGCCGCCCATGGCCATCGGATGTTTAATCGGGAGGAGGGGGAGGAGGCCACGGTGGGACCGAAGGAGGGAGGAGGTCTTATGTAGAGAATTTGAGAAATGAGAAGAGAGGGTAGGCAAAAAAATCCTCTGCGTCGGCAAAGTATTATGCCCAAACACCCGCAAAAAACGGTGTAAGTCAATACTTCGTGGTGACAAAGACCTTGAATCCAAAAATGTTAGGGACTGTCAGGATAGCCAGGATGTCATAAGGGCCATGGGACCCCCCGCATTTGTGGATGAGGCGTTCTCCGCAGCCACGGGAATGTAAAAAGCCACATTGAAGAAAGAAGCGTACTGACTCGAGACATGGAGGCTGGCGCTCCGCTGACCAGGCGGGCTTTCGCAAATCCAAGCCCCCTGTCTATTAGGATACAGAAAATAAAAAAAACGAAATGACAGCCCATAGACATATAAATGTGCGCTGCACGACACGAAGTAACGCGCGGTCATGATCAGATAGATGGATCAAGGAGACGTGTGGCTGACCCGTTCCTCTCCTGCTTCCCAGCTTCCCTCGCAGGCGCGTCCAGCTGCAGGCCCCCATTCAACTCGAGGATGCCAAGAAATGGCGAACAAATGTATGAGAAAAAGTAAGAAGTTCTGCGGAAGATGCGCATGGACGATGGACTCCGCATGACAGGAAGAGAGGATGTAGACAATTCCAAACCCTGATCTACTAGGCTAACTAACATTGCACCCAAAATTAAAGAAAGTAGAACCCTGAGCACAAAGTAGTATTGAACTAACGAACCGATTACAAGTGCCGGGTTTCCCAGCGACAGCAGGCCGCGGGCCCATGTTCACTATAACGGTTTGGGATCGCTGTGCCTCATACGCCTATCACTCCTACTCTTGTCCAGATGTAGGGAGTCGGTTAGGAGTGGGAATGTAAAAACGAAGATGCGCAAGTAATTGCGCAGGATGCGGCATGGATGCTGGCGCTCCGTGCCAGGCGAGCTTCGCCAATCCAAGCCCCTGTTCTAGGCTTAATCCCCCCCATAAAGCACTTCTAATATCTGGAGAAAAGGGCGTGTGACAGCCCAAGAAGAAAAAGGTAGGGTCATTTAGGTGTGAGCACCCCCTAACCTTCCCTCTGTCAACCTATCCCTCCTCCAGAATGGAGGGAAGCGACGAAGGGTCGACGGATTCGATGCTCTGAAGGAGTTACAATCGGCCCCCGACAAGAGCTCATCCCTCTTATGGTCCTTCTCAGCGTCGAGATGCTCACTTTCCCCCCCTCCCCGCCATGGGGCTCCCACTTACCCCATTCGTGCTGTGGCATATGTCCGTGTCCGACTGGGGGTAATGGAAAAAGTATATGCTGATGATGAAAGAATTGTATCCTCGGTTATCAACGTGCTGGAAATAGATTGGTAATAAATGATAAAAGTTTGCCAGTATATTTTGTGGATATTATAACACCAGCAGTTGGTGGCGACCAAAGTTTAACAACTTTGATTGGAATCCATGAAAAAAAACCCAAATTTCTGCCTGAAAAACCTCGTTTGATAATGGCGGACGCAGATGGTTGTCTAGGAACCCGGAAGACGAGGTATGGACGAAGAATTTTGGACTGCTAGGGTAGCAAGGCGAGACAAGTGTGGAATGCTGCTATTGAGACAATTTAATTTGGATAGTGCCTGTATGTGGCAGTGCCAAAAAAGTTTTTCAAACCAGAGGAGCAGTTAGGTATGGTGTCCACTCCAAGAAAAATGAAATATATGAGTGCTGTAATGTGCAAGTCAAAAAATTCTTCAACCAGAGGAGCAGGTAAGTGGACCCTCCAGAAAAATGAAATGATTGAGTGACTGTATGTGGCTAGTCCAAAAAAGTTTTCAAACCAGAGGAGCAGGTAGGTGGCCCTCCAGAAAAATGAAATAGATTGAGTGCCTGTATGTGGCAGTCCAAAAAGGTTTTCAAACCAGAGGAGCAGGTAGGTGGCCCTCCAGAAAAATTGAATAGATTGAGTGCCGTATGTGGCACTGCACTCACCAAAAATGTTTAAAAGAGGACCGGCGAGGTAGTTGGCCCTCCAGAAAAATTAATGCATTAAAGTACTATAGCTAAGCCAGTGGGCCTGTCAAAAAATAGCCAGTTTCCTCGCTGTTAGTGTACAAAGAGGAGGAGAAGGAGGAAATGAGGGGAGGAGCGACTGTGAAAATTATTCAGGTTGAGCTTCCTTCACCTGGTGGAGATTGGAATTATAGGAGATCCCAGGCATTTATTCATCTGAATAAGCGTCAGCCTGTCAGCGCTGCCAGTCGACAGGCGTGTACGCTTATCGGTGATGATCGCCACCAGCTGCACTGAAAACCCGCTCGGATCCAAGACGGTAGCGGCAGGGCAGGCAAGAACCTCCAAGGCGTACAGCGCCAGTCTCGTGCCACATCGCAGCTTTGAAACCCAGTAGTGTAGGGAGCTGTGTGATCATTTAGGACGATGGCAATGGTCAGCTACGTACTTCCATCAATCCTCTTCGGTAAAGATCAGCCCTACCTGCGAGACTGGGGACAGGTGACAGTGTCTTGCGGCTGGGTTGACATAAAGCTGGCAAAAGCCTTGTAAGCGTACCCTTGCCAGTGCTGGACAAGCTGGCCGCTAGCCTACTCTCTCATAGCTATTGTCCCGCAGAAACTACGCCCTCTGGCTGCTAGCCGCTGTCGAAGGAAATACTGTTTCAGCTTGTGCACCAGGGCCGGCTGGTATTCCTGCATTCTCACACTCCTTCTTCTCAGGGCCTCTCCATGGATAGAAGTGCTGATTTTTAGACTTGCTTGTATACCTGGGGTAGGCAGCAGTGATAAAACCAGTAACGGTCTGGAATAAATTCTTTGAACGCGAGTGGTCACGGATAGGCAGCGCTAGCATGAAATACTGCCATATGCGCCAACAGGAAGTAGCAACGCGTAAGAATAACTCCCCTCACTGGCTGATGTCCATTTCTCCTCCTCCAACTCTTCCAACTCCTCTTCTTTCGAACAACATAACACAAGATGCCACACGTGTAGGACCTTCCTTCCACTCCCTCCCCCCGGATCACCCGTGCTGAACAATGGTTTTGTGTCTGAACATTCTAGCTATTCTTTTCATCAAACAGCTTGCACCCCTATACGGACACTAAGGGTGCTGTGGCTACAACAAGGGAATCTTCTTCCCCCGTCTCTTGTGACGAGCGCAAAGCTTCCGACTTCATGCTGACCAAGAGTTTTTCAATAGCCAAGCAGCGGGATGGTGAGGCTGATGATGCGGCATCCCACTGACCATCGTGTTGACTCCTCCGAAGTTACTCAGCACCTGACAGTATCAGACACTCCACGTCCACTCCCTACATTGTGAGAACTTGAGGAAGCTGACTGACCTGACTACCAGTTTCTGGTGGAAGTTGACATCTGGCAGTCTACACGGTGCTCTTGCGCTGCTGGAACTCGGTCGATAACATGGTTAATGTTGAATTCCACCTCTGTGGGCATGTCACACACAGTAGGTGTGGAGCGGGCAGTGGATGGCGGCGCTGCCGCTGCCCTGAGAGTGGCAGCATCTGTGCTGGACTTCCTGAAATGCGCACAGATGCGGCGCACCTTCGTGAGCAAATAGACAGATTGGGGGGTATGTCTAGGAGGAAACGTTGAACTCATGAGATTTTACACACTGGGCAGGCATGGCACATGGTCAGTCTGCCGGAGTTGCAGAGCCGACCAAGGTTACGGCCGTTGTCACACACAACCATGCCTGCTTCCAGGTTCAGCGGTGCACCCACAGATCAGTCTGCGCGTGATGCCCTGTAATGCTCTTGGGCGGTTGCCTTTTATCGCTAGGAGAGTTTGAGCACCGCCTGTGTCGCTTGCGAAGGAAGATGATGCCCTGTGGAGCAAGAATCACCCACCCATAGGATCGGAAGGAGAGATGATAATCGGATGGCTAGTAGGTAGGAGAGGAGGAGGTATCCTGGGGAGAGGAGGCATAGTAGGCCTAAAGACCGGACCGATGGCCAGCCCCGCAATCCTCGGCGTCGGCAGTATATGACCAGCGCAGGTCAGACTCGGTCCCCGCCTCCACCAAGTTACCCAATGTGCCGTCAGCGATATATAGTGGCCCTGCCCGGCAGCACTCGTCAGTGTCTGTGGTCAGGTGGACCTGTTCAGAAACGGCGTTGGTCAGGGCACGGATGATGTTGTCTGACACGTGTGGTGCAGGGCTGGGACGGCACATCGGGAAAAGTAGTGCGGTTGGGGGACCGAATACCGAGGGCGAGGCCACGCCAGAGGTTCGAAAGCCTCGGTCTCTACTAGCCTATAGGGCAGCATATCCAGGCTAAGCATTTGGAGATGTGGACATTAAGGGTTTGGGCGCGTGCGTGGGGTGGCTAATGGTTTGCTCAGTGTATGGGGTAGGTCTATGGAGAGCTGAACGCTGGTGGATGCTGTGGAGGATCGGGGGAAGCGACGATGGGTGTTTTTTTGTGCCAGGGTCCTGGGCAGGGGGCTGACTATCAGCGTGAAACAGGGGAAGGAGCAGTGTGTGCACGGCCGGAGGTGAACGGGCTGGGTGCATGACTGTGGGTGTTTAGTCATTCATATTCCTGCATTACTGGTGGTCAGTTAAGCTAGTAGTGGTGGAACCCCTGTGATCCGGGTTATGGGCAAAGGTTGCACACCCACAACTCACGTCGGTCCATCTGGTGGTTTCCATTAAAGAACAGTCCCAGACTTTCATGAACACTCTAGCCCTCTGCCGCGTGAGCCCTCGCCCCGGGAGTTCTACGACCACATTGGCGCGTGATCGCACATGCTCTGGTCCTGCCTCTATCCGTCTGGCCCCAACACTGCACTCTTCCAACCTGTTCTGGCGAGGACTCTTCCCTCCGCACTCAGAAGCACTGTGTTCACCTCGACACGCTACAACAGATTAGCGGTCTGTCACCTTCATCATTCCTCACGTCTCCCTCAGTCTGCTCCCCCTCGGATCTTTCTGCCCGACAACATACTCCCCACTTGTCTGACAAACCAGGCCTTACATCCTCTATCTCGGACACCCTCTGGGACACACGATAATTTCTGTCCACTATCGTCAAGAAGGTGCATCACTACACCCACAGTATGCGGACGGTGGAAAACCGGGGCTCGGAAAATGCTCATCAGCAACCGCGACAAGTTGTTTGGGACTGTGGGAAGGGTCCCAGAAAACAGGTTTCCTTCAGAGTGTCCGTGTTCACAGGTGGCTAAATGTTCCTGGGAGGGTGGAGGAGACTGGTCGGGGGGAGGGATGAGGGGAGCACGTGAGCTGGGAGGAGTTGTACGATTGCGGTGACAGTTGCGGTGGACTGGGGCGTGGAAGAACTTTTGACTGGTGGACAAAGTGCGTCTGACGCTAGATTGTCGGCAATCCTCCGACATCGCACTGGTTCGCACTTTGCGGCCACAGGTGCTCACTACGAGTCCCAGTAACGTTCAATGAACCAGGGATATGGTGCTGCTGGCTGCGGCGTCCTCCTACTACTGCATCAGCAGGTGGGTCTCCACCCCGCCCGGACCACGTGCTCCGGACCCACGTGCCGTCGCCGTAGATGGACGCACCTACGTCCCACGTCCCCATGTCCTCTATCCTCGACTACCTTCCGGCTCGTTAACATTGGGAAAAGGAAAGTGGAACTTGTATTTAGGGGGACTTTTGTGTTTTGGGGTGAGTTGGGAAGCCCCAAACAATGGGCTGAGCAGGTCGCTATGCTACTTGTAGCCACCGATACTGAAAGCACACTGGCTCATGCCAGATGATGATCCCGACCTGAGATGTGATGGAAAAAACATAACGTAATAGAAAAAGGAAATTTGGCACTGGGCCATAATGAAATCCAAACCCCGATAAATTGGCCCACTTCGGTGCGTTGCGAGGGATTGGGCGTCACAGAGCCGAGGAACACGCGCTGGTCGCAGCAAGTCTCAACCTTCCAATCCTGACCATTGGCTAGTATACTGCACTGCCAGCAAGGACAGCCACCAGCAGATCCACAACCAGAAATAATATATTATAATCCGATATGTAGCGCGTAAGTAAGCCGTGTTGGATTCTCCTTTGTATGTTTCTAGCCACGAGGAAGCCCACTGATGAGATGACGCTGGTTATGGATAAAATATAAACGACAAAGAAAAAAGAACAGCGCCAACCTCGGGTCCTTAGACAATCCCAACCTCTAATAATTTGCCCACTGCTTTTTTGGTCTCTGCGGGGTCAGTGGCGTCAGGCGACTAGAGCGCTAACACAAGCGGTCCACAAGTCTCAACTCCAAATTCCTGACAATTGGGCTAGTTATTGCCACTGCCGCAAGGACACCACCAGCAGATCAACAGAAATAAAATATATTACACGCTATTGGTCGGCGTAAGTAAGCCGTTTGGTATTCTCCGTTGGTCGATTTTAGCCAAGTAGAAGCACAGATGAGAGACGGAGGAATGTATGATAAAAGAACGTAGAATAAAAGAAACTGCCCAGACGGTGGCGATAATTTGGAAACAAACCCCTATGTAAATTTTCCCACCAGCTCTCGTGCGCTGGGATAGTGCTTGTACCATAAGTCCGAGCAAACGAAATCGGCATCCTTCGCACTAGCTCGACTGCAAGATCTCACTTCCCAATTCTGACAATTGGCTAGGTATATGCATCGCAGCAAGGACAGCACACCACACGATCAACCAGAAATAAAATATATAACGCTATTGTAGGCGTAAGGTAAGCCGTTTTGGATTCTCTCTGGCTTATTTAGCCAAGTAGGCAAAGCAACAACGATAGAATAGCACGCGGCTAGTAGAAACTAAACGTCTAAAATAAAAAGAAACGTGCCTAGGACTGTGCCGTCCTAACTTGCAAATCCAACCCCTAATAAATTTACCACGTACGGTCAGTTGCGATGGATACTGATGCGTCAACTCAAGCGGCTAAAACACAGCGCTCGTGTCGCAAAGTCTCACTATCTTCACACACTCTGCCGGGGACAAGGGGGTCTGGAGGAGTATATGCCACTGGCAGCACAGGACAGCCACCAGCAGAGCAACCAGAAGAATAAAGATGATAGAACGACGAGGAGGTGAGTCGAAGGAGGCCCGTGGATGGGCCCGGCTATTCTGCAGCCAAGGGCAAAGCACATGAGAGAGTGACGCCTGGAGTATAGAAAATAATACACTTAAAAAAAAAGAATACTGCCAGATCACTGGCCCAGAGTGAAAGTGCCAACCCCTAAAAATTATCCCATCTGTCGGTCCGGCGATGGGCTAGTTGTTGCGTCCACGAGCGTGAAACCAGCGAGCGTCGCAAGTCCTCTCGCGCCAAATTGCCTGACAAGTGGCAGGTGGATTGCACGGCAAGCAAGGGACAGCCACCAGCAATCAACCAGGAAATAAAATATATATAACGCTATGTAGGCGTAAAGTGAAGTCCGTGGGATTCTCCTTGTGGCTATTTCTCATGCCAAGTATGAAAAACACTATGAGCATGATGGCTGAGTATGAAAAAAATAAACGTAAAATAAAAAGAACTGCCCGACGTGCTCAATTGGAAACTCAACACCCAATAAATTGTCCCAATTTGGTGTGTTTGGAGCGTGGATATTGGTGTACACTAAGACGTACCAAACAACCCGTACGAGCAGTCATCGAGCAATTCCTCACAATATCGGTACAGATGCAAATAGAAAATAAAAAAGGTATAACGTATGTGTACGCCCTAACGAAGGCCTGTTGGGTTTCTTGTTGAATACACTCATGAATAAAAACGAGTCTAACTAGTTCGGAAACAAAACCATAACTCATCTAACGATCTTCCTGACCAGAACAAGGAAGCTATATCACTAGATCGGAAAGAAAGGATCAAAAGAAGCATTAATCTTACTAGAGAAGATTTCGCAGTTTGCGCGGGCCACAGAGGACATCACATATATATCCTAGTACTTCACAGGCGGCTCAACTGAAGGCCACGACAACACTGCATTGCGACGTGGGTAAGGGTAAAAGCACTGCTGGGGGGCATCGTGAAGAGTCACTGGCATTTGTGATTGGCTCTGTTTTGGCAGACACCAAAAAGCAAAAACGTGCCATGGAAACACCACGGAAATGGACAGGAAACAGCAGGGGCAGCATGCATGGATGCCTCTGAGGCTGCTTAAACGCACCATTATGCCAAAATTATGGGCAACAGCATGGCCATGACAGAGTGACAGAATGAAGCTAGATAGCATCTAAAACATCCAATAATTGACCCTGACACTATAGGGGACGGCATGCAGAGGCAGCGGCAGCAGCTGCAGGCTAGAGAGTGGCATGGCGACATACCCTAAATGGACTCAGGCTTCAAACCAATGGGTGGCAGAGAGGAACCAAAGGAGGTGAGCAAGAAGCGCTCAAATAATATCGGTAATTGATGCCACACCCGCTGCACTGAAAACTCGCTCGGACCAAGACCTAGCGTCAGGCAGGCAAGAACCTCCAAGGCGTACAGCGCCAGTTTCGGGCCACATGTCCCAGCTGCTTTGAAAACAGTATTTGTAGGGAGCTGTGAACCTAATGCAGAGAGCAAGTGAAGAAAGGTATTTCAAACACTGGCAACAGGTGACGACTAGTGAGATGAGGGAGCACTAAAATGCTCGGGTACATCGTTATTGCGAGACGAACTTTTTCCCGATGCTCGAGGTGCTCGTCGTCGATAACGATCCCCATTGAAGTCAATGGGAGACTCGAGCATTTTTGTCAAGGGGACCAAGGCTCTGCACAGGGAAGCTTGGCCAAACACCTGTAATGGATCAGGCTTGAGTCCTCTGTTTACCTCACATTGATCCTGTCGGAGCAGTTGACCCCAGCAGTTCTGGCTCGGCTCGAAAAACCAAGAGACCTTTGTGATGCTTAAAACAAGATGGAGTAAGGTAAGTACATTGTTTTTTTTAGTTACAACCTGTTCTGGCCACCATGGGGATTGCTTTTTTCAGGTTCCTTCTTGATGTAAAACATTTCTAATCCCTGGTAAGTACATTTTCTGTATTTCCTAATTTTGTTTATTCTCTCACTGTCCAGGGTTTAACCTTTCTTACTACATGTAATCTTATGTGTTAACTGTTACAAATCTAAGGTTTGAGCTGTTCTGGAAATCAGGCATGATGGAATAAAAAATAGCTAAAAGTACACGTATTTTTCGGACTATAAGGCGACAAAAGATCTTTGATTCTCTTAGAATAAAAGGTGCATTAAGTCCAGTCGCACTTAAATATGAACCGTACTTATAGACAAACGCTGCCTTGAACTGTGCACAGGTCTGCCACTGCTGGTCATTAATCTATATAATCAGGTGCAGCCATTCTATATGGACACGTACTTAAGACAGAAGTCGCCACATGCTGGCATTCATCAATAATCAGGTGCGCCTTATATATGAACCTAGACGTTTTAGCGGCATTTATGATGGTGCGCCTTATAATCCGGTCTGCACCTTATAGTCAAAAAAAATACTGTATACAATTTTGGTCAGAGATCCCTGTTGGTTTGTAAGAGGTGAGTGATGCGGGATTGAAAAATAGTAGAAATAACTTTAGACATATAGTCAATGTTTATGGCGTCCACACTCCAGCGCTGAAATAATCACTCTCAAAATTGAGAGGTCTAGCGATATGCCACAGGCATATATTCCGGGGCTAACGATGCGCCGTGGGTTACTGATGCAAGGAACGCAAGAATGAAAAAAGTAATTTATGATCCTCTCCATCTCCTGATAACCTGGTAAATTGTCACTTGATTGGAAATAAGAATCACTTTCTTCCTGATTCTGTTATTGTTTGACCGAGAGCTCGGTCATTATTCCATAGGTATAAAAAAAAATCGCTTAATCAACAGTCTGTGTCTGCCGAGTAAGAACTCTCCAGTAATCTTCAATCTGTGGCTGGAAGGAGCCAGCCGCGATCTGAATAGCGTATAGGATTGGAACATTTTCTCAAAGACGTTTTTCTTTTAAGTGCACTTTTTTATTTGTGGAACTTTTTGATCCTTGTTATTTTTCCACCAATTTTTTTTTTTATCATGTTTTTCAGTGACAAGAATTGACAGATTAAACATTTCAGAAAATAACCTGACATGTTTATCTATGAGAGATACTATAGCTGAGATATACGTTAGCCGATATCATGAATAAGTTGCTTCCTGCTCCGGTCGGACAGTTCACCCATATTTTTTATTGTGGCAGGTAAAGTGCCGTGGGCGTGCGGACACACCAATTTAAAAGTTTAAAACATGCGCTCAGTCCCGAAATTGTTGGACGGCCAACGACACCCCCCTAATTAAGTCGCGAAATGAAGGCCAGCACGCATGCGCACAAAAGGGTCACAGTGCCAAAATCCCAGCCATTACACTCTTAACACCTGTGCAACCGTTTTAGCCCCGAAAACGGCACAGTCAGGACAAACGTGTGCGCGCAAAACCTTTAGTAAATTGAGCCCCTCTATATTTTTTTGTTTAAATAGTTTTTTATTGAGTTTTTCACAGAGTACATACACTTATTTATGAACATATACATGCTCATATTATCGTGGTTATACTTAATGATCCTTCTACGTTATTTGGGATCATGTTCGGACAGATTAGCATAGAAACAGTATCCACTGTGTACACACATCCTTTCCTGTCTACACGCGTCCGGCGCATGCTACTAATAAGTGTACTCTGAGGGAGTAAAACGTGAAGAACGTGGAAGATTAAGACAACAGTTAAAACATAACTTAACAACTAAGGTCTTGTTGCTTGCCCAGTCATGATGATAATTACTTTTAAGATCACAGGTTTTCCATGTTAAGCACAAATTAGTACCGTCTATTAAGGGTCTAGTGAACACTAAGTTCGTCCAGGATGTTCCTTTGCCCTCCCCTCAGTGTAAGTAGGTACATATGACATGGGATCTAGGAAAGTTACTATCGAAACAAATTGGCCCAAGGTGCCCAAATTTCCTCTATAGGCTGGTGTCTAAGTAGGCCTCTAGATAGTATTTTTTATTTTGAATGTAGATTCAGTAGTAGCTATTAGTTCCTCTTTTGTGGACATATGTTTGATTTCCAAGGCTTGCAATAACAAGCCTGGTAATGGTTGGAATTTTACATACCAGGATCCCTGTTTTAGAGGTATTTTGTGAAGACCTATCCCAAAAGAGCCTAGCTGGTTCTTCGTGATGCTAAATCCTAATAATTATTTAATATTAAGAAAACTTCGTTCCAGAATGTCTGGATTACGGGACAGTGCCAAAATGTGTGGGGATAAGTGGCCTTTCATGCCGAACCCCTCCCAACACATTGGTGAAGAGTTCGGATAAGCTGATTTATACGATTCGGGGTGTAGTACCAAGCATCATCATCTTGATACATTCTCTATGTGAGCTGTACATTTGAGTGCTTTATGTAGCAGTGAGGGTGGCCTTGCCCCAGATTTTGAGGGGTATTGAGTGGCCCAAGTCTTTTCTCCATAATCGTATGTATAGAAGTTCGCGGTATGGAGTATGAGGACAAGTGAGATATAAAGGTTGTATTCCCTCATGGGGTTTGCGATAATTGGCTAGATAATTGTCCCCTCTATTGGGAATCTTGGCAAGTTTATTATATAGGGCTTCAGTCTGAGATAGTGGTGAATATTGCTGCATTGGAATCTAATAACGTTTTCTGAAGTTCAGCAAAGGCAAAACTTTGTGGATTCCGTGATTGTGCCACTTGTCTTTATCTTCGCTCGTCTCCAGTGGTGTAGGTCCAGCTGGGGAGTGGTATTCTAGTGTATCTTAATTTTACATCTGAATGCGCATGTAGTGGTTTGAGGTCGTTCTATTTTGTGAATTGTGCCCATATGTCTGGATTGTCGCGCGTTAAGGGGAGTCGTAAGGTTTTAGTGTGTAGAGGTAGGTTCCACATTGTAGCTTCTAGAAGGTTGCATATATTGGGTGTTGATGCTAGTGACTTTTCTATCTGCATCCAGGGTAGAAGGGGTTTTGGGCTTGGAGCCACTGAGTAGCTTGCATGGAGTATAATAGCTGCATGGTAATTTTGATGTTCGGGACTCCCAATCCTCCTGCTAATTTGTGTTGTTTTGTAAAATTCTGCTTGTTGATACGTGGTTTGTTGCCTTGCCAAATGTATGAGGACATGATGCTATGAGCTTTATTAAAGTGAATCTAGTTTCGGGAGAGCGATAGGTAATGTTTCGAAAAAGGTACAAGAGTCTGGGGAGAGGGAGGCATTTTGAAAAGCCGCTTCTTCCCACCAAGAGACTCTTTGGTAAGCAATAGACTTGGACTACTTTGTAGTGAGATAATAAGGAATCATAATTTTCACTGTACAGTTTTATTGGGGGAAAAGTGACCTGAATACCTAAATATTGAATAGCACATTCTTTCCAATCAAAGGGATACTTATGTTTAGGTAATGGAGTGAGTCTGGTTTTATGAAATGGAGTGCCTGTGTTTTTGTTGTTTAAGCTTATTTTAATAGGAGATATTTCCAAATTTTGAATTTGTGGAGATACTTTCTATAGAATCTTCAGGTGTGTAAGGTAAGATAATTGTCATCGGCATATAGAGACATGACATGGTTTTGGTCACCTACTCGCATATCCATATATGTGGGAGAATGTTGTATAGCCGTTGCAAAGGTTCCAGGGCTAGGTTAAAGATTAGCGGGAAGGAAGGGGGCATCCCTGCCTGTGCCATTTGTTATTAGGAATGGTTCATGATATGGTGCCGTTGGTAAAGACTCTGGCTGATGGCTCAGAATATAGATTTCTAATGGCCATCCAGAAAGCGGCCCCTCAGGCCCATTCTCTGAGCCCTCTATATATTTTAAACACCAGTATTAAAATTCCCATCACCACCACTTTGGTGCCCCTATCTATTAAAATGCCCCCGTGAATACTTATAGCGAATACGATAGTCGGGAAACATTTACACTCCTCTCCACCACGCCTGTCACTCCCAACCCGACACATCGAAAGAAAGTGGTGTGCGGGTGGAAAAAATCTCCAGAACTGGCAGGATGGGGAGATTTCATGCCTTCACTGCAAAAAAAACTGGCATCACAGTTTCCCCCAATGTGCTCAAAGGAAAATGTCCTTTCAGAATTCCCCCTTAATGGTGAAATCTCACCCGTTTACCTATGAAAAAAAAACCTTGTCCAAAGTCATGCGAAAAACAAGCGGAAAAAAGAGTCACATTCGACTGCCATATGGACATTTCCACCTATAAAGTTCCTTCCCCTTCCCCTTCCCACTACATTCACACGGGCACGTATGGGGGATGAGTATATGGCTGACGTATATACACCACATATACGTCCCCATAGATGGCAGTGGGTGCCACAGAGCCATATGGGAGTGGTTTGATGACCAGCACTGTACGTTCCATAAACGGGGAGAAAGATAGGCCATGGCCGTTGTGCTATTACACGCTCTCTTGCGCTCCCTGCTATGGTATGGCGGCACACGTTCGTGTGAATACAGCCTTACACATGTGACCAACATGGGACCAAAGACAACTCCGCGGCTTCCAAATTAGACTACAATGTTTTGGTGCTAAAAAATTCATGGGCAGCTCTAAAAAAATCCTGTCATTTAGCCAAGGGGCCACAATAACTATTAAGTTTATGAGTATCACTGGGGACAATAGGGAGCAGTCACTTTATGAGGGGTTTGTGTGGTGCAAATAAGTTGATATATGAACAAATGGTTACAGGGCTACAAAAATGAGTAGAGTGGAGGACCTGCAAGCACAATTTTGCATTTAAGGAATTTTTTTAAAAACTGGGGTAATTTTCTTTATTTCTTTATTATTTTCAGTTTATGAGAGATCGTCCTTTAGGGTTTAAACCAGTAAAGTTTCACAATTGCAGATGAATTAAGATCTGTAAAGTAATTAATACACAGGGAGATAGATAATATTACAGATTGGTGGAAGCTATGTAGATAAATGTAAAGTTATGCACTTAGGACAAAGAAGAAACAAACAGTACAATTACTTGAAAGCAGCAGCATAAAAAGACTTGGGAGAAGTGGTCGCTGGTAACTTAATTTTAGTGACCAAATTGAGGTGTTGCTGCTAAATAAGCAAAGATTGAGGCATAGATTCTCATGATAAGGAAATACTTTGCTTGCATGGAATATTGTGTACATTTTGGGCACCAGTGTATAAAAAGGAATGGGTGCAGATGAGAGCAATGACAGATTAATAAACTTGTGGGTTATTCAGTTAAGAAAAAATCCCTGAGGAGATACCATATTACAATGTACAAATACTGAATATCTCCAAATATCTTTCTATACCTAGGTATGGGCCAGGACAAGGGGGCACCTCAATAGCTAGAGGATATAACTGTTTCTACCACCACCATAGACATGGGGCATCCTCTACACCAGAGAGGAGGGTACTACCATCACTCTCTGGTGATGGTAGAATCAACTCTACTCTAGGTGTAGAGGATGCCCCCTGTCTATGGTGATGGTAGAACGCCTCTGCTCTAGGTGTAGAGGATAACCCTTTCTATGGTGATGGTAGAACCTCCTCTCCTTTAGGTCTAGAGGATGCCCCCTGCCTATGGTAATGGTAGAACCTCCTCTCCTCTAGGTGTAGAGGATGCCCCCTGTCTATAGTGATGGTAGAACCTCCTCTCCTCTAGGTGTAGAGGACACCCCCTGTCTATGGTGATGGTAGAACCTCCTCTCCTCTAGGTGTAGAGGATGCCCCTGTCTATGGTGATGGTAGAACCTCCTCTCCTCTAGGTGTAGAGGATGCCCCCGGTCTATGGCAATGGTAGAACCTCCTCTCCTCTAGGTGTAGAGGATGCCTCTGTCTATGGTGATGAGAGAACTGCCTCTCCTCTAGGCGTAGAGGATGTCTTCTGTCTATGGTGATGGTAGAACCTCCTCTCCTCTAGGTGTAGAGGATGCCCCCTGTATATGGTGATGGTAGAACCTCCTCTCCTCTAGGTGTAGAGGATGCCCCCTGTCTATGGTGATGGTAGAGCAGCCTCTTCTCTAGGTGTAGAGGATGCCCCCTGTCTATGGTGATGGTAGAACCTCCTCTCCTCTAGGTGTAGAGGATGTCCCCTGTCTATGATGATGGTAGAACCTCCTCTCCTCTAGGTGTAGAGGATGCTCCCTGTCTATGGTGATGGTAGAACCTCCTCTCCTCTAGGTGTAGGGGATGCCCCCTGTCTATAGTGATGGTAGACCCACCTCTCCTCTAGGTGTAGAGGATGCCAAGAAGGGGTGCATGACATGACGGGAGGGGGAACATCCAGGTTGGGGAGGAGGGAAGGTTAGCCAGGAAAGGCTGGAGGAGAGACTTCTCTAATGTGTCAAATGGATTGTCTGTATTCATCTGATTGTTGGAAGAGGGTCCATGGTTGCCAGGTTTCCCTAACTTGGCGTAAGTACCATGAAGAGAGGAAGTGAGGTCTTCGATGCGAATAATGCCATCAATTTTTCGATCCATATGGCTATTGTTGGTGGAGTGGTCTGCTTCCAAAGTATTGGGATACAGGATCAGGCAGCCATTATTAGGAATCGTAGCTGAGAACGTTTATATGTTCCCATTGAGACCTCACAGTGGTGGAGGATGAGAAGAGAGGGATCTAGCCTTACTGAGTCTCCACAGAATAAAAAGATAAGATATTGCAAGTTCCGCCAAAATGGAGAAAGAATCTGGCACGACCAAAACACATGAAAAAAGGATCCTTCCTCCTCTCCTCATCAAAAGCACATAGGGGGCACCACCGGGAAAATGGTATGTAACCCGGGTTGGGACCCTATACCATCTGGCCATGAGCTTGTACCCCAGGACTAAAGTAAAGCTTCCAGAGACTTAACCAGAGGTCACAGTGGGCAGAGGGATCTGGTAAGTTGGGTGTCCTTAAGTAGGGGACGGCCTGTACATTACAATTACAGCATATTATCAGGTCCAGTGCCCAATGAAACCTTCTATTTTTCAGGAATTTCAGTGGAAAAATCCAGATCCTTTATTCACCATGAGTCAGAAAAGTTTCAGCTCCTCACAGTCTGGAGCCTTTCTCAAATATGGATTTATTTGGGATTAGACTGGATGTGACGTAACATAATATTACATGCAAAATATAACATGTATATAGTGATTTCATAAAATATATACAGTAATAAAAGTTAATCAAGAGAGACATAATTTATGTCCAATTTATATACAAATGAATAGTAAATCCATAACATATACATCAAGTATACATACTGCTGAAGAGGTTAATGTAGGACGGACCTCTGCCGGATACACTGTGCATGTGTAATGGCCCTGTAAGGTATTACGAACTAAGTCCACTACTTAGAGCCTGATCACCTTCGTTAGGAATTCTCAGGGTAATTGGCGTCATCTACTGACCACATTTGTGGAGTTGCACAGAGGTATAAGGGTTTAAAACCCAAAATTGGGTACAGGCCTCAGCAAACCCGACTCACAGGTAAGTAATTCACAATCAGAAAAAATGGAAATAAAGTATCACTCCTGGTAAAAAAGAGTCATTTATTCTTTGGGTGAATAAACGCCTCTTTCTCACAGAGAGTGCTGCTTCATTTTCGTTTTTACTGACCACATCTGGTATTACAGCTGTATTTTTCATCTGCCCGAAAAGGGGTATAACTAGAGATGAGCGAACACTAAAATGCTCGGGTACTCGTTATTTGGTAGAACCTCCTCTCCTCTAGGTGTAGAGGATGCCCCCTGTCTATAGTGATGGTAGTACCTCCTCTCCTCTAGGTGTAGAGGATGCCCCATGTCTATGGTGGTGGTAGAACAGTATATCCTCTAGCTATTGAGGATGCCCCCTTGTCCTGGCCACATGCCTAGGTATAGAAAGATATTTGGAGAGATTCAGGTATTTGTACATTGTAATATGGTATCTCCTCAGGGATTTTTTCTTAACTGAATAACCACAAGTTTATTAATCTGTCATTGCTCTCATCTGCACCCATTCCTTTTTATACACTGGTGCCCAAAAATGTACACAATATTCCATGCAAGCAAAGTATTTCCTTATCATGAGAATCTATGCCTCAATCTTTGCTTTATTAGCAGCAGACACCTCAATTTGGTCACTAAAATTAAGTTACCAGCGACCACTTCTCCCAAGTCTTTTTATGCTGCTGCTTTCTAAGTAATTGTACTGTTTGTTTCTTTGTCCTAAGTGCATAACTTTACATTTATCTACAGTAGCTTCCACCAATCTGTAATATTATACTATCCTCCTGTGTATTAATTACTTTACAGATCTTAATATCATCTGCAAATTGTGAAACTTTACTGTTTAAACCCTGAAAGGACCGATCTCTCATAAACTGAAGAATAATAAAGAAGATAAAGAAAATTACCCCAGTTTTTAAAAATTCCTTAAATGCAAAATTGCTTGCAGGTCCTCCACTCTACTCATTTTTGTAGCCCTGTAACCATTTGTTCATATATCAACTTATTGCACCAACAACCCCTCATAAAGTGACTGCTCCCTATGTCCCCAGTGATACTCATAAACTTAATAAGTTTATTGTGGCCCCTTGGCTAAATGACAGGATTTTTTTAGAGCTGCCCATGAATTTTTTAGCACCAAAACATTGTAGTCTAATTTGGAAGTCGCGGAGTTGTCTTTGGTCCCATGTTGGTCACATGTTGTCATTTTTATAATTTGTGAATATAAGCCTTCTGTAATAACTCACATCAGCCCTCTGTGTGTAAGGCTGTATTAACACGAACGTGTGCAAGCGGGTGCAAGACGATGTATGGCACACGGCCATGGCCTATCTTTCTCCCGGTTATGGAACGGTACAAGTGCTGTATCATACCACTCCCATATGGCGCTGTGCACCCATTGCCATCTATGGGGGACGTATATGTGGTGTATATACGTCAGCCATATATACATCCCCCATACTGCCGTGTGAATGTAGTGGGAAGGGGAAGGGGAAGGAACTTTATGGTGGAAATGTCCATATGGCAGTCGAATGTGACTCTTTTCCGCTTGTTTTCGCATGACTTTGGACAAGGTTTTTTTTCATAGGTAAACGGGTGAGATTTCACATATAAGGGGGAATTCTAGAAAGGACATTTTCCTTTGAGCACATTGGGGGAAACTGTGACCAGTTTTTTTGCAGTGAAGGCATGAAATCTCCCCATCCCTGCCAGTTCTGGAGATTTTTCCACCCGCACACCACTTTCGATGTGTCAGGGTTGGGAGTGACAGCAGGTGGTGGGAGAGGAGAGTGTAAATGTCCCAGACTATCGTATTCGCTATAGTATTCACGGGGGCATTTTAATAGATAGGGGCACCAAAGTGGTGGTGATGGGAATTTTAAGACTGGTGTTTAAAATATAGAGGGGCTCAGAGAATGGGCCTGAGGGGCCGCTTTCTGGAGGCCATTAGAAATCTATATTCTGAGCCATCAGCCAGAGTCTTTACCAACGGCACCATATCAGAACCATTCCTAATAACAAATGGCACAAGGCAGGGATGCCCCCTTTCCCCGCTAATCTTTAACCTAGCCCTGGAACCTTTGGCAACGGCTATACAACATTCTCCCAACATATATGGAGTGCGAGTAGGTGACAAAAACCATGTCATTTCTCTATATGCCGATGACATTATTCTTAGCCTTACACAACCTGAAGATTCTATAGAAGTAGTCTCCACATTAATTCAAAAATTTGGAAATATCTCCTATTATAAGCTTAACACAACAAAAACCCAGGCACTCCCAATATTCATAAAACCAGACTCACTCCATTACCTAAAACATAGGTATCCCTTTGATTGGAAAGAATGTGCTATTCAATATTTAGGTATTCAGGTCACTTTTCCCTCCAATAAACTATACAGTGAGAATTATGATTCCTTATTAATCTCACTACACAAGGAGGTCAAATCTATGCTTACTAAAGAAGTCTCTTGGGTGGGAAGAATAGCGGCTTTCAAAATGCTCCTACTCCCCAGACTCTTGTACCTTTTTCGAACATTACCTATCGCTCTCCCAAACAGATTCTTTAATAAAGCTCATAGCATCATGTCCTCATACATTTGGCAAGGCAACAAACCACGTATCACAAGCAGAATTTTACAAAAACACAAATTAGCAGGAGGACTGGGAGTCCCGAACATCAAAAGTTACCATGCAGCTATTATCCTCCAGCAAGCTACTCAGTGGCTCCAAGCCAAACCCCTTCTACCCTGGATGCAGATAGAAAAGACACTAGCATCAAACACCAATATATGCAACCTTCTAGAAGCTACAATGTGGAACCTACCTCACACTAAAACCTTACTCCCCTTAACGCGCACAATCCTAGACATATGGGCACAAGTGCACAAAATAGAACGACCTCAAACCACTACATGGCGCATTTCAGACGTAAAACTAGATACACTAGAATACACACTCCCACAGCTGGACTTACACCACTGGAGACGAGCGGAAATAAAGACAGTGGCACAAATCACGGAATCCAACAAAGTTTTGCCTTTTGCTGAACTTCAGAAACGTTATGAGATTCCAGATGCAGCAATATTCACCTATCTCAGACTGAAACATTATATAGATAAACTTGCCAAGATTCCCAATAGAGGGGACAAGTATTTAGCCAAATTAATCGCAAACCCCATGAAGGGAATACAACCCTTATATTCTCACTTGACCTCATACTCCATACCGCAGAACTTCTATACATACAGATTATGGGAGAAAGACTTGGGCCACTCAATACCTCTCAAAATTTGGGGCAAGGCCACCTCCTTGCTACATAAAGCACTCAAATGTACAGCTCACATAGAGAATGGTATCAAGATGATGATGCGGTGGTACTACACCCCGGATCGTATAAATCAGGCTTATCCGAACTCTTCACCAATGTGTTGGAGAGGTTGCGGCATGAAAGGCACACTTATCCACACATTTTGGCACTGTCCCGTAATCCATATATTCTGGAACGAAGTTTTCTTAATATTAAATAAATTACTAGGATTTAACATCACGAAAGAACCAGCTATGGCTCTTTTGGGGATAGGTCTTCACAAAATACCTTTAAAACAAGGGATCTTGGTATGTAAAATTCTAGCCATTACTAGGCTTGTTATTGCAAGGCATTGGAAATCAAACATATGTCCACAGAAAGAGGAATTAATAGCTAGTACTGAATCTACATTCAAATATGAAAAAATACTATCTAGAGGCCTACTTAGACACCAGCCTATAGAGGAAATTTGGGCACCTTGGGCCAATTTGTTTGATAGGTAACTTTCCTAGATCCATTTCAATATGTACCTACTATACACTGGAGGGGAGGGCAAAGGAACATTCTGGACAAACTTAGTGTATCAATAGACCCTTAATAGACGGAACTTAATTTGTGCTTAACATGGAATAACCTGTGATCCAAAAAAGTAATTATCATCAATGATTGGGCAAGCAACAAGAGCCTTAGTTGTTAAGTTATGTTTTACCGTTCTTAATCTTCCACGTTCTTCACGTTTTACTCCCTCAGAGTACACTTATTAGTAGCATGGCCGGACGCGTGTAGACATGAAAGGATGTGTGTACACAGTGATACTGTTCAATGCTAATCTGTCCGAACATGATCCACAGATAACGTAGAAGGATCATTAAGTATGTAACCACGATAATATGTGCATGTATATGTTCATAAATGAAAGTGTATGTACTCTGTGAAAAAACTCAATAAAAAACTATTTAAACAAAAAAATATAGAGGGGCTCATTTACTAAAGGTTGCGCGCACACTTTTGTCTGACTGTGCCGTTTTCGGGGCTAAAACGGTTTGCACAGGTGTTTAAGAAGTGTATGCGCTGGGATTTTGGCACATGTGACCCTTTTGTGGCGCAGCTGTGCTGGCCTTCATGCGACACAAATTAGGGGGGGTGTCGTCGGCCAGTCCAACAGATTCGGACTGAGCGCATGTTTTAACTTTTAAATTGTGTCGCAAGCCCAGGCACTTACCTGCACCAATAAAAAATATGGTGAACTCTGTCCGACCTGAGCGAGGAAGCAACTTATTCATGATATCGGGCTACGTATATCTTTCAGCTATAGTATCTTACATAGATAAACAATTGTCAGGTTATTTTCTGAAATGTTTAATACTGTCAATTCTTTTCACTGAAAAAAACATGATAAAAAAAAATTGGTGGAAAAATAAAAAGGATCAAAAAGTCCAAAATAAAAAAGTGCAACGTAAAAAGAAACGTCTTTGAGAAAATGTTTCATCCTATGACGCTATTCAGATGCCGGCTGCTCCATTCAGCCACAGATTGAAGATGACTGGAGAGTTCTTACCGGGCAGAACACAGACTGTTGATTAAAGCAGATTTTTTTTTTATACCTATGGAATAAATGACCGGAGCTCTCGGGTCAAACAATACAGATCAGGAATGAAAGGATTCTTATTTCCAATCAAGTGACAATTACAGGTTATCAGGCAGAGAGAGGATCAGAAATTACTTTTTTTTCAATTGCTTTCCTTTGCATGCATTACCGCGCGTTAGCCCGGAGATTATACCTGTCATATTCCGCTCAGACCTTCTCATATTATTGAGAGTGATTATTTCAGCTGGATGTGACGCCATAAACATTGAGGTATATGTCTAAAGTGTATTCTAGTTTAAATCAAATCCATATCACGCTTACAAAAGCAAAGGGATCTCTGACCAAAATTGTATACAGTATTTTTTGGACTATAAGCGCACCGGATTATAAGGCGCACCATCAATAAACGGCTGCTTGAACATCTAGTTTCATATATAAGGCGCACTGGATTATAAGGCGCACCTGATAATAAGGATGAATGACCAGCAGGTGGCAGACCTGTGCACAGTTCAAGGCAGCTGTTGTCTGTAAGTACGGTTCATATATAAGGCGCACTGGACTATAAGGCGCACCTTTGATTTCTGAGAAAATCAAAGGATTTTTTGTGCACCTTATAGTCCGAAAAATACGGTATATATAGCGGAGTGCACAAATGATACAGCTATTTTTATTCCATTCAATGCTTGATCTCAGAACATCTCAGAACCTTGTAGATATGTAACAGTTAACACATAAGTTTCCAAGTAGTAAGAAAGGTTAAACCCTGAACAGCGGGAGAATAAAAAAAATAAGGAAATTATCACGGCTGTGCGCTGTACTTCTCTCCTGCTGCCCTGTACAGCGACCTTAGCCACTTTCCTTTGACCCTTGTAATCCGGTAAGTACCTCTGTCCCTAATGCTGCCTATTAAGATTTTTGGGGTATCTCCTACTTTTCTACGCTACATTATACTTATACTTATACTCCCCTCATTTCTTGTAACCACAGGACCCTAGTTCCTTCTAACAGCGATCTAGAATCCCTGCAATGCTCCTTCATGGGATTTTCCATATATATCCTACTCATGATTTATTCTATTATTTCCTTCTAGATCCAGAACTCTTGATTTAAAGCCACTATGGGGTGAATATGTTCATGTGTCAACAGCACAGTGCAGGGCTGGTCACCACTAGTCTTGTGCTGCACCACATTCATCACTGTGATAATGAATCTGTCGCAGTATAACACTGTTGAGTTCTACTTTTAGACCTGCTTTTAGCACATTTTTAGCACATGTGCCACAATTTGGCACATCCTACTTAATTTTTTGCTGCTTTGAAAACTGACTTTTACTGAATGTACCTTGGGACTTTGCATCTTTGTTGTAACATCAGTGTCTATGTTTTGCACTTTTTTGCGTAGGGAGATACTGCTTTTTAGTTTTCCTTTACCGCCTAGGGTACATGAGGCAAGCAGGTAGGGCTTTTACTGTTTTAGTGGATTCAAAGACTCATACCAAGAGAAAGCAACACTCAAAAAAGTTGGAAGTAGTTGGAAGTACAAAACATGCTATGTCTCGGATAACTCAATGCAGCCATTTTTAAGCTGAAAGATGGCTGCATTGAGTTAGCCGAAAAGGTAGTATTTTTTGTACCACAGGTGAATAAACTACTTCAAACGTTCTGTGCATTGGGACTTTGAATCAGCCACTTAAAGCTAGCACCGACTTGGACTGGATCCAGTATCACCGTGCCACCCATCTTTCTCTATTCATGCAATTTCAGACTCAGTTCATGTATGTAGTCTAAAGTCTCAGCGTTCTGGTGCAATAAACTGCAATTTTGTGGCTATGTGACTTTTTAGTATTAGAAAGAGAACTCTAAAAGTTATGTTACCATGTGTGTGCAGGTCTTTCTGGGTTTTGTTTTGAAAAACTGTGACAAAAGCCTAATCCGCATCAAAACCCTAAGAGGCCAGAGCCCCCCAACACTCCCAAATGGGTATTGTCACTTGCTGCTATCTCATACCCCCCTTCTAGCTGTGACTAGAGCCCCAATTTCAAGTTGTTTCAACACAACCATATTCATATGCAATAGTCATTTCGCATTTTCCAATTTCTAGCATCGCTGAGGAGTTCTAATTGCTTCATTGAAGAAAGCCCTTCAAGACCTAAATTATGCCATCATTTCCCAACTTGTAGGCAATTACAGTCTGTCTGGTGGGAAGGAAAGCAGAACTAGTGAGTTGGTACAATCACAGCGTGGACTACACTTAACCATGAATACATTAGAATGAATTAAATGTTGACTGAATAATGTAGAATTATTTTCTAGTTCCTTTAGTGCCAGCAATTATTAATACTGAATACGCTTATGGCTTCACTTTGCATGGAACAAAAGTCTTTGATTAACAAAACAATTGTTGTGCCGTGAATGTAGAAAACCAAGTACTAAATAGTCATTATTGCTTCATTGAAAAGGAATTACTGCAGAATGTGTGGATGGTAGATTGGATTGCATTTTTCTTGTTAAAGTGAATATCTACCTTTTAGTATACCTTATTACATGTACAAATGTAGTAATGTTTGATGTGACTTTTTGCAATGTGATATCTTAGCACAAAAGACAGCATAATCCATTACAAAGCCATTGAGATGGCTAAAGGAGTTGGCCACTCTTTTACATAAGTTTTCCATGTGTCTTCACTGCCTTGTAGATAATCCCTGAATGTTCATCAAGTGATTCAGCAGTCCTGCTACTTACTTTTGTTCTGTGTGCAGACTAACCATACTTCTTTATTTTCATCTCTGAGCTCTGATGAATAGGAGGAGCTGTAGCAGTAGAGCTATGACCCATCCTGCTCTGTGATAAATATGGCCAGGGGGAGGGGGTCATCAGTGTTGGTACAAATCCTCCACTTCCCTCCAGCCTAATCTTGATTAGCCTAATTGAGCTGGCGTGCAGGGGCTTAACTACAGTGGTAGCAACCGCTATGGGGCCCTCAGTGTCAAGGGGGCCCGTCATCCAACCTGACAGTAAAGAATAGAGGATGTGCACCACTATATATATGTTGTACATCTGTATATGGTACTGTATGTGTGTATATGTGATGTGTATAAGAGTGTATAAATGTGTGTGTATGAACTGTTTATGTATATAGGTATATAAATGTGTGTAGATATGTGAGTGTAATATGCAAAATTTAAAATGCGAAGGGGGGCCCCATTCAGAAGTCTGATATTGGGCCTTGTCTATCCTAGTTACGCCCCTGCTAGCGTGTCATCTATCACTTCAGGAAGTAGAGCCTCAGGAGTTTCCGCAGATGCCAGGGATTCCCTCCATTTTTTTTGACAACAGACAAAGGGTCATAAAAATCCAGTCTAATATGTTATGGACAGTTACTGTATCTCAGCCCACGGGCAAAGGGTGATTTATTGTTGTGCCATATCCAAAGGCTGTGCGGGCAACTTCAGGGGCCTGAAGCGTCACATTTTCGTCACATGCTCCTTCCCTCCTCCCCTCTTCCTGTTTCTGTCAGTGCAGACTGTGAGAGGAGAGGTTCTGTGGGTGACGCCATAAGGACGATATGCAGCAGTGACATATATGCAGTGTATATGCAGAGGGCAGCATGGTGAGAATAAGGAAAGGCTGAAGCTATCGAAGCAGGCAAAGGCGAAGGTACATATACACGCAGAGACATGTCTAATGGAAGAGTTTTATTAAAAAGTGGGCAACCCCTATAACACTTTGTGCCACAGTGTTGTTAACACCAAATGTGTCAAGATAATATTTGTTACATGTAAATATTCAAAATTAAACATACAGAGCCTTTGTTTTCAAAAACATAGCACCATGGGGGTATTTATCATGCCTTATATGCATAAAAATAGGCATATAAGGTAGTATTTAGTTGCAATTCCCAGCACAGAGGTGGGAATTGCAACTTTTCCGTCCTCTACGCCAGGTGGGCGGGGAGGAGGTGGTACCCACTCATGCAGTGGGCCGGCTCAGAGTGTTGCAGCCCCACACTTGTACACTGCCTAAAGCCTGAGCCAGATGCAGACAGTGTTGGACTGGCCCACCAGAGTACCAGAGGATCCTCCGGTGGGCCCAGGCTCACCTAGTACTGGACCCCAGAGATACAGCAGAAGACAGCCCAATTTGGAGGAGGATCCTAGAGTTTGTTTTCTAGAAGTAAATCGAGGGTGGGCCCCCAGCACAATTTTATCTGGTGGGCCCAAAGAACCCCAGTTCGAAACTGGATGCAGACTATGGCACAACTCTACCACCAGGTCAGATCTGGCTGCCCGTTTGGAGCCTCTTGACAGATCCGGCATGTGCCAGGGGTGGGGGAACATTATTTGCAGAATACACTGGGTGACAACCACAAATCTTCCTAGCAGATGATATAAGACTATCACAAACCAACAAACCTTTGTCTGGTGGAGGTCATTATTATTGCTGCTCTTGGCACAACCTCGTCTTTCTTGGGCCTTTTCATGTACACAACACTTGTGTTCCTCTAGGATCCTGCTCACACTTAGGAATACTGTATATTTAGGCCCAGCTCCACCACTGGACATACCTGGGCGAATTCCGGGTTCCAGAGCTGCCGGGGGGCCTACATACTGCATTAATAGGGGGTGAGGGTGGCTTTATATAAAATGCTCATGATGGAGCTGTTTGGGATCATAAACTTAAAAATATTTTAGAGAACAAAAGACTGTTACAGCGGGGCTGTCGCCCAGAGGCCTACTGGAACCTGGACCTCGACTCTGTGTATATTACTAGAGTTACAAAGTGGGTTTGGTTTGAGGGTTATGTGAAAGATATCATGCCCAAGTCATAAGTTAAATTACATATTTTTATTAAATTATGAGAGTTTACGGGATTATTTTACACAATTTGTCTTTTATTCTAATTGTATAATTTATTATTTATTTCCATCCATCAGTAACTGTTGAGAGAGGCTTCTTGGCTCCACGATCACCAAATGGAAGATTAAATGATGAGGAGACAATACATTGCCTTTTATGAACTGTCTCCAGTACAAGAAACAAGGGAAATGATGATGATGGTTATTAATATTTCAGAATATATCACATTATTATAATGTAAGTTTATAAAATATCACTTTGGCACAGTACATCTACGTTCTGAAATTAGAGTTAACACTTATAGAAGTCATTACGTGTAAATGATGTACTTTTCTGGTGGTTATTAGAACATTTTTGCAGAGCATCTGTTAAGTATTAATTTTCGCTTGGCGTGTTTTCATGTGACTAAATTTGACAGTTTCCCCTTTTCCTGCCTTGTCTCCTGTTGTGTCTAACACTTCATGCATCCAGCCAGATAACCTCATACTGTCAGACAAGTGAGGAGTGACATGTATCATTAACCTCCGAGGATCGGAGGAGTAATGTATTATGATCTGGCCTTATACACCATATTATTAATGACAGGCATTACTAAGGTATAAATTCTAATGTACAAAGGATATTCACACCATCAGAATGTTTTAACAGGTCACAACTTTGCATTTAGCTATAATACAAAAATAACACTTTTTAGTCCCATCTTAAAGGAAATCTAGCACAGATAAACCAGAGACAGTTACTTATAGATCCAGGCACTGTGATTGGTAATCTTCTTATATTTTATATCCATGGCCTCCTTCCTTCCAAAATCAATTTTTAAAATTATGCTAATGAGTCTGTAGTTGCTGCGAAGGTGTCACTAGTGCCCTTCCGTGCTGTAGCTTGAAAGGCTGTTACACTGTGCAAAGAGCACTTCCTGCCTCCCTCTGCCTGCTGTAATATCACACAGTGTGAGAGGTGAAGTGCTCCTTGTACAGTGTAGCAGCCTGTGTAGCTACAGCATGGATGGGGTCTGGTAATGCCCCCCATAGCACTTCAAGCTCATAAGCATAATTTTAAAAGTTGATTTTAGAAGGATAGAAGGAAGGAGGCTATGGATAACAAATATAAGAAGATTATCACAGTTACTGCTCTTGAATAGATTTCCTTTAATGTAACTGACCAGTGTCTGTCAACATAACTAAGGGTATTAGCCAAACCAGAGACCTATCAATGGAGAATTGTTTCAGGTTTATCAATAAAGTGCATGGTACAGCGTGTCTGGATGAGAAGCCATGGATGAATGTGTGTAATTTGTTTTCCATTGGCACTTTTTTGATTAAAAATGGTGCTAGTCTTCTGTTGAAAAAACTCTTGTACTGTCTCACCTAAACACTATGCTCATATTAAAAAAAACAAAAATTAAGACAAAAAAAACTAAATGAAACAAGTTAAAAAAGATGTTAGAATTAGTATTTCCAAATAAATATATAAATAAATAATGTTTTGTTTTGCCAGCTGAGATATTTTACCTGTACAATAGGCAAGGACTTTATCCAAATCCATCAAAACCAATGTGAATGTTCCCTCTTCTCCTTCCATAAAATAAACTAACACCAAGGTTTTGATGGCTCGGTTTTGCACATTTTTTATGCAATTCAGACAATAGTAATTCCTTTATTTATATAGTGCACACAGATTACGCAGTGCTGCACAGAGCTTGCCAAATCAGTCCTTGTCTTCATTAGGCGCACAAAATAAGCACCCTACCAGTGTGTTATGGAGTGTGGAAGGAAACCAGAGGACCTGGAGGAAACCCACGCAAACACGGAGAGAACATTCAAACTCTTTGCAGATGTTGACTCTGGGACCCCGCGCTGCAAGGCTGTAATTCTAACCACTATGCCATGGTGCTGACCTATGAGAATTTGTGCTAATAGAAGGCACAAAACAGGCAAACATACCAAAAAAGTGCAACTACAAAGAAAACTAAGATAAATGACCCCCATAGGCCTTTACATAGAATACTTCATGGAGAAAAAAAATGCCCTTTAAAAATAAATTGCGCCCATTAGCTCTCATTTCCATCATTACTTTAGCTTTTGCAATAGTGGCAGAAGGTGTCTGGACACCCTAGCTGCCATTAAATGGGTTTGTGCACTCACCTTGGGTCACCTGTTACTAAGCTCAGACTACTCCTGAGGAAGCGTATGGTATCTCCATTCCTCATGCCAAATCATTGGGTCATAGAGGGTTCACACCCACACAGCTATTCTCCAAACTTGTGCTTGCTCCACAAAGTTTCCCAGAACAGAAAGCAGCTATAAAGAGCATTTGGAGGACCCAGCAGCACCATACAATGCAACAATGGTCTCCTATGTGTTGCTATCCCTATGTTGTAATAGTACAACTCTCATCTTACTGAGGCAAAAAGTGCATCAACATCATGGGAGCCACAAGATACATACTGTAGTCGTGTTTCACAGTATTATCTGGTCTAAATATAGTCCATTGTTTCAGTACATTTGTAATGCTTAATTTCCCCTGCAGTGGCGCTGCATTATATTATAACACTTGTTGCTGTATCACCATATCAATCACAGCTGATCACTTTAGGCGATACGGCTTCTTGTTATCAGCGCATTGTCATATCGTATCATAAGAGATCTTCAATGTCCTTGGAAATTTGGTAAAAAGTTGCAATTACTCTTTGCCCAAAAATGTAATATATGAGATTGAAACAAGCCTTTGGTGGAGGATTTGTAGGATTGGGACCTCTCAGCAAATACAATTTCTAGTTGTAAGCCAGAACCACAAGGTTTTCACGCATCTAGTCTTCCATTGCCCAAGAGAAGTTGCAGTATTATGTATTCAATTCAGTCTTTTGCAAAATCAATGATAGCATATGACAGTGTTATTAAAGGGATTGTTGTGTTTCCCCTGAGTTTTTATATCAGTAGAGGTTTCAAGTATGGAATAAGCAGGGTGTGAAACCTGGACCATGTATCCATCAGCTGTTCTGGCTGCCTCCAAGTTCCTTAATCTTGGCAGAGCCGGGAGTTGAGCTCCTACCCTTCTGCTTTTTGCCCCATTCACATTACAGCTTCGGATGTCAGAACAAATGATTTCTACGGGATTCAAGAGTCAGACTCCTCCTCTTCCCTTAACGTTGGACCTGTCCAATGGATCAATTGCAAAAATAAGTGATGGGCCAGAAAACTCTTTTAAAGGATAACTACATTATGTTTATGTATTAGTAAAAGTTTTTACTTGTTTTAGGAGCCACCACCTTACAATTAAAAGTCTTAATTGTAAGGTGGTGGCTCCTAAAACAAGTAAGAGATGAGCGAGTATACTCATCCGAGCTTGATGCTCGTTCGAGTATTAAGGTACTCGAAACAGCTCGTTGCTCGAACGAGTATTTCCCCTGCTCGAGATCGAGCATTTAATTAAAAAAACACAGTGAAGAACAATGAAGAATAGAATAAAAACAGTGAACACAGTGAACACAGGATCATTTAAGTGAAAAACACAGTGAAAAACACAGTGAAGAATAGATTACAGATGTTCGGCACATCTGCTTACTTGTCGGTGCGAACAAAATAGTATGTGAAGAACAATTTATATGTGTGAAGAACACACTGAAGAACACGGTGAGCAGGACAGAGACATTGGGGAACAGGACAGAGACATCGGGGAACAGGACAGAGACACCGAGGAGCAGGACAGAGACACCGGGGAGCAGGACAGAGACATCGGGGAGCAGCACAGAGACATCGGGGAGCAGCGCAGAGGCATCGGGGAGCAGCGCAGAGGCAATGGGGAGCAGCGCAGAGGCATCGGGGAGCAGCGCAGAGGCATCGGGGAGCAGCGCAGAGGCATCGGGGAGCAGCGCAGAGAGATCGGGGAGCAGCGCAGAGGCATCGGGGAGCAGCGCAAAGAGATCGGGGAGACTTCAGTGGAAGAAGAGGAGCGGATCCCGGGAAAGCGTATCTCCCGACAAGTAAGCAGATGTGCAGAACATCTGCAATCTATTCTTCACTGTGTTTTTCACTTAAATGATCACTTAAATGAGCACCTTCTTAATGAATCTGGTGCACCCAGCATTATACACAGGCACAACACTTTTAGTAAATGTGCCTCACCGGGTGTTTGCTGCATAAAGCAGCATACATCCGTCGCTAACACCCGCAAAGGTGCCCAGGGCATTTGTATGCATTGGTTTAGAACGGCGGGCTCAGGCTTGTTTGTAGGCAGCATCTGTAACGGTCTGTGAGTAACAGTCCGATACAGCTGCACTGCAAAATCCCCATATACTGCAATACATTAGTATTGCATTTTATGGTGGGAGTGATTAGACACCCTAGTGCACTAGGAGGTCTTAAAATATAGTAATTTTTTTTTTTTTAAGTAGAACTGATATAAAAATAAATAAAAAAGTAAAATCATTAACATGTTAGGTATTGCCGCATCCCAAAATGCCCGATCTATCAAGATATCAAAAAGTTTATTACCAGTTGTGAACCCCATTACGTAAAACAGCGCTCAAATGCTTCATATTATATTTTGAATGAAAAGTGATCAAAAGGTCGTACAGTCCCCAAAATGATAGCAGAAAATGGCATCTTGTCCTGCAAAAACGGGACACCTTACACAGCTCCATACACCAAAGTATGAAAAAGTTATCCAATGGATCAATTTATCAGATTTATTAATGTTCCATTGTGGTCACTAAATGATGAGGTAGAGTACCGTAAGCAAGGAATATGAGAAAGAATATGGGGCACATTTACTTACCCGTCCCTGGCGTGTTCCCCGATGTGCATTGTCCGACGATTCACTAAGATCGTGCGCCTGATATCCTGTATGTGTTGCTTCCCCGCTCAGCTCCGCCGGAGTTCACCTTCTTGTTCCCAGTGTATGTAAGTGCATTGTCTTGCGACACAATTTGAATGTTAAATCCTGCACTCAGTCTGAATCAGTCGGATTGTCGGATGGCCCGCCCCCTATTTCTGACACATGAAAGCTGGTGCGCCAAAATCCGATCGCGTGTGACACAATCCCATTCTAAATACCTTTGCTGATGGTGCAAATTCCAAAAACGTCGGGAAGTCGGAAGGAATGCGATCCGCGGACCCTTAGTTAATAAGCCCCAATGTCTAACTTCCAGCTAGACAGATCAATCACATATAGTGGGATGTGCCACTGGGATAAATTTGACACTTGTTTAGTAAATTAGCCCCACTATCAATGTTATTCATAGGACTTCATGTCTTTATGAATTTTTCCGCCCCCCATAGGGCAGCTCCCTGTTACTTCTGTAATCGTTACCCGTTTCTACATCTATCACATCTCAATTTCTTGCCGGCTTTATCTCTTGCAGACACCTTGATTGCGTATTCTGCCAGATACCATTCAGCTTTCTCGTCCTGCGTGTTTGATGACGCATGACAACACTCAGTGGGACATCACAAGTCATCTTTCTCTGAATGGTTGATGTATGATCATAGAGTTAGGCAGTCAGAAGTGCTCAGAGGAAATTTCACCAGTTTAAGGAAGGGGAAAACCACCTCGGTCCACTGCGGGTCCTGTGGCCTAGAGACGTCATTTATCATTAGAGTTGGAGAGGGAAGGGGCGGCTGGTGACAGCTCATGGATTTTGTAACAAACGTCAGACAGGTTTCTTCCATCAGAGCTTCGCAGTAGTAGACAGAGGAGGCAGCGGAAGATATTGTAATGCTGGATAACAGTGTCTTCTGGTAAAGAAATGTGGACAATGTAAAAAATGCTATAAATTTAAAGGACATTTAAAGGACTATATGCAAATGAGCCTGAGGGGCTCCAGGCTTTATTAACACCTATGGAGCCCCTTGGGTCCATTTGCATACAGTTCTACATCCTGGTTGTAGAAGCCCTCTAAATTATCACAGGCTGTTACAATGAACAGAGAAGTTCTCCCCTCCCCCTGCAATTCAGGGAGAGAGCAGGGGGTTTAGTGAGACATGTTCTGCTCATTATGACAGCCTGTGAATCTGTAACACAAAAGGAAACACCCACCAGGGCCTTTCTAGTTCATTAACATCATTTTAAAAGTTGACTTTGCAAGAACGGATGGCCAAATATAAAAAAGATTGCCACAGTCACTTTTCCTGGATCCATGAGTAAGTGCTCCTGATTTATCATGCTTAATTTTGACGGCAGATTTCCTTTAAAAAAAAAGAGAAAAGAGTCTCATCAGTTAGATTCCCACAGCTGTTTATAAAATGAAAGCTGATCTCTGATTGGTTTCTATGTGCAACTATAACAGACACCTCAGACACTTTGGATAAATCTCTAATATCTAATTATCTGCAGATTGCACTTACAACCATACTATGGGGCTCATTAACTTACTCGGTCCGGTCGCGATCCCGCGGCGCGTTGTCCGATGTGGATTCGGGTCCTGCTGGGAATCACTAAGGTCGTGCACCCGATATCCAGTAGGTGTCGCTGCTGTGCCGAGGGCTGCCGGATTTCACCTGCTTCTTCCAGGTGCATGTAAGTGCTTGATCTTGCGACACATTGGGGGTCATTTACTAAGGGCCCGAATCGTGTTTTCCCGACGTGTTACCCGAATATTTCCGATTTGCGCCGATTGTACCTGAATTGCCCCGGGATTGTGTCGCACGCGATCGGATTGTGGCGCATCAGCGCCGGCATGCGCGCGACGGAAATCGGGGGGCGTGGCCGAACGAAAACCCGACGTATTCGGAAAAACCGCCGCATTTAAAACCCGAAAAAGTGTCGCTTGGTGACCGCTTACCTTCACCTGGTCCGAGGTGGTGCATTCCGGCGCGTGGAGATGATTTTCAGCGCAGCAGCGCCACCTGGTGGACGGCGGAGGAACTGCCTTCATGAATCCCGGCCGGACCCGAATCCAGAGCAGAGAACGCGCCGCTGGATCGCGAATGGGCCGGGTAAGTAAATTTGCCCCATTTTGTTTTTTAAATTCCACGGTTTTTCCGAATCCGTCGAGTTGTCCAACGGCCACCGATTTCTGTCAAAATCCGATCACGTGCGCCAAAATCCTGGCAGAATTCGTCGCAAAACGGAAAAATTTGGGAAACAAAATGAGAGTACGGCCGCGGAGCCCTTAGTAACTGAGCCCCTATGTCTTTTGCTGCCTGTATCTCTGGTTTGGTAGCTCACAGAGCCATAAATGTCATCTGAAAGATGAGATTCTTATCTTTAATATGACATAAAAGCCATTTTTCTAGGTGCTATAAAACAAAAGATAGAGGCTTCTGAAGTGACACTACTCATGCAATTACTAAACTTTACTCATCTCATGGGATGAGAAGAGTCATATTTGCCTGACTTTGGACATTTCATACCCTACCAGAGAGGGCTAATAGTATAGTGGGGGTAAAACCTGGTGACGGGTTCACTGTAAAAACTTACCATACTGTTTGTTACTTGAGCAGCCTTGCCGAGTCTTCTTAGGGAGAAGCTTGCACTATGAAGATCTTCCACTCCTTCATTACAAAGTCCTAGGACAATGCCTGCTAATAACTCTGGTCAAAGAAATATTCATGCATTCACAAAAATTAGAAGGACACATTATTTATTTGTTTTTTTATTGGACAAATATTGTTATATCAAACACATTATAATTTTGAAAATGTTTTTAGACAACTTTTTATGCTATTTCTCTTGCACAAACTGTTGATTCTTGCTCCCCAATAGGGATCTGTATGTAAACTTGATATACAAAGCCTGTTCCATTATGTACAGTAGTATGAGCCCTGGCCAAATATAGGTTTAGTCTTTGAATGGTCCTATTCTGTTCCAAGATCATAGATCAAGATATGTAGAATATAAAGGACCTTCCTGTTTGCAGAATGTGAAACCATTTCAGATATAACACAATAACCAAGAGAACAAAAGTGCCTACAATAAGTCCACAGTACTAAATCAATACATTTGTTTTACAATTCCATCCTGCTTTATATTCACAGTGGCATCTCATTACACCTCTGTGTTATGATGTCATGGGAGATCCAGCCAATCACAGAACATTGAAGTGACGTGTCACAATGACATCATTTGAATTGTCACTCCTGTGGACAAACATTACAACAACATTATGGTTGGGGATCAAAACAAAGACAGAGAGTAGACCATAAAAAATTCTTAATGGTAATTATATTAAGAAGTTAAGAACTTTTAGCTGAATTAAATTTATTCCTTTAAAAATAACCCTGATTTCATAATGATGTTTACCAAAAAGTCAAATGTGATTCCCACATCTAAAACAAACAAAACAATGCCCATATGTTGTTTCTCATCTTTTTCCTGACAGAGTTATGGATCTTTTTGTTCTGAAACTACTAACTAAACAGCAGCAGTTAAGCAGGCGAAACTAACCTCTTTCTGTCTTTACTTATTAGCTGTCCTCACTTCCCATAATGCTTTGTGTTCTCTTATGAAGTAACTGCAGTGAGAGGTAATTCAGAAGTAACTGCAGCAACTCAGCAAATACTATTTAGTGGCCAGCCTGGCTCGTTTTAACACATGGAGGAGAATGGGACGTGTAATAGGTAGTAGAAACAGCAATGGCAAAAAGTTACTTAAAGTTTAGATTGCTGTATTAGCACTAAGGGGTTACAGCTTCTCTGCTGTGTAGATAGTGTCTGGAAAGGCTAAAGTGGGGGAGGGTGCTCCAGAGGGGTCTATTCAGTCAGCTGGGCCAGGAGTTGAGCTGTTCCCCTTCTGCTTATTGGCCCATTCACAGTATAGCTTCTGCTGCTTTGCCCGGTATTCAAGTGTCAGACCCCTGTGGTTACCTTACTGTTGACTGTTGTCCAATGGATCAATCTGAAAAAAAAAAAACATTTGTGGACCAGAAAACTTTTAAAGTTAAGGTTTTTGCTTGTTTTAGGAGCCACATAAGAAGTGTAAATTACTGTATTGTAGTAAAATGTTCCACTGTAGTCCATCAATATGTCTTCATATCTGCAAGAAAGGTGATAAAACACCAGACTTTGGTGGTTTAGTCATTCTGTGAAGTCTCGCACCTTTTTCCTAGAAAGAAGAAGCATTAACTTGTACGATGGATTGTGCATTGTGATATCACACAATACATACACAGAGCCATAGACAATATCTCAAGTAATAGGTTACTGTAACTGTGTACTTAACACATACTGAAGTTTGTTACATCTCTAAGAGGAGAAGACACTGCGTTACATGAGATAATGAAACATTTCACCTTGAGCTGTTGACTTATTTTCTCATACACGAGACAGATATTACTACGGCGGCTAAAAACAAATTCATTTTACATATGATCTCCTATTGCTTAGTTTCTATGAAACAGTAAGCCTGACAAGCAGATTTTGATGGGGAACCCACATGGGATATAGGGAACGCAAGGTTTGCACATTCTTTTCAGTGCAAACTCCTTGGACGCGACCCTTTTGTGGCACGGCTGCACTAGGCATCATGCAACACAAATTAGGATCCGACCGTGCGCCACCTTTAACATGCTAAGTCCTACTGAAGGGGGTTGCATGGCCCATGTTAAAGGTGCACCACAAAGGAAGCAGTGCAGGGGGCACCAAATTCATATAGAGCTTGCGCCATAAATCCTGAATCTGGCGCCCCCTGCACACAGTCAAACTGCACATAGTGCATGTTGCACTGTTATAAGGGAACCTTAAAGGGAACCTGTCATCAGCAATTGGCCTAATAAACCACTACCAGTATATTGCCAATCAGTGTAATACCTTCTAGTTTTTGTTTCTTTCATGGCCCAGGGTGGTGGCAGAATCCAGAAAATCAACTTTGAAGTGAGACGTAAATTGGTTGCATAGTCAAGGAGGAGGAGAGTTTCACACTGAAGTCAGAGTTGGGGAGCTCTGAAAGCCTCCTCCACTTTGATTTACATCATGCTTCAAACTTCAAGAGATCTGCTTTGTGATGTCTCTGGATGCAAGACTATCAATAACAGTGAAGGGGCTTTCTGAGGAAGAGAGAGCTTGACTTCAGTGTTTATCTCCACCTCCTTGACTTTATTCAACCTCTTCTTCATCTCACTTCAAAATTGATTATCTGGATGAGACCACAACACTGGGACATGAAAGAAACATTATCTGGAAGGTGTTCTGCTAGTTGCTTATTAGGTTATTTTCTGCTGGCAGTTTCCCTTTAAGTACATTATCATGACAAACCAACCAGATCTGTGTGGCAATACAGCCAATAAATCACACACCCTTATACAGGTTTGATTTATTGGCTATAATGCTGGGGCTAGTGGTTCCTATTGTGTCTTAGTTTGATTTGGTATACTATTAACCACACGTGCTACATACAGGTACTTAAGGTGTACAGTTGTATTTAATTGTTATTTATTCCATTAGATACAGTCATTGAATGTGGCATTTTTACAATATCACCTGTACCCTATAGGGTTAGGGGTTGTATAGTAGGAGGGAGTATTGCACTTGCATCATAACTGCTCCCTAGATAACACACAGAAACACATAGCAAACAATCACTCTTTACATGAAAAAATGAAAAAGTTAGAGATTATTGAAGGTGGGGAGGGAAAGAAAGGATGTCACACTAAGGGGTTAAGGAGGCGCTAAAACGGAGTATATTTAGTGCACATAGGGGGCATTTATTATAGCCTTAAACGGAAAACTGGCGGTGTTTTTTTTTCCTCTCTGCGCCTCTTACACCTGAATTTATGAAGTGTTGGTGCCACAATACTGGTGTTTTCTGACACTCTTGACCTGTTCTATTTTTGGGTGCAAAATATTTGCGCCACCAAGTTTTCTGGTGATTCTATTTTTTGTGGCACAAAAATAGCTGAGCTAATAGCAAGTTTAGGGACTTCTAAACCTTTCAGTCCATGGGCCAATTTATTAATCCCTTTCCCCACAAACTTATATGGCACTGACAAATATATAGCCGTTCTAGCTTCACCCAGCGCCCAAATAAATAAATGCCTCTCCTATAGTACGGCTGTGCACCAAATTTTATTTTTGGCACACAAAGATAATAATCTACACGTTAGGCAGATTGTCAATGTTTATATTACAATCGGGTTGGTATGTCTCGATGAAGTTTCCTGTTGAATGTCAGCAAGCAGAGATCTAGGAAACAGGAATTGATACAGAAAGCATATTTTGTAACTTTTCATTACACAAACAATAATTATTTACTAAAATAGGACAACCCCTTTAATAGAGGGATGATCCAATTTCAGTAGAGAGTATACTCTATAGCGAAATACTTTACATAGATTATCTCATGCCCTGGAGGAGCCAGCACAAATTTGATACATCACTACAAGAATAGGAAGTAGAAATTGATGCAGGACCATGCGGTCCTAGTTTTTTTTGGGGGGGTTGTAATTTTTGATGTCTGACCAAGCTCCAATTCTGGAATATAAATGCATTTTTCACATTCCTGCTGCTACTGACAACACACACAAAGATAAGGTTACACAGATCTCCAAGCTTAACAATGTCTGCAGCTTTATAAGATCAAAACTCATGGTAGGCTACATTTATTGTTTACAACATAAAGATTCCATAATCTCAGATTCCCCTTAAAGAAAATCTACCATCAAAATCCATCATGATAAATCAGGGACACTTACAGGCACTGGGGTATCTTTATATTTGTTATCCATGGCCTCCTTCCTTAGAGGATCAACTTTTAACATGAGGGGTTTTTACCAGATCCACTCAGTGAGTGCTCACTGCACATGTGCTGAGGAAGCAGGGGGGGAGGGTGAGACATAATTTTAAATGTTGATTTTAGAAGGAAGGAGGCCATGGATAATAATAAATAAGATTACCACAGTCCCGGTGCCTGGATCTATGAGTAAGTGTCCCTGGTTTATCATGATGGATTTTGAAGGCAGATTTCCTTAAAGGGCATTTCTGGTATGTTTTTAATATTGCTGCCTGTTTCCTTTGGATAGGTCAACCAGACCCTGCATTGATTATCTGTACTGGAGGATGTTGGAACCTATACATTAGAGGGAGCCAAAAGCAGGGGGACTCAGTCCTAGTATAGAATTGGTATCAGTGATCCAGTTCCCTAGGTAACATAGCTTTCTCCATTAATGGACCTAACCCGTATCAGCTCAGTTGTTTATGATATTCATGGATACCTATAGCATTTGGGATTCAGTACTCCCCTCCTCCCCCAGTCTCATGAATCGGTCCTGTCTCTACATCATTGACTTTACTAAACCTTCCACTGTCAATGCAAATACTGTATTCAAAAACCAATCCATAACCCTATTGTTTCCCCGCCAATATAACGTACAATAGCGAGCAGTGCGTCCTGAAGAATCACATAGTGTACACAAATTGATTTGCTGAGCAAAGCACGAGCCGAGAGAGAGGGACTGAGCTTAATCTGACCTCAATAATTATTCTACATACAGATGTGGCCCGTGATACGGTGTGACTGACACATCACGCGATGCAATATATATGAGAGCCGCTCTTCTCCATGGCCACACAATGCATAGATATTTACAGACACCTCTCCAGTCATCCCCATGAATATTAAAGTAAATGACTCAATAATGGAAAATATTGAACATTTTTATAAAACGTCGGTCTGCCTGTATAATTAATGACGCCAATCCGAAAGATATTTTGATCCGAAATATGATGTGGTTCTTATAGAAAATTGGATGCTATAAAGAAAAATGCTAAAACCTATAGACAAGAAAACAAGTTTCATGTATATATATAAGATACAGAATGTACCAGGTTCACGATTAGAGTCAAGCCTTAAAGGGGATTTCTGATAACCATTATGATATTAATGACTTATCCGATGGATATGTTAAGAGGTGGGACCCCGGCACCATTCAGATCAGCAACTGGGAATGGAACAGGAAGCAGACAGCTCCGTTCTCTTTGTAGTGGTAAGGCCAATGAACTGCAGATCTGCTGCAGTTTTTTCAAATAATAACTAAGCTGCAGGGAATCAGTTCAGCCACTGCAGAGAGAATGGCGCTCTCTGCTTCCTACCTAATCCTCTATTTATCAGCTCCTGATGACAGCTAATACGTGGGAGCTGTAAAGTTATGTACTCCCACTAATGTAATACGTAAGATCTATAGATAACTCATTATCATACTGTGTTATCTGTAGATTAACATAGGGTTGAAGCTAAAGCCTACCAGTACAGCTACAGTATGAAGATTTAAAGGGATGTCCAGGATAGGATAAAGCCAGAGTCACTCTTGTTCACTGGTTGTGTCTGGTGTTGTAGTTTACTTGCATTAGGATGAGCTACATAGTCAGTGGGAACTTCTGCAAAAAATACTCTTTGTATTCAATCATGATCAACCCCTTTAAATATCAAATTCGACTTCTGTTTCCTCTGTATCTGTATAGTTTGTTTTCGCTGCAAATTTCTCAACTATGTTATATTAAAGGGATTCTACGGAATATGATAGTACTGTATAAATAAAGATTAATATTATTAATAAAGATTATTATTAACCTACCCAAAAAATCAAGCATGATAAACCACCGTGACTGTGATAATCTTCTTATATTTGTTAGCAAAAGCCCCCTTCCCTCTAAATTCCACTTTAAAAATTATGTTAATGAAGCGGAATTGCTATGGTATGATACCAGAACTCCTCCGTGCTGCAGCTTCACAGGCTTCATCAGCACTACCCTCTTCCCCTGCCTGATATAATCTCACAGTTGCAGCACACAGTGGGAGGGTGGAAGTGCTTCTGCACAGTGTAGCAGGAGCCCTTCAGCCCTTCATTGGCATCATTTTAAAGATGAATTTTAAAAGGAAGGAGACCATGGATAACAAATATATTAACCAAATATAAGACCTAGGGCCACATGTATCACTCGTTTTTTCTGTTGTTTTTGCGCCTTTTCATTCAGGCGCACCGTTTTTGCGCCATTTTTGCGACTAAACGCCAAACTAGCCGTGCAGCAAAAATAACTAGCTTTCCCTCATCTATCTTACCAATCCAGATGTTTTGCTGCACCTAATGATATTCATCACTCGCAACGTTTTCATTTAGGCTCAAAAACGGGCGCAAAAACACTCCAGCCCGAAGGTGGCGTTATCTGAGAAGAAAGCACTGAGCCCCTTTGCAGAACAGCTCATTTCTAGCAGCAAAGCTCAACCAGACATTGCAGACACTAGAACAGCGGTTCTCAACCTGTGAGTCGGGACCCCAGTGGGGGTCGAGCGACCAAAACCGGGGGTCGCCTAAAGCCATCAGAGACGCAATTTTATGGTGTTTTTACTGCGGGTTGCATGGTTTGGGGTCACCACAACATGAGGAACTGTATTGCAGGGTCACAGCATTAGAAAGGTTGAGAACCACTGCACTAGAACATATAATACAGACATGAGATAATCTGCATACAGGAGCTGCAGACTCTATTTACAGTTCATCACCTTCTATTTACAAAACATTCTGCAAAGCCCTGAGCTCAAAGCAAGAGAGAAGAGAACTTTGCAGAATGTTGCAGAAACTACATGCAAGTGTCCCCCATGTAATTCTGCACAGTATCAGCAGTGTGTCTGAGGGGGATACTGTGCAGAATTACAGGGGTGCAGCAGGAGACCAGCACTGGGGGATCCCCACCAGGAGAAGCCCCTGCTGAGGAGGTCACTGGGTGCTGGGTGTCACACACCTGGGTGCTGCTGTGAGTGTTATCTTCATTCTGGGATGTGGGAGAATCAGAGAGAAGCTTGTAGCAGGATCACATGTAAGTGCCTGAATCTAACATTACGCCTTAACTGCGCCAAAATTGCGCCTAAACTGTGTTAAAGTAAAGTGATTAATAAGAGGCAGGAAATTACCTTATCACAGTTGGTGATAATTCCGGCAAAACAGTGCGCCAGAATTTAGGCGCAACTACTACACTTAGGCGCACAAAAGTGATAAATGTGGCCCCTAGAGCAGCGATGGCGAACCTTTTAAAGGCTGGGTGCCCAAACTAAAACCAAAACCCACTTATTTACCATCAAGTGCCAACTTGACAATTTAAACAGTAACTTATTGCTCCTTGTTCTTCCGCAACATTCAATCGTATTGGTCCCCAATACGATTACACCAATATAGTTGAAAGCAGGAGGGTAAATTCAGACCTCATTATAGCTTCTCTCCAGGGTCTCTCTGTACTGGAAGGATCATGGGGCCATCAAAAGATAACCTGGCCCTGTTCACACCTTCTCACTCTTTCTGCAGTTCTAATCAGTCAAGGCTGTGTCATCTTAAAAGAGCATTGAGAGCAACAGGAAGATTCCAGTCCTGTCTGCAAAACTCTGTCCTGGGGCAACAGCCTGGGTGCCCACAGAAAGGGCTCCGAGTGCCACCTTTGGCACCCGTGCCATAGGTTCGCCATCACTGCCCTAGAGTATAATGAATACTTAGGGTATGGAATACACACTTCTTCCTAACTTCCTATAAATCTACAGTAGAATAATTAATGTGCTACCAGTATATAGTATATAGCTACACTCACCGGCCACTTTATTAGGTACACCATGCTAGTAACGGGTTGGACCCCCTTTTGGCATAGATTCAACAAGGTGCTGGAAGCATTCCTCCGAGATTTTGGTCCATATTGACACAAATCCGCAGATTTGTCGGCTGCACATCCATGATGCGAATCTCCCGTTCCACCACATCCCAAAGATGCTCTATTGGATTGAGATCTGGTGACTGTGGATGCCATTTCAGTACAGTGACCTCATTGTCATGTTCAAGAAACCAGTCTGAGATGATTCCAGCTTTATGACATGGCGCATTATCCTGCTGAAAGTAGCCATCAGATGTTACAGGTTACATTGTGGTCATAAAGGGATGGACATGGTCAGCAACAATAGTCAGGTAGGCTGTGGCGTTGCAATGATGCTCAATTGGTACTAAGGGGCCCAAAGAGTGCCAAGAAAATATTCCCCACACCATGACACCCCCACCACCACCAGCCTGAACCGTTGATACAAGGCAGGATGGATCCATGCTTTCATGTTGTTGATGCCAAATTCTGACCCTACCATCCGAATGTCGCAGCAGAAATCGAGACTCATCAGACCAGGCAACGTTTTTCCAATCTTCTACTGTCCAATTTCGATGAGCTTGTGCAATTGCAGCCTCATTTCCTGTTCTAGCTGAAAGGAGTGGCACCCGTGTGGTCTTCTGCTGCTGTAGCCCATCTGCCCTCAAGTTCGACGTACTGTGCGTTCAGAGATGCTCTTCTGCCTACCTTGTTGTACGGGTGGCGATTTGATCCACTGTTGCCTTTCTATCAGCTCGAACCAGTCTGCCCATTCTCCTCTGACCTCTGGCATCAACAAGGCATTTCCGCCCACAGAACTGCCGCTCACAGGATGTTTTTCTTTTCGACCATCTCTGTAAACCCTAGAGATGGTGTGCGTGAAAAGTCCCAGTAGATGCAGCAGTTTTCGAAATCTACCAGACTCAGCCCTTCTGGCACCAACAACCATGCCACGTTCAAAGGCCTCAAATCACTTTTCTTCCCCATACTGATGCTCGGTTTGAACTGCAGGAGATTGTCTTGACCATGTCTACGTGTCTAAATGCACTGAGTTGCCGCCATGTGATTGGCTGATTAGAAATTAAGTGTTAACGAGCAGTTGGACAGCTGTATCTAATAAAGTGGCCAGTGAGTGTATATCTTAATCTTACTGGGGGTTATTTATCAGGGCTTCTGCTTCATGTCAGAGGCGTAGAAGTCCTGAAATAATCGCGAATGCTAGCACTCGCGATTATTTCCCCCTTTCCTCCACCTCAATGCCAGGGGACATGGAGAGGGCATGAATATGGGCGCGTACATGACTAAGCGCCTGCGCACTCGCTGCAACCGGCAAATTTTCTGAATTTTTCGCCTGCTGCATTTATTTCTATGCCCGGTAGTGCCTGGCATAGAAATAAACGCATTGCAGTCCTCCACCAGATACATCAAGAGCCCAAAACCTTTTGATGTATCTGGCGGCCGGGACTATACGGCGATACACGAGTGTCAGCGCATGATAAATAACCCCAGGATTTATCACAAGTGTCTGAGAGCAGAACTGTTCTATTGCCTACCCTTATAACAACCAATCAGAGCTCAGCATTCATTTTCCAAACTGTCCATAAATGAAGCTGAACTCTGATTGGTTTCCAGTTTTTACTTCGACACTTCTGATACTGGTCTTAGGGTGGAGCGTGGATAACACCCGACTGAAACCAGTGTAAGCGCCCACACGAGTTTAATGCAGCTGAAAGGTCATAAAGAATACATTAAAAAAATTAGCCTTATACTCACATAATCAATCAATAGGCCCTGGAGTACGGTGACAACCTCTTAGGAGTGTCCATTAAATAAGTCGCATCTGGGTGTCTATGTCCGTGTCCTGTACCTGCTGGGAAACCTTCTATGTACAATGTACAGTCTATACGATTTACACTTCTCCAAAATTATCCTGTGCCTCCACACCCATTTTTTGAAAAACCTACAACCTAACTTCTTCTAAAACTTTTACTTTTGTAAAAAGATCAGCAACTATCATGCGTCCCTATCTCAGAGGCTGTCATCTGTAACACAATGGGAAGTCATGTATAATGGCCTGCCAGTGTATCACTACAAATTACTATACACTGGCTTACTCAGCTACATTAGATGCATGTGAACTGCCTGAGGTATGGATCATCTTCCCACTTATGTTACCTTAAGGGCACCTTACCACCCCGATTCTACCTATAAAGAGATTGGGTTGTAGGTGGATGGAATGGGACGTGAGATAGCCCTTTTTTTGGGCTAATCCTCACGTCCCGTGTTTTTTACAAACTTATAACATGTATATGCTAATTTTTTTATGTTGGCTACAGGGGCGTGTAGTAGCCTTACAGGAGCCTACTAGTCGCCCGGCTACTCCCCCCCAAACCGCGTTAACTTACTTATACTACTTATACTCTCCGCCTGCCAGGTATAGTCTTAGGCGCAATCAGCTCCTGGTACTGTAGCGGCTCCTCGTCTGAGGTCCCCCGCGACGTGGGCGTCGGGCCATGTGTCCGGTCCCTCTGAGCCGCGGTCAAACCAGCCAGCCAAGGGGCCGTCATCTCGCAATTAATTACCTGGAGGTGTGGATAACGCGGCTCACTAACCTGGGGGCTGGAGTAGCCGCGACTATCATCCTCATGTCCTGGCGACGCCACGCCCCAGTAGCCGCATAAAAAGTAGCATATACAGTAATAAATTGTTGGTAAAAGGACACCGCAGGTGACCTGAGGATTAGCCAAAAACTATAGTCTCTACACGTCTCATCCATTCAACGACCACCCCGTCGACTCTGTAGAGGGAAATCGGGAGGGGAGATGTCCTTTAAATTGAGATGGGCCTTGCAGGAGCGTCGCTGCGAATAACTGAATCTACTAGTGTCTAACGATCCAGCCACAGGAGAGGGGGATCCAGAAGCCCTTAAAACACCTCATACAATAAATAAGAGCAGGGAATGTTTAGGGCCGTAGACAGGGAAAACCCCCATCATGGACAAACACGTACATAACCCTCCACCGAGGTGTGGGGATACGCACATACTCTCCCGAGAACTCCGATTGATTTTAATAGATCTCCTGCAGTCCTAATGTGAGAGGCTGTTGTAAAAAGACGGAGGCCCGCAGAGACCCCGATGATAGACTCGCAAGCGTGCTGGACATGGTATAGGGTTGACTATCGTTTACTTGGGCCGCCTTCCTGAGGTCAATTCAGAGCCACACTGAGAAAGCATTGTACAATACCAGCGCTATTGAGATAATCCCACTAAGCAAGGTAGCTCATCTCCCGTCGACAATGCCTCATGAGACTGAGATGCTTACGGCTGTCGACATGAGAACAACTGGAAAAACAAATGTGCGTTATGATAAGGATCAATGTGCGGCCACGTCATGCCTGTCAGTGGGGAAATTTCTCAAGACACCCCTTGCTTGTAAAATTACATGTATTTTCCCGCGGAGGCTATGCCTGCTAATTTGTCCAATAAGCGAGCAATAGTATGAAGCAGCAACTCGTATAAGGCCGCGCAAAGATAGTTTATTCCACAGAGTGAGTGCTACATTTCGCCATTCACCATCAAAGGGTTAGCAACATTCAGCAGGGGCACCTCGAGCCTGCTTCATAACTTTACTTGCATTCGCGATTGGACTTTAGGAGGCTGGTGTCGGACCCTTAAGAGGACCTGCCCCCGATCCTTTCTCATGCACGGTACGGCTCCGACCACCTTTGGATAATCTCCGAGTGGCAGGGCTGATCCATGGAAGCAGTCTGTATGGGAATGAAAGGTAATCAAAAGGGCCAGGGGAGGGGAAATACTGAGTAAGGAAAGAATGCCATGTAAAAGTCGTAAAACACCGATTTTTGTACGAAAGCAGAAAAAGAGTCTCGCGACACTGGACACCAAAAAGGTCGCCACATTCATCGGGAAGGAAGCGACCAATCACAATCCTCATGATAAACCAGGGGACACGGACTCATAGATCCCGGCTCCGTGGACTGTGGTATATTCCGATATATGTTATCCATGACCCTCCTCTTCTAAATAAAACTGTGTCAATTATGCTATAAACCTAGGTGGTACTCGAACACCGTTGTGATGCGGGGCGTTACAGCTGGTACGTCTCACCCCACCCTTTCCATTGCTCCTCAGTGGTGAGATTGCAGCATGATTGTTTCACGTGCAGACGTGCTGAGAAGGAGGAGCAGTGATATCTCGAACGGTCGGTTAGATAGGGATGTAGCCCCGCAGGATCATACATAAAGTGTTTTAAACGGATTTTTAGAAGAAGGAGGCTATGGATAACAAATTTAAGAAGATCACCGTCACGTGCCCTGTTCTATGATTAAGTTCCCTGTTGATCATGAGGATTTTGTTGGTAGTTTTCCGTTAAGGGGTCTGCCCTTATGATCCAGTTTTGAGATGATAACCAGCACCGTACCTGCTGGTGACAGTGGGCAGCCCGACATGCGGCCATACACATAATCGATTTCTTATCTGCTTCCGTAGGCCACGTATCTAATGCAATGATTCACAAGCACGAGACCGCTAAAAGTAAACAGTAAGTACAATGGATAACATTACAGTCCCGTTCTGAATCATTAAGAGATGTACTAACTGGGAACCATATGACGATGAAAATCAGTGTGTCAACCTTCCAAAAACGCCTCCAGAAGCCCAAAGGGAGGGCACGGGAGCCCGATGAGGTTGCGTGGCGAAACGGCTCGTCTCGGCGCGGGAATTTAGGGTGAGTGCTTTCGACCCCTCAGCGGTCTGCCTCTCAGCGACGCCAGTCCTCCCGGCTTGTGCCAGGCGCTCCACGAGGGGCGCAGTCACACGCTAGTTACGCGCAGCCACAAACCGCACGACAGGGCGGACTGTATTGGCCGCCCCCTACCGCACTAACCTGCCCGATAGTCTCAGTATCAGAAACCATCGCAGGAACCCGAACTCGGACGTCAAGACGTATCTTGGACATGTCTCGCATGGGAGCCCCTACAGATACCTGACAGACTTGGCAAGTGACAGTTGAGGGAAGGCGAGGGATCGAGGGGGGAACTTGAACAGGCCGGCTGCCGAAGGGCAACAGGGGGGGAAGGGCGGCATCCCATCCAGTAGATATAGAGATAAGAGAGAGATAAGATACGATATAGAGAGAGAGAGATATATAGAAGATATGCCAAATCCACAACGGGGGGAGCATCAATGCAATGACACGGAGGATGGAGAGGAGAAAGAAAGGAAGGAGGCCTCCGAGAACCCGACGGCCATACCCACGGCGTGGGTCACGAGGAGAGCATACAAGGCAAGGGGCGAGTACAGTCGTACTTGACGATCTACGGAACAGTATAGTCGAGAACAGGCGGGGGGCGACTACCTAGGGCACGGGGCCAGACGGTGGCACGCAGCCCTCGGACGTTGCGGCACTCGGGCTCAATCGACACCGAATTACTCCCCACACCCGCCTGACGGCAAAGAGATCTGAAACAAGGGATACGTCCCGACGGAGACTGTAGGAAGAGGGGAGAAGGAGTAGACGGGCCATATTAGCTATGGAGACCCCTGCTGGCCCCAACCGATTCTCTTATGTACAAGGGACAACTGGCAAAGAAGCAAGAATAATGCAAATTTTTCCATCGTTCTACTGGGTGGCTATCCGCAGGCGCCAATGTTATTGAAGTGTGGAAAAACGAGAAGTAACTGACTGCTTTATTTTTGGGGCACCTCGCGATAAATAGGGGGGTTTGGTTGCGTTTGTGGGCACTCGTCGATAAAAGGTTCGCCATCACTGGTCACTAGGATCTGGACATTGAGACCTACAGTATGTAAGCAAGCTGTGCCTAACCTTAAAAAACTTTAAGTCCCCATCCACTTGACTCTGTGGCTGAGATGCAGTACATCACATGAGATGGAAAATTATGTCATTCGCGGCGTTGTTACGCAGAAACTCGGCCAACATGAAAAGCAAATGATGCTCCTGAGCTCTTGACCACATCAACTGCTGAGTACTGTTCCTCTAGCCTGTACCAACAGCTCCGGCTAAAGTTTACTGCTCATCTGAGCTCTGCACTCAACATCAGACTTCAGAAGTGTGCTTTATCTAGACTGGAACAACTCAACTTGCAGTATGCTTCTATCTGAGATCTTGAACCACATGAAACTGCAGAGGATGCCCATCTGAGCGCTGTACCAACATGAACTGCGAAGTGGCTCTCACCAATCAGATTACTAACCTGTAAACTGATGACCGAGAAGGGGTCAACCAGTACAAGGTCCCATGGATCACCTATTGCACTTTAAGGGAACAGAATGCAAGTAGACAGCCCATGTGAAAAGATCCAGATGGTCTCACATTCTGTAGGCAGTACGCTAGCGCTCATCGGAGCTATATCACTATCCTATAAAACCACAGGAAGGGGTGCCCATGGAAGGATCACCAAATCAACTGTGATCCAAGGGGTCCACCCTGACAATCCTGATATGAGCACTATCATAGAACATACTGGAAGGTAAGAAGACCTATGATGCACAGAGCCACCAGATCCTGTACCAAATCCAACTGGTACAGAAAGGCGTTCTAACATAACAACACGAATACTGAGCACCTATTCGACGTGAATGGAACAGACCCGAATACCCACATGAGGACCAACATGATGCAACTGGTTGTGCTGTCTACAAATGTGATTCAACAGAACAAGCGCTTGGCACAACTCAAAATCAGAAGTGGTGCGTCACCAGACCTCTTTATCTAACAAGCAAAGAGTGGGATACAAAACTGCGAAGTGGTTGCTCACCAGACCTCTTGAATTACCCAACTCAAACTAGCGATCACCACTGCAGAGTGTGCTCACCAGACCCGCGGTACCAACATCAAACTAGATCTAACTGGCAGAAGGTGGTGCTCACCAGACCGCTTTACACATAACTTGGGGATCAGAGGGAGTCACCCTTTCCTATCTGATATGATCACCTACCCACGGAAATGGTGGCACTGAAATACGATAGACCTGTGATGTCATGGTCCTGTGCCGGCAGAAAGTGGTCGCACCACTTTCTGTACAACAGCAACTGCGACGAACTGGTCATCCCGGCCAAGTGGATATTGATCCACCAATTCTAGAAAAATAACATTATATCACATTCCAGCATAAATCTGTGCGTGTTGCAGCTATGATGATCTTCCAGCAAAGAACACTGGCCACTGGTCAGATGGACATCTGTGGTGTATGGCCTCTACTTTTTCCATATGTGTAATATAGTCTATCGAAAATGCCATTTCTCTTATGTACAAAATAGCAACCACTTTGACTCATTTTGCTGCAGCGATTCCGTTGCTATGCTTACCAACGCGATGCCCGCCTGTGCTCATATATACTGTATTCCCCCTGTTGCCAGGGTAAGATCTCACAGAAGCGAAGGAAGGTCTGATCCGGTGTAGCGGATTTGCATAAGCTTAGGAAATGGGATGTCCCTTATTATATTAGGTTACAAACATTGTCGACATGCGCGCAAAGCCATTGCGCTACTGTCGGCTCTTATACATTGTGGGAGTTTTACTATACTGGACATAGAGAAGAAAACATGTGATCCATAATGTACGTGTAAAATCGTGGGTGGCTCTATCAGAAGAGGAAGAATGGGACGTCATCTGAGTACATAGAACTAAAAACAATCAATGTCATAACCATCATCTGCACGAAGTGCACACCTCACTATTCACAAATGTCACCCCAGGTATAGAGGTATCCTCGACGCTTCCTTCTTTGTATAAGTGACTGTCTGTTGGTCTTTGTACTGTTCAACGTGCGGGGGGCGCGTTGGAAACTTACGTCAGTGCTCGCTGAATTGGTCAGGGGGAGGGGGAACCATCATGATGTCCCAGAGTGAGACAATCGTCATGCATTCACTTCAAACTAAAGAAAATTTCGTAATTGATTACATTACTAGAAAAGATGCAAAAAACAGCGTGGCAACAATTTGGTAGGTTTTGTCTCACGAACCTGGTGGAGACTTCTCTCCGGATTAATTCTGACAACATTTGCTGTGTGTCGGGAATCCTCAAGTAGAGCAAAAAGGATTGAAGTGTTCCGACCGAGATGAGGTTAGAAAAATGACAAAAGGGATGTCGGGAGGTGAAGGGCGGGGTGGTCATTTTTTAAAGAGAGAAGAGGAGTTGGGGAGAAATAGAGAAAGTGGTCATACTGGCAGAGAATGAATTTGCGCCATGTATGGTTTTAAAGCACACAGTCATCAAGTGGAAGATGAAATCGTCCTGTTCGACAATTCACCTTGGGTCTAGTGAAATCTTGTCAGATACCATCAGGGAAAAATAAGCTGTGGAAAAGACAGAGAAAAGTCATTTGGGGTCTGAAGGAGGAACCTGGGAGGCGCCATGGGGGGAGTCCATCTTGGAGCGCCTGTCTTGGGACGAGTATACCTAAAATGCCGTGTGTGTACAAAGCGCAGGGCAGAAGCGCGAACAGACCCAGAGAGTCAGACAGAGGTGGAAAGGGGAGCGGCAAACCAAGCCCACTGGCAACAGGGACTCAATCCTTATTTAAAATGCACTACTCCCCCCCATCCGTTAATATTATCGTCGCATTTTTTTGTATTATAACTCCTATAGAGCCTATATGTAAATAAGGGCTGATGGGAGATGCACCAAAGTCGCTGGGTGGGCTATGTACGATAAACTGAACACAGAGGTCGTCAGAGACAAGTACTCCCCCGCCACCATAACTTGACTCGCGCGGCAAATCGCGAATCTACTCATAGCGCATTCTGGGCATATATATTTTAAGGTAAACTGGGACAGTTCACATCAAAAGGGCATTATCAAGGAAATTTCACCACACCCCCTACCCTAGGAGCTGTTATGTTCAGGGGGGGTTACAGCTGGGTGACTGTTCCCTGGAGTTGGATAGGGATGTGATCATGGTACGTAAGGATTAAAGTGGATTTCTGAAATGAGTGGTAAATCAGTTGATCAAATCATCCGTGGCTAAGAACTCTACAAGACTAAGTCCCTACGACATCTAGATAGCCGTGGTGAAAAAAAGAGCCGCAGTGGTTTGCACGGGGTGAGTGAAAAGTACAAACCAAGGAAGTCTGGGCCGTTCATTACAGCTTTCCCAGGGCCCGGCTCCTCCGCCCGACCGGACCCAAACATACTAGTGGATAATGTAGCTCATCCTAGAAAATTGGTTGCTTGGTGGCTGGGATTGCTGACACGAGGATAACGGAAGGAGACGCGTTTGGGACGGGATCCTCTAGGGCTATGTCTGGTTCCAGAGACGTAGCAGGAAGATACATAAAATCTCCGTCAGAGAGAAGAACAGCAGGGGGCTAAGTGGGGAGAGGGAAATACAGTAGTGAAGTAAGGGACCGTCCGCAATACTTTCCCCCCGCCCGGCACGCTCCTGACCCACGTACAGGACCCTGGCTCGACTTAGTAACGAGGCTTCCAATAGAACATTCCGGACAGCGGACACTGTGCTACTGATGTCCATGGGTCTAGAACAAAAGAGGGAACACAGCTAATGATAACACTACCTACGTCGGGGCCCCTATGACCCTGACCCATTTTATTAACATAAAACGGTTTTTTCTAACGTTCAAGAGAAACAACAGTAGCTCATTGAGCAATCATAGTTATTACCCCAAAAACATCAACCCAAACTTTATTAAAACCAGCCGATGACATCCGAATGATCCTACGGACCCCACTTCAGGGAGGAGCCCATCCTACCACACAAGAACCTAGTGGTCCAAAACTGAACATGTACATGACCTCCTGCTATACTTTGTATCTTGTCTACTGGAAAAAAAACCATTTTTAAAAAACATAATAGTTTTGAAAAAGTATAAACATAACAACAACATCGACTAAACAGCCACAGAGGGGGGAATGGCTCTAGTCTCTTCTGTATAGCTATTCCCTTCAGTCTCCTCAAAATCTAGGTACTAGGATTGTCATTTAACACATCCATGGCTTCCCTTTTGGACCTAAAGCGAAGCTCACAGTAGCTATAGAAGCACTCACAATAAATGTAGCCGAGCGGAAATGTAATATATCGTACTGCACTTTCATTACTGCACTGCTAGGATCTTAGATAAGCACTTACTGTACATACAGATGTACGACAAGCTTGAGAATGCTCCTATAGTGACATGCAGCTGCAGTACCTGCCTGTTGATTCTGATATAGCACGAGCCATACATATGTTAGTCAAGAGCGAATTGTATTTATTACTGCAGTCGTGGTATACCTACATCTTCCGAGGATATGAATAGAAGCACGACACACACATGTAGCATATCTGAGCAGGAGATATCACACGTCAGGTTCTTGGCGACTTACTCAGAGAGTGACTTAAGGTAGCAGACGGCGTGGGAGTGATGTATAGGGTATTGCAAGATACCAATTACTACAGGAGACAATGCAAAACCAATATGCATGCCCATCTATGAACTAAGGCCACCCGGCTACACTGTAGCCGACACTCCACAACTACTCCATGCAAGCGAGCACCGCAGGACACAAGCCAACCCCCGAACCCAGGAAATAGTGTCACCAATAGTTGGGCGATGACAACAGCACGTGACCGATTTAGGTTGTGCACTGGCAAGGCAAAGGGCTAGGGGCAAAGAACTTGGCGAATTGTATGATCACCAGCCGAATTGCAAGTTAATTACGGGACAGCCAGGCCATGTACTGTCCTACAACACTACTGACTCCTGTTCGAAGAGTTCTCTGGGTGTGTAGACAATCTGTTCCGTTCGAAGACTTGTCTGGCGACACAGTCGAGGTTTAAGGCTAGTACGGTTTAGGAGAAGAATTGAGGTGGGGGATGTGGGACATTGTATTTAAAAAGTTTACAAGTACAAGCCCATCCACACCCTCCAAAACGCCCACTGAGTGGAAGAAAATAAAGTTATACATAGTAGCACTGTGTGCCACTACAGTGGAACATCAGCTGCTTGGTTACAATCACATTAACAGTAAACAAACCAGTATTTGTCGCCCCTTTGGTCTTGCAAAAATGAAACTTAATTCAAAATGACTCCACTGCCATCAGTGGCCCTGAAAATATCCAATATATATCTATAGCACAAAAGGTTCTACATATTCACATTGAAAATAATGGAGCCTTGAACAAGAGGAGTTTTTGAGACCTTGGTCCACACAGGTGCCCTCCAAGCCCTTAACCCTATGGACATGGCATCGCATAAAAAAAAATGAAACCAATGGCTTGGACACGAAACAGGCAGCACCAAATAGTAGGGGGTGAAACAAAACAAAAAAAGAAACAAAGGGGGGAGGACCGCTTCTACATTGTCTACAGAATTTGCCTTGATGATTTTCTTAAATGCACTTTGGACTCTGTATACTCAATGAAGCGTAATATGAGTGGGTTAGGAGAGAGTTTGAGGAGCCTAGCCCTTTATCATGTCATAGACAAGTGTGGCCTGTGGCATGATCACCAAAAGGCAAAACACATACCACAATGACGAATGTACCAGCAAAAATAAAGGTGCCCATTATAACCCATAAAGTTTTCACAGTCTTTTCCTCTCCCGGCGTATGCCACCGTTCCTTTTGGCATCTTGTGCTTTTGTCATTCTCTTTTCAAAGCATGAGGAGATTGGGTTGTCACTTGAGTGGTTGTGGCAGAGCCAGGTGATTTTTGGAGTTGACACAATGTGAACCTCTATGATCTCCAGGGCAGCACCATCCCCCCATGCCCTTACTGCCCCCATTCACCACAAGTGCTGGTTTGGTGCTCTACACTTCTCTTCCAGTGCTGCCGTGCTGGGTTTCCCCCGTTCTTTCCTCTGGATGGTTGGATGGGAGACTGGACAGATTAGTATCATCCACTTTCTTTTTTTCAGTTTTTTTTTCCAGTTTTCTGATTCTGAACCTGGCTGCTTTAAAAATATCCTGCCATACATAATCAACATGAGGATAGGGGAGTAAGATCACCAATGGGGAGTAGATGTGGTGAACCAGGTCTTCACTGATTCGACAGCATCTGATCATACCTGTCTTCAGTGGTCCGTCCACCCCAGCAATCGGTGGATGGATATGAAAAGCCTATAGCCCAGTCAGACTTACAAATTGCGCTCTTCTAGGAGTTCCCGTTGTTCACATAGTCCTATGGATCTGTGATCGCCCAATTATCTGTTCCAATGCTATCGCACACAGATGGGAGTGGGAAGAGGTACACAAACAACGCCTAAAGGATAAAAATATCGCAGGTTCCTGTCCCATGTGTCCACATGTTCAGTACCTGGTAGAGAGCTGCCATTAGGTAACACCAAACTGAGACCATCAATCGGTGACAGCTAGGGAGCCTATGAGATAGTTAGCCACCTGAAGAGTCCTCTCCAAGGCTATTGCTGCGATTCACCCAATATGCCAAAAAGTGCACATATATATTAGTGTCCCCGAAGAGAGAAGTAACGATCTGGTAGCTGAGGGCAACTCCTCAAAACTAGTCCCTTCCCCTTCTCCAAAGAGTAGTCGGAGAGGAGGGAGGTTGTTGTTATTAAAACAATCCTCCCAAAACTAGGAGATGAGCCCTGGGGCCTAGTCTTCTTCACTCCATAGTTTTCAGAGGTGGATGGGTATCCACTCAGTCCTGCGTTTCTTGCTTCGGAGATCATTGGGCGACAGGAAAAGTTTGGGATGTGAGTACAGAGCACAGATTCTCAGGCAGTTATGGGGTGCGCCGCCACCAAGGATCACATTGCTTCCGAAGCAATGACATCCACGCTCCTTTCCATGCAAGAGCTTACTGGTGGTGGGGAGTGTGCCCCCGCTCAGTTGCTGCTATTGTTGTTGTTACAGAGCGGAGCTCTGGATTTCTGCACTGTCTCTTCTCTCCCTCTGCCATGCTATAGCCAGCACCATGTACTATGCAGAAAGTTACACCTATCAGTCAGCCAACCCTTCCCTAATAACTACACTAGGCACATAGGGTTAGCTCCAATTTTGCAGGAGTCCTCACTCTGCACCCCTATACCTTATCTCCATGTCTCTTCACATTTCTACGTATGCAGTCTAAACCTAAGTCCCCTCTGGCGGATGTGCTACAGCGAATCAGCCATCCAGGACCCGGACGACAGCACACCACTCAAGGGAGTTCTGCTGCCTATCTACAGGTCCGACCCAAATGGTAAAAGAGTCATACATGTACCCTGCCACATAAACTTATATGCGAGATCTGAGTTTCTCATAACTTATTTCACTCAGTATTGGATGGATAATAGAACGTTAATCTACCTGAAATGTTGCCGTCCCCATGCAGGTTCCTACAAAAGTTAGCTGCCTGTGCCAGAAAACGCTAAATCAAGGGATAATTCGTAGTATTTCTAATATATATATATATATATATATTCCAAATACACAACTTGTGGATTTCTATCAATGTCAGATTACAAGGAGGATGTAGATTATAAATAAAGGAATATTCCAAACTATAACCCTATTCCATACACCACTGTTTTTAGAGATCATACAATTCAAGTATCTATTTACATCTATCTTTACTATCAACTTAAAGTGATATTCTAGGACAGTGGTGGCGAACCTATGGCACGGGTGCCAGAGGTGGCACTCAGCCCTTTCTTTGGGCACACGGGCCATCGCCCCAGCACACCAGACTCAAAGAATCTTAAAGTGATACTTCACTACTTGAGACTGTAGGAAGAGGGAGAATGAGTAGACAGGGCCATATTATCTATGGAGGACCTCCTGCTGGCCCCACGATTCTCTGTGTACAGAGGGACACTGGAAAGAAGCAAGAATAATGCAAATTTTCCATCTTTCTACTGGGTTGCTATCCTCAGGAGGCCAATGTGATTGAAAGTTGTTGAAAAACAGGGAGCAGTAACTTACTGCTTT